>JANAVB010027999.1:14115512-14254851 GCA_029216955.1 Iris pallida | reverse complement strand
ATGTGTGGTGTGTGGGTGTGTGTGTGTGGTGTGTTGTGTGTGTGTGTGTATGGATAAATATATATAAATGTAAATGTGTGTAATACATATATATGTATATGTACCTAGATATTTATATATAAGATATACGCTAATATATAATATTAAATAATAATATATATATATTAATTATATATATAGAGATATATATTATATATATATATATATTATATATATAAGTTAATTTCATATAAGAAATAAAGGGATTTGAGAGAGCAACTAGCTCCCGGCCTGCCTACAAACCACATCCCCAAAACCCCAGCCCGAGCAACCAAAGCCCCAAGCCTACCAAAGCCGGCCCAATCAGCCCAGCCTCACAGCCTTTCCCCAAGCGCTCAAGGCCGACACCTGTTTTTTTGATAACAGTCGATATATATATATATCGTGAGAACGAGAGGTTACTCGAAAACCCTAAGCGACCCGAGCGCCCCGACTCCTCCAGAGATGGGCGAACCACGGTCGACCACTTGCGCCGCCCATAGGACGCTGCCGGCCGCCGGACAGCATGCCGGAAGGGCAGCGCTTCGCTAACAGAAGAACACAGCAAGCCTGCGAGGCTGACTTCGCAGGAAGGAAGCAGCCTCCACGCTCGACCAATCGTCGAACCAATCGTGTAGGTAAAGACTTAAACTATACCCCTTCAACCCCATAGGATAGTTTTGAAGAAAATTGAATCGAATTTGACTCGAAAATCGACGCAAAGTCGATTAAAAACCACAGAACACATGTCATGTATTAACAGTTTGCACCCCATATTGGAAGCCAAATACCTGCCAATCCAAATCAATTTTTCAAAATGTAATTAAACTTGTTTGAAGACAACCTATAGGACACTAGAACACAGTTTATGCTTTTTGATTTTGTTTATTTTTTTGCAAGATAATCCAGCATGAAGTTCAACAAAAATCTGTTTTTCAAAAATATAGAAAATAAGAAAAACTTCCGATGCGACGTGCGTTCTGCCAATCCAGGCAACGTGGTCGCGAACCGAAGGCATCGAAAGATGCTTAATGGCTCCGTGGACATGTGGGCTTTGACGAAATTCAAATTGGTCGCGTGTGCGCGACGAATTTGATACGTATCCGTCAAAATTTACCGTATCGGCCTTTGTGAAAATTTCCTAATTACTTTATACACGTTCATCAGATCGAGACGAAACTTGCGCCAGCAGGACCATATTATTTTTCTGGTCCTATATGCCAAGTTTGGTCCGATTCTGAGACAATTGATCGGATTGCCGTTTCACGGGCCCCACGATCCGATTCAATGGGCGATTTTGTGAACGGCCTACCTGAATCTAAAATTGGATATACCGTTGGGTTCGTATCATCAAAGCAAATCCGTAGATATGTAGTTTGATGACTTTAGAGACCATTGACTTTGGCACGCATTCGGTACAAAGCGGGTCCAACGACGGATACCGTTTTTCCCGAAATTACCGTTTTACCCCTGTGTCCAGAATTGGACTTAAGGATAGACAATCCTAGCTAATTTGACTATTCTGAGAATGTTGACAACGTCTGTTTCAGCTTTCGGAGATATTGTGGATTTTGGACTTTATGGCGTACTAGTTGACGGTATCTTAATGGTTCTTCGTGCTACCACCAGGCAAGATACCTTGCCTCCCTTTACAGTTTATTTACATGCATATTTCTATTCTTATATAGTTTTACTAGTTGATTATTGACATGTGATTTGTACATTGTGCATGCTAGTTCATATATAGTCCTTGTTTATAGTTAGCTTTGTAGTTCATATTGGATGTATGTATATATAGTTCTTGTTCATAGTTAATTTTGTAATTCATATTGGATTGGTTCTCTCGTGTGTCGTGATTGGGTCGTGTCGTGGCATCACCTGTACTTGGACTGAGTCGCATCGTGTCATAGGATGAATAAGTCATAACGGAACTACTGTACCTTGAATTCTTGAAGCTAACCTGTGAGTCCACATTAGGGGCGAGGGTTAGTAGTTATTTGTATCTTAATTTCGTGATGCTAGCCTGTGAGTCCACACTAGGGGCGAGGGTTAGTAGTTATCTGTTCCACCCCTGCGAGCCCACACTAGGGGCGAGGGTGATGCTAGCCTGCGAGTCCACACTAGGGGCGAGGGTTAGTAGTTATTTGTTCCACACCTGCGAGCCCACACTAGGGGCGAGGGTGATGCTAACCTGCGAGTCCACACTAGGGCAAGGGTTAGTAGTTGTTCAAACCTGCGAGTCCACACTCGGGGCGAGGGTTTGAGTATTCGATTGATTATCCATTGACATCGTGACATCGTGTTCACTTGTTCTCCTCCAGCAGTTCGTTTAGGCGTAGTGGTTCTTCCAGTCGTTTATAGTCGTGTTTCCATGTTGATTGGACTTTTTCCATTTATTTCCAGTATTTTCTTTATTGCATAATAAACTGCTAGATAGGCATATTTTATGTATCTTGCTATGTCCCCTGAGGACCTAATGATCTCTTCAGGTTTAGTGATTGCATGGAGTTAGCTAGTGGTTCTGGATGACAGATGTGATGATACGCTTGTGGGATTTAGGTATCGTTATTGTGTTTATTATCCGCTTGTGCTTTCATACCTTATTATGAGATATCCTGTTTTCTTGATTCAGTTTTAGACTCTTGTTATTTCCTTTAGAGTCTTATCGGACATATATGCTAGTGGGCTACAGACCACGACCCATAGTGTTCATTCATGTTTATTGTCTTATTGTGGATTGAGATATAGATTTATTTTCCATGATTTGGCAGCTTACCCTAGCCGTGACAGCGTTTACGTATTCGAGTCGGGCTGGAGTCCGTTTGATGCGTAGCTGGCTTGCTCACGAGCTCGCGTCCGAAAAGCGGGTGCGGGTCGTGACACTTAAACCCTTTGTATGACGATTTTACTTTCGATGAATTAGAAAATGCCTTCAGCGAACTACTTGAAAAACACAGAAATGTGCTTGACAAGTATAAGCAATCTCGAAAAGAGGTTAAGGCATACACAACCGAAGTAGCTAGACTATCCAGTCTCATTGAAGACATTAAAGAGACGTCTACTACCGGTAATACGGAAGAGATAGCCAAGCTTAAAGTAGACTATCATGAGGCTATCCTCAAAATTGAAAAGAAAGAAAGAGACTATGTCAAAATACAAGAATTATATGACATAGAGAAGAAGAAGCACTTAGTCACAGAACAAAGACTCATAGATATGACTGCTAAATATGAAGAGTCTTATACGATTTCAAAAAGTTAGAAATCAAGTTAGACAAATAGGCAATACCTATGACACAGCCTAAGTTTAGTCCTAATGCTAAGCATACACCTAAGAGGACTAAAACACAGAAAGCACGTAAGAAACACGAACATCACCATGCTTTCACTTATAGGTTTTCAAAGAAACCACATACGCATGTCAACACAGATTCCACTAACACGTTTTTAAAACTTACTTGCACATAATGTGGTACTCATGGACCCATATCACAGTATTGTTTAGCAAGAAAACTTGTTGACAATCGCACATTATTTTGGAGACCTAAGACTAATCAAAATGGACACTTCAGTAAATGGTTACTGTAACGTCCCAGTCCTAAAATACGAAGGACTAGGTACATAGACATGCCAGCTGTATACATACAAAGTATACTCCAACATATGGAAACCTCGTATGAATACATAAGCTGTAAAATGCAGTAAACCAAGAGTAATCTAATCTCATCCACAAATGTAAGAATAAAAGATATCATATAATCAACTGTAATAAGTCTTTTTATAATATGTTGGACGGAGACAAATCCACTACCAACAAGTAAGGGAAAAATATACATGGAAACTGAAATAATTTGGCGGAAGTAGCAAAGAAAGACCAAGACATGTCATCTCTGAATGAATAGAGAAGATCACGACCTCGGCTAGAATACCTGCGGATGACAATAGCACACACCTGGAGAGATAACCAAGTCCTCAGAGGGACGTAACAAGATACATAATATCATGCCATACAAACTGTGATATAAATAGAAAATAAGGGATGCATGCAATAGGGTACCTAACCGTACTATAGTAAATATACAATAAAGAATAATCCTTCACATATGGACACATGGGCTGTATAGCAGTGGCATCGTCCCTTCCTTCGGGAACCAGTCGTCTCCGTCCATAACATTCGGCAAACGTCAGTAGGAATCAGTAGAAAACGTCTATAACGCTCCATGAACATCAGAGGGAATCAGTAGTAGTAAGGTGAACCTACGTCTCCAACGGAGCTTCAGGTACAATAGAAATTAATATGTGGCCCATACATTAAGGAGCTGTTCTTCCCATTCCATGCCTAGTGGAGTCACATCCATGACTCATATGTCCCTCTAGTAACTGCCAAATCCACTTGCATGCAATTCTATTGGCAGTTACTCCTAACCGTCGTACGCCTCATACGTATCGGTGGCCGGCCGACTACGCGAGTACATGTCCTATATGTGACTCACAATACATGGTAAAGTAAGTGTCAAGGCCGTATGAGATATACTAATACCTCATCAACAATGGGTGGTCACTAGGCTAAGTCGATGCAAGAGAGATAAATAAAAGCAAGAAAATGTCCGATAGAGTCGTTTGCACCCAAGTGTGACTTGGACGCACAGTTTTATAATAACAAATAAGAAATACTAAAAATAACAACTGAAAATAAGAATATATAAATCACAGAGTAAGGTGGCAAGGTATCTTGCCTGAGGTTATGTGCAAAAGGGAATAATCCAGTAGCTCGAACCGACAAATAAACGAAGCAAGAAAAGCCAAATCCCGCAGATGACTCCGGATGCTGCAACAACATCACGAACGAGTTTGGAATAAAAGATATGCCTAGGAAATGCCTTTCCAAAGTTAAATTCTGGAACAGGGGCAAAATTATAATTTTGGGTCAAAACGATGTCCGCCCTTGGACCCGCTTTGCACCAAAACGTGTGCCAATATCTACAGTCTCTAAAGACGTCCAACTGCATGTGTACAAATTTATTTTGATGAGACGAACCCAACGGTATGTCCAATTTTAGATTCTGGTGGGCCGTGCACAAAATCGTCTGTTGAGTGGGATTATAGGCCCGCCAAAATGGCGATCCGGTCAACGGTCATGAATCGGACCAAACTTGGCTCACAGGACCAAAAAAATATTTTGAGTCCAATGGCGCAAGTTTCGTCACGATTTGATGAGTGTACACGAAGTTGTGACTTAATTTACAAAGGGTCGATACGGGGGTAACTCGACGGATACGCACTGATTTCGTTGCGCACATACAACGAAATCGGGTTCCGTCAGTTCCCACACGTCGGTAACATTCATACGCGCCTTTCGATGAGTATAGTGTGCGACCACGTCGCCCGGTTTGCCGGGGCGCACGCCGTATCGGGGTATTTTTTTCTACTTTTCAAAACAAAATTTTACAATTTTTTTTGAGAACTTTAACTACGTGTAACTTTTTACAAAATAGATGAAAAGTGATTCCAGAAGGTGCGTTACAATCTCGTTTATGTTGTCTTTGACTGTCTTTAATTAGTCTCTACAAAATCCTATTGTACAGAAAGAAAAGTGGCCGATAAGTTGGTGTTTTAAAATAGTTTTTAAATATACCAGAAAAGTGGTTTTTCTCCAAATTCGTCTCGATTTTTCGATCAAGTTGGATGGTCATGTCAAAATCCACCTGGGAGATCTCGAAGAGGGTCATGTGGAACTACACGAATTTACGGATCTAAAAACGGACTAGAATTGAGAGAGAAATCAAACAGAGAAGTTGGGTACCTTGTTGTATGTTGCTGCCGTTGTTGTCGTTTGTTGTTAGTGTCGCTGCGACCGCGTGGCCGCTGTTGGCCGAGGGCTCGCCTAGGGAGGTACGGGGTGAGCGGAGGAGAGAGAAGGAAGGAGAGAGGAAGGAGGAAGAGGTTGATTAGGGTTTGGGTTTACTTTTCTTTTGAGTCAAATATATATATATATTATATATATATATATATATATATATATATATATATATATATATATATATATATATATATATATATATATATATATATATTTGACTCAAAAAAAAAATATATATATCTGTGTGTGTGTATGTATACATATAAAGGGTTGGGGGGTCGGCCTCTCCCTCTTTGTTGCAGCTGCTGCTGCTTGTTATTTGCTTGGGTGTGGGGGGCGGCATGTTATTGGCTGCTTTGTGTGTGGTTGGTTCCCACAATGTGGGCCGACTTATACATATATATATATATATATATATATATATATATTTATATTTATATTTATATATATATATATATTTTATATATATATATATATATATATATATATATATATATATATATATATATATATATATATTATATATATATTTATATATATATATAAATATATATATATATATATATATATATATATATATATATATATATATATATATATATATATATATATATATATATATATATTCACTTTTAAAATCTCAATAAATTCAAATTAAAACCTTAATCTTATCTAACCATATATATAGTGTATTTAAATATATTTACATATCTATATATATTTAGTTGGCAAGAAAATCACAATTAACTAAATAAAAGTATGCATTGAATTAGTTCTCAGAAATGCATTAATAATAAATTAAAGTAATAAAATAATCAAATGATAATTTTTGGTAAACATATATTATACCTCTTATCCGGGTCCAGAAATTTGTACAAATATTGGGAACATTATTTTAATACTAAAATATAAGTTTTGTACCAATAATTAAATAATTAGAGATTAAACATAAAATTCTAAAATAATTTAGGAAATATTTGTACATACATAAAACATGCCTACATGAACACCTTGGTCCCTCTACATGCCTACATGGGCTTAAATTTAGTTTGGGCCCAGTTCGGACTGAATTGGACAAACCGGTTCACCTAAAATTAATATATAAAAATAATATTTAATTAAAATTATTTAAATAAGTCAATTCACAACTTGGTCTGGTTTTTTTAGTTTGGACAAAACTATGGCTAGGCCTCCCATGGTATGGCTAGTTCACTAGTCAAGGCACACTGCTACATCTTTCGTGCCAAAATTCATGGTCGTCTTGTGCTCCAAAACTCAACAATGGCTAAGGTCATTTTTAATAAATAATAAAAACCATAAATTACATAAATTCATTTTTAAGCCTTTTTAAATAAAAATAAAAAATTTAGGGGTTTTACATCCTACCCGACTTACAAGAATTTCTTCCTCGAAATTAAGAATAATTAGGGGGTTGAGAAGGTACAAGGGTATATCGATAAGGTAACACAATCGAATCATTGAGCGAGGTAAAGAAACGACGTTCAACACAAGCATGCTTTAGAAAATTATGGAGTTGATATATACAATAATATATCATGGTTATGGAATTGAATAAGGGTTGCTAGTGAAGGTAACAAAATTTTGATAATCCAATTTAGAGAATAGTATGGAATTGAGTAGACCAAAGAGGATAATTTAAACCTTTAGGAGATGTGGTTCCTTGAGGGAGAACTGGATACTAATCGTCTTGGTTGAGGGTTTGATTAAGTGGTGATTAGAATCATTCTCGTGTGTGCAAGAATGATTGGAAAGGGAACGATGATAATTCTAGGGTCGAGGAAAGGAAGAGTAGCTTAAGGCGAGGATATAGCCACATGACTAAAATGATACCTTGGGTCCATTTCTCAAGTACAGTGCATTGTCTCTCTAAAATAAGTAAAAGACAAGAACAATAAAGGGTTCAAGACGATGTTATTGAGTACGAATAAGAAGTTCATAGGCGACGAAAATAATTCAAAAGAGAATTGCCAAGGCTGTCGCGGATGAGACTCTAGGGGCAAGTTTTACTATGTCTCCATCTACGTAGGGTAATATAAGTACAGCAAACCAAAGTGCAATAGGTTGATCAGACCATCATGCACTGGTTCTGATTAGACAATATGTTAGTGGATGTACCCAATAAAATATGTCATGATCAAGCTTGGTAAAGAAATAAGCTTGCAAAACTAAGGCTAAATTAGCAGCATCAGATTATTGAAATATAAGTAAGGAAGGTAGTGATAAAGGAAATTAAATAGTCCAGGATCTTAAATCTAAGTTTCGTCCGAAGTTTGGGCCTGTGCAGTTGGCCTGGTTGACTAGCTAAGTTAGGGTCCTCTAAATTTATAGTCTGATTAAACTTATCAACATGGGTCACAAGGACAAAGGCTTTGTTGGGCCATGAGATATTCAATCCAACTTACAAGAGTTAAGCTAGTAGTGTGATGGGACAATGGGTCAAGCAATCAAGATAAAGCACAAATTTAAGTATTTAAGAAATTAAGTAGAACAAAATCACATATCGGGTCGAAAGAATTGAGTCGAGGTTGAGTCCCTATCCGTGGTCGAAAAATATATCAGTATCATAGTAAAGGTTATAGTTTAGTCTTTTTGACCAGAAAGTCATATCACAAAAATAGAGTATAAGGAGATGGGTTTTATTGGGACATGATATGTCTACAGGAAGGTGGGCTTGTCCAGGTCTTACATATAAAATTTGTTGGAAGGTAACAACTAGTATTATACTCCAAATATCAAGGTCACGGTAAGGGACGCAAAAAGATCTAGAATAGAAAGTTGGAGTTCATGAAGTGCTAATTAATGCACAAAATAAAGAAGATCAAGTTGAAGCATGAGATAAAATTAATTAAAGAATCCAGTAAAATCATTTAGGGTCATAGTTCTAGAGAGAAGATAGTCTATTAGATGAATACAGTTAAGGAACAATCATATCATCTTCCAAATTTTAAACGATTAGCAGGGCACAGCAAAAGATCTAGATTTGAGGGAAGGTCGAGTGAGTCAAGATTGAGATACAGTCACATAGTTTGGTAGATGACTAACAACACTTGTGTATATACTACTATCATGGTCATGAGGGATATGACAATTAGTATGGAATACTCCTAACTCATTAGGGTCATCTTCGTGGCCTACCATTAAAATTTTAACTCGAGTTTCCTCCAAAAAGTTTCTTAATAAATACTTTCAAAAAATAAATCTACCATAATTTGTATTCACTCTAAGCCGTCCAACTTAATCATGACTTAAAATTTAATCCCTTCCATAAATCTCAAAGTAACCTTTATCACGTTACTCCTAACTTTTACAAAATTTAATATTTTCAACCCAACTTTTAAGCTCAAGAGTTCATCAATCATGAACCAATAAAAATTTCAATATCACTTCATAACTTTAAACTCCAAAAATTTTCTCAAATAATTCTCAAGATAAACCCTTAGCATATAATGAGCAATCTAAAATTTACCGCTCAATATTTTAACACACTCATCAACTATAACTTCTATTTCTAAGTCGTTCAACATAATCACAACTTCTAAATGGTAAATTCCTTTAATCAATCAAAATAACTTTTTATCACATCATTAGTAACTCTTCCTAAAAATTTTATTATTAGCAATCCAACTTTATACTCAATATTCAAATGATCTTATCAGTTATCAAAACTTTTTTTACCAACATTTGATATCCACAATCATAACTTTTTAACCCAAAATCTAAATAGATTTGTAAATCATAAATCAAAGGACACGATTTCAAATTTGAAATTTTCCTCAAAAATCATTTTTATATCTTCCATATATTTTAAAACCAAATTTTAATACCATTACTTCCACTTAAAATTTGAAATTTAATGAACATATAAATTGCAACTTGTACGACTCAATTTAAATAGTTCATACTTCCACTTTTTAAGATCTATATCGGCTCAAAGATGTATAACTATAAATGTAACTCATTAAGTCATAGATATCAAAACTCAAAAATCTAATCCATTTCTTAAATTAATGGTATATAGATTCTAGCTATTTTTCCTGCGGTATCACATAAAATTCTATCAATCCTCTGGTGATTGCTACCTAGAAATCTCAAGATAAAACTTACTTAGGTAATATCTCAACTTACAACTACTAATCCTTAAATCACACTTTTAGTAATGCCTTTATAACTTAGTTAAGGTCTCAACGTATTCCAAGTGTCAATGTAATCACTCTAGCCATATGTTTGACCAATGAGTATATAGTAGTGTAGTCATCCTTCTAACCATGATTAAGCACAAGAAGATAACTGTATTGGTAGAAAGAGCTCAAACAAGATGCAAAAATCAAGGGAGACAACGAGAGTTTGGAATTTAGAAACCAAGGAAGGTGATCAAGTATGTGGATGAGATTCCTAGACTCTAATCCTGTATTGCAGGCTCACCTCGGTACAATTACGTAACCGAAGTAACAAACTCGACCTGCACGGCCACCACAAAAACATGTAACGCCCCAGTCCCAAAATACGTAGGATTAAGTACATATAGACATGTCAGCTGTATGCATACGCAGTATACTCCAGCATATGGAAACCTCATATGAATACATAAGCTGTAAAATATAGTAAACCAAGAGTAATCTAATCTCATCCACAAATGTAAGAATAAAAGATATCATATAATCAACTGTAATAAATCTTTGTATAATATGTTGGGCGGAGACAAATCTACTACCAACAAGTAAAGGAAAAATATACATGGAAACTGAAATAATTTGGCAGGAGTAGCAAAGAAAGACCCAAGAGACGTCACCTCCGAATGAATAGAGAATATCACGACCTCGGCTAGAATACCGACGGATGACAATAGCACACACTAGAGAGATAACCAGGTCCTCAGAGGGACGTAACAAGATACATAATTTCATGCCATATAAACTGTGATATATAATAGAAAATAAGGGATGCATGCAATAGGGTACCTAACCGTACTATAGTGAATATGCAATAAAGAACAATCCTTCACGTATGGGCACTCAGGCTGTATAGCAGTGGCATCGTCCATTCCTTCGGGAACCAGTCGTCTCCGTCCATAACGTTCGGCGAACGTCATTGAGAATCAATAAGAAAACGTCCATAACGCTCCATGAACGTCAGACGGAATCAGTAATAGTAAGGTGAACCAGCGTCTCCAGCAGAGCTTCAGGTACAATAGCAATTAATATGTGGTCCATACATCAAGGAACTGTTCTTCCCACCCCATGCCTAGTGGAGTCACATCCATGACTCATATGTCCCTCTAGTAACTGCCAAGTCCACTAGCATGCAATTATATTGGCAGTTACTCCTAACCGTCGCACGCCTCATACGTATCGGTGGCCGGCCGACTACGCGAATACGTGTCCTATATGTGACTCACAATACATGGTAAAGTAAGTGTCAAGGCCGTATGAGATATACCAATACCTCATCAACAATGGGTGGTCACTAGGCTAAGTCGATACAAGAGAGATAAATAAAAGCAAGAAAATGACCGATAGAGTCGCTTGCACCCAAGTGTGACTTGGACGCATAGTTTTATAATAACAAATAAGAAATGCTAAAAATAACAACTGAAAATAAGAATATGTAAATCACAGAGTAAGGTGGCAAGGTATCTTGCCTGAGGTTATGTGCAAAAGGGAATAATCCAGTAGTTCGAACCGTCAAATAAACAAAACAAGTAAAGGCAAATCCCACAGAAGACTCCGGATGCTGCAACAACATCACAAACGAGTTTGGAATAAAAGATATGCCTAGGAAACGTCTGTCCAAAAGTTAAATTCTGGAACATGAGCAAAATCGTAATTTTGGGTCAAAACGATGTCCGTCGTTGGACCCGCTTTGCACCAAAATGAGTGCCAATATCTACGGTCTCTAAAGTAGTCTAACTACATGTGTACAGATTTGTTTTGATGAGAACCCAATAGTTTGTCCAATTTTGGATTCCGGTGGGCCGTGCACAAAATTACATATCGAGTGAGATTCTGGGCCCGCCAAAATGGCGATCCGGTCAATTGTCATAAATCAGACCAAACTTGGCTCACAGGACCAGAAAAATATTTTGAGTCCAATGGCGCAAGTTTCGTCGCGATTTGATGAGTGTACACGAAGTTGTGACTTAATTTGCAAAGGGTCGATACGGGGGTAACTCGACGGATACGTACTGATTTCGTTGCGCACATACAACGAAATCGGGTTCCGTCAGTTTCCACACGTCGGTAACATTCATACGCGCCTTTCGATGAGTATAGTGTGCGATCACGTCGCCCGGTTTGTCGGGGTGCACGCCGTATCGTGGTATTTTTTTCTAATTTTCAAAACAGAATTTTACAATTCTTTTGAGAACTTTAACTACGTGTAACTTTTTACATAATAGATGAAAAGTGATTCTAGAAGGTGCGTTACAATCTCGGTTATGTTTTCTTTGACTGTCTTTAATTAGTCTCTATAAACTTCTATTGTACAGAAAGAAAAGCGGCCGACAAGTTGGTGTTTTAAAACAGTTTTTTAATATTCTAGAAAAGTGGTTTTTCTCCAACTTCGTCTCGATTTTTCGAGCAAGTTGGATGGTCATGTCAAAATCCTCCTAGGGGATCTCGAAGAGGTTCATGTGGGCTTTCTACACGAATTTACGGATCTAAAAACGGACTAGAATCGAGAGAGAAATCAAACGAAGAAGTTGGGTACCTTATTGTATGTTGCTGCCGTTGTTGTCGTCTGTTGTTAGTATCACTGCGATCGCGTGGCCGCTGTTGGCCGAGGGCTCGCCGAGGGAGGTATGGGGTGAGTGGAGGAGAGAGGAGGAAGGAGAGAGGAAGGAGGAAGAGGTTGATTAGGGTTTGGGTTTACTTTTCTTTTGAGTCAAATATATATATATATATATATATATATATATATATATATATATATATATATATATATATATATATATATATATATATATATAAAGGGTTGGGGGGGTCGGCCTCTCCCTCTTTTTTGCAGCTGCTGCTGCTTGTAATTTGCTTGGGTGTGGGGGCGGCATGCTATTAGCTGCTATGTGTGTGGTCGGTTCCCACAATGTGGGCCGACCACACATGCCCTCTTCTTCTTCTTTTTACAATCTTTTTAAAACCTTATATATATAAAAAAAATAAAAATAATATATATATATATATATATATATATATATATATATATATATATATATATATATATATATATATATATATATATATATATATTCACTTCTAAAATCTCAATAAATTCAAATTAAAACCTTAATCTTATCTAACCATATATATAGTGTATTTAAACATATTTACATATCTATATATATTTAGTTGGCATGCAAATCACAATTAAATAAATAAAAGTATGCATTGAATTAGTTCTCAAAAGTACATTAATAATAAATTAAAGTAATAAAATAATCAAATGATAATTTTTGGTGAACATATATTATACCTCTTATCCGGGTCCAGAAATTTGTACAAATATTGGTAACATTATTTTAATAATAAAATATAAGTTTTGTACCAATAATTAAATAATTAGAGATTAAACATAAAATTCTAAAATAATTTAGGAAATATTTGTGCATGCATAAAACATTCCTACATGGACACCTTGGTCCTCCCACATGCCTACATGGGCTTAAATTTGGTTTCGGCCCAGTTTGGACGAAATTAGACAAACTGGTTTATCTAAAATCAATATATAAAAATAATATTTAATTAAAAATATTTAAATAAGTCAATTCATAATTTGGCCTGGTTTTTCTAGTTTGGACAAAACTATGGCTAGGCCTCCCATGGCATGGCTAGTTCACTAGTCAAGGCACAATGCTACATCTTCCGTGCCAAAATTCTTGGTCGTCTTGTGCTCCAAAAATCAACAATGGCTAAGGTCATTTTTAATAATTAATAAAAACCATAAATTGCATAAATTTATTTTAAAGCCTTTTTAAATAAAAATAAAAAATTTAGGGGTTTTACAGGTACCAAAGGATTCATCTACTTGTTTTGTAGGTGGACCCTCAACCCTCTCATGCTAAAAACAAGTCGATCCTCGATAGCGGATGTTCGCGGCACATGACTGGAGATGCATCGTTGTTCTCCACGCTATCGATGAAGAAAGAAGGACACGTCTCCTTCGAAAACAACCTGAGAGGTGATATCATTGGAAATAACACTGTTGGTATATCTCCTTATCCTGTAATAAAAGACATTTGTCTAGTTACATAATTGAAACATAATCTATTAAGCATAAGTCACTTGGCTGATAATGGTTATGGTATCAACTTTGTAAAAGATAAATGTACCATATATGATATGTCACCTGGTAATCCCGTATATGAAGGGATTAGAAAAGATAATATTTATGTTTTCTTTCTAGAGAGTACTAATAATGCAGGAAGATGCCTAGTAGCTAACCTAGATGAAAGCTGGCTATAGCATATGAGACTAGGACATGCTAATATGGACACTATCTCACGACTGAGCACTAAGAAGCTGGTAAAAGGACTCCTTGAGATACCGTTCAAGAGAGATATGGTATGTGCTGACTGTGAAAAGAACAAAGCATATAGATCTACATTTAAATCTATCAACGCTATAAGTACTTCTAGACCTTTGCAGTTGATACATATAGATTTATTTGGTCCTAGTAGAGTCGCTAGTCTTGGCAGTAAGCTCTATGCATTTGTTATTGTTAATGATTTCTCTCATTTTACTTGGGTTTACTTTCTATCAAACAAAAGTGATGCTATTTTTGAATTTCAGTTATTTTGTAAAAAGGTACAAAACGAAAAAGGCTTCATGATTACTCGTATCCGAAGTGATCATGGTGACGAATTCGTAAATACTGATTTCAAAAAGTTTTGTGATGATAGTGGATACAACCACAAATTTTTTTGTCCTATAACTCCTCAACAGAATGGTGCTATGGAGCGAAAGAACCGTACTCTAAGCGAGATGGTTAGAGTCATACTGAATCAGCATAATCTTCCTAAATATTTTTGGGCAGAAGATGTTAGCACAGCCTGTCATGTTTTAAATAGGGTGTTAATTCGACCCATCTCGAAGAAAACACCTTATAAACTTTGGTTCGGAAGGATTCCAAACATTTCCTATTTTAAAGTTTTTGGATGTCGTTGTTTTATCCTGAACACCAAGGACAACTTGGGTAAGTTCGACTCTAAAGCAGACGAAAGAATATTTCTCGGATATGCTGCTAAGAATAAGGGATATAGAATTTTCAATAAAAGATCTCTGATTGTTGAAGATTCGATTAACATTACTTTTGATGAGCTCACTAGTCACAGATCTAGCGACAGTGATGATGAAGGTGTATAAGCAAGAACCGATAAGAGTCTTATGGAAGATCTGACTCATAAATTTGAATCATTAAAATTCTTACTGGATCATCCAGAGATACTCATTATAGGTGATGTATCAAAAGGTGTAAGTACACGCTCTTCTCTTAGAGATTCTGAAATAGCAGCAAATATAGCTTTTATTTCACAAATAGAACCTAAGAATGTAGAAGATGCTTTTAATGATGAGTTTTGGATTAATGCCATGTAATAGGAACTTAATCAATTTGAGAGTCCAAATTTGGGAACTCGTTCCTAAACCTATTGGTCAATCGATAATTGATACCAAATGGGTGTTCCGAAATAAACTGAGTGAAGATGGACAAGTTCTACGCAACAAAGCACGTCTAGTGGCACAAGGTTATAATCAAGAAGAAGGTGTTGATTATGACGAAACATATGCTCATGTTGCTAGATTAGAAGCTATCCGCATGTTTTGTGCATTTGCATGTTTTAATAATTTTAAATTATTTCAAATGGACGTAAAAAGTGTATTTTTAAACGGATTTCTAAAAGAAGAAGTATTTGTGAAATAACCCCCTGGCTTTGAAGATTTTCAAAAACCTGATCACGTCTTCAAGCTTAAGAAAGCACTCTTTGGACTCAAATAGGCACCTCGTGCTTGGTATAAACGCCTAAGTACCTTCTTACTTGATAATGGTGTTTCAAAAGGAAGAGTTGATACAAATTTGTTTATCAAATCTTTAGATGACGATATTCTTCTTGTGCAAATATACATTTATGACATAATATTCGGTTATACTAATAAAAAACTTTGTCAAGAGTTTGCTAAGTGTATGCAGAGTGAATTTGAGATGAGTATGATCGGAGAGCTGAACTTCTTCCTAGGACTCCAGATCAAACAACACTCAAAGGGAACATTCATCAATCAAGACAAATATACGAAAGACATACTAAAAATGTACAACTTTGAAAATATAAAGCCAATCGGAACTCCAATGGCTACATCTATAAAGCTTGATACTGATGAAAGTGGCAAACCTGTCGACCAGCGTAAGTATCGAGGTATAATTGGTAGCTTATTATATTTAACTACTAGTCGCCCTGATATTATGTTTAGTATTTGCATTTGTGCATGATACCAGGCAAATCCTAAGGAATCACTGTAAGACTCGTCTCACTGTATCAGTATTTATGTACGGGTACGTATTTTGAGCCTTATTTCGTATTTCTTGGTTTTCGAATATTTAAAATTTTTCCAAAGTATAGGTTAAACTTGACTTGGTTTAATTTGGTTTGGTTCAACTTGGTATTGGGCTTGGTTTGGTTTAGGTGGGTTTGAGATGAGAAGGTTTATATAAAAGCCAACTTCTCTCTCTCTCTCCTTCATTATTTTTATTCTCTTCATCTTCTTCCTCTTCATTCTCTCCTCCAACCTAAGGCAAGTACACCTTGTCAAATGTTGGACAAATGTTATTTTGTTTGTTCTAAACTCTTCCTTACATGATTCTAAGTATCTTTAGAACTTAGAGTTTTGATTTTCATGGATGGATTCTTGTAGATCTAAGTTTATATCTTTTTCGGTTTTCTTGGGTTTTGATCTACTAAACTTCAATATTTTTAAGTTTTGATTGTTCTATGTTGTAGAGAATTCAATTTTATCTAAAATGGACCTTTGAAAAGTTAGATTTTGACTTATTTTGAGGAAGTTATGGCCAAAATAAGATTTGAGTATTTTCTAGTTCATCTGTCATAAATCTGGCAGGGACGATGAATAGTGCCACATGAATAGTGCCACAGGCTTGCATAGTGCCGTATGGATAGTACTGCAGGCTTGCATAGTACCGCATAGATGAATAGTACCACATGACTTGTATAGTGTCGCAGGCTTGCATAGTACCACAAGCATGAATAGTGCCGCAGGTTTGTATAGTACCGCATAGATGAATAGTACCGCATGGATGAATAGTGTCGCATGGCTTGCATAGTGCCGCAGACATGAATAGTGTAGCAGGCTTGTATAGTGCCGCATGGCTTGTATAGTGCCGTAGGCATGAATAGTATCGCAGGCCTGCATAGTGCTACAAAGATGAATAGAGCCGCAGGCTTGCATAGTGCCGTATGGATGAATAGTGTCATAGAATGCCGCATAGTGCCTATTTTGGCTATTTTTGGCTGTTTTATGTCCTATTTGGCTGATTTGTGGCCAGAATATCTCTCAACTTCCAACATGAAAGTTGTAGATCTTTTCCTTAGCTTCAAGAATATGTTACCAACTATTTTATGCAAGTTTCTTTCATTCTTGGTATGGAGCTTATGATTGTATTGCATATTTTCTATCTTGGCCTAAATTGCGACGACCCTACTTAATAGCTTGATATTTCTTTAATAAATGAATTTCTTAACATGATTTGATAATATTGTACAGTTAGAGAATGATTATACCCCTCTCATACCCTTAACACTAGCACAGATTTAATTGGTGTTTTAGGCCAAGTAGTTACCTCATTTATTCCTTCTTATATGTTATGATGTACTTTTATCAAGATCTATCTACAAGCTTTCTTACGTCTATGATTGCTTAATATGATAGTGACCCGTGGTGGGGCACTCATAATTTATATCTTCCTTCTTTTGATAACATGATAGTGACCCGTTGTGGTGCACTCATAATGTATGTCTTTTTTCTTTGCTTAACACGATAGTGACCTATTGCGGTGCACTCAAGTCACATGTCACTTCTTTGCTTAACATGATTATGGCCCGTCGTGGCACACCCCTAACAAGTACTCTTAACATGATAGTGACCCGTCATGGTGCACTCCAGACAAGTAACATGATATGACATGAACCATGGATGCTGTTGTGACGGCTCTATTGGCTTACAAGTAATGAATGATTTGGACACCGTGGGTGTTTCTCTTGAGTGTGTTTGTACAAGCTACATGTTCTATATTACATCATGTCTAGGACATGAATTCCTGATTTCGCACGGTTAGGGATTCATACTGAATCTGGCTAGGCTAATGATAAGATAAATCAAGTAGTTCATATAGGGAGGTATTCCGGCTACAAACAATCCCGTTATCTGGGCGCCTTCTATGATGGACTTGTAGCCTGCCGTCGAGTGGGCACATTTCTAGCCCACTATCATGTGGGGCACTTCTTGAAACAAGTAATATGCACACTATCATGTGTTGCACCCTTAAGTCACCTAATAGGGTATATTTGTCTCCTGGGCAATGTACCCACTATTATATGTACATGGGATACATTTGTCTCCTGGGCGATGTATCCGCTATAAATACTTGTAACTTCGTCTGGATAACCTGGATAGTCTGCAGGGCTTGTGGTCGTAGGAATATCTCATTGCATCTTGTTAGTAACTAGGCTTGTGATAACCCTAGTTAGTTACAGTATCAAGCCGTACTCATTGCTTGGACGTGATTGATGGATGGAGTCAGTCCAGTCCAGTCTAGTTTTGTCTAGGCAGTGTCCGTATGTTTATTTTAGTACACTATGGTTTATGCTTTACTTTTATCAATGAATGATCGGAGGCTAAGTTCTGTTCTGGAGAAGGGTTACAACCCCGGTCCTTGTTTGGTTTAAGGGTTGTAACTTGACTTTCGAAATAGTTCCTAAGTCATCCTATCATTGTCATTCTATTTTGTTCTAACATGTTCATATGTTCAGTTATCTCACATGCTCACATGTTCAGTTCTCTCTCAAGCTATACATGATTCCTATGCTGGGTCACCATGTTCGTATGACCCGGCTATCTCACAAGTTAACATGTTCAATTGCTTTTATATATTCTCAAGCTTCTGTTTACTTAACATGTCTACACTTACATTATGTCACATGTTAATTACTTTATACTCAAAGATGCTTACTTATTGTCTTCCTATGTTCGGGATAAGTGCATTGGTAGTGCACGAGTCTCGATCTGCTCTTAATCATTTGTATCTCTAATTGTTGATGTTAGTAATTGATGGTTTTAGTTCATAGTTTGGCCTCCTTTGTGGTACTTGCTATTGGGGGCTGACCCTACTGGTTTTGTTTGGCCAGATCTGATAGAGGAGCCCAGAGGATCTTCTGTACCATCTACTCGACGGTGACCATCCGGAGCACCAGAGTACCTGAGTGGATTTCTTGTTTCATTCTCCCACTTGTTATGTACATTATTCTTTTATGGCGTTTAGCCTCCAAGCACGTGTTTAGCTCGTGTTTTGGTTCTTGACATTTAGCCTACGGGCCTAAACATGATGTGCGTATTCTAGACTATAGCTAGAGCTTATCATGTATGACTATTACTCTTACTAATTCTCTATTTTGGTATGACTAGCTTCATGATCATCCATGTATAAATGGTTTAGGATGCTTTACTATTGTATGTCCGATGATCATACTTCTTGTACTTTATATAATTGCCTGTGATTGAGATACCTAGGATTGTTTAACCTAGGATCGACTATTGGCTTGTAGAAGTAACCCCCATGTCTTGACAGCTTATACGTAATTTTAGAGTACTGGTGTACTTTGGGATTGCGTAGCTGGCCTTATCCGTCCCCACTTGCCAGTATTCTGGTTGTGGGGCGTGACAATCATACCTAAGTGCCGTTAAACGTATCTTCTGATACCTTAAGGGAACTTCTATAGTCGGCTTGTGGTATCCTAAAACCAAATCCTTTGACCTGATAGGTTACTCGGATACGAATTTTGTAGGATGCAAAGTAGACCGTAAAAGTACCATGGGTACGTGTCATTTCCAAGAAAAGGCCTTAGTCTCATGGTTTAGCAAGAAATAAAATTCTGTAGCATTATCAACTACTGAGGCTGAGTATATCGTTGCAGAACGTTGCTGTGCTCAAATTTTGTGGATGAAGCAAACTCTAGAAGACTACAATCTGCAGTACACTAAGATTCCTATTTACTGTGATAACACTAGCACTATTAACTTGACTAAGAACCCTGTATGTTACTCACGCACAAAGCATATTGAAATTCGTCATCACTTTTTACGTGATCACCAACAACACAGGGACATCTGCTTTGAATTTATTGACACAGATCATCAAGTAGCAGACATTTTCACAAAACCACTGGCTGAAGACCGATTTAACGTTATGCGGCGAGAGCTCGGCATACCTGAATTTTTAGATTCATAATGTAGTATATTTATTAAATTTATCTTATAACTCGAAACTTTGTAATTTATTAACAAAATTTATTTTGGGTACAAGCCGAAAGGGTCCTTCTGTCATACAGGCATAAATAGCCTGAAGCGACATGGTGTACTAGTCTTCGGACTACTGCTAGCTGGAATTCGACCCCTACAGCTAACCCAAAGTAATATAAGTTATTAAATGAAGGAGTGTAACAGTTATAGATTCAAATTTTAAACAAATACTGCATTTATGACATTGGGAATACAAGCAGCCGAACTTGGACCGACTCTGACCGAGTTCGGTCGGCGCTGTACGGATTTCCAAAACCGAACAGCCGGCCCTAGCCCTATATATTCATCATCTTCCTTTCATTTTTTTTACTCTTCTACCGAGAATAACCCACAAAAACTCTAGAGAGCTCCTCTTCCTCTGTCTTTTCAAGCTTTTTCGGAGTCTAGTGGGCCGTCATCTCCACCATTTTCATCCTTTCTTCAAGGTATTCTACTACCTTTCCTTTTTCATCCATGGCACCCAAACAACAGAAGAGAAAGATTGATTCCTCTCAAGCAGGATCATCTTCCTCGGACTATGTTCCAACCAATGTCTTCAGTCCAGCCCGTCCTACTAGATCTGATGACTACGACTCCAGACTCTTTCCCGATAGGGAATTTTTTGATCTTTGGTTTGATTCATTTTCGGGTCGTAAAATTTGTGTTGGGGCATGTGTTAACTTTAATATCTTTTCTGAGTATGCCCCCACTTTCAATCGTCCCAATTTTCGTAATTTTTTCGAAGTTGCTGAGAATATTTATGATAATGATGTCCGTATGTTTTACTGTAATTTGCAAGTAAAAGATAACGGCAACTTCTATTCTTGTGTAGCTGGGCAGGAACTAGAGTTCAATGCCGCAGACATCAGTAAATATTTTCATGTTCCTGATGTAGGTGAGGCTTTAGTAGATATTCACCATATCCAATTTCCTGAAGGAGTCATCCTTGATTCCTTCAAAGAACTATTGTGTCATCCTAAACATGTTCCTATAAGAGTATATTCCAAACATCTAAATCAAAACCTCTATGAACTCCATAGGTTTATATTTTCTGTTCTTCTTCCAAAGAAGGGATCTTCTGATGAGATTACCTTCATGGAATTATCAGCCATGTACCATATTCATTTTGGTATTCCATTTTCTATTCCAAAGATTGTTATGGCTTGGATGCTTAACTGCAGAAATGCGGGACGCAACCTTGTCTACCCTATGCACTTGGCTTCCATCTTCAGAAGGTTTGAAATTAATCTTCAAACCTGTCCTTACTCCTCCACTGTCATTGAACTCAGTAGGTCTAGGTTATATCATACTCCTCCTTTGCCTCCTGGTGCTGAACCTGTTCACGATGATGACCCCGAGGCTCCTCCTGCTGCTGCTGCTCCAGCCTCTGCCCAGGTTTTGACCCCGACTTCTATCAGCACTTTGATGATTTCATTGCCCTCTCAGCGCAACGACATCAAGACTATCTTAATTCTGAGTTCCGCCATATCACCCGGGCTCAAGTGTTACGGAAGAGCATTGCTGATATTCACTGGAGTCTCTCTCATGACCCCACACATCCAGTTACCATGCTTCATCACCCTAGCTTCCCTGGACCTAGGTTCGATGATGAGACGACATTTCCTCATTTCGATCCTACTGCTGCATATTTTCTACTGGATGCTCCTGGAGGTGACGACATGCCGATGTGATGAGGACTTGAGTTAGTGGTTATTTTGGATGTAGTCTGATAGATGATGATCTTATGTAGTTTCTTCTTGTCTAAACTTTACAGTTAGACATTTATTAGCAGTTTGTGATGGTTGTATCTTTCATTTTGTATGACATTTTAGTATTTCACTTCTAGTTATTTTTGTTATACACTTGTTATTTATGGCAATGTTGTTATTTGTGGTTATCTCTCTAGCATTACTTTGTCTTTTTGATGAACATTGTTGGCTTCACACATTATGGGGGAGCCAAAACCGTTTTTTTATTGACAAAGGGGGAGAAAAAGAGCGATACCAAAAATCCAAGAAAGAACACCACCATTTTTTAGGTATTTTTATTTCGTTCTATTTAGATATATTTTGGTATAGACTCAAATTTGTTAATTATCAAAATAGGGGAGATTGTTGGCCCATTCTATAGTCACACCCAATTTTAATAATCGACACTAACTTAAGTCAATGCATAAAATATACGAACTGCTGCTAATCATTTCAGGTCTAGTGAAATCATTATCAAAAAGCATACTACTACATCAGCAAGCATGCGATTCATCATTCTGAAGCTCATTTTCATTGGAATCAGTCAGAGTCATTTTATAATTTATTATGTATTTTATCTTTATTGAGTTTAGGATATAAATTGTAAGATCGACTGGATACTACTGGCTTAGGTTAATCATAGTCCACTCTCCTATACAGCCTACCCATCCAAAGTCTACCTACTAAAATATCATTCACCTTCTGCAAACAAATATTTTACATTTATACTGAGACAGAACTCAAGCTGAGTTCGGTCCGAGTTCGGTCAATTTGAATTTAAATATTTGTTGCCTCCAAATCTGCATGTAACGTTCGTTTGTGAAATCTTTGTATCAGAACTCTGCCCGAATTCTGTCCGAGTTCGGTCCTCAAAAACACCTATAAATAGAAGAGAATTTCTCATTCCAAATCACTCAATCAATTCATCTTCTCTTCTCTCTTTAATAAGTGTTTTCATTTGATCAAAAGCTTTCATATTTCACCTACACATCTCTTAGCCAAAAGCCAGTAATATCTATTTGATCTAGAGTCTTTTGGTTCTCAAGAGTTGTAAAGAGGTTGTTCAAAGTTCAGAAACTATCTCTGTTGTGGAGCCGGTCGTGCGCTCGTCGCCAAGCACGGTATTATGAAGTCTATCGTGCACTTGTCACCAAGCACGGTATTGTAAGAGACTGCAAGCTCTCAATTAGCTTGTGCCTTAGTGGATTAACATCGAACAAGAGTACTCGAGACTGGATTAGTCCTCTCAGAGGGATACCAGTATACATCGCTGTGTCACTGAGTTTGATTTATCTATCTATTGCTATATTTATTTACTGTCTCTTATTTACTGCCATAATTAATTGTTTTTAATTTTAAATTGGTGATTATTTTTCCGCTGCACTCGCACTCACTCTATTCACCCCCCTCTAGAGGTGCTCAACGGTCCTACATTTACGTCCCAGGCCTCTTTCAAATATCTATTCCAAAATGTATATATAAAGTATTTTGATGGCTTTCAAAGGTCCCGATTTTGGAGTTATGAAAACCAATGTCACATACAATAAGTCCATAATATTTTATGAGACTGACAGAAGTTACACTCTGTTGCAGAGGAATGGCTCCTCGACCATCTGGCTCGACCGACCCGGTAGAACGGATCTTGGCCATGATGAAAATTTAGCGACAGGAAGCTGAGGAGCGTAGCCTGGCACAACAGACCCAAATAGAAACTCAACAAAAAGAAGCTGAGAAATGTAGCATGGCCCAGCAGAGACAGCTGGATGCCTTGGTCCAACTTGTATCTTCACTAGCGGGCAATCCTGATACTACCACAGCGAACAATCCAACTGGCTCTCCCGATATTGGGCCCATGGATGCTGATGAACCACAGCAGGCTCATAAGAAACCTTTTGAGCCATCAAATTTCCTGAATGCCAAGCCTTCAGAGTTTGAGGACAGAATATCACCAGACAAGGTGATGGACTGGATCACGAAAATGGAACCACTATTCTCATTCATCAGCATTCCTAGCAGCAAAAAGGTGGCATGCGCTACTCTACATCTTTGATTGCAGGCAGATGATTGGTGGAAGGCTAAGAAACCAGAACTACGTACCAGGGAAAGAGACGGAAAGATTATATGGGCTATGTTTAAGCACGCATTCCTAGAACAATATCTTCCACCTGCAGTCAATCAGCAGAAAGAAGACGAGTTCATGTCGCTAAAACAGGAAGACATATCCGTTGAGGACTACAAGTCAGAATTTTCTAAGCTTGCTAAGTTTGCTAGCACATTGATTCTGAATGAGAGAGTTCGTATGGAGTGATTCATACATGGTCTGAACGAGGACATTCAAAAGAGTGTTCTGAATCGAGAGTGTGAATTGTATACCAAGGCCTTTGAGGCTGCTGTACAAATGGAATGATTTAGCCTGCGGTACGCACCAGCAAAAGTTTAGATCGCTCGTAATCAATCTACAAAGAGGTACTCTGATGGAAAAAAAAGACTAAGGAGAAAAACCACAATAGAGTAGAGTACAGTTTCTGTGACCGTCAGGGCCATGCCATCGAAAATTGTCGCATGAGGACCATAGAATGCAGTTATTGTGGCATGAAGGGTCACGGCAAGGAAGCTTATCTCTCATTGAGCAAGACATGTTTCGATTGTGGTAGTCAAGACCACATTGTCAAGAATTGTCCGAATAGAATAAATATGACACAGAACCGTAATGATACTGAGGAGCGTAGGCCGCTGAGGGACTCATCGTTGATTCGAGACAACCTGCATAATCAGCAGCTGTGGAAGGCTCGTGTCTTCAATATGACGACCTTGCTCCATCAGGATCAAGACCGTGATGGAGGTGAGCTTATTCCTTAAGTTTTAAGGACAAAACTTTTCCTCAGTGGGTTATTATGTAGTGCCCCACTCCTCGCGGTCCACTATGTAATACCCACGGCTTGCTAACTCAGTCTTGAACTGAGTATTTGGAGAAACCATTTGCCGGTATCGATTGATCACGGATGAAATGTAATGAACCTTTCCAATTAATGGATCAACCTCTATTAAAATCAATCCAAGGGTTTTGGTAGATGTTTTCTTTCGTTGTTTGGTTTTGATGAATGCGTTTTTGTCTTGGTTTCGATAATTGGTTTTCATTATTCACTTTCATCGCATTTTGCATTCATTTTGAATCTTGAGAGAAAGAGACCGAAGTATGCTAATCAAATATTGGTGCTAATGTAGGACGCATAGGAGGAGCGTGAACGGCACATGAAGTCCCTCCTTCAGTCGAACAGGATTTATTTATATGAGTTGCTTTGACCGGGCTAACATTTTTCTCCACGCCCTAAGAAAATGATCTCTAGTCCACTCTGTTGCCTCGTCCCTATAATCAACGATACCACAATAACAAAAGATAAGAGAAGATAAACGAATTGAGTCAAATGATGTATTATGTCTTGCTTCTTAACCTGTTTCCATATGAATAACACATGTTGCCTATGAGTATGCTTCGAATGTTTAGACGTGTATAAACGGACTTGTACACATTGCCACAGAAAAGAGAATTATCCCAAAGCTAGGAGCTATGGCGCTGTTGCGAATAAAGAAATGCACGAATGAACATGTTGTTCAACAGTTGCATAGTTTATGATTTAATTGATAGGCATATAGATTATGCATATGTCCTGGACAACTTGTGCACAAGGAAACTAGATCTCTCTGGCGTTTCTTGGGGTGCCTCGAAATGCTTGGCCTAGGAGAGATTGTCTAGACACCCTGAGGTACAAGAAACTTCGCTATCAGAAGGGTGTTGTATCACGTCCAAAAGCGACGAGCTGAACCCAAGAGTCACAACGGCTAATTACGGGAACTACCTATGGACAACCATGTAGTTAGGTGCATGCATATGAACAGTTTTTAATGCAAAGCCTAACACTGAACAATGAGACGAATAATATGCTTTATTATATACAAATTGTGCTAACCTGTCTTGTGTAGGGATAACTGTCGATGATGGGTAAGATTTATTATACAAGTGCTTTCTATTGCTATATTTCCTAATAAATTGTTAAAAAGAACCTAGACAAGTAGAAAGATCACTAATAAATGTATGTTAACTTCACATATTGACTTAGTGCAGATTTATGTGAGTTCGGCCAAAAGCCGTTCGCCAGTACATGATGTGTACTGACCCCCGTTGTGGGCATCATTTCAGGTAGCAAGGAGACAGGGGGATTTCAGCTGAGGCACTAAAGCTCGTCTAGCCCATTAGAGCTTGTGGATCTCCTCAAAGCATTTTCATTTTCGAGTCAAATTGTAAGTTTTCCTTTGAAGGTGTCTTTACTTTTGAGTATAAAATAAAGGGATATGATGTATGGGCATTGTGTCTATTTTAAAAAGAGTTTCAAAGAGGGATATGTAAGCAAAACTATGGCAATTAAGTCGCAAGCTTTGTACTTTATAATCCTATCAAGTTATCAATAAAAGAAGAAATTCCATTTCAAATATCTATATCCAATATTTGATTTTCTGCAATTAAATATGATGTGTGCATGTGTTTTGCATTGTCTAGTTGTACTGTGTAGGTACTGGCCTTGTGCAAGCACAATTAGGCTTGTACGGCATCACACCTTAGCGAGGACGAACGATCCCGCAGGGATCAAAACGAGGACGAAAGACCCTAGCGGGATCGGGGCATGACAGATTGGTATCAGAGCACAGCTTTACATCCTTGGCCTCTTTCATATATCGATGTCAAAACGTATATATAAAGTATTTTGATGGCTTTCAAAGGTCCCAATTTTGGAGTTACGAAAACCAATGTCCCATACAATAAGTCCATAATATTTTATGAGGCTGACAGAAGTTATACTCTTTTGCAGTGGAATGGCTCATCGATCGTCTAACTCGATAGACCCGGTAGAACGGATCTTGAGCATGATGGAAATCCAGTGACAGGAAGCTGAGGAGCGTAGCCTGGCGCAACAGGCCCAAATGGAAACTCAGCGAAAAGAAGCTGAGGAACATAGCATGGCCTAGTAGAGACAACTAGATTCCTTGTCCCAACTCGTATCTTTGCTAACGGACATTCATGATACTACCATAGCAAACAATCCAACTAGCACTCCCGATATTGGGCCCGTGGATACTGACGAGCCACAACAGGCTCGCAAGAAACCTTTTGAGCCGTCGAATTTTCTGAAAGCTAAGCCTCTAGAGTTTGAGGGCAGGACATCACCAGATAAGGTGATGGACTGGATCAAGAAAATGTAACGCCTGTTCTCTTTCATCGACGTCCCTAGCAGTAAAAAGGTAGCGTGCGCTACTCTACAACTTCAGTTGCGAGCAGATGACTGGTGGGAGGCTAAGAAACCACAACTGCGTGCCAGAGCAAGAGACGGAAAGATTACATGGGCTATATAGAAGCATGAAAAAAGCACAGACCTGAAAAAAGTGTAGGGGTTAAACAGTCGCTGCATACATCCTCACAAAAGCGCAGGTATCCAAAAGTGCAGACAGCAAACAAATGTCACAACAGACGTACAAAGATGGTGCATAAAAAGTTCTTTATTAAAATCATGTCTACAAAGATCTATTATAGATTCTTCATTATTACATATAAAGACTAAAACATCTAAAGCCTACAAGTGGACAATCTTCAGAAAGTACGCAGCCCCCAGACGCGCAGCTCGTCAGAGCAAACGACTTCCTAGCCAAATGTGGAGGAACTCTAATATGGCTAATGAAGCAGTCATTGGCCCAAGCAAGAATGCAGCTCCTGCTTGCCATACTACTGCAGCTTTTGAGCAGGGCATAGCACAACCTATGGCTCATCGAATTGGCAATCAATCTAAACCCTGAAGCTTAGATCTCGAAGACCTCCAAGATGTTGTTCAGGTTCAAACTCCTCATGTCAGACACTCAAGTGCATCTTAAGATCCAGTAGCAGTTCTTTTACAAGGACATAGCTTCTTTAAACGAAAAGATCCACAACCAACAGTCGACCTGTGCAAGGCCAACGACCATTCGAAACCAAGTCAGGATCGAGCATGACGGTGGAAATGCTAAGAGACAATGGACGTAACTCCTCAGAAAAGCTTCCTTTTATATAGATTTTGTACGATCCAACCCACATGCCACGTGGCCGTCATTCAAAGACTCCCAAATTAATGGGGTGAACCTGAGACTCGGCATAATGAATCTCATTTAATAGGTTCATTTGACTGAATCCTAGGCCAATAACTTCTTAAATTCCCCAAATAACGGTGGTAATTAAAGAAGAGGATGACTGACTCATCCGTTAAAAGAGTAGTCATTAATTGCTCTTATGACTTTGACAAAACTAGCTCCTTCAGACTCATAATTGCAGCTACTTTGGTTCAGTTCAGAAGTGCAGCTCCCTCGCTTCAACCCAGAAGCACAGCTCCCTCGCTTCAACCCAGAAGTGCAGCCCGTTCAATGGTTTCTTCATCTGACACTTTATTGCCTCAAGTATAAGTCTCCTCGTCGCCCGAAAGTACAGTGACTCCGTCGTCTTCGAAGCACAGTCTACTCGTCGCCCCAAAGCATAGTGACTCAGTTGTCTTCAAAGAAGAGTCTACTTATCGCCTAAGGCGCAGTGACTCTCTCGTCTTTGAAGCACAGTCTACTCATCGTCCCAGAGCATAGTGACTCCGTCATCTTCAAAGAACATTCTACTCGTCGCCTAAAGCGCAATTACTCTCTCATCTTAGAAACATAGTCTCCACGTCGCCCGAAAGCACAGTGGCATCGAAGCCTCACTAGAAGCGCATCTCGTATAGATGCGCAGTCCTATGAGGTGGCATTGTTCCATATGTCAAATCGGGTACCCATATCTTTTCAGATATTACCCCAATCGATTTGTTTAACCACCGCTCTTAAGATAGAACATAGTTTGATTCTGTTGATAAGAGCAATATCCTAAGGTTTGTTCAAACCACCACTCCCAAAGATAAGAACGGAGTTTGTTCCTATGGACGTGGGCCATATCCAATCGGTTTGTTTAAACCAATGGGCCCCTAAGATAAGGACAAAATCTAACTTCGAGGATAGGAACAGAATCTACTCGGGTATATCCAATCAATATTAAATGTACGCCATGTGTCGTTTATTCAGTTATGCAGATAACTCTCTAAGATCTTGATAAAAAAGAATCCCAGTGCCCGCCATGTGTCAGTTCAGCAGTAGCCATCATCGTGCAGCCTCAAGATTCTCTCATATCTTCACATGCAGTGTTCCTACACAATCCATATGTAAAATATGTGCTCGCCTATAAATAAAAAGAGTTTTACTTTGATAAAGAGGCTTCAAAATCTTCATAACTTTGGTGTCCTCTTGATTGGCAACCCAGAGTTCTAGTCACAAGTACCAGAAAGCCAGAGCAAGTTCAACTCGTCGTCAGATCGTCAACGGAGTAAAGGAGCCGCTGCAGTGCTCGATCTCCACCGTCATACTTTCCTATAAATTTTGTACTTAGATCTTCTGCTTAGGAATCGATTATACTCTTTTAAAAGTTTAATATATAAAAAGTTCGTATAACCTTTTGTCATGGCAAACAGGCTATATTTATGATGCTAAAAATGTTGTCTTTCCATACGAATTTCTATAACATGTCTAACATGTTAATGCTAATGTAGCCTCAATATAACGCCCCAGTCCCAAATACTTGAGACTAGATACGTATCATGCCAGCTGTATATATACGAGTAAATATACGACTCGTATATATACATAAGCTGTAAATATAGAAAGCCAAGACACTAAATCTCATCCACAAAGATAAATAATAATATAAAAGCAACTTTGAGTTTGTCATCTATACAATCATTAGGCAGAGACAAATCCACTACCAATTAATTTAAATAGGGAAAAAATATACAAAGAAAGTGATTGGTCGAGCGAAGCAATGACGAGTCCAAAAGCAATCATCACGAAGGAATGAATAGCCTTAGCTAGAGCACCTACAAGAAATCACGAAACACACAGCTGGAAGGATCACCAGGTCCGCAAAGGGACGTAACAAGACACATAATATCATGCCAATAAACTGAATAATAAAAGCTCAACAAAAAAGTATGCACGAGTAAAGGTTCATAACCATTCTATATGATATGCACTGTGAGGACAACGTTCTACGCAGGGACTGTAACGGATTCACGCAAGCAAGTAATAAAGAGTGGCCAACAAGTAGCGCTCATCCGAGACACTATCGGCCGGGTAACACGTAGCGCTCATCCGAGACACTATCTTCCAAATATGTGTAAAAATAATTGTAGCCCCTACGCTAGTAGTTGTCCCCTCCCCCCAATGATACTATACATGCATCGTAACCACGACACACCAACACGTGTCATTTCCACAACACGGTTTATATTCAATAACTGTCAAGTCTTCTAACATGCATCTATTGACAGTTATTTCTACGCATGTGCACGGATGATCAGCCAACACGCAAGTGACCACTACATGATACTCACAACTCACACACAACTCGGAATACAATCGTGACAAGTTAATGACATGCACTCTATGGACGGTAGTCACTTAACTCTAGGTCCATATGCAAAAAATAATAATAAACAAGGAATATAGATATAATAACTGAAATAAAATGCAACTAAATGTAAGCAGTAAATATGATAAGATATCTTGCCTGATTCTGTGCTGTAAATATGAAATGTCGCTCCCGCGTCCACGTCTCCGGAACCCGACGCTCCTAAATAATTAATTAACTAAATTAAGTTACTACTTATGAAACTTATGATACGACTTAATTAGTCAAAGTAATGTGTTAAAATTATATTCAATCTCTCGTGGAGCCATTTAGATCCATACAATCACACACAGGTTCCACGAGACATCGAAACACAGTTTTAGGGTTTCTAACTTTTATTTAGTCGGTTATGCCCCTACTTCGATAACATACTTAAAAATCATATAAAAATCATAAAAATAATATTTAAACTAATTTTATACAGATTTATCTCTGAAATTTCATAATTAATATTTCTAAAGATATTTATGACTAGTTGATTAATAAGTCAGCTAGTCTACCCGAAACTTGCCCGGAACATAGTTAATGACTCAAAATTGCTAAAATTATCAAAAATATATTTTAAACAGCAATAAAATAATTTATTTCATAGAATAATATCAGAAGTACAAGGGTTGAGTTATACTACAAGTTTGGGACATTCTAGGTCAGCCGGTTACCTGAAATTAGCTAGTTTTGACCTACAATTTTCTCGACCAGATTTGAGTTGCTAAAATCGTGGAAAAATACTTAAAAATCCTAATTTATGTATATGAACACACATAAAATTCAGTTTCAAAAATAGGCACCAATAACTCATAGTTCCTTTACAATAGGGTTAATTTTGATCCTACCGACACAAGAATATTACGCATATATTTCATAAAACCTTTATGGATGATTATACCTAACAAAATATATCAAAATATGATTTCTACAGAATTAATAACATATTTTCTACAGAATTTTAGCAAAGGTTTTAGAAGAAAAGATTTGGGTTCTTACCAAAGATCCTTGCTAGAAAGGGTGATGATGACTTCTCTTCACCAAAGCTCCAATCTTTTCCGCTATCCTTACTTGCTAATTCTCTCTTAGTGAGTATGGGAGAGTTGATAATGGCTATAGAGGATTGGATGGGGGAGATGGAGTTTTTAGGGTTTGTTTTGAGGGATTTCAGGGATGTATGGTGGAGGAGATGAGTTTTTGTGAAGGATAGAGAGATGTGCAATGGAGGAGATGATGTATAAATGCTATGGGGAGTTTGTTGCTGCCGAAATTATGGAGAGGGATAGGGGATTTGGTCGGCCAAAGGTGAGGGAGAGAAAGATTAGGATTTGGTTAAGGTTCGGGATAAGTTGGTATATTTAAACATATCCTTAAATGAATTTTAAGCAATCTAGAATTTAAATCCTATTTAATTTGATGCATTCGGCCATGGGGGGTTGCTTGGCCGAAATTAGCATGGTAGGGGTCCACTTGTCATGATTTGGTTGTTTGGTGAGTTGGCAAGTTGATTGGATTGAGGATTTAAAAAGGGGTTTCCTAATATAGAACTATTTAATTCTATCTATGTAATTACACTACAAAATCTGAATTAAATACAAATAAATATAATTATTAATATTTATTAATGCCCAACATACCTACATAGGATTGGGTTTGGCTTGGAAGAGGATTGGGAATGTTTGGTGCAACCGGGTCTCCTAAAAAGTCATAAAGGCTTTCTTAACTAATTAATTAAATAAAAATATAACTTGTGCCATAATTTGAATGGTTAACATGCAAGAGATTACAATATGACCATGACATTTCTAACATGGCTAGCATACTAGTTAAAGCACCCGACTACGCTAGGCATGTCATACTTTCTAGTCGTCTTGCATATTCAAACTCAACCATGGCTATAGTCCTTTTATATAATATAAATAAGATAAAAATAAATTAGAATTAAATAAAATCCAAAAATAATTTAAATATTCCTTTAAATTATAAAGGGTTTTACATCCTATCCAACTTATGACAATTTCGTCCTCGAAATTAAAAATAATCATAATATCAAGAATTACGAGATTTTGTACGGAGGGAGAGTAGGTACGTCAAATCTTAGCTCAATTTTTGAAATGATGGAGGGGTGGTTGTCATAGGAATCCTAATTGACCTTATATTCTACAAGATGGGTATGCTTCCTTCCAGACTCTACCCAACTTATAGAAGTTGGACACCCGTAAAGATCGTCGTCATTACAAGACCTTGAGGAGGACAATTTCTAGGAAGGGGCACAAGAATAATGGACACTTCTGTCCACAGTCTTGGATTCTAAGTGAGCCTCGATAACACCATGACGTTCTTGGTCAATAACAACTATAAGAAAGTTACTACAATCAAACAGTGTCACTCTAGGGGTCATGCTTCTGACAAGCTGGTAGCGACCTCTTGTTGGAATATACTAAGGTGTGTCGGTTCAGAAGGATTCATTCTACGTCTAACCTGGGAAACTAAGAAGTGAGCTTGAAAACTTAGGGAAGAAGAATTTATGGCCAAGTATTAAGAATCGATGATAATTAAAGAACCCAGGCTATAGAATATGATTAGGCAAGTGTTTTGAAAACTCTAAGTCAAAACGACTATTATGTGTGGGCTAATGTTTGGTATTGTGTAGGAGGCGATAAAACGGCGTTCAACACAACTATGCGTTTAAGAACTTGTTAATTTGACACACATAAAATTCATCAGGGTTATGGGATTGATTGAGGGTCGCTAGTGAAGGTAAAAAACTTGGATAACATGAATTAAAGAGTAGCAAAGAATTCGGCAGTTCAAAGAAAATAATTTGAACATTAGGAGATGTGGTTCCCTGAGAGAAAACTATATACTAATCGTCTTGGTTGAGAGTTGGATTTAAGTGAACGATTAGAATCATTCTCGAGTGCTCAAGAATAATTTGGAGGGCACGATAACAATTCTAGAGTTGAGGAATGAGGAGTAGTTAAAGGCGAGGATACAGCCACATGAGTCGGTCGGTGGCTAACTACATTTATGTGTAAATAACTGATAGGGCAACCAAAGATGATACCTTGAGTCTATCTAGCAAGTACAGTGCCTTGTCTTTCCAAAATAAGTAAAAGACAAGAACAACAAAGGATTCAAAGACGGTGCGATTGAGTACGAATGCGGGGTTCATAGGCGACGAAAATAATTCAAAAAGAAATTGCCAAGGCTATCGCGGATGAGACTCTAAGGCAAGTTTAACTATGTCTCCATCCACGTAGAATAATACATGAAAAGCGAACCAAAGTGCAATAGGTTGATCAGACCATCATGCACCGGTTCTGATTAGACAATATGTTAGTGGGTGCACCCAATAAAATATGTCATGATCAAGCTCGAAAAAGATAAGCTTGCAAAACTAAGGCTAAATTAGCAGCATCAGGTTGTTGCAAAATAAGTTAGGGTGGTAATATCGAAGGAATTTAATTAGTCCAAGATCTTTTAAAATTAAGTCTTGCCCGAAGTGTGGGCCTATACAGTTCTCCTAGTATTCTTCACTTATGGCTTGGTTGTCTATATAAGTTAAGGTCCTCTAAATTTCTAGTATATGTGAACTCATTAATTGGGTCACAAGACAAAGGGTTTGTTAGGTCGCCAGGTATTCTATCCAACTTACAGGAGTTAAACTAGTAGTGTGATGGGACAATGGTCAAGCAATAACGGTAAGGCACAAGGTTCAGCATTAAGGGATTTAGTAGAACATATTCACATATCGGGTTAAAGGATTGAGTCAAGGTTGGATCTCTTAATTGAAGTCGGAAAGTATTTTGGTGTCATTGTAGAGGTTATAGTTTAGCCATGTGGACTAGAAAGTCATATCATAAAAATAGTGTACAAGGAGACGTATTTTAGTGGGACATGATATATCTACATGAAGGTGGGCTCGTCTAGGTCTTACATATGAAATTTGTTGGAAGGAAAAGTCTAGTGTCGTGTTCCAAATATCCAAGTCACAGTAAGGGATGCCAAAAGATCTAAAGTAGAAAGTGGGAGTTCATGTGGTGATAATTAATGCACCAAGATAAAGAAGATCAGGTTAAAGCATAAAATAAAATTAATTAGAGAATCCAATAAAATCATTTAGGGAAATAGTTCTAAAGAGAAGATAGTCAATTAGATGAATACAGTTAAGAAACAATCATATCATCTTCCAAATTTTAAATGGTTAGAAGGGCACAATAAAAGATCTAGGTTGGAGGAAAGGTCGAGCGAGTCAAGATTGAGATACAGTCACATGGTTTGGTAGATGACAAACAACACTTGTGTATATACTATCATCATGGTCATGAGTGATATGACAATTTGTGTGGAATACTTCTAACTCATTAGGGCTATCTTTGTAGCCTACCATTAAAATTTTAACTCGTGTTTCCTCCAAAAAATTTCTAAACAATTTTTTTTAAAAATAAACCACCAAAATTTGTATTCACTCTAAGCCGTTCAAATTTATCTCGAAGAAAATAAATTTAAATCACTTTCATAAATCTCAAAGCAAATTTTTATCATGTTACTACTGACTTTTTTTCAAAATTATACATTTTCAATTCAACTTTTAAACTCAAGAGTTCATAAATCATGAAGCTATATATAAAATATCCATAATCAATCATAACTTTAAAACTCTACAAAAATTAATAGCTCCCCAGATAGAAATTTCTAGCACACTACAAAACAATCTCAAAATTTTAGCTCAATATTTTAATGCACTCATCAATTATAACTTCTATTCATACTAAGTCATTCCAACATAATCACAACTTTTAAATGGTAACTTTATTTGATCAATCAAAATAACCTTATCACATCATTAATATATTTTTATTTTATTTTTATTTCAAAATTTATGATATTAGCAACCCAACATTAAACTAAATTTTTAAATAGTCTTATCAGTAAAAAAAATCATTTTTTTTTATGAAATTTGACATCCAAATTCATATTTTTTTTTAAAAACAAAATCTAAATAGATTTGTAAATCCTCAATCATAGGACACAATTTAAAATAAAGAAAAATTCTCAAAATTTTTTTTCATAACTTTCAAATATTTTAAACCAAAAATTTAGAAATCATTACTTCTACAAAAAAAATTTAAAATTTACTAAACACGAAAATCGCAAGTTGTACGACGCAAATTTAAATAATTTCTACATCCACATTTGAAATCTAAGATCATTTTCAAACCCAATTTATAACTGTTCAAAGGTGTATAACTATAACCCAATAAACCATAGATATCACAACTCAAAAAAACTAAATCAATTTTTATATTTGTTCAAAGATGTATAACTATAACTCCATAATTCATAAATATCAAAACTTAAAAAAATCCAATCAATTTCTTAAATCAATGGTATAAAGATTCTAGCTTTTTTTTTCCTTCCTGCATTATCAATCCTATGGTGTTTACTATTTAGAAATCTCAAGATTAAAACTTTCTTTGGTAATATCCTACTTTACAAATTACTAATCATTAAATCACACTTAAAAAAAACTTTTTTAACTCGATTAGAGTCTTAAATGTATTCCAACTGCCAATATAAGCATACCTATGAGCATATACTAGTGTAGTCATATTCCTAGTTGACACTAAGCACGAAAATAAGAATCAACGGTAGTAAAGAATCAAGCAAGATGCAATTCAAGGTAGGTGAACGAGAGTTCGAAATTTGAAGTCAAGAGAGGATGTCAAGTATGTGGATGAGATTCCTAAATTCTAATCCTATGTTGCAGGTTCACATCGGTACAGTTACGTAACCGAAGTGACAAACTCGACCTGCATGGGCCACCACAAAAATATGTAACGCTCCAGTCCCAAATACTTGAGACTAGATATGTATCATGCCAGCAGTATACATACGAGTAAATATACGACTCGTATATATACATAAACTGTAAATATAGAAAGCCAAGACACTAAATCTCATCCACAAAGATAAATAATAATATAAAAGCAACTTTGAGTTTGTCATGTATACAATCGTTGGGTGGAGACAAATCCACTACCAACTAATTTAAATAGAAAAAATATACAAAAAAAGTGATTGGTCGAGCGAAGCAATGACGAGTCCAAAAGCAATCATCACGAAGGAAGGAATGGCCTTAGCTAGAGCACCTGCAAGAAATCACGAAACACACACCTGGAAGGATCACCAGGTCCTCAGAGGGACGTAACAAGACACATAATATTATGCCAATAAACTGAATAATAAAAGCTCAACAGAAAAGTATGCACGAGTAAAGGTTCCTAACCATTCTATGTGATATGCACTGTGAGGACAACGTTCTACGCAGGGGCTGTAACGGATTCACGCAAGCAAGTAATAAAGAGTGGCCAACAAGTAGCGCTCATCCGAGACACTATCGACCGGGTAACACGTAGCGCTCATCCGAGACACTATCTCCCAAATGTGTGTAAAAATAAATGTAGCCCCTACGCTAGTAGTTGTCCCCTCCCCTCAATGATACTATACATGCATCGTAACCATGACACACCAACACGTGTCGTTTCCACAACACGATTTATATTCAATAAATGTCAAGTCTTCTAACATGCATCTATTGACAGTTATTCCTACGCATGCGCACGGGTGATCATCCAACACGCAAGTGACCACTACATGATACTCACAACTCACACACAACTCATGATACAATTGTGACAAGTTAATGACATGCACTCTATGGACGGTAGTCACTTAACTCTAGGTCCACATGCAAAAAGAAAATAATAAACAAGGAATATAGATACAATAACTAAAATAAAATATAACTAAATGTAAGCAGTAAATATGACAAGATATATTGCCTGATTCTGTGCTGTAAATATGAAATGTCGCTCCCGCGTCCACGCCTCCGGAACCCGACGCTCCTAAATAATTAATTAACTAAATTAAGTCACTACTTATGAAACTTACGATACGACTTAATTAGTCAAAGTAATGTGTTAAAATTATATTCAATCTCTCGTGGAACCATTTAGATCCATACAATCACACACAGGTTCTACGAAACATCGAAACACAGTTTTAGGGTTTCTAACTTTTAATTAGTCGGTTATGCCCCTACTTCGATAACATACTTAAAAATCATAAAAAAATCATAAAAATAATATTTAAACTAATTTTCTACAGATTTATCTCTGAAATTCCAGAATTAATATTTCTAAAGACATTTATGACTAGTTGATTAATAAGTCAGCTAGTCTACCCGAAACTTGTACGGAACATAGTTAATGACTCAAAATTGCTAAAATTACCAAAAATATATTTTAAACAGAAATAAAATAATTTATTTTATAGAATAATATCAGAGGTATAAGGGTTGAGTTATACTACAAGTTTGGGACATTCTAGGTCAGCCGGTTACCCAAAATTAGCTAGTTTTGACCTACAATTTTCTCGACCAGATTTGAGTTGCTAAAATCGTAGAAAAATACTTAAAAATCCTAATTTATGTATATGAACACATATAAAATTCAGTTTAGAAAATAGGCACCAATAACTCATAGTTCCTTTACAATGAGGTTAATTTTGATCCTACCGACACATGAATATTACGCATATATTTCATAAAACCTTTATGGATGATTATAACTAACAAAAGCTATCAAAATATGATTTCTATAGAATTAATAACATATTTTCTACAGAATTTTAGCAAAGATTTTAGAAGAAAAGATTTGGGTTCTTACCAAAGATCCTTGCTAGAAAGGGTGATGATGACTTCTCTTCACCAAAGCTCCAATCTTTTCCGCTATCCTTGCTTGCTAATTCTCTCTTGGTGAGTATGGGAGAGTTGATATTGGCTATAGAGGATTGGATGGGGGAGATGGAGTTTTTAGGGTTTGTTTTGAGGGGTTTCGGGGATGTATGGTGGAGGAGATGAGTTTTTGTGAAGGATAGAGAGATGTGCAATGGAGGAGATGATGTATAGATGCTATGGGGAGTTTGTTGCTGCCGAAATTATGGAGAGGGATAGGGGTTTTGGTCGTCCAAAGGTGAGGGAGAGAAAGATTAGGATTTGGTTAAGGTTCGGGATAAGTTGGTATATTTAAACATATCCTTAAATAAATTTTAAGCAATCTAGAATTTAAATCCTATTTAATTTGATGCATTCGGCCATGGGGGTGTTGCTTGGCCGAAATTAGCATGGTGGGGGTCCACTTCGCACGATTGGGTTGTTTGGTGAGTTGGCAAGTTGATTTGATTGGGGATTTAAAAAGGGGTTTCCTAATATAGAATTATTTAATTCTATCTATGTAATTACACTAAAAAATCTGAATTAAATACAAATAAATATAATTATTAATATTTATTAATGCCCAACATACCTACATAGGATTGGGTTTGGCTTGGAAGAGGTTTGAAAATGTTTGGTGCAACCGGGTCTCCTAAAAAGTCATAAAGGCTTTCTTAACTAATTAATTAAATAAAAATAAAACTTGTGCCATAATTTGAATGGTTAACATGCTAGAGATTACAATATGACAATGGCATTCCTAACATGGCTAGCATACTAGTTAAAGCACCCGACTATGCTAGGCATTCCATACTTTCTAGTCGTCTTGCATATTCAAACTCAACCATGGCTATAGTCCTTTTATATAATATAAATAAGATAAAAATAAATTAGAATTAAATAAAATCCAAAAATAATTTAAATATTCCTTTAAATTATAAGGGGCTTTACACTCAATGATGCTTAACATGATAAAACCAAGAATGTTACAATGTTGCCTTGCTATGGTCACTGCTTAATTATGATATATATGTTAAACGACGCCTTTCCAGGATTGCTATAACATATTCAATGTGTGTTAACACAAATGCTGCTTAAAAGATGCCTTCACATGAACGCTGCTAGAACATGTTTTCATGCTTCACTATGAATAATGCTCATGAAGTACTAACTGATGCTAGGCCCCGAATAGAAAGATCACTCTAATAATGTTTGCTCAGATGACTACTTAGTGTTGGTGTAGGCGAGTGGGCCAGTTTTGCTCGCCAGTACATATAGATGATGTACTGACCCACGTTGTAGATACTCTTTTTAGGTACTCGTGCTTGGGAAGCTCAGTAAATGGAGATCGGTATTGATTAGTCTCGCGACATCAAAAATTTATTGGGCACGCAAAAGCTTTCCTGGCAAAAAATAATGTCTTTTGCTTATAAAGGACATAATGTATGGAACATTGAAATTTGTTGTACCAGTAAGTTGTAAGCCAAATCATCATATCCAGTTGTAAAAGTCTATGTATCAAAGTGCATCCTCCAGTGTATGCTACAAAGTCTATGAATCAAGTATCCAATGTAAAGCCTTAATGGCAAATGTGTTTCAGTGGCTATCCGATGTACAGTGAGATGTGTTGTAATCTTTGCATTCTATTACAAGTCTTGTACTCTATTTCAATCATCAATAAAGAGATCTTATTTCTATATATCTCTGCGCGACTTCGAGTTGTCTGCTTATTTCTGCTGCTACAATCAATAATGTGTTCTATCAATAAGAAAGAATGTCCTCATTAAATTCAATTTGTCTACTTCGGTTGCTGCGATATGTTCCTATTTGAAGATTATCAATTATATACCATCTTTGTCTTGTACAAGTGCAATACCAGACTTGTACGGCATGACGCCCAAGCGAGGACGATCGGTTCCAAGAGATAGATACGAGGACAAATGACTCTGCAGAATCGGGGCATGACACATCTTGCCTATGAGTATGCTTTAAATGTTTAGACGTGTACAGACGGACTTGTACACATTGCCACAAAAAAGAGAATTGTCCCAAAGCTAGGAACTATGGCTCTGTTGCGAACAAAAAAAAGGCACGAATGAACGTGTCGTTCAACTGTTGCACAGTTTATGATTTAATTGACAGGCACATAGATTATATGCATTGGTCCTGGGTAACTTGCGCACAAGGAAACTAGATCTCTCGGGCGGTTCTTAGGGCGCCTCGAAACCCTCGGCCTAGGAGAGATTGTCTAGACACCCTGAGATACAAAAAACCTCGCTATCAGAGTGGTGTTGCATCACATCCAAAAGCAACAAGATGAACCCAAGAGTCACAGCGGCTAATCACGGGAACTACCCGTGGACCACCATGTAGTTAGGTGCATGCATATAAACAGTTTTTAATACAAAGCCTAACTCTGAACAAGAAGACAAATAATATGCTTTATCATATACAAATTGTGCTAACCTGTCTTGTGCAGGGATAATTGTCAGCGATGGGTAAGATTTATTATACAAGTGCTTTCTATTGCTATGTTTCATAGGAATTGTCAAAAAAGAACCTAGAAAAGTAGAAAAATCACTAATAAATGTATGCTAGCTTCACATGTTGACTTAGTACAGATTTATGTGAGTTCAACCAAAACTCGCTCGCCACTACATGATGTGTGCTGACCCACGTTGTGGGTATCATTTCAGATAGCAAGGAGATAGAAGAATTTCAGGTGAGGCACTAAAGCTCGTCCAGCCTAGTAGAGCTTGTGGATCGCCTCGAAGCATTTTCATTTTCAAGTCAAGTTGCAAGTTTTCCTTTGAAGGTGTCTTTACTTTTGCGTATGAAATAAAGGGATATGATGTTGAAAAGAGTTTCAAAGAGAGATATGTAAGCAAAATTATGGCAATTGAGTCGCAAGCTTTGTACTTTGTAATCCTATCAAGTTATCAATAAAAGAAATATTTCTATTTTAAATATCTGTGTCTAATATTTGGTTTTTTGTAATTAAATATATTGTGTGCATGTGTTTTATATTATCTAGCTATATTGTTCAGGTACTGTCCTTGTGCAAGCGCAACTTAGGCTTGCATAGCATCATGCCTTAGTGAGGACGAACGATCCCACAGGGATCAAAGCGAGGACGAAAGACCCTAGCGAGATTGGGGCATCACACCGAACCGTGCATGCCATCGCCATGTGCCACGTCATTGAGTCATGCTGCTAAACACACTGGTTGTGCAATATCAAGAGATAGAATATAGAGTTGATTTCTGGCACATTTTACCTTGGTAAGGAGGCATTGCTGACGATCGCAAATCGAGAGCACGCTGCCTTCGATCAAGACTTGGCAGTCATTCTCATCGAGCTATCCAAGGCTGATGATATTGCTTCGTAGCTTCGGGATGAACTAGACGCCGGTTAGGGCGTAGTGCTTGCTTTTTTGGCACATGAACATCACCGTACCATGCCTTTGGATGTCGATGACAGACCCGTCACCAAACTTGATGGAGCCCGTGACCCCTGTGTCCAGCTCGACGAAGACCTTACAGCCCATCATGTGGTTGCTGGTGCCAGTGTCGAGGTACCACGCTTTGCTGTGGAGTTCGTCATCGCAGCCCAGATGCACCTGAGCATGCACCTCCTATACCATCAGCAGTGCGGGCTCATCGTCGTCAGCTTACGTCAAATGGTCCTACACATCGCGCTTCGGCTTGCGGTAGTACTTTGCCCAATGGTAGTAGATACCACAATTGTAGCAGTTTTCCTTCTTGTACCATAGGATGCATTGCAGTTGGTCGTATCACAGCGGCCACGACCTTCACCTGCGACGTTCGCGACCACTACTTTGGCCGCCATCGGAGTAGGCCTCGCCTTGCTTCCTCTGCTTCGAGCGAACGAGCCACTCCTGTTCCGAGAGAAGAAGACGGCTACATGTGTCGCCGACGTTGCCGCCAAGATCGTACGGCTCCTCGACGGCTAGAAGCCGGCCGGTAAGCTTTTTAATTGACATTGTCTTGAGATCCACCAGAGTCTCAATGGAAATTGTGACTTGCGCATACTTGGGTGGAACGACTCGGAGTAATTTTTTAATCGTCGTCCATTTCGTCATTGAGTAGTTGTAGGTCGTTGAAGAGTCCTGTGAGTCGCATCACAAAGTCCTCGACGGACTCGCTGTCCTTGAACTTGATTGATTCAAAGTCGGCACATAATTTTTGTACTTTGGCCTTGCACATGCGCTCGACCCCTATCCGCATCATCTTAAGAGCGTCCCATGCTTCCTTTGCAGTTTCTTTCACCGCCAGTATCTGCAGCATCTTCGATGGCACGGCTCAGAGTATGACGGACAAGGTCATCCTATCATCGTGGTTGTCGGTGTTCCCAGGTTCGATTGCCTCCCACAGGCCTTGCGCTTGCATGTAGACTCTTATTAAGAGGGCCCAATCTGCGTAGTTGGTCCGTGTCAGCATGGGGTACTTGAAGGCGAATGAGATCTCCTTCATCGGTGTCGACGTCATGGTGTCTTGCTTTGACGGTGATGCCATAAGGCTCTGATACCAAATATTGGCCCAGGAAATAGACTATGAAGCACACACAGAGCAAGTGGGAGGAAAGAAAGCTTCTGGAATATTATTCTTAAGCATAGATTTTTGAGCCTTTATATAGGCATCAATGAGACTTGTAAGTAGTTTAAGCTAGTGAGCATATTCTTGCTAAATACGAGGACAAGGCTAGGGAATAGGGAATGAGAAAGAGACTCGGTCTTATGCTACAGGATTAAGTCTAACAGAGAATCGGCCATGGTCATCGGGGAATGAAGAGTGCTGGTCTCGAGCTAGAATAAGAAATGGGTGTTGTTGATGAGCGGGTGCACAGGGAAAGATTAGATGGGTTATATATGGAGAATAGTTTAAGGTTAATTTGGAATACTAATTATTATATAATTAATTAAAAACAAAATTTAATTAGAATCGTACAATATTAGATGATGTCTAACTTGTATTAGATTACGGTTTAAGCAAAATTATAAAGGAAAATTTTATGAAATGCCCAAAAACCACAAACGTTTTATGAAAAACCTACCACAAACTAACATTTTATCGCGTGCACGGAATTAGCAAAAAATATATAAAAGATTTCTGAATGACCTTCTTGCCCTTCTAATTTATTGAAAACACCCACGAAACCTACTCTTCAAAAAAAAATGTTTCGATACTTCCTCTTCTTCCATACGCTGCTCACTTTCGAATCTAGGTTTTCTCCTCCAAAATCTTCAAAACTTACTTCAAAAACTTGTCAGTACCTCTCCATTCGCAATCTTTACACCATGTCGTCATCATCAGTTCCCACTTCATTATTATCAGCAGCATCAACTGGCCATTCCCCGTGTTAAAATGCAGGAGAATGGCCACTTTGCGATAAACCGAAGAATGACCATTCTCCGTGTTAAAATGGAGGTCCAAACATCAGTTTTTGCGATTCTAAAATTTCGAAAGCCCGTCAAACAATAAAATGGTTTATCCCATGCTCCTCATAAATATGCTTCTTTTGTGATAAACCGGGCCTCGTTTCGACCTCCCAGTCAAAAGTTATGGCCCTCCAACGTTTCACCTGGCCATTCTCCGTGTTAAAATACAGGAGAATAGTCATTCTCCGTATTAAAATGCAGGAGAATAGTCATTCTTCGTGTTAAAATGCAAGAGAATAACCATTCTTCCTGGTAATATCACAAGAATGACAATTCTTTGTGTTAATATGACAGAGAATGGTCATTCTCCTTGTTAAATTGACGGAGAATTATTATTCTCCGTGTTAAAATACAGGATAATGGTCATTCTTCGTGTTAAAATCATGGAGAATGACCGTTCTTCGTGATTTTAACACGGGGAATGGTCATTATCCGTGATTTTAGGAGAATGGTTATTTTTTATGATTTTACACGGAGAATGACCATTCTTCTGCATTATAACACGGAGAATGATAATTCTCTGTCAATTTAACAAGGAGAATGGTCATTCTCCGTGATATTAACACGGAGAATTATCATTCTTCGTGATATTACCACGAAGAATGGTCATTCTCCTGTATTTTAACACGGAGAATGACTATTCTCCTCTATTTTAACACAGAAAATGGCCAGTTGAAACTTTGGAGGGCCATAACTGTAACGCTCCAGTCCTAAAATACTTAGGACCAAGTACGTGGACATGCCAGCTGTATATATATAAAGAATACTGTAATATATGGAACACTTGTATATATACATAAGTTGTAATAATATGAATCGCAGGCCAGAATATCATAAAACTATATCTCATCCACAGCACACACAAAAGATATAAGAAGTCCAAAAGAATAAATAAGTGAGTCAAGAGATAGCCGGGTGGACATGCCCACACCAAATAGCTATGAAAGTAATCTCAAATAATATAAGATGTCCACTATGAGTCTCAAAGAATAACATAAATCTAGATATCAGCGGAAGATGCCTCATCATCAAGGTATGAAGGATCCAGTGCCGAGCCGTACTCCTGCAGAAAATTGCCTATACTTGGAGAGATCACCAGGTACTCATAGGGACGTAACAAGATACAGGAAGAACATGCCATATAAACTGGGTATAAAATATACCATAAAATAAAAGTAGAAAAACAAAAGTAAGGTGTCCAAACCATAACACGGCTCAATCTCCCATCATCGAAACAGTGGGCTACCCCTACAACCAAACATGGACAAGGGGTAACACACGATTTTGCGATGTGACATTGCCCCTTGCCATGACTAGGACGGAGTATGACCTAACCATTCTATTATGCAATTTAGAAGACCTTTCAATGTATGGGCAGGGAAAGGCTGACTCCTCCATGACTAACACACAGCTCACAATACACATACGTCAAGAACCAATGCTATCAGCCGGCATAGCTCGAGGCTAGTGGCCCACGTGACCCATTAGTCCACATAGCTCGAGGCTAGTGACCGTTGTGACACGACTACCGTAGTACGCGGTTACTACATGTTTTGGATTTGGGTAGCCCATACATCTACTAAGATAGTCCGCTAAGACTAGGTCCAAATGCAATTTGAAAGACAAGGATAAAATATAACTAACAGTTGCATTATAATAATTAAAAGCACGGTAAGTAAATCATAGTAAGAATGCAACTAGAAGGAAAAAAATAAACAAACAATATAAGTATAAACTGAATCTAAATCGCAAAAATAAAATGAAATTAATCACAGAGTATAATGGCAAGGTATCTTGCCTGGCGGTGCGGGAATAGCAATCCAACAGTCAAGTACGTCAGCAATAAAACTCAAAATCCACGAACGGCTCCGGTTGCTAAAACAAACATCAAGAACATTTTTGGTATAAAAGATATGTCTAAGAAACGCCTGTCCAAAAGTCCAATTCTAGACAAGGGGCAAAATTATACTTTCGGGTCAAAACGATATTCGCCGTTGGACCCATTTTGCACCGAAATGTGTGCTAGTATCTATGGTCTCTATAGTCATCAAACTACATGTCTACGGGTCCGATTTGAGTAGACGGACCCAACCGTATGTCCAAAGTTGGATTCCGGTGGGTCGTGCACAATTTTGCTCGGTGGATCGGGTCGCGGGCCCGCCAAATAGGCGTTCCGGTCGACCTTCACAGAATCGGACCAAACCTGGCATACAGGACCAGAAAAATGATACGGTCCTGTTGGCATAAGTTTTGTCTCGATACGACAACCATGCACAAAGTTATGGGCTAGTTTGCAAAGGGACCGATACGGGGTATCTTGACGGATACGCCTCGATTTCTCGCACACACGCAAGAAAATTGAGTTCCGTCGAATCCCACACATTCGCGAAGTCGATACGCACCTTTTGATGCTTTTAGTTCGTGACCACGTTGCCCGATTTGTCGGGATGCACATCGTATCGGAAGGTTTTCTAAAGTTTCTACTGTTTTAACATAATTTTTTAATCGATTTTTAGAAATTGTTTTCTCGATACACAACAGATGAAATCAGAAACTAGGGAAAGGGTTTTGAAGTTGTTCATGTCTTCTAAAACTTTGTTCAAATATTTTTTTGAAAATCTGAACCAACATGTCCAAAATTCTCCTTCCAAAACGGGGTCTGCTCGGGTCATTGTTCTGTTTTGGTTTCTCTTAAAACAGGTTTTTTTCGAAAGTTTGGTCTCGATTTCCAATCAAATTTTGGATGTTTCGAAGTAATCAAAATGACAGAGATTGAAAGGGGATAGATGGTGGTCTAACATGTTCGATTGGTTCAAAAATTGGTGGAGTGATCGTGGAGAAAACGGCTCATGAAGGGAGCTTCGTAACTGCTGCTGCTGTTGTTACTGCCTGTGCTGCTACTGTCAATGTGGCTGCTGTTGCTCACTGCTGCGCCTGCTGCGGTGGTTGCTGGTGGCCGCGCATGACGTTCCAGGGACAGCGAGTTCATAGGAGGTCGGGGTACTGGTTTTGCGCATGAGAGTTTGAGGAGGTTTCGTGGGTGAGCCGAGAAAAAAGCTGGGTTCCAAGTTTAATACTTATACCAGTTTTGCTTTTAATCCAATTCCTAATAGATTTAAACAAAGTTTTAAACTTTGATTTCTATTTGGATTTAAGCAAATCTTGAGAGAACTTGATAAGGTTTGGGTAGGATAGGTTTGGATTGAATTTATTAGGATTAGAATGTGTTTTAGAATTCCTTTCCTTTCCTTCCTTTCATTTTTTTTAACAGAGCCCCCTTAGCTCCGGGCGCGGGGAGAGGGATGGGTGAACAGTGCGTTTGCACTATTCATTCCAATATCTTTTTTTTTCTTTTTTTCTCTTTGTTTGGTATAACTATATATATATATATATATATATATATATATATATATATATATATATATATATATATATATATATATATATATATATATTATCCAATAATCAAAATAAATGAGTTGGAAAATTTCTAAAATATTTTAACTAAAAAAAATCTTGGGACAACAATCTATATACATATATATATATATATATTGTATATATAAAAACTTAGTATCTACTACCTATAATATCAATTAAATCATTAATTAAGTAACAGTTTATTTAGTTAATAGGAAAATATCCCAATTACTATTAATAAATAAATTTATAAAATTCTAAAAATTCCATAATATTGTACAATTATATCTTACCTACTGCTACTACTATTAGCAAAAAGATCATCAATCACATATAAAGCTATTTTAAAACTTATAAAATGTGGTGAACTTAAAAATAAAATTCCTTAAAAGAAAAATAGCATAAAAATATATATACATATATTTTTGAAATAAACTTGTAAAATTCCATGTATACATTTAATGTAGCATTTTACATGCTACCCTTACTATAGTCAAAATCCTAGTATAAAATCAAGCTTATTTAAATGAAATAAAAATACTGTAAAAATACATTATTTAAGAATATAAAATCGTCAAATTTTAGGGGGTTTACATCATATCCAACTTATAAAAATTTCGTCCTCGAAATTAAAATAAATCTTAATGTAAAATATAACATTAAATCTTAATATATAGTGAGGCTGAATATGAAGGGAGAGTAAGCACATCATAACACTGTTTTCGTAAAGAGGGAGGAGATAGTCATAAAAGGAATTTGCATTAGCTCCATATCCTACAAGATAAGGTATTCTTGGTTCAAGGCTCTACCCAACTTATGGAAGTTGGCTAACCATAATCGCAGTTGCTAGACTTTTAAGATGGACAATATCTACGAAGGGACATGAGAATATTGGGTACTTCAAACAGTAGTCACAGACTCTAAGTGAGCCTAGATATTGCCATGGCATACTTGGTCAGTAACTATATAAGGAAACGTTTTACCGATTTAATTGATATTGCTCAAATATAGTCATGGTCCAACAAGACGATAGGTTAGTCGAAATATACTTAGACGTATGGTCCAGTGGGATTTTACATTGGAGGAATCTTAGGTTTAATATATATTGGCTGGGCAAAATCTCGTAGTATCAATCTAAACCAACCCAATTAGGTTAGGATAACATAGAACGGATTCTAACTCAAGTGGTTAGGCTAATACCAAGTCGGGTTAATTAAATAGGTCCCTTAAGCTCAAAAATGCACCTTTCGTGACTTTTGTATACCAGTAGCACACGGGGCCTCAATTGAGTGGCACACTAGTAACATGTGTGCAGTGGGCTTCGAGTAGATCACAACCATGTATTAGGTCGAAAGATTTGAGTCGAAATTGAGTCTCCAATTGAAGTCGGAAAGTTCATCTGTATTACGGTAAGGGTTATAGTTGGCCTTTTTGACCCGAAAATTGTATTATAAAAATAGAGTACAAGGGGACGTGTTTGGGTGGAACATGATATACCTAAATGAAGGTGGGCTCGTCTAGGTTTTGTATATGAACTTTGTTGGAAGGAAAATTGTACTATTGTGTTCCAAATATCAAAGTCACGATAGGGGACACCAAATGATCAAAATAGAAAGTGGGTTTTTATGAGGCAATGATTTATCATTCTAGTAGAAAACAATTTATCCTAATCGATAAGTAAAAGGAAATTTAAAAGGCATACAATCTATACTATCCAGAAAGTCCTTTATCAAAACTAAAACCAAGGCACGATTTTTATGATTAATGAAGTTAGAAGAATTCAAAGTCGTGACATCGTATCTCAATTTTTGATATAAAAGAATAACAGATAACGTGATATGGAAGATATGAATCAAGTACATTGGTCATTCTCCAATTTCGAATAGATGGAAGGTGATTGCATATGTCATACTTGTGTTTCCATAGAAATTCTTCTGGCATGAAATACTATGTTGACACACGAACCGAGGACTCAGGCCATTTTGTCTTACATATACAAGGTCTTCAAAAAGGAGTATCAAACTCTACGGTACGTCGTGAGAATCCTTTCAACGACTAAGTCCTTAATTTGCTATTCTAAACAAGTTTATCTATGATATGCTTATAAGACTATTAAAGGAGTTGAATGTAGTGCTCATGCATTAATTACTGTCGATAACTAGTAAATCATAATATGACGGAGGATTATGCTATGGATATTGACTAAACTCTTGAATGTGTTATTGCAATGCTAAGCCACGTATAAAATAAATAAATTGTGTAACTAGAATAATACCTACTAAATCCCCAACCTCAGGATGGGTATCTATCACAACTATGCTAAATGCTTGCCCATGTCGTTGTCCATTTGTCTCATGTCTGGACTGACTAATTTGTGCCAACTGGTCAACTAAGTATGATCCTCTAGGATAACCTCCATGCGATGTTTGATGGGGCCCTGCTACTGGTCCTGGTGCTACGGGTCCTTGCATCTGCTGTTGTGCTACCTTTAGCTGTTCTGTACAGTCTCGGGCTTGGTGATGATTGGAGCCACAAATCATGCATTGTCCTAATCTGCGATGACAATCCTTCATAACATGACCCTTCCTATGACAGAAGCGACATGTAAGGATCGTATCAATTAGATATGGTGATGCCCTCGGTTGTGGTTGTGTTATAGAATATCTGATTGGTCCACCCTGGATAAGGTTACTTGGCCCATTAGTTGGAATAGGGCATCTCTGAGCCTGTTGTACCTCCTTGTAGAGGAGTTCCTGGATTCTAGCTTCTTCTAATACAGTAGCATGTGAAACTCTAGACTGTACTATAGTATACTTCTTGATCTCTGGTGTCAATCCTTGGTGAAACCTTTTGGCCCTTTCTTGCTCAGTAGGAATTAGTGTCTGTAGTGCCCCGTCCCTACATTGTGCCCCATTTTCGTCCATGGGGTGTGCGAGAAAAGAACACTGTCGCTATCGATTCGGTCGGGACCGATAGGTCGGAATCGGCCGAGTCGATCGAACGGAAATGGTTGAATTAAGATCCATTCCACGTTATGGAATGGCTTCTTCGGAACCAAGTCCCATACTCAGCGGGTTGTGCCTCGAGGATTGGCTCTGCGGCTGAGTCGGGAGAGACCTTCCGTTGCTCTGATTTTTATGCCGCACTTAATTTGGCTTTGGTTTTCGTGAATGCATTTTTCGTGAATGTTTTTCGAATAACTTTTCATGACTTACGTTTTCGAGCTTCGCATTCATATCAAAATTCCTTGAATTATACAGTATTCTAATCAGTTGCTTATGCCATTGTAGGTGATCGCATAGGCGACGTCAGCGCAGCCAACCGGTCGCTCGCTTGAAGCAAGGCTAAGGCGAGTGGCTGACCTCATTCGCCTCATCCCTCTATTTCAAAAATCAAAATGAAGTTAAATGAATGCTTGTCATAATAGTGTAAAATCAAAGAAATTGTGGCATGATTCTTCATGAAACACTTGCTATCAAACTGCCGATTTTGAAAATGGAAAACATATTTTCTTATACAAATCCACTTAGCCTCTGCAAAACAATGAATGAATCGATTAACGTTTATCGCAACGATACGGCTAAGGAAGCAAATCAACTAAGTTCAAAAGAAAACGATCATTGGACAACTTGTCGACAAGGTAAAATTTTCTCGAACGGTTGCCTAGGCCAAGGGACCGATTCGGCCTGGGAGGAACGAGTGTAGCAGCACCAGCCCTTCATCGGCACGTGTTATGCGGGAACTTTCGCACACTCGCTACCCGACGCGAAAGGGTCATCGTCTAATCCTGCTATAGTTCGCGATGGCCTGACATTGCCAGTGGCCTTCACACCCTTTCACTGCTTAACAAATTCACGGGACACGGAATAGATATAATAGTTGCTTAATGTTATACAGTTTTATATGCTTGCCTCAAAATATGTTAACATACAAATTGAGCAGGATGGTTAGAAAGATCATTGAAATAGCTAGCTAACATGTTTACGAAACTTCTTGAATCAAATGCAGAGCTTGGATTTTAATTAGCCATTCGTCAGTACATGTGATCGTACTGATCCTCGCTCTTTGTAGGTCCCGCGAATCAGGAAGGATGTGCCAGCTAGCTCAGCGACGTTCATGATTTTGAAGCTTCGGCCGTACGTCGAAGACTTTCTCCGTGACTCCACTTTTGAAGGCTCTCGACAGTCCAAGGAAGATGACTCAGCGTCCCTCCCATCCAGGTCACTAGAGTACTTTGTTATATATTGAAGGATGTGTGTAATATATGGAACGGCTATCTCATCGGCACTCTTTTGTAATCGAGTCATGTTGTAGCCCATGCGACAATGAGTCTTGTATCGGAGTCTGTAAAAGATGTTCATTATCAATAAAAATCAAGTTTTTTTTACTTATTGTGTGAATCAATTTGTCTACGTACTCTCTTAGATCTCGTGTCTCGGATTATCTTATGACTATGCCTTGTGCGATAGTAATTTAGGTTCGCACGACATCACGCCCGGGGGACGACTATCGATTCGACGGAATTGGGGCATGACATAATGGTATCAGAGCACGGCTTTACGTCCTTGGCCTCCAGTGACGAGTTTCTAGTCTCAAATCATTGACCTCATGTCGATGAGATAAGTTGTTCCATACGCTGAACCCAGGATGTTTTCTGAAACTAACGAGAGTTGCCTTTCTTTTCCCTGTAGTTGCGGGAGCTCGGGCAGAGGATGAGGCGAGCGCTTCCAGCGGCTCGAGTACTTCCAGACCCGAATATTCCGTCAACCCAACGGGAATGACGCCTACTGTAGCCGGACCTTCCGGCGACCCGATGCAACGTATGCTGCAAATGCTTGAAATACAGCAACGTCAAAACGAGCTCCATCGTCAGCAAGCGGAGGCTTGTCAGACTCAATTTAAATCGATTCAAGGCTCAATTCAAGCTGCAGCAGCAGCAGCTGAATACCCTCCAGCAAATCGTACAGTCGGTCGTGGGCAACAACAACAATTCAACGATGACACCTGCCGTGACCCAGCCTGCGGTTCGATCCAACGAAGCTGAACCAGAGGCGCCCGTGCTCTCACCTGCAGCACTGAGAAGTTCTAACTTCGACGTGTCAAAATTCACGAAAAGCTGTCATACTTCCTTCAACGGCACATAAGATCCCTCTGTGGCGATCGACTAGTTAGAGGAGCTGGAAGACAAGTTCGAGCTTCTCGGTGTCCAGGACTCGAAGAAAGTTGCGTGTGCTCAACTTCTACTTTGAATTAATGCGCACGATTGGTGGGCTGTGCAGAAGTAGGCTATTCGACGTGAAGACGAGACGGCGGCGATCTCATGGGCGACATTCAGAAATGCGTTCGAGACCGAATATCTTTCTGCAGCCGTACGACAGAAAAAAGAAAATGAGTTTATGCAGTTGACGCAAGGGAATATGACTGTACGATAATATGCGGCCAAATTCAATAAACTGGCCAATTTTGCTTGAGACTATCTACCTACCACAGCAAGTTGAGCTCAACGATTCGTAGTGGGCCTGCGTTCCACTATCCGTGCTTATGTCTCGGTGCCTGAATACAAAACCATGGGCGAGGCACTCAACCATGCCCTCTGTCTGGAGTCCGAGTATCCTCGTACTACTATCGGCGCTGTTTACTTTAATAATAAACGTCATAGTAATGCGGGAGGCAACAACGCACACAAGCGTCAATATCGTGGCAACTAGACAAAGGATCGAATGGTTTGCGAGTTCTGCCACAATGAGGGGCACCTGGTAACGGAGTGCCGATTTAAGCACAAAACATGTTTCGCGTACGGCAAAGCAGATCACTTCACAAGGGACTGCCCGAAAGCTACGCCGAACCAACGTCCCCCGTAACACCAACAAAACTGAGGCCAAGCACCTCGGGCTCCATCGACCGCACAACAGAATGGCCAAAACCGTCGCCCCAATGCTCAGGGTCGCGTCTACGCCATGACTCGAGACGAAGTGTTTGCATCTGATACAGTCGTGACAGGTATACTGTAATTAAATAATAAACCTGCTCGTGTATTGTTTGATTCAGGTGCCACGTATAGTTTTATATCGGCGGACTTTGCCGTCGAGCACAAATTTTCCTTGACACCACTGGGCCTCGATCTCACTGTTAACGTACCGTCGGGCATGCCACTACTTACAAATTTAGTCTGCGGAGATGGAATCATCTGTATAGGTGGTCAAAAGATCAGTCTCGATGCAATAGTTCTAGATATTAAGGACTACGACATCATTCTGGAGATGGATTGGCTCGGTCCGTGCAACGCAACCATAGACTGTACTGAAAAGAGGGTCACATTCCGCATACCTGGAGTGCCTGAATTCTGTTACTCATGTGGTGAGGCATCGCCGACCTGTATGGTGACCTCTGTGATATCTGCTCGACGGATGCTATATTCCGGGTGCGAAAGCTATCTAGATTCTGTTCGAGACATACTACAGGATAGTGTAAATGCGGGTCAGACCGACGTTGTGGTAGAATTCCCCGATGTATTCCCGGACGAGCTGCCTGACATGCCGCCCGATCGAGAGATTGAGTTCACTATCGATACATTCTTCGACACTCGACCGATCTCGAATGCCCCGTACAGAATGGCCCTTGCAGAGCTTAAAGAACTCAAGGTGCAGTTACAAGAGTTGCTCGACAAGGGATTCATCTGACCCAGCGTCTCGCCATAGGGAGCGCCCGTGCTATTTGTCAAGAAGAAGGATGGCTCTATGCGTCTTTGTATCGACTATCGCGAGCTGAATAAAGCCACCGTCCGAAACAAATACCCCCTATCCCGCATAGACGATCTGTTTGATCAGCTTCAAGGAGCTACGGTGTTCTCTAAAATTGATCTACGCTCGGGTTACCATCAACTCAAGATCAAGCCGGACGATGTGCCGAAGTCTGCCTTCCGCACTCAATACGGCCATTACGAATTCCTGGTGATGCCGTTCGGCCTAACGAACGCCCATGCTGCCTTCATGGATTTGATGAATCGGGTGTTCGAACCATTCCTCGACAAGTTCGTGGTAGTCTTTATCGACGATATACTCGTTTACTCGAAGAATAAGCAGCAACACACTGAGCATCTACGGACCGTGCTTCAGACCCTTCGAGAGAATCAGTTATTTGCGAATCGAAGCAAATATGAATTTTGGCTGAGTAGCGTCGCATTCCTCGGACACATTATTTTAGCTGAAGGCATTGCGGTCGACCCAAAGAAAGTTAAAGCCGTTATCGATTGGAAGCGGCCAACGTCCGTCAGCGAGATTCAAAGTTTTCTTGGCTTAGTGGGATACTATCGACGCTTTGTGAAAGACTTCGTGAAGATCGCATCGCCCCTGACAAGCCTCACCCAGAAAGGAGTCGCATTTGACTGGTCAGACGACTGCAAAGCTTCATTCCAAGAATTAAAGCAACGGCTTGTCTCGGCCCCGATACTCGCACTTCCAGAAGGGATTGAGGGTTTCCAGATAATCAGTGACGCGTCCGATCAGGGCTTGGGATGTGTGCTGATACAGCGGAATAAGGTGATATCTTTTGCTTTCCGACAGCTAAAGCCGTACGAGAAGAACTATCCCACGCACGACCTGGAGTTAGCGGCGATTGTATTTGCGTTGAAATTGTGGCATCACTATCTTTATGGCATGGCGTGCACGATCTATACCGATCACAAGAGCCTCAAGTATCTATTCACGCAGAGGGAACTGAACTTGCAGCAAAGGCGTTGGCTTGAACTGATCAAGGATTACGACTTGACTATCGACTATACGCCGGGAAGGGGAAATGTTGTGGCGGATGCTCTGAGTCGGAAGTACATAGCCTCGCTATCCATCGACCGCAGACTGCTATACGACCTAGAAGAGATGGGCATTGAACTCTGAGTCCGATTTCGGAATGTATAGTTGGCAAAGTTGCAGTTAGAGCCGAGTTTGCAAGCAAGGATCAAGACCGCTCAGAAGGACGATCTGTACCTGAAAAAGATAAGAGAGTTACTCTCGACGGGTAGGACGACCGACTTTGCGGAAGACGAGACCGACATGCTTCGATTGAGGGGTAGGCTATGCGTTCCGGATGATTCAAAACTTAGAAAGAAGATATTGTCGAAGGCGTACTACGCGAAGTACACCTTGCATCCCGGCAGTACAAAGATGTACAAGGACCTCCGCACAAACTTCTGGTGGCACGGGATGAAAAGAGATGTGGTACTTTTCGTGTCGCAATGCATGGCCTGTCAGCAGGTGAAAGCTGAGCACCAGAGACCGTGCGGAGAGATACAGAATCTGGCGATTCCGGAATGGAAGTGGCAGCACGTGTGCATAGATTTTATTGTTGGTCTGCCGAAGACGCCGCAGGAAAATGATGCCATCTGGGTCATCGTCGATCGACTAACCAAGTCAGTACACTTTATTGCCATCAAAGTTACTTCAAGCGTTGATCGCCTGGCGCAGATTTATCTTGATGAGATAGTACGGCTGCACGGAGTTCCAGTATCCATCATCTCCGATCGAGATTCACGGTTCATGTCGCAATTCTGGAGTAGCCTTCAATCGATGCTGGGTACCAAGTTGCAGTTCAGCTCAGCTTACCATCCTCAGACCGACGGCCAAACAGAGCGCGTCAATCAGATTCTCGAAGACATGCTACGACTCTGCACAATTGACTTCAAATCAAGCTGGGACAATCATCTACCTCTGGCCGAATTTGTATACAATAATAGCTATCAATCCAGCATTCAAATGGCGCTGTATGAAGCCTTTTACGGATGCAAGTGCTGATCACCCATTTGCTGGGACGAAGTCGGAGAGCGGCAGATTCTCGGCCCCGAACTGGTGGAACAGACTGTACAAAAAATTTGACTCATTCGGAAAAGACTAAAGACTGCGCAGAGTCGTCAGAAAAGCTATACGGACGTTCATCGTCGACCCCTCGAGTTTCAAGAAGGCGATCACGTATTTCTCAAAGTGTCGTCCATGCGGGGAGTTACTCGGTTCGGCACAAAGGGGAAGTTGAGTCTGAGATTCGTTGGGCCGTTCGAAATACTCGAGCGGGTCGCCCCAGTGGCCTATAAAATTGCCCTACCGTTGGTATTTGAAGGTGCACACAATGTCTTCTATGTCTCTCAACTGCGGAAGTACGTGCACGACCCGAGCCACGTGGTAGATTTTGGCCAGCTGGAGCTAAAGTCTGACTTATCCTACGTTAAAGGGCCAGTTCAAATCATAGAACACAATGATAAGCTGCTACACAATCGAGCGATCCCTCTCGTCTGCGTCCTCTGGAGGAACCATTCGGTTGAAAAGTCGACGTGGGAGCTTGAATCGGAAATGAAAAAGAAATTTCCTTCGTTGTTCTCGTAGAAGTAGGTTCTATCTTTAAGTTTCGAGAAAAAAAAATTATTAGTTGGTTATGGTGTAGTGCCCCATCCCTACATCGTGTTCCATTTCCGTCCAAGGGGTGCGCGAGAAAGGAACACTATCGCTATCGATTCGGTCGGGATTGATAGGTCGGAATCACCCGAGTCGATCGAACAGAAATGGTTGAATTAAGATCCATTCCATGTTATGGAATGGCTTCTTCGGAACCAAGTCCCATACTCAGCGGATTGTGCCTCGAGGATTGGCTTTGCGGCTGAGTCGGGAGAGACCTCCCGTTGCTCTGATTTTCATGCCGTACTTGATTTGGCTTTGGCTTTGGTTTTCGTGATTGCATTTTTTGTAAATGTTTTCCGAATGAGTTTTCATGACTTGCGTTTTCGAGCTTCGCATTCATATCAAAATTCCTTGAATTATACAGTGTTCTAATCAGTTGCTTATGCGATTGCAGGTGATCGCGTAGGCGACGTCAGCGCAGCCAACCGGTTGCTCGCTTGAAGCAAGGCTAAGGCGAGTGGCTGACCTCCTTCACCTCGTCCCTCTATTTCAAAAATTAAAATGAAGATAAATGAATGCTTGTCATAATAGTGTAAAATCAAAGAAATCGTGGCACGATTCTTCATGAAACACTTGCTATCAAACTGCCAGTTTTGAAAATGGAAAACGTGTTTTCTTATACAAATCCACTTAGCCTATGCAAAACAATGAATGAATCGATTAACGTTTATCGCAACGATACGACTAAGGAAGAAAATCAACTAAGTTCAAAAGAAAACGGTCATTGGACAACTTGTCGACAAGGTGAAGTTTTCTCGAACGGTTGCCAAGGCCATGGGACCGATTCGGCCCGGGAGGAACGAGTGTAGCAGCGCCAGCCCTTCATCGGCGCAAGTTATGCGAGAACTTTCGCACAGGGCTCGCTACCCGACGCGAAAGGGTCATCGTCTAACCCTGCTATAGTCCGTGATGGCCTGACATTGCCAGTAGCCTTCACACTCTTTCACTGCTTAACAAATACACGGGATGGATAGGATAGTTGCTTAATGTTATACAGTTTCATATGCTTGCCTCAAAACATGTTAACATGCAAATCGAGCAAGATGGTTAAAAAGATCATTGAAATAGCTAGCTAACATATTTACGAAACTTCTTGAATCAAATTTAGAGCTTGGATTTTAATTAGCCATTCGCCAGTACATGTGATCGTACTGATCCTCGCTCTTTACAGGTCCTGCGAATCAGGAAGGACGTACCAGCTAGCTCGGCGGCGTTCGTGATTTTGAAGCTTCGGCCGTACGTCGAAGACTTTCTCTGCGACTCCACTTTTGAAGGCTCTCGACAGTCCAAGGAAGATGTCTCAGCGTCCCTCCCATCCAGGTCACTGGAGTACTTTGTTGTATATTGAGGGATGTGTATAATGTATGGAACGGCTATCTCATCGGTACTCTTTTGTAATCGAGTCATGTTGTAGCCCGTGCGGCAATGAATCCTGTATCAAAATCTGTAAAAGATGTTCATTATCAATAAAGATCAAGTTTTCTTTACTTATTGTGTGAATCAATTTGTCTGCGTACTCTCTTAGATCTCGTGTCTCGAATTACCTTATGACTATGTCTTGTGCGATCGCAATTTAGGTTCGTACGGCATCACGCCCGGGGGACGACTATCGATTCGACGGAATCGGGGCGTGACAGTGTCGTACCAAATCTGCTCAGTCGACTGAATTTTGCATCGTACTCGTCTACGGTCATGTTTCCTTGCTTGAGGTGAAGGAACTGATCATAGAGGACATCACGTACATGGATAGGGAAGAACCTCTCATTGAAGAGTTGGTAGAACTCTTTCCAAGTCTAATTGGTTCCCAAACGTCTTTCTTCGGCTTTCCACCAGTGATATGCAGTCTTCTAAGAGCAAGTCTACTGCTGTCATCCAATTATTTATTGGCAACTGGGACGCCCTCAGTAGCTTCTCCGTGCTGATAAGCCAAGCGGTGACCTCCAGTGGTTCCTCGGTACCTCTGAAGAGCTTGGGGTTCATATCCATGAAGTCTTTGATCGAGAACTCATATGGGTGTAGAGCTGGTGCAAGTATCGGTGCCGGAGATGGAGGTGGGGGTCTAGTCAATACTTTCGTCATGCTCTGCCTCATCAGCTCAGCCTGTTGCCACTGAACATGCATCATGGCATACATGAACTGTGTAGTAAGGTATCCATCCTCTGGTGGTGGAGGCATTTATGGTCTGGACTGAGGTGGATGTAGAAGCATAGAAAATATTGCTTTTAGTCCCACATCGGAAAGGAGGAGAAGAAATGGCTCACTCCATTCTATAAATATAGCCCCCTTTCCTCCTTCGAAAAGGGCACCAACTTCTCTTTCCTCCTTCCAAACTTGGACTCTTCCTATTACGCACCTTCGGGTGCTAAGTAGAAGAAGTCTAGGGAAGCGCGGGCTCATCGGGCTCAGTCAGCTGTCCCAACCTCTGACCATCAAGAGCGTCCCGCTAAGCGGGCCTCTGATGGAAAGTTGTACAGAGCCGCCTGTGTCCAGCCCCCGGCGGCAAACGGACAGAGTGGTTCTCAAGAGTCTCCCAACAAAGATCGAGGGCAAGTGTTTCTATTAGCCCCCACATCAGGGAGCAAACATGATACCTACGCACTCGTGTGTTCGGGATACCCGGGCCCACAAAGCGAGTGCACGGGCAGATGGAGACATTCCTCATGCGAGTCATGAGACGTCCTTCATGCGGCTCGGTCATGAGATATTCCTCATGCGGCTCGGTCATGAGACGTCCTTTATGCGGCTCGGTCATGAGACATTCCTCATGCGGCTCGGTCATGAGACGTCTTTCATGCGGCTCGGTCATGAGACATTCCTCATGCGGCTCGGTCATGAGACGTCCTTCATGCGGCTCGGTCATGAGATATTCTTCATGCGGCACAGAACCCAGGAAGCTTCATGCGGCTCAAAATTAGACGAGCTTCATGCGACTCAAGAGTATCATACGGCTCAAAAGTCACCAACATGGACATGCGGCTCAAACACATAGGCAACTCGAGTAAACTCCATGCGGCCCACAGAGAGAGGCCACGTGGCCTTCAAAACAGCTGTGCCCAAAGTACTGGACGCCATTAATGCTCTGACGGCTGACAGCTGACAGCTGACAGCCCTGACGAAAAGTAGTCATGATGACTGACACAAAGAGTAACATCTTCCTAAGGAATTGGAGAAAATCTTCACAGCTTCGAGGCAAGTTTATGCGGCCAGTCTAGACGAGTTCATGTGTCCTGTGCAGAGAAACCTATACGGTTCGATCACGAAGGTCCCCCATGCGGCTCAGCCATGAAGTCCCCCATGTGGCTCGGTCATGAAAGAAATCCATGCGGCTCGGCCATGAAGACTCTCATATAGCTCGGCCATGAAGACCCCCATGCGGCTCGGTCATGAACATATTCATGCGGCTCGGTCATGATGACCTTCATGCGGTTCGAGTATAGAGACTATTCATGCGGCTCGGTCATGAAACCTTCCATGCAGCTCGGTCATGACGACCTTCATGCGGCCCAAATATGAACGCTCCTTATGCGGCTCGACCATGATGACAGAACACGTGTCCTAAAGATAATCAAATTTTGGGTCAGATTCCAATAATTTGGGACACGTGGCAAGAGAATGAATTAAATTGATTCATTCAGATTTGCGGATATCAGCAAATCATGATGGGGATTTATTGCAATCAACATTAATGACTGACATGATTTGGCATAATCCTCATTAATGGCCCAGATCCTTCACGCTCAAGATTAATGGCCCAGATTAATCACTTATCAGGCCGTCGCCACTTTGAGAATGGGTAATCATCTAAACCCTAATGATGCCCCTACTATTATAAATAGCAAGGTGCCATTCCCTTGTAAAAAGATATACGGTCAGAGAGAGATACGCTCATATACAAAAAAAAGAGATAAAGATATACTTTTTTTTCAGAGAGAAAAATACATATATACAGAGAGACCCCTCCCCCATAGTCAGAGAAAAGAATACCCAGAGAGTGAGAGAAGCCAGAAGAGCAATAGAGGAGCAAGAAGAGCATTTCTTCATCAACGCCAGCCATCTTTTCACAAGGAGCCAACGCTGCATACCGATCGTCCAAGGAGTAAGGCAGGGCTGCCGTCGCCTTTCCGAGCCTCTATCGTCACCCCCCAGAATCTAAAATAAACAATTGTATTTAGACTGCTGTACCTAGGTTTTCGTCCCTAGGCTTTCTTTGTACAAGCGAGTTTGTAACGTGAAGTAAAAGTCTGGTCCTCCGATAATTGTTCTGTTATTTTATATTTCATGGCAAACACGATGGCGACTCTGCTGGGAACTAACTTCTCCATGGCTGAGGAGTTGGTGACGCAATCGGATGCAGCCAAGGTTGGCTCCACTCAACAAAAGATGGTCGCCCGGTTCGACCAACAGGCGTTCGAAGAGATGCTCTCCGACAAGAGCACCGGCCCGATCCAGAAGCAAGCCCGCACAAATAAGGCCCGTAAGAAGTGGAGACCCCGATCCTTCGTTCCTACTGAAGCTCTTGCAGAGACACCCTCTGTTGTTCAAAACGGCGAGCAAGATTCCCCTGCGGCCCCACTTCAGATCGTAGACAACTCTGCTGTCCCCAAGTCCGGCAGAAGAAAACACTTTGATGCTGGACTTGTAGGAGCAAAGAAGAACTTTATGAGATACGAGCCGCATAAGGTTATCAGCCGCAGGGAGAAAGCTCATGCGGCTACATCCTTCAGCCGCAGGGAGAAAGCTCATGCGACTACATCCTCCAGCCGCATGAAGAAAACTCATGCGGCCATATCTGTCAGCCGCATAGCTTATGTGGCTACAGTTGTCAACCACACGAATGAAACTCATGCGGTGGTTGGGAGTCAACCGCTTGCAGAAAACCCATACGGCCACAATTGCCAACCGCATGCGGCCAGCCTGTACGGTCGTGACTCCTAGCCGCACGAAAATTATTCGTCCGATGGCAGAAGACAACCGCATGCAGACAGCCTGCACGGTGCCCAATTCTAGCCGCATAGCATCCGTTTCACGCTTCTCTCGATCATCTTCGACCGTCTCTCATGCGGTCCTGATCCTGATGATTCTCTGGATGATAAGCCAGACTCTGTGGCATTCAACTTGGACTCCTCTTATTACGCACCCGCAAGTGCTAAAAGGAGGAAGTCTAGGACAGGGCGGGCTCATCGGGCCCAGTCAGCTGTCCCAACCTCTGACTATCGGGGCGTCCCGTTGACTATCACACGGGCCTCGAATAGGAAGTTGTATACAACCGCTCGAGTCCAGCCCCCGGCGGCAAACAGACAGAGTGGTTCCTCTGACCTGCGGGAGGCGATCCTCCATAAACACAAGGAAAGAGAAGGAGTGTCGGCGTGCAAAGAGTTCTCGCTTGGACATCGCTGCACCCAAATCATCGTCAATTGCTGCTGCAACAACGCGGCAGTGACGGAAGATCGACCGTCCGTCTTCCAAAGGCTACAACACCCGAACTCAGAAGATGAGGCACCTCTTGTTGTCTCCTGCAATTTTGCTCAAAAGGTCCCCGCCGAAAGGAGGGAGAAAAAGATGAGTATCTCTAGTCCCAAGATATCAACCACCACAGCCAAGAAACTATCGTCTAAACGGTTGTCCTCTACTGGTGTATTCTAACACACCCGTTCAAAGATGAAATCTACCGCGATGGGAAATTCGTCATCCACATCGCTAGGGGTTGAAGGAACTGGGGGTAGCACTCCTCGGAACATCCGTAACAATCCGATGTTCCAAGAAGCCGAGCCCGGGGAAACCACTCTCTCTTCAGGGGCAACAGACGCCGATATCCCCGAGGACATCCATAACTCTCAAGACGAAGCAAGCTCTGAGGCTGGGGGTACTGCTCCCTCCGAGTCCGAACCAGAAGACAACATTCCCACCTATCCCGATGACTTCTCGGTGCATGGGTACGACTCGGAGGGCACATCCTCCACCGTTCCTTCCATCACTCCTCACGTAAGGACGGTGTTCATGACGGACAGCAATCAAGGTGGTTCCAGTAATCGCCAGCGCATTGACAGTCTCGAAGCCATATTACTTGCTTTGGTCAAGTCTGTAGACGAGATTAAAGTAGTCCTGCCAACTCTACAAGGAGGAACCCCGGTCAAACAAGCACGGGCCCTGCGGTCAATGTGGATTCGAACTCAGCGGCGCCAAACCCGGGCAATAACCCTCCCGAAGTAACAGCCCCTACCGCTACAGACGAGACCCAAGAAGTACAGAGAGAGGTCCAGGAGCTCCGAGCCATGTTCCATGCCCGAGAGAACGCCCAAGATCTCAGAATACGGCAACCATACCCTGCTGAATGGAGGGATGTTCCATTCCCACCAAGATATAAGCCGTTCAATATCAACCCGTATGATGGCAAAACCTCAGCAAGTCGGTACATCACTTACTTTGAGGTCACCACCGACCATCTGCCTCATGATGATGCGATCCTCATACGGTTATTCATCGGGGCATTGGAAGGAGTCGCCTTCGATTGGTACCGCAATCTACCGGACAACTGCATCCACTCCTTCGCCGGCTTCAAGCGCCTGTTCTTGGAACGATTCTACGAAGTAGGACAGGACGTCACTATGTCCACTCTCATGGACGTCGTCCAAGGGGAGAAGGAGTTGACAAGAAACTATATCGAGCAGTTCCGCCAGACCGCCATGAAGCTGCCTTCCGGAAATCCAGATTCCTCTTTGATTGAAATTTGCCAAAAGAGACTGCTTCCAACGATCAGTCTCTGGATGGGCGAAAGTCAATTCAAAGATTAGAAGGCGTTCATCATCAGCGCCACAAGCGCCGAAGAACGACTGAAGAAGGCTCGCCAACTGGGATTGCACATCTCAGAAGGAGAAAACAAGGGCAAGCGTCCCAACAACGATAATGGGGGTAACCCCTCCAACAATCGGGACAGCAAGGGAAAGCAGGCTATGGTGGCCGACACGGCCCAGAAGCCCGAGCCACAACCAGCAGACAAACAATGGCCTCAGATCACTTACTCTTTCGAAGACAGCCATGTCAAGCCTATCTTGGACATGCTCATACAAGGAGGTAGAATTCAGCTTCCTCCACCAAGGCGGGAGCCTCGGTCGGCTGATTTGGAGAACCCAAAGTTCTGTCATTACCACCGTTATGTACACCATGCTACACAAGACTGCTACCAACTGAAACGGTATATCCAAAGCCTCATCGATTCGAACACTCTGGCCATCGACTTCGAAGAGGTAACCGTAGCAGCCAATATGGTGTCCGTACAATTCGGCAGCTTCCCTCCGACGGAGACTCAAGACGGGGTAATCCCCGTCCCTCTGGCAACGATAGAGATTACCAATCTTCCACCTCTCCGGGAACAAGCTGCTGGTCTGGTACCTCTCACCACCTCATGAGGGGAGGTCATGTGGGTCCATCCAGACTTGGTATCAGAAGTAACTCGGCCCACACCATCTCCCACTAACAAAAAGAGTAGAAAAATCAGGACCTGCCACACAATCTCAGCAGACAACGAGGAAGCTACGGCCGTCGTCACGCGGTCCGGAGCGCAATCCCAACCTGTGGTTGACAGCCCAGCTGAAAATCATCAACCTACTACAACTGATGCTCCGGGACCGGCTCAGCCTTCGACGACCGACAAGCCTAAGCCGAAGGAGACTCGCTTCGACAAATCCCTCCGAAAGGACGCAACCCAAGGACTAGAAAGGCCCTACAACTTTGACATCTTAGCACAATTGGCTAACACTCCGGCCAAATTGTCACTATACGAACTCCTAAGGCTCTCTAAGGACGTTCGTATTGCATTGAGCGAAGCACTCCAAAATGTCGATGCCTATCTCGCTCAATCCAACCTCACCGGGGAGGACTCACCCGTGGATCTCCAAGACAGTGCCTGCACGGGAGCAATGCCCAATATCGTCTTCACTCCGCAGGATATGCTCATCAAAACCAACCTACATGATCGCCCGCTATACTACACGGGATACATCGGCAACGTGAAGGTGGATCAGATGCACATTGATCCTGGCTCTTCCATAAGCATCATCCCGAAGGGTCTGCTACATCATCTCTGCATCCCAATGCATCGCCTGACACCTACAAGCACCGCCATCAGCGGTTTTAATTCGGGCAGGAGCTACCCTATTGGAAAGATTTGTTTGAAGTGTCAAATTGGCGACCTCCAATCCGAAGTCACCTGCTACATCATAGATGCAGACACTTCTTACAACATCCTCTTGGGGCGCCCATGGATACACGATTATATGATCGTACCTTCTACGCTACACCAGTGCTTCAAATACGTCGACAAATACGGCTTCGTGAAGACAAAATTTGCTGATATCGATCCCTTCAAAGGGGTCGAATCTTACTACTCGGACTCCTGCTTATACGAAAAGTCGAAGAGGCACCTTGATGAAGGAAATGAACAAGCTAGTACCGAAACGGCTACGGGATCTGAAGGACCCCTGACGATCCACCTCCAAGATCGCAAACCGGGCAAGTCCGCACCCCTTACCGCCACTCTGCGGAAGGACGCGATCAGCCTTTCGGCACAAGAGGAGCAGATGATAATCCGGCTGCCAAGGTTCGGCCAAGTGTCGAGACCCACAACGGGGCCACTAACAATCAGACTGCCGAGAGTCGGTCAACCCCAAACGGAGAAGCTCAATCCCTCCGATAGGCCACTGACAATACGCCTTCCCAAGAAGGGTCGTCACCCCGATGCAAGGTCTGACACTTCTAACGAACCAGCCACTCCTCGCTCCACGTCAAGTGCCAAACTGGGGTCACTAGTTTGCCAATAACTCCCCGCTCGGCTCCACCAACAGAACCTCTGATGATCAAGTTGCCCAAATCATCCTCTCAGTCTGCGTTTACACAGGGGGTGGCTGAAGAAGAGTTGGAGCTGGCCAAGTATGTGGCTGCTCACACTGAGACTTGCTCATGTTACCCATCAACGACAACTTCCTGAAGAAGTATTACGTCCGAAACGACCTCCAAAAAAAAATCCCTGATGATTGGGTTATGTACCCCCCGGTACCGCTGAACTCACATTCCGCCTCCAAATTTCCTAGATTTGTGAGTTATGTACCCCTCCGGTACCGCTGAACTCAAATCCACTCCAGATTATCTAGTCATGTACCCGCTGGTACCACTGAACTCACATCCACATTCTCTCCAGATCACCGAGTCATGTACCTGCTGGTACCGCTGAACTCATATCCATAATATTCCAGATTTTCAAGTCATGTACCCTCTCGTACCGATGAACTCACCTCCTCCTTCCACAAAAATCCCAAACTACCAAGTCATATACCTGCTGGTACCTCTGAACTTACACTTTGATCACAAAATTTATGGATTGTCGAGTTATGTACCCACTGGTACCCCTGAACTTACATCCCGGTCACTCTTTTAGGGAGAACGTTATGTATAAACATACCCCAGAACTTTCTTCCTAAAAGAGATCCTTCCTTATGATCCACTACCCGCACTCCCAGTGCACAAAAAGGGTAACGGATCCACAAATTCCCAAAACGACCATGTCGATACTACCTCTGAGTCGTCTCAATTCCACCAAAAATAAATCACCCCTCTACATAAGAACTTCCATGTCCTCATTACCTCTGAGTCGTTCTATGTACCCCTCTTCATTGAGCCCACTCCTGCCATGTCCTCATTACCTCTGAGTGGGAAGGCTCCGTCGAAGAAAACTTCATACTTGCCATGTCCTCATTACCTCTGAGTAAGTATGTCGATTCCCTTTTAACCTATTATTTGTACCCACAACCGGAGTACACCAAAGATAATAGGTCCACAAATATCCTCCGTTGAGTTTCCTCCTGCCATGTCCTCATTACCTCTGAGTAGAAAGATCCCGCGGTGAAACAAAAACCCTCATGCTTGCCATGTCCTCATTACCTCTGAGTAAGTATGTCGGTTCCTTTTCATCCTATTATCCGTATCCTAAGCCAGGGTACGCCAGGGATAATAGGCCCACAAATATCCTTTGTTGAGCACAAATGTCCTCTGTTGACCACAAACGTCCTCTGTTGACCACAAATGTCCTCTGTTGACCACAAATGTCTTCTGTTGACCACAAATGTCCTCTGATAACCACAAATGTCCTCAGTCGACCACAGATGCTGTACTGGGTCTCCAGTACACGCCCATCCCTTCCCTATCATGCCTAGGAGCCCAGTTGCTCCCTGGCATTCTCTCGAATACCAAAAACTTCTATAGCTGTCTTATCGCGAAGTTGTTCTAGGTATTCCTCTCCGAAACTTGTTACTCGTACCTACAACCAAGGTACACCCAGGGTAACAGGTCCACAAATAATCCTTCAGCAGGTCCAATTCCACAAACACCACAAGTACAAGAAAGAGAAGATGAGTTGAAACATGCTCATTTATTCAAAATTCAAAGTACTACATCTGGGATCACATCCCTTGACAAAAAAAAAAAGAAAAAACAGTGAAAGAAAATAGAAAACTGTTCACTGCTCCATGGCATTCTTTCGCTCGATACCAAGAACCTCCATATCCGCCTTACCGCGGAGTTGTCCTAGGTATCCCTATCAAACTTATTATCCGTACCTAAAACCAAGGTATGCCAAGGATAATAGGCCCACAAATGTCCTCTGCTGACCACAAATGCCATACTAGGTCCCTTAGTACATCCACATCTTTTCTCATTATCACATGCTTTCGGAGCCCAGCTGTTCCATAGCATTCTTTCATCCAATGCATAGAACTTCCACGTTGATAGCACCTCTGAGTTATTCTATGTATCCTCATTCGAGTTCACTCCTACCATGTCCATATCACCTCTGAGTAGGAAAGCTCTACCATCAACCTTATATTTACCACGTCCATACCACCTCTGAGTAAATATGATGGTTCCCTCTCTCAACTTATTATCCGTACCTAAAACTAAGGTACGCCAAGGATGATAAGTCCACATAAAATCCCCAGCAGAAGTACCCAAAACTATCACGTCCTTGCTACCTCTGATTGGATTGCCACACCTAAACAAATCTACTTTCCATGCTTCTTATTCAAAGTGTTCCAAATTTGCAATTTGGAAACTTTGAAAGGGGTCCTGTAGAAGCATAGAAAATATTGCTTTTAGTCCCACATCGGAAAGGAGAAGAAGAAAGGGCTCACTCTATTCTATAAATATAGCCCCCTTTTCTCCTTCGAAAAGGGCACCAACTTCTCTTCCCTCCTTCCAAACTTGGACTCTTCCTATTACGCACCTTCGGGTGCTAAGTAGAAGAAGTCTAGGGCAGTACGGGCTCATCGGGCTCAGTCAGCTTTCCCAACCTCTGACCATCAAGAGCGTCCCGCTAAGCGGGCCTCTGATGGAAAGTTGTACAGAGCCGCCTGTGTCCAGCCCCCGGCGGCAAACGGACAGAGTGGTTCTCAAGAGTCTCCCAACAAAGATCGAGGGCAAGTGTTTCTATTAGCCCCCACATCAGGGAGCAAACATGATACCTACGCACTCGTGTGTTCGGGATACCCGGGCCCACAAACCGAGTGCACGGGCAGATGGAGACATTCCTCATACGAGTCATGAGATGTCCTTCATGCGGCTCGGTCATGAGACATTCCTCATGCGGCTCGGTCATGAGACGTCCTTTATGCGGCTCGGTCATGAGATATTCCTCATGCGGCTCGGTCATGAGACGTCTTTTATACGCCTCGGTCATGCGACATTCCTCATGTGGCTCGGTCATGAGACGTCCTTCATGCGGCTCGGTCATGAGACATTCTTCATGCGGCACAGAATCCAGGAAGCTTCATGCGGCTCAAAATCAGACGAGCTTCATGCGGCTCAAGAGTATCATACGGCTCAAAAGTCACCAACATGGACATGCGGCTCAAACACATAGGCAACTCGAGTAAACTCCATGCGGCCCACAGAGAGAGGCCACGTGGCCTTCAAAACAGCTGTGCCCAAAGTACTGGACGCCATTAATGCTCTGACGGCTGACAGCTGACAGCTGACAGTCCTGACAAAAAGTAGTCATAATGACTGACACAAAGAGTAACATCTTCCTAGGGAATTGGAGAAATTCTTCACAACTTCGAGGCAAGTTTATGCGGCCAGTCTAGACGAGTTCATGCGGCCTGTGCAGAGAAACCTATGCGGTTCGATCACGAAGGTCCCCCATGCGGCTCGGCCATGAAGTCCCCCATGCGGCTCGGTCATGAAAGAAATCCATGCGGCTCGGCCATGAAGACTCTCATATAGCTCGGCCATGAAGATACTACACCAAAATGGCTATTTTGGAACACTAGGCAGTTTTTATTTTGGAACGCTTATTGGGCGTACCTAGGTGCTGGAACGGAATGAAAGTGTTCTGGATTAGAAAAGCGTTCCTAATATAAATATTTTTAATTTTTAGAAAAATTATTTATATAGGTACACTTTTATAGTGTTCCAAATACGTTTCAAATGAGAATGTCATACATGTGCATCTCATGTGTTTAGAAGAAAAGTGTTCCAATAAAAAAACCCTTTTCCCCCTGATGTCCTTTATTTCCACCCCCTTCCCCCCAAAACCTCCTCTCTCTCTCTCTCTCTCTCTCCCCAAATTGACGATCAAACCTTCCTCAACCTTTCTGCTCACACTCTCATCGCCTCCATTTTTGCAGTTCTTGCCATTTCTCCCAGATCCCGATCCATTTCCCAGTGAGTAGTTTTTTATTGATCTTCTATTTATTGTAGTTTTTTTTTGTTTATGAAGAAATTTTGACTTCAGATTTTTCATCAATTTTTGTTGTAGAGAGAGAGAGAGAGGGCACAGATCTTGCTGTACGGGACTCTACATGCCTACGTCTTCGAAGTGGACAACCACAACACCCGAGCGTCTGCCCACGCTCCCAAATTTTTTTGCAAGGTACATTTTTGTCCAAATGTAGGTTCAGATTCACATATACTGATATACAACACTATTATATATGTTAGGTTGGCATGTAGCCACACAGTATATATGTACGATTGTAGCAAGTTTGTTGGGTACCTTCCCAAATTGTCGATAATTTAAAGAAGACTTGGTACTTCTTGTCGTGTCACTCAAGCAATTTACATAATTTGACAAGTAAAACCCTCAAATTTGGAGAAGAATTGTTGTAAATTTTATTGACCTTCTTGATTGATACAAGGAACTGTCACATGAATGAAGAAAGGAAAAGAACAAACAAGAAAACGCTAAGTACTCTAATACATTTCACTAAAGAAACTGGAAAGTAAAACCAGTAAAACTGATACAATTTCTTTTGTACCTATCTCTTCCGATTTGCTCTATTTATAGACTAATACTTTGGTTTTCTGTTACAGACAGTTAACTAATTGGTGTGGGACTTTGGCAGTTGAGGGAGCTGACTGCTGGCAGTTGGAGACTCTGATACTTGCTTATATCAGAATCCTAAGATAGCAGCAGCTTCTTGGCTTCTCTGTGGTGCTTGTGATTTCTGGTACTCATCATTGACTAAGTATGGAACTCCCACACTCACTGAACCGACACTGAACTTTACTGACATGTGAAATGAGGTGCATATCAATACCTTCCCCTTATTTTGACCTTGCCCCAAGGTCAAAGAGGGAATAATTTTGATCCATGGATCCCATAAGTATATCACCAACTTCTCTAATGCATTCTTATGGTGACTTGACAAGGCACCCTTAAGATGATCTACTTTCATAGCACTGAGAATATACTTGACTGTATATACTGAGATCTTTTCCTCAAGTAATAAGTCAAAAAATGGGACCACCTTGGATAGGGTCTCAATTTTCATTGATTGATAGACTTGGAAGACCTATTGTCGTACTCTAAAAGTGGTAAGCTTTTCCAATGCAGGAGCATATTCTGGTAGTTGCACTTCTGGAACAGTTGAGGCAGAGAAGAGTTTACCCCCAAGCTTGGTTATCTTGGCAAACAAAGGTTGAACTTTTGAAGCAAATTCTAGGGGAAGAAACTCGTATTCCAGGAGATTACATAGGTCCTTCATAATAGGACTTCCATGAACACATGCATGAAGAGTGAGAAAATTATTTGCTACCCTACGTCTGATTGAGCTTCACTCATTGAACAACCATCTAGTTCAGATGCACTTGGTGACCTACGGAGGCTACCTGCATCCTACAATGAGCCATCATTAGCTTAGTTTCTCCACAGACTGGACAGACAGCATTATCATTTTTAAGGTTTCCAGAAGTCAATACATACTTCTCAGATTTGCCATATTTCAGAAGTTTATTTTACAAAAGGCTACTAGCAAGCACGTGACTAGAAAATTTAGCCTCAACATTATTAGAACCATCAACTGGATTGCTCAAAATGGTGCACTCCGGTTCTTTTGGCTGTCTTGCTTCTTCGAGGCTTAATATACCAACATTGCCAATAAGTTTCACTGAAGTAGCAAGTAGCAAACTATTGCACTTATCCATTTTCAAAGAAGCATCTACCAAGTTCTGGGGAAGAGCATTACCATTTCTAGACAAGCTATAGTATTTGTTATGTCTTTTTGAACATTAGAATGAGTTGCACAAAAGGAAGAGATAACTCGATTACCATCCAAACCACTTGACATTCCAACAGTGAGGCTGACTGATGTTAATACAGAGAATTCAGGGCTGACAGCCCTCAGACTGACAAATCTCACTAACTGAACACATGGTACAAGTGGACATACACTATTCCTCTCTCCGTTACTTCGAAGGTTAATTCTAATATTTCTATGTTGTGAAATTTTCAAACACCCATTAGCTGATACTAATTCATCAGTATGATTTGGAAGAATTATTGACTTTTGAGGTTGTGGATCTAGAGTTACATAAACCCCATCCCTCAAACCTTCATCCTGTGCATACCCTGTATATGGATATGTTGATACTCCAATTTGGTGAATTCCATGAGATACCTACTATTGAGGCCCTTGTGGTGTCTAAACATATAAGTGAGGATTGGGTCCAAATTGTGTAGGATTTGAGTTTCCTATTGGTGCAGAATTAGTGTTTGCAGTGACACCCATGTGTAGAAAATTTTGAGTTGATGGTTGCTGATATACTGGTAATGTCTGACCATGTTAGTGAGGGTTTGGTCCAAATTGTGCAGGAATTGATCCCATATGTGCAGGGTTTAGGGAATTCAATGGCCCAAAGGTACATTTATTTGGTTAGTGTATGCAGGAATTCCTACATAAGTATAACCTGTATGCTTCTGAGCTAATGGGTTCTCAAATGAAGAATTCAATGAGTGTTGTGCTGATGGGCTCCCAAATAAAACATGTCGAGTGGTTACATTCCCAAATGATGAAATTAATGGAGAAAAATTCATCCCTACTGATAGTGGCTCTTGTGCTACTCCTGGTTGATGGTTAAGTTGCTGGGTTAACATAGGTACTTGAGTGAAGCTTGGGTGTCCATGATTCTGATGGTGAATGTAATCGAAACTCTGGACTGGATGTAATAGTGTAGACTTATGCTTATGGCATAAGGCAAAGGCAAACTCATAGAATTTAGACTTTGATTAACCCCAAAATTCATGTAATTAGGTTTTTGATTAACCCAAGAATTGGGAATCATGGTGTTAGGATTTTTATTAACACAAGAATTGGGAAGATACATATTCCTATACTGCTGAAACTCTCTTTCTCTTCTTGTCCTAACCAATTGCTCCATGACTCGCTCAAATTTGATATCGAGTTGATGCATTTTACCTTCCCAAGATTGAGGTTGCCTCTCCTCCTCCGAGATTGGTGGTTGTATGGTGGTTCCGGTGGAGATCCTTGCTGAGATCCTAGGTAGGTCGAGCTCTCTTCATATACTCCACCTGTGGGATCGATTTGGTCTTTCATGGCAGTGGTTCCGGTGAAACTTCCTATTACGATCCCGTTTCGTTATGGCTACTGTAGCTCGCCACCTATCAGCTTCAAGAACTGGATCATAGCTCCGATACCAATTGTTGGGTACCTTCCCAAATTGCCAATAATTTGGAGAAGATTTGGTACTTCCTGCCATGGCACTCAAGCAATTTGCATAATTTGACAAGTGAAACCCTCAAATTTGGGAAAGAACAGTTATAAATTTTATTGACCTTCTTGATTGATACAAGGAACTGTCCCATGAATAAAGAAAGGAAAAGAACAAACAAGAAAAGCTAAGTACTCTAATACATTTCACTAAAGAAACTGGAAAGTAAAACTAGTAAAACTGATACAATTTCTCTCGTACCTTTCTCTTCTGCTTTGCTCTATTTATAGACTTGGTTTTTTGTTACAGTTTCTGTTATAGACATTTAACTAATTGGTGTGGGACTTTGGCAGTTGAGGGAGCTGACTGCTGATAGTTGGAGACTCTGATACTTGCTTATCTTAGTATCCTAAGATAGCAGCAGCTTCTTGGCTTCTCTGTAGTGCTTGTGATTCCTGGTACTCATTGACTAAGTATGGAACTCCCACACTCACTGAGCCAACACTGAACTCTTTACTGACATGTGAAATAAGGTGCGTATAAAAGTTAGAGCGAGCTAGTCGTATAATTACCAATCTTTGCTACATATGATTTGTGGATCAGCATGCTTGCCAGGTGCACATATGTCCAACTTTTGAGTCTCTTTTTTTTTCTTTGTTGTATTATATATATAAATCTTTGTTTGTTACATGCTGGTGTATCTGTATGGTGCACATATAATGTCTTGGAAGAATAACTATGGACATGAGTTGCTCTTTCTAGTATAAAGGTACCGCATGTAATCACACAGTACTTCATATTAATCTTGGGAGAAAAATATTGGCACATAATTGCTTCCATGTTAGATGTGATATATGTATTGCTTCCCTGTTAGATATTGTGGCACATTGCTAATTCCATATCATTCTCACTGTGAATTTATTTCCAGTATATAATTCAGTACTGTATCTGCTCCTTAATTTGTTCCAGTTGTTCTCATCATTATTAATTCTTGGTATCATGAGTAGGTCGGTGTCATATATGACACGACATATATTCCTGACAGGACAATTTGTCATTTCTGCTTACTTGTTCATGCTAGAATGTAGATGAAAAAAATACTTCACTTAGAGGTTATTTTTGTTCCTCTTAACATTAGCTCTGCAGATAAAGCCTGCTAGGTTGCCATACTACCGATTTGACTTATCTAATATGACTCATCTTATTGCTTAAGGAATTGAAATGTTGCATCTGTTGTTCTACTGCATACAAGGTATGTGCTTCCTCGTCATATAGTTTTTTGTTACTTCTTGAACCTTTACACTATCTTTGTACCAAGACAATTTTTACTTAATTTAACATTGGCATGTCTGTTCTATGTTCGTACAACATTGATTCCAATAGAGGCAAAATTAATGACCCCATGCTAATAAAAAGGTTTATGTAATAAAGTGTCAGTTCAAAATTTGGAAGTATAATACATTTCTTTTTTAGCCCTCTCTTTGTCCTCCTTTGACAAGAATCCGTGGAATGACAATCTTTTGTTGTTGTTGGCAATACATGCTTCAATTATCCGGGCTTACTACACTACTTTATGCTGAGTGGCATGGGTACTAAACTTCTGGGTTTGGTTTGGATTTGGTTGCAAAGGCTTGGTCTGTTGTCATACTTTGTAAGCGCAAAGAGAAGAAGGACAACCATGTTATGCTTTAACAAATAGTTATGTATTGTAATGTTATCAAATAGGCATTTCAATACAGTTCTTGTCAACATAATTACTTTAGGTCAATATTAGGACTTCACTTAACATATATAAATTTGCATGTTTCATTATTATAAAGTTGTGTAGAATTAATTATCCATATGCATACATACTTGCAATTGGTGAAAAATAAGCAAACTCACACTACTCTCTAGCTTTCTAGCAACATAATCATTACAAGGCTAGATAAATATCTTGGAATTGTACCAAGTAGGATATCACATCCAATTTTAAGAGAATCTCTGAAATTTTATTCATAAATTACCAATGTATAAACTACAACATGGATGCCATTTACAATCTTAGATTTAAGAGTACAAGTTAAAATAAAATCTGTAATCTAATCTAAGACAACTAAAGATTAAGATTAATTTTTTGGCTAGATAAATATCCATGAATTGCACCAAGTAGGATACCACATCCAATTTTCGAAGAAAATCTCTTAATTTTTATTTATAAATTACCAGTGTACAAACTAAAACATGGATGCCCTTTTACAGTCTTACATTAAGAGTACAAGTTAAAATAAAATTCGTAATCTAATCTATGATAACTAAAGATTAAGATTAATTTTCAGATAACCCTATATAAATTCAAATTTGAATTTAAATCCATTTTTGAAAAATGAAGAAAGCCCATGTCTTCAAGTCTTACATGGCATATCCTTAGTTGACCCCTAAATTCTGGGATGAAACACATTATTTTTCTTTTGTCTTCTTTCTTACTATTTGGTACCTAATTTGGAGAACAGAGCTTCAAGTTCTATATGTTGTAAGAAATGTACTCATATGATGTTTATTTAGTTTACATTTTTCTTTAAAAAAATCATGGATAAATCTTTCAAGTCTTGTAAAAATAATTTCTTAAGGTTCTAATCTTTTCTTGTCTATAGTCCACAGGAATATTTATTTATGTATTTTTATTTATTTATTTATTGGACCATTTCTTATGTTTGCAATCTTAACTGTTGTGTATTTTGTGAAGGCAATTGTTGCTCTGAAGAAGGGTGCACACATCCTAAAATGTGGAAGGAGAGGGACGCCCAAGTTCTGCCCCTTCCGGCTGTCTGCGGTTAGTATTTCCTGAAATCTCAAAGTGCATTAGTCCAATAAATATATTTTATAAGCTTTTTGGGGAAAAACTGATATATTATTAATTGAAACTCAATTGATGTTGTCACTTGTTCTTTCGTTGCATTGTGCATCCTTCTACTGGCCACGTTTGGTTCATGGAATCAGAGCCTTGGGAAAGGAAAGTCATTCATTTCTTGTATTTGGATGCCAAAGGAAATGAGCAAAAAAGAAAAATGAGGGCCCTCCCAATTTTTTGCATATATTACAAAATTTTACGAGGTAAACTATCCCTGCTCAAAGATGTATTATGACTATATTCAAGGCCTTTGCAAAAACCCGAAAGAAAAAAATTTGATGGGAATACAATTTTTCATTCTCATGGTAAGAGCAAAGAATTGATTTCCTTTCATTTTCTTTCTGCAAACAAAATAAGGCCTCTAGGTTGAAGGATTATTGGAGGAAAGGTTCTTCATTTGAATCAGAGTCATTTATTTGGCTCGCTCGAAATCTGGGGCTAAAATGACCAAGACGGACTAGATTTACTAGCTACAACTTTATGCTACTCTACGTTGTACGGATACGACAACGACATACTAAGGATAGGTGTCCAACTACATGACGATGCTCAGATTTTTGGAGTATTCGTGCTTCCTAGATGCCACACTATTTTTCTCTTGTCAAAAGGTGTTTTCTTAAGAACTGACTGATTTCGAAACAAAAAAAATTGACACCAAGCGAGCTAAAAAACTTCAAAAGGAGCAGAATCACAAAGCTAGTTAGATGCAATGTTATCTAATACATTTTCTACATACCTACACTGCAGATAGGTAGTTGTGTGCTTGAACTTTGTTTAAAAATCCAGTATATGGATGGATGCATGTCTAATGGGCATTTCTTTCGACTTGTCAGGATGAGCTCTTGATTTGGTATTCAGGGGAGAAGGAAAAACAGTTGAAGCTGAAGTCAGTTTCCAAGATTGTTCTTGGACAAAAGAATGTATGTAGTACTAGTTTCGACTATGAAGAGCTTATTCATAAATGTTTCATGTTGTTTATACAAAATGAGAAACTTATCCAGAATATTATGATCTTTCTGCAGGTAAATTTCCTGCGGCAACCTCAACCAGAGAAGGATTCTCAATCTTTTTCACTTATTTATTATAATGGCGAACGATCACTTTGACTTGGTAATGTTTCCCCTTGAGTTTGTTCTCTTGTACTTGTTGGTTATATGTGCTGATTATTTGCTCCAATATCTTTTTTGGTGTATAGATATGCAAAGATATGGAGCAGGCTGAGTCTTGGTTTTTAGGCTTGACCGCCTTGTTGTTGACTTCTCTTCATCCAAGAACTCTATCTAGCCTAAGAATCGACAGGGTCGCGCAGAGCTGTGCTAGCAGACCTATCGGCCATGTACAAAGGAAGTACAAACTAGGACCTCTACAAGATTCACAGAAGTTCTTACAGGTTTTAAAACACATACCAATGTCATTGTTGAAAGCTTGTCAAGGTTCCATATGTTCCAACTAACATTATCTTGGTTTCTTCTTTTCTTACAAGGTACGCAGTTTACATGGAAGTCCTCCGCAGTAACTACTAGACAGGTTCTTTTCCGATACCGCTAGATTCCTCTGATCTTTTTTTACTCTTCGAGGCAAAGAACGTTGTCGGATATACAACCTGTGCTGGACGAAATGCTACCAATATTCCCTCGTGTGTTATCAAGCAGTCCAAAGAACACCAGAGTGTCGGAAGAATAGAGAATGAGATCGACTCCTAAGATCAGCTCATCGTATCATGGGTGTCTAGCGATAGATAAGACTAATACTCTCAAGTGCCAGAGGAATGGAAGAGGAATTGTTCACAGCTCTCAGATATTATTTTAGCATGAGAGTTAGTTTAGTAAAGTTGTATTAACAATATTTATGTAATACATTTTGAACTTATTAGTCTATGTAGCTTTAACATGAACTATTTTGCATGTATTTGTGCTATGGAAGTTTGTTTACTTTCATTTATATTTTAATGAGTTACATTCATAAATCTTACGATTACAAGATATTGTCAATTGCCATTTTGTTACAAACTTCCGTAGACTTTCTTGAAATTTTACAGGTTTTGTAATTCATAGCATAACCACTTATGCTGTAATATATTGTCTATATATTATTTATGATGTGGACAACAAAGTAGGAACAAAATTTGTCCTTCACAAACTCGGAACACTTTTTAGTCGTTACAGTAAATGGGCAAAAACAAAATCTAAAATACTATGTTAGGAACGCATTTATGGTGTTCCAAACCTGGAACACATTTTAACTGTTCCAGTTAGTAAAACTTAAACTAATCTGAAACACTTTGTTAGGCACGCTTTATTGGTGTTCCAAATCTGGAACGCCTTTAAACCGTTCCAATATATGTTTTTTGGAACACTTTAATTCCGTTCCAAAAAATTTGGCAGCCCAAAAATAGGCACGAAATATAGGCGTTCCAGAAATTATTTGGAACAGAATTCCTCCATTCCAAAATGGCTATTTTGGTGTAGTGAGACCCCCATGCGGCTCGGTCATGAACATATTCATGCGGCTCGGTCATGATGACCTTCATGCGGTTCGAGTATAGAGACTATTCATGCGGCTCGGTCATGAAACCTTCCATGCGGCTCGGTCATGACGACCTTCATGCGGCCCAAATATGAACGCTCCTTATGCGGCTCGACCATGATGACAGAACACGTGTCCTAAAGATAATCAAATTTTGGGTCAGATCCCAATGATTTGGGACACGTGGCAAGAGAATGAATTAAATTGATTCATTCAGATTTGCGGATATCAGCAAATCATGATGGGGATTTATTGCAATCAATATTAATGACTGACATGATTTGGCATAATCCTCATTAATGGCCCAGATCCTTCACGCTCAAGATTAATGGCCCAGATTAATCACTTATCAGGCCGCCGCCACTTTGAGAATGGGTAATCATCCAAACCCTAATGATGCCCCCACTATTATAAATAGCAAGGTGCCATTCCCTTGTAAAAAGATATATGGTCAGAGAGAGATACGCTCATATACAAAAAAAAAGAGATAAAGATATACATTTTTTTTTCAGAGAGAAAAATACATATATACAGAGAGACCCCTCCCCCATAGTCAGAGAAAAGAATACCCAGAGAGAGAGAGAAGCCAGAAGAGCAACAGAGGAGCAAGAAGAGCATTTCTTCGTCAACGCCAACCATCTTTTCACAAGGAGCCAACGCTGCATACCGATCGTCCAAGGAGTAAGGCAGGGCTGCCGTCGCCTTCCCGAGCCTCTATCGTCACCCCCCAGAATCTAAAATAAACAATTGTATTTAGACTGCTGTACCTAGGTTTTTGTCCCTAGGCTTTCTTTGTACAAGCGAGTTTGTAACGTGAAGTAAAAGTTCGGTCCTCCGATAATTGTTTTGTTCTTTTATATTTCATGGCAAATAGTGGACACTGGTAAGTTAATGGTGGCGGTACATTCCCTTCAGGTAGTACTTCGGTAGTCTGTTCTGTCTGGATGACTGGTGGCACTTGGGTCTCCTGTTGTACCATCGACGAGGTCGGGGTAGTCTGTTGTTGTCCTAGCTGGTACGGGGTCACCAGAGTCATTGGTGGGACCTCTTCCTCTTGAGTGGCTGCATCACCAGATGTGATCACCGAGGTAGGAACGTGTCCGCTTTGAAGATTCATCCTTACTGGCACAAAAAATAGAATAACGTTAGAATAGATTCAAACAAGATACAGATCAAGTAGTTAAAAGAGAATTGTCAACGTAGTTGAGGATGAGATCTTGGGGAACAAGTTAACTATATCTCATTGAATAATTTTATGAAGAGTGAACCAAGTACACTAGGTTGATCAGACCATCATGTACCGGTTCTGATAGACAATATGTTAGTGGGGTACCTCCAATAACATATATATCATGAACAAGCTTGATAAAAGAATAAGCTTGCAAAACTAGGCTATACTAACAGCATTGGTCAAGATGGTAAAACATAAGTACACGAGATAAAAAGAATATATAAGTAATTTAAGTTTTTAAGAATCAAAGTTTTGTTCGGGGTTCGTGCCTATACAGTCGTCCTACTGTCTTCTTGTCTGGGGCCTTGGTTACAGTAAAGAAAGTGTTAGGTCGTGAGGCATTCTACCCAACTTATAAGAATTAAACTAGTAATGATGGAACGGTGGGACATGTCTACCTAGTATGAGTCATCTTCCTAACCTCTATCAAGCACGAAAATAGAATGATATTAGGAAGGGTTGGATGTGAGACAATTCGGTAATCAAAGAGAAAAGTTTGGAAGTCAAAGAAGGTAATGTGGATGATATACTATTCCTATTCTTATTTGCAGGCTTGTTGGGCACAGTCATGTAACCCAACTATATTTTCTGACCTGCATGGGCTACCACAAAAATATGTAATGCTCCAGTCCCAAAATACTTAGGACCAAGTACGTGGACATGCCAGCTGCATATATACAAAGAATACTCTAATATATGGAACGCTTGTATATATACATAAGCTATAATAATATGAATCGCAGGCCAGAACATCATAAAACTATATCTCATCCACAGCACACACAAAAGATACAAGAAGTCCAAAAGAATAAATAAGTGAGTCAAGAGATAGCCAGGTAGACATGCCCACACCAAACAACTATGAAAGTAATCTCAAATAAAATAAGATGTCCAATATAAGTCTCAAAGAATAACATAAATCTAGATATCATTGAAAGATGCCTCATCATCAAGGTATGAAGGAACCAGTGCCGAGCCGTACTCCTACAGAAAATTGCCTATACCTGGAGAGATCACTAGGTCCTTAGAGGGACGTAACAAGATACAGGAAAAATATGCCATATAAACTAGGTATAAAATATACCATAAAGTAAAAGTAAAAACAAAAGTAAGGTGTCCAAACCATAACACGGCTCAATATCCCATCATCGAAGCTGTGGGCGACCCCTACAACCAAACAAGGACAAGGGGTAACACACGATTTCGCACTGTGACATTGCCCCATGCCATGACTAGGACGGAGTGTGACCTAACCATTCTATTATGCAATTTAGAAGACCATTCAATGTATGGACAGAGAAAGGCGGACTCCTCCATGACTAACACATAGCTCACAATACACACACGTCAAGAACCAATACTATCAGCCGGCATAACTCGAGGCTAGTGGCCAACGTGACCCAGCAGTCCACATAGCTCGAGGCTAGTGACCGTCGCGATACGACTACAGTAGTACGCGATTACTACGGCTTTTGGATTTAGGTAGCCCATAAATCTACTATCTTCTCCCTCCCAGATGTCACTGACAGAAGGTAGTCCGCTAAGACTAGGTCCAAATACAATTTGAAAGACAAAGAGAAAATATAACTAACAGTTGCATTATAATAATTAAAAGCACGGTAAGTAAATCATAGTAAGAATGCAATTGGAAGGACAAAAAATAAACAAACAATATAAGTATAAACTGAATCTAAATTACAGAAATAAAATAAAATTAATCAAAGAGTATAATGGCAAGGTATCTTGCCTGGCGGTACAGGAATAGCAATCCAACAGTCAAGTACGTCAGCAATAAAATTCAAAATCCACGAACGACTCTAGATGCTGAAACAAACATCAAGAACATTCTCGGTATAATAGATATGTCTAAAAAATGCCTGTCCAAATGTCTAATTCTAGACATGGGCAGAATCGTAATTTCGGATCAAAAATGATGTCCGTCATTGGATCCATTTTGCACCGAAATGCGTGCCAGTATCTATGGTCTCTGTTGCTTCCCTTCCCGGAGAAATTTTTTTGAAATATTTATTTATTCAATTATTTGATTTAATGGTGATTTTTTTAAATTTGTTTTTATAAATAATTAGTTAGATAATTATTACGGTAGATGATTTTAGTCATGGTTAGGAATTAGAGTACAAGGCGACTAGGAATCATGGCACGAATAGTGCAAGTGGCGTGCCTAGACTAGTATATTAGCCATAGTAGAGATGACCGAGCCATAGTGATGTCCTAACTAGGAAAACCAGGCCAAGTTGCGAGTTAATCTCTATAAATGATTTAATTAGTTATTTAGTAATATTACGACTTTCAGGGAACCCGATATTGACAAACTTGCTCGGACCTGACCCAAACCCATGCCAGTCAATGTAGTCGGGTATTGTGAACAAAGACGTCAGAGTAGGCATATATTGTGTTGGTACTTTACCTTGGCAATTTTGGAGACAATTCTAGGAACAGTTGCTATATATATATATATATATATATATATATATATATATATATATATATATATATATATATATATATATATATATATATATATAAACATATTATATGTGCTTGTTATTGGAAATAATATTTTATTGATAATATAGTAAATAATTTTCCTTAACAAATAAGTTGGACTTTCTGGGAATTACCTATGTTATATAAATATATATATATATATATATATATATATATATATATATATATATATATATATATATATATATATATATATATATATATTACATATATATATATATATATATATATATATATATATATATATATATATATATATATATATATATATATAAAATATATATATAATTTTTTTGTATATATATATATATTATAATTTTTTTTGTATATATATATATATATATATATATATATATATATATATATATATATATATATAAGTATTTATGGAATATAAAAAAATTTAAGCTTTTATTTATATATATAAAATATCATTGTATTTTGTTTATGTGAATTTTTGGTATATAAAGGTTAAGGATTAGATTTCATATATTGATTATACTTAATATTTATTACTAGTGTTTGAATTTATAGTATATAAGTGTGTGTCATTATATATATAAATATATATGCATAAATATAAGTTACCTTTGTTAGCTTGTATTAATAATTATAGTGTATATATATGTCATGTATATATACATATATATATATATATATATATATATATATATATATATATATATATATATATATATATATATATTAAAAAATATATATATATTATATATATATATATATATATATATATATATATATATATATATATATATATATATATATATAATATATATATATATATATTTTTATATATATATATATATATATATATATATATATATATATATATATATATATATATATATATATATATATATATATATATATATGTTTATAAATATATATCAATATATGTGCGTATGTGTACATATATATATGTACAGTAGAATGTATACATGTATGTGTACATGTACATATATATGAATATATATATATATATATATATATATATATATATATATATATATATATATATATATAGATATTTTAGTTACAAAAGAAATAGAAAAAGGAAAAAGAATATAATTAAAGAGAAGCAGTAGCAGCCCGAGCCAAGCTAGGCCAGACCCAAGCAGTAGCAGCCTGAGCCCAGCTCACTTGGCCCAGGCCCGAGCTACCCCAGCCAGCCTGAGAGAATACCCCAAAACCGAAGGTATATTTTAACCGATAGCATACAGAGAACGGAGAGAAACTCAAGAGCGACACGCAAACCCTAACGCCTTCCCACACTTAGACGACTCTGCCTCAGCCTCCGCGCGCCGCCGCGAGGCCATCGTCGGCGGCCAGGGCAGCGCGCGTGCGCGCGCACCCGAATACAGGCATGACAGCAGCAGCAATGGCAGCAACTGGTCATTTCTCGAGGTACGTTTCTCCCTCATCTTCCAATGATTTTTTGATCCGTAAAATTCTAATGATAGCCTAGTTGACCACCTACGCAACCTTGCAAATAAATTGATCTAGTTTGCTCTAGATTAATTATAGTAATTCCTGAAAGTTCAGGAAAAACCTGTAAAAATAGAACTTATGAACGACCCGATACCTTATTTTAGAAGAGAAATTCTGAACAATATATTAGAGTATTTCAAAAACAATTTAAACGCATTTTTAGTCAACATATATGAGAGTAAAACCAAATTTTTAGGTCAGGAATTCATGAAGAATATGCGAAGTATTCACTGTTGAAAGTTAGGAAAAAACCTGTTTTTCAAAACTGTAGAAAATTGAAAAGTTGTCTGATACGACGTGCGTCCCGCCAATCCGGGCGACGTGGTCGCGAACCGAAAGCATCGAAAGGTGCATAATGGCTTCATGGACGTGTGGGATTTGACGGAATTCAAATTGGTCGCGTGTGTGCGACAAATTTGATGCGTATCCGTCAAAATTTACCGTATCGGCCTCTGTGCAAGTTTCCCAATTACTTTGTGCACGTTCGTCAGATCGAGACAAAACTTACGCCAACAGGACCGTATCATTTTTTTGGTCCTGTATGGCAAGTTTGGTCCGATTCTGAGACAGTTGATCGGATCGCCGTTTTGTGGGCCCCACGGTCCAATTTAACGGGTGATTTTGTGCACGGCCCGCCGGAATCCAACTTTGGACATACGGTTGGGTTCGTATCGAAAAAATAGACCTGTAGACATGTAGTTTGACAAGTTTAAAGATCATTGACTCTGGCACGCTTTTCGGTACAAAACGACTCCAACGGCGGACACCATTTTTGTCCAAAATTACCGTTTTGCCTCTGTGTCCAGAATTGGACTTAAGGACAGGCAATCCTAGCTAATTTGACTATTCTGTGAATGTTGGCGATGTCTGTTTCAGCTTTTGGAGACATTTGTGGACTTTGGACTTTATGGCGTACCAGTTGACGGTATTTTATTGGTTCTTCGCGCTACCACCCGGCAAGTATACCTTGTCTCCCTCTACAGTTTATTTTCATGCTTATAGTACACCTGTTGTAGTATGTTATCTTTAGTTACCTTAGTTGTTATAGATTTATATGATACCGCATTTACCAGTTTATTGTCTTGTTTGTACATCAGTATTTCATGACTTGATAGTATAGTTATACCAGGCTTGTTTACGTCATGGATCATGCTAGAGTTGTCCTTACCTGTATCATGACTGAGTTGTACCGTGTCTTCACCTGTATCTTGACTGAGTCGTGTCTGCAAGTATGTGTGAGTGAACTGTTATTCCTTTATCTTTCCCACAACCTGCGAGTCCACACACGGGGCGAGGGTTGTCCTTTGCACCTGCGAGTCCACACACGGGACGAGGGTGACTTGTCTTGAAACTGACCTGCGAGTCCACATTCGTGGCGAGAGTTGGTATTCCATTGATCTTCTAGCAGTTCATTTATGCATACTGGATCCCGTATCCGTGTTCATAGCTACCTGTCAGTAGCCACATGTCAGTCTTATGTCTAGTTCCTGTTTATACCCTGGTTATATTATTGCATGATTAAACTATTAGATAGGCATGTTATATGTATCTTGCTAGTCCTCTGAGGACCTGATGATCTCTTCAGGTTTAGCGATTGTATGGAGTTAATCAGCAGAGCGGGATGGTAGAGGATTGCGATACATGATACAGGTATTTGCTTGTGATATTTCTTTATTAACCTCTCGTGCTTTATATTCAGTACCATAATATTTTTTGCTTATTTTATAGACTCATATCATTCTTAGAGTCTAATCGGACAATATGCTAATGGGCTGCAGACCATGACCCATAGTTGTTCATTCTTGTTTTATTTGATTCTTGTGGATTGAGATACAGTTTAGGTTAGACATGATACCCATGACCTTGACAGCTTATACGTACTCGAGTCGGGCTGGAGTCCGCTCGATACGTAGCTGGCTTTCTCACGAGCTCGCGTCCGAAAAGTGGGTACGGGTCGTTGTCACGCCCCAGTACCGGAATACTGAGACGGACTAGGCCAGCTACTCCATATGAGGTATATAAACGTCATACGGCTATCGTGGCTGTCAAGAGACAAGGGGGTGCATGCTACAATCAGGTCTCCTATGGTCCCACAGAGCATCTATGTCTCAATCAATCAAAATAAGAAGCAGTAAATAATGATCATATAAGACAAAACAGTAAGGCGTCCCCGACGCTTCATCCAAATGATTCATGAGTCTAGCTAAACAAAATGATGAGCTAGTTCCGAGAGTCAATAGTACATAACTATAGTCAACTGCAGTCTGATTTAATTACAATTATGTAAAGGAAACTAATATCCAGAACTGCAGGCTAAACAAGTGCCGGTGGCTAAATACCAAGTACAAAATAGAAGATATCAGAGCGGTGAAGAAGAAACCCACTCATGGTCCCTGGCGCCCATACTCCTGGTGTGCACCATTGTTCGAGTAGAAAGCTGGATCCTCTGGAGCTGCTACGAGATCTGGCCAAACAAAACCAGCGGGGTCAGGCCCCGTATAGCAAGTACCACAAGGAAGCACAAAAGAGTGAGATAAAACCCAATGAGTAAAATATGACCTGATTCACGAGTTATAGGCTATACCATATCATCGAGAAGCACACTATCGTACCGAGATAAGATATATCCTATAACCATGGGCAGGTGAAGGGCTTCTGATCGCGACATCGGTCCATAGCCTATCGCAGCACAATAGCCCAACCCAACAACGAAACAAGGACATGGGTTGGACCACGCACAACGATAGTCCATATTCCTCAGTTGCTAACAGAAGAAAACATATCACAAACAAGTCAGCTTACAAGCGGCCATTCAATCCTCCGACTTTCTATGATTTATCTGGATTATCTCAGTAATGCAAATTATAAGAATCCTCAGATCGTGTCAACCCAGCAGGGCTAGCCAAACCATATAATATACATATACACATAGCACTTTGATTATGCACCGGTCCCCCGTAAGGCCACCGTGCTAAAACATATAACAGATAGCACGTAGGAGTCGGATATAGTCATCCACTATAGGTGGATGAAACTGTATCCGTGGCGGCCAACCCGACACGTCAGGACAGGACCTGGGGTGGCCAGTATGGCACGATCTTGGGATTCTTCCCACCCAATGCATCTACCAATTTGAGTTGCTTAGATTAACCCTATCTTGATAATAGAATTACATGTCGTGGTCACATGGTCATCCTCTTGTATGTCGTACCATTGTACGTGTACCCTAAGTATGAATCCACATCGGCCCGATCTAGATCCATGCTTAGTGTAATGCTTCAAACAACAATCAACATACCACGACACTATTACTGACCAATTACCATGACTATACTGGAAGGTACACATGTATTGACATATAACACGAACGATCACTTGGCATATAGAGTCACACCTCAGTGCACTCATTAAATGGCACCACAGTGCATACTAATATTGTATCTCAATACACACTTAGAACATGTACCAGCACGTATACAGGTAATCAGGTCAGGAACATAGTCAAGTCAGGAAGTCACTCGGACTCCTCGTGACATAAAAGTCACATATGAATTCTGGTTAAAGTGAGACATGAGGGCCCTTGAAGCCAATACAAAGATCTACAACTTTCATGTCGGAAGTTGGGAGAAATTCTGGCCACAAATCAGTCAAATAAGATATAAAACAGCCAAAATAGGCACTATGCGACACTATTCAAGCCATACGTCACTATTCATCCCTGCGGCTGTGGTACTATTCATGCTCATGCTGCTGCGGCACTATTCATGCGGCTGTGGTACTATTCATGCTCATGCGGCTACGGCACTATTCATTTCTGCGGCTGCGGCACTATTCATGCTCATGCGTCTGCGGTACTATTCATGCGGCTGCGGTACTATTCATACGGCACTATTCATCGTCCCTACCAAAATCAGGACAGATGAACATAGAAATGGCCAAAAATACTTTTGGCCATAACTTCCTTAAAACAAGTCGAAATCTAACTTTTTAAAGGTCAAAATTGGGTAGAATTGAATTCCCTACAACATAAGACCATTAGTTTTCGAAAACAACCAAGTTTGATAGATCAAAACTATGGAAATCCATAAAACCCTAGTTATAGAAACTTTGATCTACACCAAACTAGCCATTAAAATTAAAAACTCCAAGAACTAAACTTGTAGAGAATGAAGAGAAGAACAATATAGACAAATAATATCTAAAAAAAATCAAGAAATGAAAAATGCAAGAATCTCTCCATTTGGTGCAAGATGTACTTGCCTAAATATTGTTTGAACAAAATAAATGAAAGAGTGAATGAGGAGAGAGAGTGTGGAAGAGAATATATATAAGGGTTGGCTTAAGAAAACCCTAAGCCCTAAACATGCTCTAACCATGTGACTAATGACATGTTAATTGCTACATGATACAACTAATTAAATTAATTAAATAAAATCCTAACCATAACACGGTTCAGAAATCTTATCATTGAAATAGTGAATCACGCCTACAACCAAACAAGGACAAGGGGTGGCACAATAATCTGCGACGAGATACTGTTCCATGCCATGGCTAGTTACAAATATATGATACATACAATCAAGATACAGGTGCCAGATACCATATACATAAAAAATTAAAAAAATTACGTATTCCGGGAATGGGGAGTGACATCGTGATAAGTTTTTGTGGTGACCCATGTAGGTCAGAGCATATCGTATCGGTTACGTAACTGTACTGATACGAGCCTACGAATTTGACTAAACCCTTAGAAATCTCAATCCACACTGCCTTAAAAATTTTCCTAGAAATTTTCTACGTCCTTGAAAACTCCATATCTGCTCTCGATTATACTTTCTTGCTTTCCGTACCATTGATTCTCGTCCCTTCCTATTCCGGGGTGACGAATGATCGTGTTGTCTACGATTCATCAGAAATTCTTAAATTATAGTATAATATTGCATGATTATTGAGTTTTGGTTGTTTACAGATATGAGAGATTATAGTTGCCATATGCCTAGATATCTGCCAGATTACAAGATTTTAGTGACCGTGTTTTGAAGAGTAGTGTGACCAAAGGTGGGTAGAAGTCCTCAAGTATTCGGAGTGATGAAATGACTAGAGAAGGTCATAAAATATTTTTGGGAAATTAAATTTGAGGAGATTAAGGTAATACTAGACTTTGAATTTTAAGGAATACTTATGAATTAGAATTTCGAGGACGAAATTATTTTTAAGGTGGGTAGATTTGTAGCTTCCCTTTCCGGAGAATATTTTTTGAAATATTTATTTATTCAATTATTTGATTTAATGGTGATTTTTTTAAATTTGTTTTTATAAATAATTAGTTAGATAATTATTATGGTAGATAATTTTGGTCATGGTTAGAAATTAGAGTACAAGACGACTAGGAATCGTGGCACGAATAGTGCAGTGGCGTGCCTAGACTAGTGTATTAGCCATAGTAGGGATGACCGAGCCATAGTGATAACCTAACTAGGAAAACCAGGCCAAGTTGCGAGTTAATCTCTATAAATGATTTAATTAGTTATTTAGTAATGTTACGACTTTCAGGGAACTCGATATTGCCAAACTTGCTCGGACCTGACCCAAACCCATGCCAGTCAATGTAGTCGGGTATTGTGACCAAAGACGTCAGAGTAGACATATATTGTGTTGGTACTTTACCTTGGAAATTTTGGAGACAATTCTATGAACAGTTGCTATATATATATATATATATATATATATATATATATATATATATATATATATATATATATATATATATATATATATATCGAGCAGTTCCGCCAAACCGCAATGAAAGAGCTGACAAGGAACTATATTGTGTTGGTACTTTACTCATGGACGTCGTCCAAGGGGAGAAAGAGCTGACAAGGAACTATATCGAGCAGTTCCGCCAAACCGCAATGAAGTTGCCGTCTGGAAATCCGGATTCCTCCTTGATTGAAATTTGCCAAAAGAGATTGCTCCCGACAATCAGTCTCTGGATGGGCGAAAGTCAATTCAAGAACTGGAAGACGTTTATCATCAGTGCCACAAGTACCAAAGAACGGTTGAAGAAGGCTCGCTAACTGGGATTGCACATCTCAGAGGGAGAGGACAAGAGCAGGCGTCCCAACACCAACAACAACAATGGGGGTAGCTCCTCCAACAACAGAGACAACAAGGGCAAGCAGGCTATGGTGGCCGATACAGCACAGAAACCTGAGCCAAAACCGGCAGACAAACAATGGCCGCAAATCACCTACTCCTTCGAAGACGGTCACGTCAAGCCCATCTTGAACATGCTCATACAAGGAGACAGAATTCAGCTTCCTCCACCAAGACGGGAACCACGGCCGACATAGATGGAGAACCCAAAGTACTGCCATTACCACCGCTACGTCCACCATACTACACACGACTGCTACCAACTAAAACGGTACATCCAAAATCTCATCGATTCGAACGCTCTGGCCATCGATTTTGAGGAGGTAACAGTGGCAGCCAATATAGTGTCGGTACAATTCGGCAGCTTCCCTCCGACGGAAACTCAAGACGGTGTGGTCCCTATCCCTCTGGCGATAATGGAGATTGCTAATCTTCTACCTCCTCGAGATCAGGCTGCTAGTCTAGTGCCCCTCACCACATCACGAGGGGAGGTCATATGGGTCCATCCAGACTTGGTATCAGAAGTGACTCAGCCCACACCATCTTCCATTTGCAAGAAGAGGATTAGAAAAGTCAGGACCTGCCGCACAATCTCAGCAGATGTCGAAGAAGCTACAGCCGTCGTCACGCGGTCTTGGGTACAATCCCAACCCGTGGCTGACAACTCAGCTGAAGATCATCAGCCTGCTACTACTGACGCTCCGGGACCTGCTCAGCCTCCGACGATCGACAAGTCTAGGCCGAAGGAGACTCGCTTTGACAAATCTCTCCGAAAAGAGGCACCGCAGGGGCTGGAGAAGCCCTACAACTTCGACATCTTGGCACAATTGGCCAACACACCGGCCAAGTTGTCATTATACGAGCTTCTGAGACTCTCAAAGGATGTTCGTGCAGCTTTGAGCGATGTGCTCCAGAATGTCGACGCCTACCTGGCTCAGGTCAACCTCACGGAAGAGAGCCCGCCTGCAGATCTCCAAAACAGCGCTTGCACGGGAGCGATGCCCAACATTGTCTTCACTCGGCAGGACATGCTCATCAAAACCAACCTGCATGATCGCTCGTTATACTACACTGGGTACATCGGCGACGTAAAGGTGGATCGGATGCACATTGATCCTGGCTCTTCCATAAGCATCATCCCGAAGGCTCTATTGCATCATCTCTACATCCCTATGCATCGCCTGACGCCTACAAGTACTGCTATCAGCGGTTTCAATTCGGGCAGGAGCTACCCAATTGGAAAGATTCGTCTGAAGTGTCAGATTGGCGAACTCCAATCAGAAGTCACCTGCTACGTCATAGATGCAGACACTTCTTACAACATCCTCTTAGGGCACCCTTGGATACACGATTATATGATTGTGCCTTCTACTCTGTACCAGTACTTCAAATATGTCGAGAAACACGGCTTCGTATGGACAGAATTTGCCGATATCGATCCCTTCAAAGGGGTCGAATCCTACTACTCAGACTCCTGCCTGTACGAAAAGTCGAAGAGGCACCTTAGCGAAGGAGAGGTGCAAGCTCGTACCGAGTCAGCCATAGGATCAGAAGAACCTCTGACGATCCATCTCCAAGCTCGCAAACCTGGCAAGTCTGCACCCCTTACCGCCACTCTGCGTAAGGACGCGGTCAGCCTCTCGGCACAAGAAGAGCAAATGATAATCCGGCTGCCAAGGTCCGGCCAAGTGCCAAGACCCACACCGGAGCCACTGACAATCAGGCTGCCGAGAGTCGGCCAGTCGTAAACGGAGAAGCTCAATCCCTCCGACAAGCCAATGACGATACGCCTTCCCAAGAAGGGTCATCACCCCGATGCAAGGCCTGAAACCTCTAGCGAACCAACCACTCCCCGCCCAGCATCGAGTACCAAGCTGGGGGTCGCTAATCTGCCAACAACTCCACGCTCTGCTCCACCAGCTGAACCTCTGACGATCAAGCTGCCTAGGTCTTCCTCTCAGTCCTCGTTTACACAGGGGGTAGCCGAAGAGGAACCGGAGCTAGCCAAGTATGTGGCTGTCCATACTGATATTCCCTCCGCAGATGATGTAATCCCGCTAGAAAAGATACCTTACTTCATCAATAAAGGGCTATCTTTGAACTACCTCGAGCTTAATAAGCTTTGTACAATGTATGCTATGGAACACGGTATAGGCACTCACCTACACACACATGTGACAAATGTGTACACCGCAATCCAGCTTACTCCAGTGAAGACGCCTACCGTATAATCGAAGGAGGGGACCATCCAATCATCTTCGGCCGAAAGGACGATCCGCAGCCCTTCACCGAAGAAGAAGTCGACCTTGAATCAGATGCCGGGAGACTTCCTCTGTATCTTTATAGCCCCCAATCCAAATATCTTATACAAAAATAGGGGTATGATCTGGAGACGATGCCAGGCTTGAACTACGGCACTGGACGACGATTACCTTTGAAGCCACCGGTCCCGGCTGGCAAACCACGGGACTACTATAGCAAGACTCGATGTGGATTAGGGTATGTTACACCCACAACGACCCCTGAGAGTTCGGATGAAGAATACGACTGGCATTCACATTCAACCGGGTCACCAACTTTTGACTCAGATACCAGCATCGAAGACGTATTCAGACAAGTCCTGTCAGTCAACATGGCATTCGCCGACGCTTATAAAGAAGATAAAAACATTCCTGAAATCCTCGAGCTAGAGCCGTGGTCCCAACAGTTGGATGCACAATGGGAAAAGCGGTTCGAACAGAGAGAACCCCCTACTGAAGATGAGGTTATACAGGTCGACCTCGGCAGCGAATCTTCTCCAAAACTAATTTTTGTCAGTAAAAGCCTAACAGACGAAGCGCGAGAATCGCTACTGAAACTTGTCAAAGAATATATTGATGTGTTCGCCTGGAGCTATGAAGACATGCCAGGACTAAACCTCGAGGTTGCTCTTCATAAACTCAACATTCGACCGGATGCAAAGCCAGTCAAATAACAACAGCGACGCTTCCGCCCAGGCATCATGGATATGATCGAAGCCGAAGTCAACAAACTGATAGCCAGCGGCTTCATTCGTAAGAAACAACATCCTGAATGGGTCGCCAACATAGTACCCATCCTCAAAAAGAATGGAAAGATTCGAATCTGCATCGACTTCCGCAATCTGAACGAGGCGTGTCCTAAAGATGAATTCCTCCTCCCTATCACAGACATCATGATTGACAACACCTGCGGCTTCGAACGTATGTTATTCATGGATGGCTTCTCGGGGTACAACCAAATCAAGATGTCTCCTGATGACGAAAAGCATACATCATTCCAAACACCAATTGGCACATACTGCTACACAGTCATGTCTTTCGATTTGAAGAATGTTGGCACCACATATCAAAGAGCCATGAGTATCATCTTCAGAGACCACTTACGTAAGACGGTTGAGTGCTATGTTGATGATATTGCCGTCAAGAGTCGCTGTAAGGGAGACCATCTGCAGGATTTGAGGACAGTATTCGACCTGATGCGAGCACATAATTTGAAAATGAACCCTACGAAGTCCTTCCTGGGCGTATCCAGCGGGAAGTTCTTGGGTTTGATCATCACCGCCCAGGGTATCCATGTAGACCCTGAGAAGACGAAGGCAATTATGGAGATGGGTCCCCCGAGAAATCTCTGCGAACTCCGAGGCCTTCAAGGGAGGTTAGCTTACATCAGGAGGTTTATTTCTAACCTCTCTGGGCGATGCCGGCCATTCACCCATCTCATGAAGAAAGGCGTCTCATTCGTATAGGACGAAGAATGTTAGCGTGCCTTCGACAGCATCAAAGAATATTTGTTGAACCCTCTAGTTCTGGTGGCCCCGGTCGCTGGAAAACCATTCCTGCTCTATGTACGCGCAATAGAGCATTCCTTCGGTACTCTGCTGGCATAAAACAATGATGCAGGCCATGAACAAGCCATATATTACCTCAGCTGAATGATGATTGGGCCAGAGCACCGATACACCGCTGTGGAGAAGGAATGCCTCGCCCTGGTGTTCGCCATTCAGAAGATGCGGCACTATGTTACTGGACAAACAATACATGTGATCTCACGAGTCAACCCTCTTAGGGTCCTCATGACTAAACCAGGGGCACTCAGCTTTCGCCTCGCTACATGGGCAATATTGTTGTCCCCCTACCATATGATCTTCGTCCCATAAAAGGTTGTCAAAGGTTAAGCCCTGACAGACTTTTTGGTAGCCCACCCAGGCTCGGAGTCGTCCAGAATATACGAAAAAATCCCAGATGAAGTCGCCGACTCGCATGCGACCTCTCATGATGATATATGGCGAATGTTCTTTGACGGTGCTTCGAGAACTGGACCTAAGGGCAACATCATCGTCGGAGTCGGGGTGGTACTGGTTTTTCCTTCCGGATTGGTGATCAACCGCGCTTACTCTCTTACAGAGCCCTGCTCTAACAATGTGGCCCAGTACAACGCTCTGGTCATTGTCTCCAACTCGCAAGAGAGCTAGGGGTAGAATATCTTGAAGCATACGGCGATTCTCAGTTAATCGTCAATCAGATCCGGGGCTCATACGAAGTCCGCCACGAAGACATGATCCCCTATCACCAAATAGCGATCAACATCATCTCGTCGTTTGAGGGGTTCTTCATCGAGCATGTTCCCAGACTCCGAAATATCGAAGCCGATACCTTAGCAGGCCTGGCCGCTTCCCTAGCAGTGCCAAATCATACTCATCAATCGGTAGATATGATAGGCCACGAACTGGTCTGCCCCAAGAACAACGTTCAATTCGTGGCGAGTTATTCCGCCCAGACGATTGACGAAGTCCCGGACTGGAGACAACCGTTCATTGACTTCGTAGTATACGACATCCTGCCCGAGAACCCAAAGGAAGCCACTTCCATCAAAAGGCATTCTCTTCGATTCTTCTACGACACAGAGGCGAAGATGCTGTATCGCCGATCCTACGACGGATTATTGCTTCGGTGTCTGTCAAACGCAGAAGCCAAAGAAGCCGTACGCGAAGCTCACGATGGTGTCTGTAGGGCCCATCAGCCTGGCCCTAAATTATAAGATCGTCTTCGCCGAATGGGCTACTACTGGCCCACGATGGTAGCAGATGAGATAGACTATGCTAGAAAGTGCAAAGCCTGCCAAGTCCACGCGAACTTCATCCACCAACCATCTAAGTTTTTACATCCGACAGTGGCGTCCTGGCCGTTCGAAGCATGGGGAATGGATATTTTCGGTCCGATTACTCCACCTTCCTCCCGAGGATATCGCTTCATACTCGCAATCACAGATTACTTCTCCAAATGGGCGGAAGCTGTCCCGCTTGCAGAAGTAAAGACTTCAAACGTGATCAGCTTCCTTAAGCATCACGTCATCTATCGCTTTGGACTGCCCCGAAGGATCATCCACGATAATGGTCCGCAGTTTGCAAGCCACGCCTTCTATCGGTTCTGCGACAAGCACCGTATCCAGAATATTGCTTCGACGCCATACAATCCAGCAGCGAATGGGTTGGCAGAAGCATTCAACAAAACCATCATCAAGTTACTCAAGAAGTTCGTGTCATCCAATAAATGCGACTGGAACGAAAAGCTTGGTGAATGCTTATGGGCGTACCGTACCACAGTCCGAACGGCCACAGGGAACAAACCATTCTCCCTGGTATACGGGAGTGAGGCAGTTCTCCCATTGGAGACTCAAATACCCTCACTCTGCGTCGCCCTCACTTATCAATTGACGACGGATGATAACTATCGTCGTCGGCTACAAGAGTTAGAGGCCTTAGATGAAAAGCGCCTCCTGGCTCAGCAAAGGATCGAGCTATACCAAGCACGCATCTCTGGAGCCTTCAATAAGAAGGTAAAAATTAGAATATTCCAAGTGGGCGATCTCGTCCTGGCAGTCCGAAGGTCGATGGTCATGACTCACAAGACCACCGACAAGTTTCAGCCAAAATGGGAAGGTCCATTCATCATTGAGGCTGTATTCTCCAACGGTGCTTACCGCCTCGTAAAACAAAATGGAGACTTGCTCATGTTGCCCGTCAACGGCAAGTTCCTGAAGAAATATTATGTCTGAACGACATCCCAGATCATTGATTCATGTACCCGCTGGTGCCGCTGAACTCATTTCCACAACATTTTCCAGATCATCGAATTATCGAGTCATGTACCCGCTGGTGCCGCTGAACTCACTTTCACAACATTCCAGATCATCGAGTTATGTACCCGCTGGTGCCGCTGAACTCACCTCTCCAAATTCGAGATTATCGAGTCATGTACCCGCTGGTGCCGCTGAACTCACCTCTCCAAATTCCAGATTATCGAGTCATGTACCCGCTGGTACCGCTGAACTCACCTCTCCAAATTCCAGATTATCGAGTCATGTACCCGCAGGTGCCGCTGAACTCACCTCTCCAAATTCCAGATTATCGAGTCATGTACCCGCTGGTGCCGCTGAACTCACCTCTCCAAATTTCAGATTATTGAGTCATGTACCCGCTGGTGCCGCTGAACTCATATTTCCAAAATCCAGATTATCGAGTCATGTACCCACAGGTGCCTCTGAACTCACATTTCGGTCACTCTTTCAGATAGTAAGTCATGTATGACCATACCTCTGAACTTTCTTCCTGAAAGAGATCCTCCCTTATGATCCACTACCCGCACTCCCAGTGCACAAAAAGGGTAACCGATCCACAAATTTCCAAAACGGCCATATCCTCATTACCTCTGAGTCGTTTCACTTCCACCAAAAATAAATCACCCCTTACATAGAACCTCCATGTCCTCATTACCTCTGAGTCGTTCTATGTACCCTCCTTCATTGAGCCCACTCCTGCCATGTCCTCATTACCTCTGAGTGGGAAGGCTCCGTCGAAGAAACCTTCATGCTTGCCATGTCCTCATTACCTCTGAGTAAGTATGATGATTCCCTTTCGACTTATTATCTGTACCCACAACCGGAGTACGCCAAGGATAATAGGTCCATAAATATTCCTCGCTGAGTCCACTCCTGCCATGTCCTCATTACCTCTGAGCAGGAAGACTCCACAGTAAAACCTCCATACTTACCATGTCCTCATTACCTCTGAGTAAGTATGTTGGTTCTCTCTCGTCTTATTATCCGTACCCTGAACCAGGGTACGCCAAGGGTAATAGGTCCACAAATGTCCTCTGTTGACCACAAATGTCTTCTATTGACCACAAATGTCCTCTGTTGACCACAAATATCCTCCGTTGAGTCCACTCCTGCCATGTCCTTGTTACCTCTGAGTAGAAAGACTCCACGGTAAAACCTTCATACTTGTCATATCCTCATTACCTCTGAGTAAGTATGTTGGTTCCCCTTTATCCTATTATCCGTATCCTAAGTCGGGGTGCGTCAGGGATAATATGCCCACAAATGTCCTTTGCTAAGTCTCTTAGTACAGGCCCACCATTCCTCATCATGCCCCGGAATCCCAGCTGCTCCATGGCATTCTATCTTCCGATACCCCGAACACCCACTACCGCCTTGCCGTGGAACTGTTCTAGGTATCCTCAATCAAACTTGTTATCCGTACCTAAAACCAAGGTATGCCAGGGGTAACAGGTCCACAAACAAGTCTCCCATGCGGGGCCCACATCACCACAACACCACAGGCACAAACAAGCAATACAAATGAAGGGTAGAATGGAAAGTACTCTTTATTTGAAAGACAAAAAAGCATTACATGTTTTGGGACCACGTCCCTCTCAAAAAAAAGAAAAGAAAAAGAAGACAGAAACAAGAAAAGGCCGGCTATAGTTCGGCATTACACAACTCCAAGAGGCGGCTTCTCACCAAGGCAGTACCCCGCACAAGCCTCTGTCTAGCCCTGCGCTCAGCCTCCTGGGACAACCGCTCCCCATTATCCAGGTCCATGAGTGTCCGCCAGTCGTCGTCCAACCTCTTCAGATCCGCTTCCAAGTCAGCCGAAGTTTTATTGACTTTCTCAGCCTCCTGGATAATCAGCCCTCTGTCGATCCGGGCAGCCTCAAGCTCAGACTCAAAGAAAGTTAACTTCCTTTGAAGCTCAAGGATCTGCTCCCGCGTGTCAGTAATCCTGCGGGAGGCAGTTGCTTCCCGAGCCGTAATATCTTTACTCTCATGGCTCAATTGATCATAGCGATCAGACAAAGTACGGAGATCCTCCAGTATGGTCGGCCTGGTTTTATCCTGAGCAGTCCTTGCCTTCTCTATAGCAGCTGTGAGGGAGCCACGCTCCTGGTCAATAGCAGTAGACAGATCAACCTGCCGCAGTGCTTGAAACTGGGCCACCAGTTGATCAGTCTCCAGCAATTTCTCTTCTAGAAGTGCAGCCACCCCTGCCCCACCAAGAAGGGCCTTGAGGATATTAATTTGACCTTGTACGTATTGCCGAGCCAAGACGAAAGAGGTCCCTCTCTCCACAACAGCTTCTATCCCCCTTTTTAAGTGACGATAAAAGCTGTCGACTACGTCCTGTAACGATTCGTCCAGGACCTCTGTGGAGGACGGTGTCAGAGGAAGCGTGGCCGGCAGCATCGAAGGAGTTATGCTAGAACTTGCCACCAGGGGGGCAACCTCCGAGCAGAACGATGCACGGATAGTGGCTAATTCTTCCTCCGCCACCCGAAGAGCCTGAACACTTGGCAGGGCGGAGAGGTCGACTCTCGGAGCCACCCGGGCCGAGGAAGACACAAGGACCATCGTCCCCTGCCCCGGTAGCCCCATCACCAGACTTGCCAAACTCGAGCCCGCAGGAGGCCCATCAAGACGAACCGAAAGGGGATGAGGCACGCTCCTCTCCGCCAGTGCCCGTTCGGCAGAGTCCGTCTCGACAATGTCCATCCTCGGCACTAGAGGGGCAGGACCTGCATGTCCATGACAATGATCAATCGACGTGACCTGAAAGATGTGATCATAGAGTAGATAGGCCTCCTTGCAAGTTAAGATTCAGCTTATCTTACCCGGAGAGGAGCATGGAGGCTGCAGCTCGTTCGCAGCTGGCAGGGTCTCCTCACCCGCGATCTCCAAGTTAAAATTGGCCAGCCCCTCTGACCCAGCCACCTCAGAGGGAGAGGCAACTCGATCAGCATCATCTTGACAGAATTTAGCAATTTCAGGGACAGGCTCACCAGAGTCCCCGTCATCCCGGGTCACGATCTCGGCAGCTCGAGAGTCCGCTTCTTCTGACACCTACAAGAGGGAAAGAAGATGATTAAAATCAAAGCTAGAAGAAAGGAAGGACAGGTAGTAACTTATTTACCTCTGATGCGGGGTCAATTTCTTTGCCTCTTTCCTTTATAGCTAGCCCGCGGTGTCTGGACGCAGCCAATTTCCGAGAGCGAGGAATGCCGCCAACAGGAGAAAGTTGCCTGCTACGCTTTCGTGCAAGGCCGGGTGCAACGGATGGCTGATCTGCCACCATCTCATCTGGTAAAATAGGCGGCTGATCCACCCCTACATCTGTCACCGGAAGGGAAGAGTCATCTCCATCGTGCTCATCGCCTTCGTCATCTGCACCAGCGGAGTCCGAATCCGGCACTTTGACTCTGTTCTTCCTCTTCCTTGTCTTGGCCCCCTAGGAACCCTCATCCAGGCCGGTACCAAAGATAAAACTGACACCCGAGTTAAAACCGACGGGGGGCTTGTTCGCCATAATGTGGTACAGAGCCGCCTTATATAAGATCTCTACCGACGCCTTGATAGCAGGAACTGAGAAAACGGTACGGGTATAGAATGTGTCATAGTAATGCCAGGCCCGGATGCCGTCAAGAAGACTACCTTCGAAGCCCAGACAAGAGCTGGGGATGTCTAGAAAAAGCTGACTATATCCAAATTGCCGGGCGAACCTGCTAGGCAGATAAGGCTCCAGAAAGACAGTGTTACGGTTGTGATACACCAGATGAGAGGGGCGGATATTTTGCAGCCACAGAAGCATCTGGCCGTCCAGAAGTTAAGGGGGCCCAATACCGTCAAGATGGACAGCCGCTATTTCCTCATCAGTAAAACAAAGGACAGATACAAAAATGTTGTACATGTCTGCCCTCGCCAGTGCCATCTGACAAGCACGCATGGTCTCGAATTCCCAAGACTCATTATGATAACGGAAGATAAAAGCGTCGTCATCAGTTACGCCGTCTTCAGAGCCCGGTCTCATTAATGACGGATAATGCATCAACAGCCACCACATCAAATAATGATAGGGCAGCTCAGTCCGTTCAAAATCCTTTGTCACATCGCGGGCAATGACCTTGGATGTGAAAGAACGAAGGCCACGGTGTATGCTGCACACCATGGCCGGAAGGAGTGCTAGCCGGACTCGTAAAACTAACTTCACAGCCGGAAGGATGAAATTACGACTGATCTTCTCGATGGAACATGCTCCGCACGAGACTACATAGTTTCGCAGCCATATCATCAAGAATCCTGCCAGGAGCACCTTCTTCAACAACTCTTGGGTGTCTTGATAAAAATAACCAAAAGAGTCGGTCTGACTCCCGAATCTGTCACTAGAGGTGGCCACCCTCTTAGCTGACGACACTAAAGCTTTCACCGCCTCCCGAGATTGAGGACGGCAGGGAGTAACTTGACCTGAGGCATCCGTCGTGAAGAGATAGCGCGCCCAGTCTTTGGTATGAGGGGCGTTCCCTTCCGAGTTGCTCTCCTTCTTTGCTATTTGATGACATGTGCTATAATGGCACAATATCTCTTGATAAAGAGCTACGAAGCCTGGATACCATCTTTCCAACTCTTCAAACTCCTTATTCGTGGGAGTATACGCCTCAAAAGCTTCGTCCCCCCAAGGAAGCTTGGAGATCGCATGCATTTCGTGGAGCGCAAGCCCCATCTCCCCTACGGGCGTATAGAAAGTTCCCGTACGGCGATTATACATCTCCAGCAGAGATATAAACAATCTCTTGTTTATAGGTAAGCCATGGCTGGTGCCCCGAATAGCATGGTAAAGACCAATCTCACACAGAAAGGCCTCATACTCTCGCAGAATCCACATAGACAGATTGGTCCACGAGGGAATGGGATGTATCCAGGTAGGGAGCATCAACCGACCAATGGGATAAGAGCCCTTCCGAGTAAGTTGGTTCATAAAAGTGTCGGCCGTAGAAAACGTGAAATTGGGACCCGGCACATTCAAGAATGTACCCGGGGCCAATCCCATTACAGAACGGCTGGTGTGCACCTTGCCCGCGCACACTGACTTCAGGCTGTTGTTATATCGGATGTCTCCCACGAACATCCCACTCCGGGTAGGAGTTAAAGAATCTTCCATCTTCCGGTTCAGTAGAAGCATTTTAAACCAAGATAAAAGGAAGTGACGCTCCATCTGGGAGATACGGATCGCCATCCCGTTAGAGACAAAACTCCAGTTCTCTGACACCTCCAAAATCTGACTGTTCTTCACAGTCAAGGCGTCTCCAAAGAAGAATACGGGCTTCAAGTATTCCCCTTCTAATTTCCTCGAGTTTATCATAGCATTAAGAAAATAGAAAGGCTGATTCTTGATGGCATTCGATCTCGCCGGAGGCTCGTCACTCGGAAACTGGTCAGCCATATGTTGGACTATATGGTCGTACCTATAGCCCAGAGCAGCTTAGGCGCTACCTACCAGGAGCTCTCCAGCAGCATTAACTGGCAAATTCACTGAGAAGAAGACAGAAAAAGATAAGTTAAAAGGATGGACAAAAAGGAACTAATGGGTGCTTTCGAGCTTATGCGGTTCCAACTTAACAAAGCCTCATGAGGCTCAGGAGAACACTTATGCGGCTCCAACTTACTGAAGCCTCATGCGGCTCAGGAGAACACTTATGCGGCTCCAACTTACTGAAGCCTCATGCGGCTCAGGAGAATACTTATGTGGCTCCAACTTACGGAAGCCTCATGCGGCTCAAGCTCAGCAGAACATTCATGCGGTTCCACTTAGTAAAGGGTCATGCGGCGATACTTTCATAAGGCCCGCAAGGATCGGATAAGTTCGTGCGGACCACGTGACAGACAAATGTGTGCGAATCTATGCGGCTCAGTGTAGATTATGCGGCTTTGTTGGCCGTGTATGCGGCCACAGTGGCTATTCTTATGCAGCTCGCGGCTCGACCATAGGACGAACATGCGACTTACATAAAGATAAAGGCTCGTGCATAAAGCATGCGACGTAGCCATAGCAGTTAGGGTTCTTTAAACCCACATAAAGTCCTTACCAGCAATAGGAGGATGGACGTCAGGGTGAGCTGCGGGCACGACGGCTGGCGGAGGAACGACCGCGGTTGAAGTAGAGGCAGTCTTCTTCGACGAAGACGCCGCCTTCTTGCCCTTCGTCGCAACGGTCTTCTTGGGAGCCATTGACAATTAAAGAAGAAGATGACAACGGAGCAGGGAAAATTCAAAGTGAAAGAGAAAGTAAAGAAGTCTTCTCTCTCTTATTTATAGGAGGACAAGAGAGGGGGGAACACGTAGATTGATAACCGCCTCGGAAAAGACGAAACTGACTCCTCGAATTTTGTCCCCTCTCTCATAAAGGAGATTCACCCAGGACATAAAATCCAAAGATTTAATGAGCCGACCCTTGGGATCTCCCCTAAAGGCGGTGCTAAAACGAATTTGAGGCAATTAATGATACGCACACGTGGCAAGGAGCTATGCGGCCCGAAAGTCCTTGCGGCTGATTGACTCAATACGGCCAAAACATCTATGCGGTCGAGTCATCCATGCGGCCGAGACATCCATGCGGTTGAGACATCCATGCGGCCGAAACATCATATGCGGCTAGAAGAATACATAGCCATGCTTCTTATTCAAAGTATTTTAATTTTGTAAATTGAAAACTTTGAAGGAGGTCTTGTAGAAGCATGAAAAATAATAAGAAAAGATCCATGCGGCCAGAGAGCCCCATGCGACCCAAACATCTATACGGCTCAAATAAGCTCTATGCGGCTCAGAAAGGAGCCACGTGGCCTGCAAACAGCTCTCTCGTTTATTCTTTACTACATTAAAAGCCTTGACGGCTGACAGCTCTGACAAGGTGACAGTTCTGACACAAAGATATCATTATGACTCCCTCATAATGACGGACTCCTTGGGAAGAGAAGAAAATCTTTGACACGATCCCCCGAGGTTCAGAAACTGCCATGCGGCCTTGACACGTGGACAATCGTATGCGGCCCAAGCGGAGGCTCCCCCATGCGGCTCATGAAGACTAGCCCCATGCGGCTCACTAAGACTATCTTTATGCGGCTCGTGAAGATTAGCCCCATGCGGCTCACGAAGACTAGCCCCATGCGGCTCATGAAGACTAGACCCATGCGGCTCATTAAGACTATCTTTATGCGGTTCACGAAGACTAGCCCCAAGCGGCTCATGAAGACTAGCCCTATGCGGCTCACGAAGACCAGTCCCATGCGGCTCACGAGGACTGTCTCTATGCAGTTCACGAAGAAGGCACCCATTATGCGGTCATCCACACTCTTGCCGTTCAAATTATTACCATGCGGTCCAAATAGTCAGGGGGCCACTCTCAGGCAGCCTTGACACGTGGCTATCCTTATGCGGCCCAATGAGGAGTAACTTTCCTGCGGCTCAGATTTCTGCTGTGGCTTGCGGTTACGACATGTGGCAAGATAGCAGGGCCCGTGGCATCAGATTGATCGAAATCCCTCAACAAATCCCAATAAAATATTGGGATCAAATCAGATCATTTGCAAATAAGCAAATTAATGACACGTGTCGAGAAATCCGAGATTGGCATGACAAATCAGAGGATTTATGTCAATCAGCATTAATTACCCACAAAAGATTTGATGCAATCACATTTATTGCTCAAATCTCGATGAACGGCCCAGATCCAATGATCCTTAGCCGCCGACTCTCAAGAATGGGCAATCATTGTAAACCCTAATGAAGCCCCCCACTCCTATAAATAGCAAGGTGCCATTCCCTTGCGAGGATATACAGAAAAGATACAGAAAATATAGAGAGACACATAGAGACACAGAGAGCCAGAGAGAGAGCCTGAAGAGAGAGCATTTCTTCATCAGCGCCAAGCAGATCTTCTACAGAGCCAAGGCTGCACCCGATCGTCCAAGGAGTAAGGCAGAGCTGCCGTCGCTTTTCCGAGCCTCTATCGTCACCCCCCAGAATCTAAAATAAACAATTGTACTTAGATTGCTGTACCTAGATTTTTGTTCCTAGGCTTTCTTTGTACAAGCGAATTTGTATTGTGAAGTAAAAGTCCAGTCCTCCGATAATTATTCTGTTCTTTTATATTTCATGGCAAACAATATTTTCTGCCTATTTTATAGACTCATATCATTCTTAGAGTCTAATCGGACAATATGCTAATGGGCTGCAGACCATGACCCATAATTGTTCATTCTTGTTTTATTTGATTCTTGTGGATTGAGAAATAGTTTAGGTTAGACATGATACCCATGACCTTGACAACTTATATGTACTCGAGTCGGGCTGGAGTCCGCTCGATACGTAGCTGGCTTGCTCACGAGCTCGCGTCCGAAAAGCCGGTGCGGGTCGTGACAGTCTCTAAAGTCGTCAAACTATATGTCTGCGGATTCGATTTGAGTAGACGGACCCAACCGCATGTCAAAAGTTGGATTCCGATGGGCCGTGCACAATTTTGCTTGTTGGATCGGGTCGCGGGCCTGCCAAATAGGCATTTTGGTCGACCTTCTCAGAATTGGACCAAACTTGGCATACAAGACCAAAAAATTGATAAGACCCTGTTGACGTAAGTTTTGTCTCGATACGACGAACATACACAAAGTTATGGGCTAGTTTGCAAAGGGATCGATATGGGGTATCTTGACGAATACGCCTCGATTTCGTCGTGCACACGCAAGAAAATTGAGTTCCGTCGAATCCCACACGTCCGCGAAGTCGATACGCACCATTCGATGATTTCAGTTTGCGACCACGTCGCCCGGTTTGTCGGGACGTACATCGTATCGGAACATTTTCTAAAGTTTCTACTGTTTTAAAACTGTTTTTTCTCGATTTTTAGAAATTGTTTTCTCGATACATAATAGATGAAATCAGAAACTAGGAAAAGGGTTTTGAAGTTGTTCATGTCTTCTAAAACTTTGTTTAAATAGTTTTTTGAAAATCTTAACCAACATGTCCAAAATTCTTCTTCCAAAACGGGGTCTAGTCGGGTCATTGTTCTGTTTTGGTTTCTCTTAAAACGTGTTTTTTCAAAAGTTTGGCCTCGATTTCCAATCGAATTTTGGATGTATCGAAGTAATCAAATTGACAGAGATTGAAGAGGGATAGATGGTGGTCTAACCTGTTTGATTGGTTCAAAAATTGGTGGAGTGATCGCGGAGGAAATAGCTCGCGAAGGGTGCTTCGTAACTGCTGCTGCTGTCGTTACTGCCTGTGTTGCTGCTGTCAATGCGGCTGCTGTTGCTCACTGTTATGCCTGGTGCGGCGGTTGCTGGTAGCCGTGCACGACGTTTCGGGGGCAGCGAGTTCGCAGGAGGTCGGGGTACTGGTTTTGCACATGAGAGTTTGAGGAGGTTGCATGGGTGAGCCGAGAAGAAAGCTGGGTTCCAAGTTTAATACTTATACTAGTTTTGCTTTTAATCCAATTCCTAATAGATTTAAACAAAGTTTTAAACTTTGATTTCTATTTGGATGTAAGCAAATCTTGAGAGAACTTGATAAGGTTTGGGTAGGATAGGTTTGAATTGAATTCATTAGGATTAGAATGTGTTTTAGAATTCCTTTCCTTTCGTATTTTTTTTAACAGATCCTTAGCTCTGGACGCGGGGAGAGGGACGGGTGAACAGTGCGTTTGCACTGTTAATTCCAATATCTTCTTTTTTTTTCTCTTTGTTTGGTATATATATATATATATATATATATATATATATATATATATATATATATATATATATATATATATATATATATATAAACTTAGTATCTACTACCTATAATATTAATTAAATCATTAATTAAGTAACAGTCTATTTAGTTAATAGAAAAATACCCCAATTACTATTAATAAATAAATTTATAAAATTCTAAAAATTCTAAAATATTGTATAATTATATCTTACCTCCTACTACTACTACTATTAGCAAAAAGATCATCAATCACGTATAAAGCTATTTTAAAACTTATAAAATGTGGTGAACTTAAAAATAAAATTCCTTAAAAGAAAAATAACATAAAAAAAATATATACATATATTTTTGAAATAAACTTGTAAAATTTCATGTATACATTTAATGTAGCATTTACATGCTACCCTTACTATAGTCAAAATTCTAGTATAAAATCAAGCTTATTTAAATGAAATAAAAATACTGTAAAAATACATTGTTTAAGAATATAAAATCGTCAAATTTTAGGGGGTTTACAATAACTTTTGACTGGGAGGTCGAAACGAGGTCCGGTTTGTCGCAAAAAGAGCGTATTTTCGAGAAGCCTGAGATAAAATGTTTCACCATTTGACAGGCATTCAAAATTTTTAGAATCGTAAAAAAAAATGATGTTTTGACCTCCATTTTAATACGGGAAATGGTAATTCTTCGGTTTGTCGCAAAATGATCATTCTCTTGTATTTCAACACGGAAAATGGCCAGTTGATGCTGCTGATGATGATGAAGTGGGAACTGATAATGACGACATGGTGTGAAGATTGCGAATGGAGAGTCACTGACGAGTTTTTGAAGTAAGTTTTGAAAATTTTGGAGGAGAAAACTTAAATTCGAAAGTGAGCAGCGTATGGAAGAAGAGAGTATCGAAACATTTTTTTTAAGAGTTGGTTTCGTGGATGTTTTCAATAAATTAGAAGAACAAAAAGGTCATTCAGAACTCTTTTATATATTTTTTGCTAATTCTGGACACGCGATAAAATGTTATTTTGCGGTAGATTTTTCATAGAACTTTTATGATTTTTGGACATTTCATAAATTTCCCATTATAAATTATAGACATAAGATTGGAGAATGTTAGCTAAAATAATAACTTTAATCTCTTGAGAAAAATAGTACTTAATCTCACGGAAAAAAAGAGTACCAATCATGGTTGGTTCAATTGGATAATCGTTCATAATGATAGAGATTTATACTTTAAATCAAAATAACGATGACGTGAAAATAATGTGGCATTAAAGTGTACTCTTTTGATAAGTGTACTATATTGTTGAGTGGAATTTATAAAATTTTAAATTTTGCTGAAAAAATTCTCTACCTAATATTAATATCATCAGTTCAATATTAATATCATCAGTTCAAAGAAAATTCATTGATTGTGACAAAAACCGTAAATTCATGTATATCTAATCTACTGTTGCGTGGGTAAGAGTCCCCACTCCACTACCGGATAAGAACTCTTTGTATAGAGTTACTGTAATCCCTTGCTAAATATTATTCACGTGAATTCATGCAAAGTGCAAACACCACAGACGCGGCGAGCTGCTGGTGCCTATCTATCTCCACCTGAGCCTATCCCCTACGTGTCCATCCCTAACCCATGCATCGCCACAGATGTACGTCCCTTGCTGGCAAGAGCGCACGTGAAAAGACGCAGCCCCAGGTTCGTCCGAACGCGAAACCCGCAGCCACGTAGTACCATGCAGGAGTACACTCGGCAACCCATCGCCACTCCCCACCAACCTCGGCACCTTTTCTCTCTCTATAAATTGAGCCCGCCCTCAGCTTAACGCTCATCAGATTTCAAAGAAACCAACGGATAAGTAACAATGGCTACCAAATGGACCACTTTCCTCCTCTTACTCTCGATCTTCCTCCTCCTCTCCAGCAGCTTGGCTCTCTCCTCTCACCGAGAGGACGAGCGGGAGCGGGAGCGAGAGCGAGAGCGAGAGCGCGAGCTGCAGCAGTGCCGGCAGCAGTGCCAGCAGCAGCCCCACCACGACCGGGGCAAGCTGAGGCAATGCGAGCAGCAGTGCGTGGAGCGGCAGAGGGAGCGTGAGCACGAAAGCGAACGCGAGCGAGACGACGACTCTCGAAGGAAGGACCCCGAGGAGAGGCTGGAGCAGTGCCGTCAACGCTGCACCCAGCGCCGGCCCGGCCAGCAGCAGCAGTGCGTGGAGCAGTGCCGGGAGAGGTACGAGGAGGAGAGGCGCGAGCAGGAGGGAGGCCAGGGCCGCGACAACCCCCATCGACGAGACCCCGAGGAGCGACTTGAGGAGTGCCGGCAGCAATGCCAGCAAAGCCAACAGGAGCAGCAGCAGAAGTACCAATGCCAGCAACAATGCGAGGACCGGTACCAGCAGGAGAGAAGCCAAGGCAGAGGCGGCAGCAGCAGCGAGGAGGAGGAGGAGGAGGAGGAGAGGAGCCAGAACAACCCATACGTCTTCCGGCGCGAGAGCTTCATCCACAGAGTCAGGACGCAGCACGGAAGCATCAGAGTCCTTAAGAATTTCTTGCAGAAGTCCAAGCTCCTTTTGGGGATTGCCAACTACAGATTGGTGATATTCGAGGCCAACCCAAGAACATTTGCTGTGCCTAAATATTCAGATGCTGAACAAGTCTTCTTTGTCACGAGAGGTACAAATTTAAAAATAATTGCTTCTTTAATCAAAAAAAAAAAAAAAAAATTGGTTAACGATCATCCCATGGCAATTTTTGAACATGCGTGATTTTGATGCATCTATCTATGTATATATACAGGCGAAGGAACTGTGACTCTACTAAGGAACGAGGAGAGGGAGTCCCAAAGCATTAAGAGAGAGTCGCATAACATCAAGAAAGGATCTATCATTAGGGTTCAGGCCGGCACTGTTGTCTATATCATCAACAACAGCAACAATCAGAAGCTCCAGATCGCCAAGCTCGTCCAGCCAGTCTTCTCCCCTGGCCAGTTCAAGGTGCAGCTAGCTGCTCCTAACTAACTTTCGTCTCGAGTCCTGGCGTATTTAATTTGATGTGTCTTTCTCGTGTCCGACGAAACGTGGCTTAATTATACTCCTTTCTAGTTTAATCTCGTCTATTAATTTTTTTTAATTATATATATTCAGGATTTCTACATTGGTGGAGGTGAAAATCCGGAATCTATCTACAAGACCTTCAGCACCAGCATTCTAGAGGCTGCCCTCAATGTACGTACCAGCAATGTACCCCGGCCTTAGCTATATATAATGATCGACTAACATATATAGCAATGGTGATGGTCGATGATCTATAAATCTATGCAGACACAGCAAGAGAAGTTGCAGAGGCTCTTTGGCCGACAGGGGCAGGGAGCAATAGTGCAGGCGTCCGAGGAACAGATCCGCGGCATGAGCCGTCACTCGTCCGAGGGCGGACATTGGCCTTTCGGAGGACAGAGCAAGCCCTTCAACCTCCTGGACAAGCACCCCGACCACTCCAACCAGCGGGGACAGCTCTACATTGCCGACTTCGAAGACTACCAGGAGCTCAGGGATCTGGACGTCCATGTCGCCTTCGCCAACATCACTCGTGTACGGATTAACCTCGATCAATCGAACCCAAGCTTCTTCTTCTTGATAGCCATATCTCTATATATATAGCTACTTCTAATTGACATAAAATTTAATTCGTGTAACTTACGTGTAACAAACAAACATACAGGGATCAATGATGGCCCCCTCCTTCGAATCCAAGGCTACCAAAATAGCTCTGGTCGTGGATGGAAGCGGCGAATTCGAGATGGTATGCCCTCACCTGAGCGGGAAGGGACGAGAGTCGGAGCAAGAAGAGGAAGAGAGTGAGGAGGGATCACAACAGGGACAGCGCCGATACCAGAAGGTCAGGTCCCGCCTGTCGCAGGGCACCGTGTTCGTCGTCCCCGCCGGCCACCCGACCGCCATCGTCGCCTCCCAGGACCAGAACCTCCAGGTGGTGTGCTTCGAGGTCCATGCCAAGAACAGCAGGAAGGTCTTCCTCACCGGGAGGAACAACGTGGTGAACCAGATGGAGAGGGAGGCGGCCGAGCTATCGTTCGGCGTGCCCTACAAGCTGATCGAGGAAGTCTTCGGCGGGTCCAGGGACGAGGTGTTCGTTCGAGGCCCCGGCCAGAGCCGAGAGAGGAGCCAGCAGGAGGGGCAAGGCCAAGGTGGCCGCAGCCCGCTGGAGGCCTTCCTGGAGTTTTCTGGCTTTTGAGTAAGCTAAGCTATGCTAAGCTAGCTGAGTGATGAGGATGTATATGTAAAGAGGTACTTGAGAGGGGGAAACAAGAATGTAAGTGTGAAAGTAATCTAAGTAAGCGAGTGAATGCATGCATGTATATTATGTATGTATAAAAATAAGAACTTGCCGTTGAGCGAAATAACAAGAATCTCCTACTCTTTTGAAAAACAAAATCTTGGTGGTTTTAAAAATCCTTTGGGTTTACTTTGTATCAAAGGTAATTGGGTTTAAAATAGAGTGGCTAGCCAATGAGTGTGCTAGCGCTCCTAGAAATGTAGGCAAACGATAATCCAGTGTTGCTAGCAATCATGTTCCAACATTCCTCAATGATATGTCTAGTTCTCCAAATTGTGTTTGACTCAGTGTATTAAAAACGGACCGGTGGTCGACTAAGCCAAGGCACGGGGTCGGATTTGTCAACCAGTTGTTTAATCGAAGTGGTCCAAATTAATCTCTTATGGATATTAATTTTTTTTTACAAAAATACCAAATTTTAAAAAAATATCGGGTCAATATTGAACCGGACCGAAAAAACAGTTGGTTTATGTTGGTGTTTTTGCCTTTGGACTAGAAAAGATAGTCCCACATCGGCTACACCAAATGGTGAGTATCTCAATATAATGCATTGCTTGTGTTGAGGTGTGCACATGAGGTGTAGTGGGGCACAAGTTTGTGCCATGTGGAAGTATTTCTCTAGAAGGAAAAAGGATTAAATCCAACAAGGATGAAAGTTAATTTTTGTTGTGCGGACTCGGACTCGGACACGGACTCCAGGATGTCTCGTGCATGCACGGGAGTGTTCGGGAGGTAGGCGTTGACTAGCACACTTCTATGCTGATTGTGGGATGATCTAAAATATCAAACTCTATTTTTGAGTATTGGTATTTTAGTCCCACATCGGATAGGAGAAGAGGTGAAGTCTCAACTCCACTCTATAAATAGAGCCCCTTGGCCTCCTTTGAAAGAAGCACCAAGAAGAGAGAAAAGGGAGTCTGTAAAGTCCAGGAAGCCCGTTCAAGTCTCAAATATTGACTTACGAGCGTTCCAGAAGTTCTCCTGAACTTGCTGGTTCCTGGGAGCTTATCCGTACTGCGGGTATAGCTTTGAGCGCCGGTGTTCTACACCCCAGCGAGATCCGTTCTTCTTCTTCCTCCCTCTTTCTGTTGCCTTCGAGAATCTGAGACTCAACTGTTGTTGATCATCTCTTGTTGCCTTCGAGAATACCGTCGCTTCTCTTTAGAAGTTATACGGTTCTGTTGCCTTCGAGAAACATTACGAAATAATCTTTTTAGATTCTCGTAATACAACATCACCTTCTTTAGGGTGTTGTTGCCAGAAACATTGTCTTTACAATTGTTTCTGAACTCGTATTTTTTGCATCGATTGTTCGTCAAGGGACTAACAATCTCAAAGCTATACGATTCGATGGAAAACACTCGTACTTCGCTTGTCGATACCGGCTTTAACAAGTTGGAGAAATTCGACGGTGAACACTTCCAGATCTGGAAGCGAAAGGTGACTCTGAACCTTCAACTCGTGGATGTTGATCACGTGTTGGATGAGGAAGAACCAATCGTTCCAGCAATAGGATCTGCTGCTGTTCTAGCCGCTGCTACGAGCAAGCAGACGAAGTGGAAAAAGGATAACAGCATATGCAGGCTGCTGATCCTGAATTCCATGGAAGACTCTCTGGCCGAGTCCTACACAAAGAAGACTTCTGCCAAAGAGATCTGGAAGTCCGTGGGGAAGCTGTATGACGACGACGAGGCCCGGTCGAAGATGTTCATGGTTGAAAAATACCACAAATGGGTCTTTGAAGACGAGAAGACCATGCTGCCCCAAGTGAAAGAGTTCCTGAAGCTGTGCCAGAAACTGGAGGACGATAGCATGCCCCTCGTCGACAAGTTCGTCGTTGGAGGGATCGTGGCAAAACTTCCTCCAGGATGGAACAACATCTATGCAAGGATGCATAGGAAGAAGATGGAGATTAGCCTGGATAATCTCCTCAGTGAGATTCATGTTGAGGACGAGATGCGCTCTCAACAGAAGTTGGACGCCCTATCCAAGCAACTAGCAACGGCGAATCTGGTTCAAGCCACCAGAGAGAACAAAGGGAAGCAGGCGGCTTCTCACCACAAGAAGAAGGACTTCTCGAATCTGAAAGTGAAGGGTCCAGGATTCAAGCAACAAAAGTCCAAGTCCCATGTGACTTGCTTCAACTGTGGCAAGAAGGGTCACTATAAAAGTGAATGCAAGTCCAAGCCCAAAGAGCAAGGTGAGCCTAACAAGGTTTCTTTGGTTACTAATCAGGTTGCCATGATAGCACAGGTTGCAACTGTGGGGGCAGACTTGGACTGGTGGATAGACACTGGCGCGACATGTCATGTCTGTTCAGACAAGGACTGGTTCGTCTCCTATGAGCCTACTTCCGAGAAAGTCATGATGGCGAACCAGGCAGAAGCTGAAGTACTGTGGATCGGGTCGGTGGAGCTGAAGCTTACATCGGGGAACATTCTGACGCTTCAAGGTGTGAAGCATGTTCCTGCAATCGCTAAGAACCTGATCTCTGGGAGCCTGCTCTGCAACGCAGGCTTGAGGATGGACATCAATGCTGGCCAAATGGTGATGTCCAAGAAGGGTACTTTCTTCGGAAAAGCTTTTCAGACTGAAGGAATGTACAAAATTCAGCTTGTTGTAACCCAGCATAATAATGTTAATGCTATCACTAGTTTGAATTACTCTCTTGAATTGTGGCATAATAGACTAGGACATGTTCATTATAAGCGAATAAACAAAATGTCTAGTCTAGGACTTATCTCCAAGTGTGGGGGTAAGGTAGAGAAATGTGAGATATGTGCTCAGACGAAGATCACTAGGAAACCCTTTCACAGGGTCAATCGAAGCACAGATCTTCTGGAGTTGGTTCACTCAGATATCTGTGACTTCAAACAATTCTCTACAAAGGCCGGGATGAAGTATTTCATTACTTTCATAGACGACTTCTCCAAGTATGCCTTCGTCTATTTACTCAAATCTAAAGACGAAGCATTCGAGAAGTTCAAGGAGTTCAGGGCCGAGGCTGAACGGCAAACTGGACAACAACTCAAGCGGCTGAGGAGTGATCGAGGTGGGGAATATAGGTCTCACGAATTCTCATCATTCTGCAAAGAACATGGAATCATCAACGAGACGACGGCTCCGTATTCTCCACAATCCAACGGAGTAGCAGAAAGGAAGAACAGAATGTTGACAGAGATGATGAACTCTATGCTGTTGACTGCGGGTCTCCCAAAGTGTTACTGGGGAGAAGCTGCACTAACGGCAACGTTCATTCTGAACAGAGTGCCATATGCAACTTCCGATATAACTCCTCATGAACTCTGGTTCAAAGTCAGACCTAACTTGAATGTCATTCGAGTGTGGGGGTGTCTGGCTTATGTGAAGTTCCCGGATCTAAAGATTCAGAAGCTGGGGACAAGGACTACTAAGGCGATCTTCTTGGGGTATGCCGAGAAGAGTGATGCTCGGAGATTCCTTGATATCGAGTCAAATCATATCATCGAATCTCGCGATGCTGAATATTTTGAAGAAAAGTTTGCAAGGCACAAGAATATTGTTCTCGCGGACATTCCGGAGAATAATGAGGGTGCGAAGCAGACAGAGGTCTTTATCAAACCAGTAGTCCAAGATGGAGCTGTTGTCGAGGAGACACCAGCTGAACCAGAACTCGCTGAGCCGTCAACTAAGCGAGCAAGGAGGCCGAAAGACTTCGGAGATGACTTCGTCACCTATCATGTAGAAGCAGATCCGCTTACCTATGATGAGGCGATGAAGACCAGAGATGCTATATTCTGGAAGGAGGCGATTGACAACGAGATTGACTCAATCACCTCCAATAATACATGGGTATTGGTCGATCTACCAGAAGGAGCAAGACCCATCGGATGCAAATGGATCTTCAAGAAGAAGATGAAAGCAGATGGAACCATTGACAAGTTCAAGGCCAGGCTAGTGGCCAAGGGGTTTGCTCAGAAGCAGGGGATCGACTACTTTGACACTTATGCTCCAGTAGTTCGGATGACAACTATCAGATTGTTAATTGCTTTAGCAGCAATACACAAGCTGGTGATACATCAGATGGATGTGAAAACGGCATTCCTTAATGGCGAGCTGACCGAAGAGATCTACATGCAACAACAGAAGGTTTTGTCGTCAGAGGTCTGGAAGACAAAGTCTGCAAGTTGATGAAGTCTCTGTATGGTTTGAAGCAAGCTCCCAAAATGTGGCATGAGAAGTTTGACAAGGTGATAAGGTCAAATGGCTACAGGGTCAGTGAAACAGACAAGTGTGTCTATACGAAGTTTGCTGACGAAAGAGGAGTAATCGTTTTTCTATACGTGGACGACATGCTAATCCTAGGTACGGATTTAAGCTGCGTCACAGAGACAAAGAAATTCCTCTCGACCAAGTTCAGTATGAAGGACTTGGGGGATGCCGACGTAATCTTGGGGCTCAAGATCATCCGAACAGGCACTGGAATAGCGCTGTCACAGTCTCATTACATTGAGAAGATGCTCACTCGCTACGGGTATCAAGATCTTCCTATTATTGATACACCGTACAGGAGTGATCTGAAACTGGAGCCAAATTCGAAGGAGAGCGTCAGGCAGTTGGAGTACGCTAGCGTCATCGGAAGTTTGATGTACGCTACTACTGCCACAAGGCCTGACATAGCCTTTACAGTGGGAATGCTGAGTCGATTTACGAGCAATCCAGGCGTAAAGCATTGGAAAGCTGTGAAACGTGTTATGAGATATCTCAAGAAAACTCAGACATATGCACTATACTACAGCGAAGATCCGTCAGTAGTGGAAGGCTTCAGTGATGCTAGCTGGTGTTCAGAGGTGGAGAGCAAATATTCCACAGGTGGATATATGTTCGCCATGGGTGGAGCTGCTATATCGTGGAAGTCGAAGAAGCAGACTATGTTATCTCGCTCCTCCATGGAATCTGAATTCTTTGCATTAGACGCTGCTGCAGATGAAGCAGAGTGGCTTCGGGAGCTCATGTATGACCTTCCAATGGTTGGGGCTCAGATACCGGCGATTCCGATATACTGTGACAACCAGGCGGCAGCAGCGGTGGCATCAAATGAACTCTTCAACGGGAAAAAGAGGACTATGCGGTTGAAGCACAGAGCAGTGAACGATCTCATCAAAAGGGGCGTCATTGCAGTGATCGATGTTCGGAGTCAGGAAAACCTGGCGGATCCGTTCACGAAGGGTCTCAAGCGTCAGCTGGTCGAGGATACAGCAAGGAAGATGGGCTGAAGACTTTCTGATATTGTGTCATTGTAATCCTATCATAAAATTTTATGTTATTGGTTCAAAGAGAAATCTACTAGACATTTAATTTTTGGTTCAAAGGAGGATCATTGACTAGAATAATATCATTAACAGTGGGTACTTGTTCTGCGGAACATGGAAGGGTTACGGACCCATAACCACTGTTATCTACTATGTATTTTCTGCGGAAAATTGATCCTGTGGGAAGGTTGGCTTAAACGCCTTAATGAGTTCTCAGGCAGAGTGAATGCCTGGTGTGCTTTACAGGAAGCACGGTAGAGCAACACTACAAGGAGTAAAACTCCATGCTATAGTGGGGTGACTCTACCATGAGGTTCCCAGGTAGGGATAATGCCTCGGCTTTGCAAGCTAAGTCACAGCAGAGTAGCACCGCAAATAGGCAGGTAGCCTAATGCTGTATGATAATCGTAATAAAGAGAGGTAGACAGCACTACAAAGAGGACGATGTCCTCATGTTACAGTGGCATGACACCACAAAGAGGTACCAGGTAGGGTAAAGCCTCGGCTTCGCAAGCCATGTCATAGCGGCGTAATACCGCACGGAAGCGCAAGGCTTCATGCTGGGTAGTTTGGCACTACAAAGGGGCTTGTGACCTCATGCTACAGTAGTATGACACTACGATGAGGTACCCAGGTGGGGTAAAGCCTCGGCTTTGTCAGCCATGTCATAGCGACGTAGCACCGCAAAGAAGCACAATGCTTCATGCCAATGACTCTTTATAAAGAACTCACCTATAGTGTATGGAAAGAGATATCAGGCCGTCTCTTGAGGGTAAGCTTGTAGACGCCCAAAATTATACACTGAAACCAGGCTGGCACAAGGCCTTCAATGTGCAGCCAGAAGCACAGTTGATGTCATTATGTGAGTAGGAAGAATTACAGTTATGGTGCAGAATTCAAGGCTTAGTCCATTCTTGTATCATGCTGTTATTTAACCTATGCGGGAAGATTCAAGTCGAAGCGACATCTCTTCTAATGCATGATGGACAATCACTGTGGGGAACGCTCAACCCATATATTGAGATATGTGGGGGATTGTTGGTGTTTTTGCCTTTGGACTAGAAAAGATAGTCCCACATCGGCTACACCAAATGGTGAGTATCTCAATATAATGCATTGCTTGTGTTGAGGTGTGCACATGAGGTGTAGTGGGGCACAAGTTTGTGCCATGTGGAAGTATTTCTCTAGAAGGAAAAAGGATTAAATCCAACAAGGATGAAAGTTAATTTTTGTTGTGTGGACTCGGACTCGGACACGGACTCCAGGATGTCTCGTGCATGCACGGGAGTGTTCGGGAGGTAGGCGTGGACTAGCACACTTCTATGCTGATTGTGGGATGATCTAAAATATCAAACTCTATTTTTGAGTATTGGTATTTTAGTCCCACATCGGATAGGAGAAGAGGTGAAGTCTCAACTCCACTCTATAAATAGAGCCCCTTGGCCTCCTTTGAAAGAAGCACCAAGAAGAGAGAAAAGGGAGTCTATAAAGTCCAGGAAGCCCGTTCAAGTCTCAAATATTGACTTACGAGCGTTCCAGAAGTTCTCCTGAACTTGCTGGTTCATGGGAGCTTATCCGTACTGCGGGTATAGCTTTGAGCGCCGGTGTTCTACACCCCAGCGAGATCCGTTCTTCTTCTTCCTCCCTCTTTCTGTTGCCTTCGAGAATCTGAGACTCAACTGTTGTTGATCATCTCTTGTTGCCTTCGAGAATACCGTCGCTTCTCTTTAGAAGTTATACGGTTCTGTTGCCTTCGAGAAACATTACGAAATAATCTTTTTAGATTCTCGTAATACAACATCACCTTCTTTAGGGTGTTGTTGCCAGAAACATTGTCTTTACAATTGTTTCTGAACTCGTGTTTTTTCCATCGATTGTTCGTCAAGGGACTAACAGTTTACGGGTGAACCTGTTGAATCCTGTTGAATCGGCGATCTGGTCCGATTTTTAAAACACTTTGAATCCTTATATTAGATGGCATCAATTAGGCATTTGCAGTCGCCTTCAATGATTAACTTCACCGTTCAATGATTAAGTTCTCGGTTGTCTTGCGGTTGCTAAGTTCCAATGCTGCATTTGCTAAGCTCCAGTGCTAGTTTTAAAGCAAAACTTTCTGCCTCTAGCGGGATTCTCCCTTCCTGGAAAGAAGTGATAGCTCCTATGAAGTTAATTTCCACCCTCATCGCGAAGCACATCAACTCCTCCCATCTAAGAACCCTCCGTTTAAGTTTAACTTCATGAAATGGATAAGAGCCCTAGACAATTGTTCTTTTGGAGTGATTGATTAGAGGATGCAATAAGCGGTGCTGGATCTGGATTGTGGGCTTCATAAGCTTCCCGGAGACGTGCGTGGCTGCATATATGATGTTGTCTGCGCAAACTAAAATTTGATCAAGCATAATGAAGATACATCAATCATAATGAATATGTCTCTTTGGTTTTCTAAATACATTCATGCATGCAACAATAAATTTAGCTCTTTCCATATACGTCTATGCATGCAACAATATTTTTGATAAAATTTAGTTTACATCTCCAACAATGCCTCTGGTAATCCAAATTTACTTTCGACTCCTAAAGCTTCGATATTTTTCTTGAAGGCTTGTCCACCTAGAGATTTTGTAAACGCATCAAAAATTGTTCTTCATTTCTGCAATCTTCAATGTTAATTTCTCCTTCATGAACAAGCTTCCTTAGAAAGTGAAACCGCATGGAAATATGTTTTGTCCTTCCATGTAGGACTGGATCCTTTGAGACAGAGATAACTGATTTGTTTTTTTTTTTTTTGAGGAAACAAAACAATTTCATTCAAATGTTTAAAGGATAAAAAGACATGTCCCAAAGAACATGATCTAAATACAAGCTGGGATGATATCATGAGCTGTAAGAGAGTTCAATGAATTGTGTAATAGAGCATTAGTGGCCAGATGATGAGCAACATGATTGGCATTTCTATGCACAAAAGAGAAGGTGATCCCCTTATCTGACTTCAGAAGTGTTCTTGCATCAGCTATAGTATGTCGAACAAGCCAAATAGAAGGAGTCGCTGGAGAATTTATAGCATCAATAATGGCTTTGCAATCTCCCTCAATAATAGTTTGAAGTAGTTGTTTCCTTTCAAAAAGAACAAGTGCCAAATGTAACCCCATTGCTTCTGCTTCGACTGGAGAACCTCCTTTTTTCTTTGACATGGCCCCAATGAAACTACCTTCTCCATTCCTTAGAACAGCAGAAGCAGCCATCGAACCATCCAAGTATGCACCATCAAAATTTATTTTCCAATTAAGATCTTTAGGAGGTTTCCAAGTTTCATTAGAATCTCTTCCAATTGATGTGGACTTGTAGAAGATTAGACTTAAGTTGGAGGCTTCGCACTTCTCCTTCATAATAGAGGCTTCTTGACTGATTCTATTAATGCTTGTCAGTGAGTTGTTGAAGATGACATTATTCCTGGCTTTCCAAATGGACCACATTTGATATAGGCAACTTGAAACTTTGACACTGTCTCCCTCCTTGAGAAGGGTAGAGCTTAAGGAGGAGGCAGTAGTTTGTGGTAGTATAAATCTCATAATTGAAGCTTTATCCTGCCAAGAGGGACCTGAAATAGAGCAGTGAAGAATAAGGTGGTCAGTAGTTTCATCACATACCTTGCAGAGGGGACACGTTGCTTCAATATCATTGATTCGTCAATGTAGATTGGCTTTGGTGGGGATAGAATTGGTTAGAGCTCGCCAGGCGAACAGAAGTACTTTTGGACATATGTGATTGAGTTTCCAGAATTTTTTCCATTCAACAAACCCATTATCGGCAGTTGATTGTTGTTCCTTGTAGAGAGTCTCATGGATAACTCTGTAAGCTAATTTGGTAGATAAATTCCCATCAACAGTATACTTCCAGATGATTCGATCAGTAGTGTAATTCAATGATAAAGGAATATTTAGTATTGCCACAGCTTCATGGGGGAGATATGAAAGAAATGAGATTTTCTTTCCAGCTACAGGTTTCTCTGTTTATGAGTTCACTGACAGTAGTAACCCATCCCATAGCATATTGGTATCCTGATACTCTGTGATTAGGCAGATTTGGAACCCACGGGTCTTCCCAAATATTGATCTGGGCTCCATCTCCTACTGACCAAATAATGTTGCCATAGAGGAATTCTTTGCTCTTCAGTATACTCATCCAAATGCAGGATGAAGTAGGTAATGGTTTAGCCGACCAGAAGCTATTAGATCAGAGGTATTTGCTTCGAAGAAGAGTAGCCCAATTCACTACTAGGATAAGGACTTTAGGCGACGAGTGGTTTTTTGTCGCCTAAATACAAAATTAGTTGCCTAAGGTTTATCGCCACCAAATTTCTTGGTCACAAGCATCGTCGCCTCAGGCTCTTGACCCAAAGTCAGGGACGACTAATTAAGCATTTTAGTCACAAGAGAACTTTGGCTACTACATTGTTGCGAGAAAATGTCTTTGTCGTTCTAAAGCTTTGGCCAAGAAAGCTTCAACACTATTGCAAGAAAATGTCTTTGTCGTTCTAAAGTTTTGGCCAAGAAGACTTCGTCGTCATAGGTTGTATCATTTTTTTTAGGGAGGGGTATGCTAATATCTTTGCCGACTAAAATAGTTGGCATAGGTAGTTTGTGACGACTAGAATTGATTACAATAGGTAGACTATGACGACTATCATTGTCCCCCAAGGTTGTTTGTGGCGATCATGATTGGTCATAATAGGTAGTGTATGGCAACTATCATTGGTCGCCCAAGACACTTTGTGGCAGCTATGATTGGTCGCAATAAGTAGTTAATGGAGAATATTATTTAATGCCGGACGACTATCATTGGTCGTCTAAGACACTCTGTGGCAACTATAATTAGTCATAATAGGTATAAATCTTTCATTAGCTATTTACATATATAGCAGCAAGCATTCGATTGGTTCAACTAACCCAAACCTAAATTGCGAGAACCGATCAAAATGAAAAGTGAGATTTTAAATTATAAAACATTGCATACTTAAAAAACAAACCTTCAAATATTTTATTCACAAGCAATACATATATGAAATATTACAATTGTACATAGTGCAAAAATTCACAACGTCAAGTGACATTAACTTTAAAAAAGTCCTCATCTTTAAAAAAGAAGTCCTGCAAAATAGTCGTGTCGAACATGTATCAGACACAACTCGAACACGCCAAAATACACTAGGGGTCCTTGTTAGTCTGCTACTATCCATCTCAACTAGCCTTTTAGCTGGTACTTGTGAGTTTGATGGTGTATCCAAGTGTTTATATATCTTTTGAGATGTGTTAACTGCAAGAGCATTATACGTGGCAAAGATCCTCCAGTATTGCACCACTACAGAGAGCAGCAATTGCATTCTGAATCCTGCAATTCAACGAGATTTAATTACTAAGAACCATGCTCGACACAGAAAGAAGTAATTATGTACCTTTGCTGGTTACTTTTGCTATTTTACCATTTTAAAGAAATTATATACAAACTAAATTAAGCATTACTGGAAAATGATACATGCATATCTCAATTTAATTGCAGCAACTTCGATTTCGAACAGACACTGTTGCAAAAGTTTTGATTAGAGATTTTTTTTTCTCATAAGAAAAATTATGATATAAATTTAACATCCAGCATAGAAACCTACATGTACAGAGGACTTACGAGCAATATTTTGTAGGATACCCTGAAGTCAGACCTCCAGTGAACGAGGTGATGAAGAAGGCCTCATTCGTAGAGGTATCCATGACTATCGTCTTCTACATGATATGTGTTGTCTTTAGGTTACGCAGCATTCGGGACGATGCATGGCAACTTTCTCAACAGATTTGGTTTCTACGATCTGTTCTGGCTCATGCTTCAATGGAAAAATTAGGAAACTTTCTCACGCTTCTATGGAAAAATAAAATATCTTCAACATGGAAATGTCAATTATCCTAGGAGGGATATTTGAAACTAAACACAAAGCACGTTAATTCATTAAAAGGTTGGAGGAGATATATATACAAAGAAAAACACTTCCATCCAAAAATGATAAAGAAGCTGACAAAAAGACCATTTACAAAGTTGCAGGAGGACCAGGTCCAGACTGTATCAATAAATCATGATGAAGCTTCTCTAGGATCAGATTCTGGTATATTTTTTAACAATCGACGCCCAAATCAGTCTTTCCTCCTCTCGGTAGGAGGCACACAGTAGGAGTGTACTACTTTATCCATTAGAAATGGAATTGAAGTGGTGATGCATAGATGATAGAACTACACCTTTTGTTGAAGATGGGATAGGTTGATTGATGTTGTAATTAAAAACAAAAGAGATCGGCAAATTGGTCCTTTTCCAAGGGTCAAGGGAGAGCTACAGATTGGTCTAAAAATATCGAATTGAGATCATTTTTTCTCGACACAGTAATAGGAACAGACAAACCAAATTAAGAATTGTGTTTTGAAGTTTTAAACTACCTTAAAAGCATATGCAAACTGCACATGCACACTTTAATCTATTGGTACTTATAGAGCACTAAATTTTACTTCTATCAATTCAATGGTGTTTATTTTTTATTTTTCCTTATAAATAAACATATATTTTCTCCAACTAAAGCAATATATGTGTTTATGTGCAAGCATAGTTTTCGTTGATTTGGATGCAACCTTTTTTTTAACCTTTTGATCAAAAAAGGATACATATTCTAATATGTGGAGCCTTGGAACAAAACTTCAGTTGTCAATAGATGTTGTTAGCTAATTTCCTTTAATAAACGTAAATATCCTACAATTAGCTATATTAAGAACAAATAGGTAATCCTCCCATAAAAATCTAGGCAAAAACTTCTCTGACCAAAGTTGAACTATACATAAATATGGGCCTGTATAACTGTCACATCTATTTTTCGTTATACGTATTTTCAGTATACGTGTACGGAATCCCGATCCGTAGTTAGACTTGTCTTACTTAGCTTGATCCTGGTTTGATCTTGCCTTGGTATATTTTGGGTTCATCCTGGTTCGGCTTGGCTTGGCTTGGTATATTTGGTTGGGCTCGGTTTGTTAAGACTTGGCCCAACATGCTCACCCCACTTTATAAGCCACCAACCCATTTCTCTCGCCTCATTCACTTTTTCATTTACTTCTTCTTCTTCTTCTTCCTCCATTAACTCTCTCCACCTACCAAGAGAGGCTTAGGCAAGTACAACTTGCTTCATGGAGGAACTCAAGTTTTATTGTTCCATTGTCTTCCTCACAAGATTCTAAGACACTTAAGTACTCAGAAATTTTAATTTCCATGGTTTATTTCATGTAGATCTAAGTTTGTTGCATTTTTGGATTTCTTGGATTTTGATCTACCAAACCTTATTATTTTCAAGTTTTGATTGTTCCATGTTGTAGAGAATTTTATTCTACCCTATTTTGACCTATGGAAGTCCAGATTTGGGCTTGGATTGAAGGTTGGGAAGTCTGGAGAACCCCCAACTTCTCAGGTTCTTCTTCTCAAAAAGTTGGAGAAGAAGAACAGTGCTTGACCGCATGGCATTTTCATGCGGCAAGTCCCCTGCGGCTCCCTTTAGCCGCATGGTTTTGGTAGCCTTAGCCGTATGGCTTTGGTTGGCTTAGCCGCATGGCTTTGGTTGGCTTAGCCGCATGAGCCTGTTTTTCCTTAGCCGTATGGCCCTGGTCGCGTATGCATGTTTCTCCTTGCCGCATAAGCTTGTTCCCCCGAGCCGCATGAGTCTGGTCCTCCTTGCCGTATTATCCCCTTTGGATGCATAAGCCTGGCCGCATGACCCTCCTTCAACCCTGCCGCATGAGACCCTCATCTATGGTCGCGTGACCCTCCTTCAACCCTGCCGCATGAGACCCTTATCTATTGCCGTATGACTCTCATCCACCTTATCGCATGAGCCTATTTTTTCCCTACCACATGGCCCTGTTTCCCCTGCCGTATGAGACCCCCATCCCTTGTCGCGTGGCTGCTTGCCGCATGGCTCTTCCCGTAGCCCTTGCACATTTTTACTACTTTAATAGTTACATTTATGCTTATGTCTTACGACCCTCTGTGTAACTTACGTCCTTGATGGAATGCTTATACCATGTTAATTCTACACATGTTCCAAGAACACGATAGTGACCCGTCGTGGTGCACTCATGACAAGTAACATGACATGATAGTGGCCCGTCGTGGTGCACTCTTGATAAGTAAACCTGACATGATATACCTCGATATGCTGTTGCGACGGCTGACCTGACATGATAAGAGTGAATGACCTGGACACTGTGGGCGATTGTATTTGTACAAATGAACCCATATTGTCTTGCATCATGTCTAGGACAGGGACCCCTGAGTACCACGGTCAGGGTGCCTACTGAAATTGACTAAGGCTAATAAATAGAATAATCCAGTAGTCATAAAGAGATTTTCTAGCTACAGGCAATCTCATTATCTGGGCACCCCATCATGGGATCTGTAGCATGCCGTCAAGTAGGGCACATTTTCAGCACACTGTCATGTGTTGCACCCTTCAAGCTACTTAAGGGTACATGCGTTTCCTGGACGATGTACCCACGTGAACTCAACCCCTAATTTGCATTCGGATAGCCTGGATGGTCTGCAGGGCTTGTGGCTGTTGGAACAATCTCATTGCATCTTACTAGTAATTAGGCATGTGATAACCCTAGTTAGTTAAAGTATCAAGCCATACTCATTGCTTGGCCGTGTGTAACACCCAATTTTTTAGATGAGGGTAATTTTGAAATTTTGTAATTATAATTATTTATTATTGATATTTATTTCACATTGTAATTTTTGGTGATTTTTAATCATTTTTAAACTATTTAAAAACTGGTTTAAGTCATGACTTGTGATTTTGACGTGCTGCTAGTGAAACACTAGAGACTGCATGACCTAGAGCCTAACCATGTCATTAGGATGATTAATTATCATTTTTAGCCTAGGGATAATTTGGTCATTTTGACTTAATCGAATTATTTGATGATTTATTGAATTGGTGAATTCTAGTTTGACCTTGACTTGTTGAGACCTAGTGGACTAGCCTAGAAGCTAACCCTAGCCATGGTGACCCTAGTCTAACTTAGGTTAACCTACTTTTAGCCATTAGAAACTAATCTAGGATTAGGAGGATTAGTTTAAGTGAATTTAAGTCATGGCTTTTGGTTTCATGAAATGACTTATGGCTTAATGATTTGATTGATCATGACTTAAGCCCATGGGCCATTTAGTAAACCCTAACCCTAATTATTGAGCCTATGACCAGCCACATAGGTAACCCCACCCTATATAAACACTTATTCATTAGGGCTTGCCTCTTTTATTTTATTCCAACACTTAGAGAAAGAAAGGTATTTTTCCTCCTTCCAAAAATCTCCATAAATCCATTTTAATTTCTTTTTAATCCTAGTTTCTTGCATTAGAACCTAATACTCTCCTATTTTCTGATTGTGGGGTTTAATCCCAGCTTTGGATCAATTTGGAGCTTTTGCCATCAAGAGGAAGAATCCCCTATTTGAAGCTTTTCCAAGCTTTTTGCACATATAGGTAAAACCTTTTAAATTGATTTAAATTTTGGTTTTCTTTACATTTAGGGCTAGATCTAGGAGTCCCCTAGGTGTCCCCGAAATTTGGGTGGATTTCGTGTCCGTATGGTGTCCGTATCGGACACGTGTCTATGTATTATTTAAGGTGTTTGTTGAAATGCCTCAATGGATTGAATGTTAATATTTTTCAAAACAAATTATATATTTGGATTGCTTATGAGATGTAGATTACGGATCTAGGTAACTGAGTCGATTTTTATGTGATTTTGTGTCGGTTTTAGGGCTTGGACACGCTGCACGACACTGTCGTGCAGTGCCCTACTGCTCGACGTGTCGTGTGCGCTGGACATGACACGTTTTAACATGATATTTTAGGGGAGGGTGTGGGCTATCACTGACACCTTGCACACCAATTTTGAGGCAAGTTCGTCGAGTAGGTTGTGAGAAATCATACGCGCACGAGTTCTTCACTACACTGTACACACTGTAAATCCCTTACTGATACGACCTTGTAACTTAGACATGACACAACTTGGACACTGGACCATGACACTGACAAGTACCCATAGACCTACCCTACCTACTGACACGAGCACGAGACACAATTTTGTGTGTATTGTGTCCACGAGCCACTCGACTCACTGCACGATGCTGCACTTAGCAGTGTGTATCAGTCGAGTTTTCTCGACTGATACGGTGTTCGTGCTGTGTCCTGAGGATACGTGGACACGGTGCAGGAACCTAGACACCTAGACTAACCCTAGGCGAACCTACACACGTGTGCACGAGACCTATGGGCACTTGTGTCGTGTCCTGGGATGCTCTACACCTCTGTACGAGGATGTCGACACTGTATTCTCTGATATTATGGTTTTCTTCATTTTGGACACCTGAGTCCTGATTTTTGGACACGAGGGGACTCTTGGGGACTCGTGTGACTTGTCCAAGCCACTGTCCACCTGCCACCTTATTTTCGAGTTGGGTTTGGATGTTGTTTTCGAGCTTTGGCCATTGATTGGGGTTTCAAATATGTCAATTTCTGATCCTAAGATACTTTTCAGTATCTTTTGGTTCTTGATGATCTTGTTAGGGTTTGTTGGCCATGTTAATGATTTATTCTAGATGAATTCAAATTAGCATTGTTGGTTTCATAGGAGAAAACTTCAGAGTATCAGTCGGGTTCCAGTTTATGTATTAATAAACTGATAGTAGGTAGATATATGGGTTTTACCTGAGAAATTACTGGTTGTGTACCCTGTCATGTTACATTTGGGTTGTGTACATTGATTATAGGACTGAATATAGTGTTAGGCTATGTGGTTCAGGTGTTAGGGTGACTGAGAGTTGGGGTTTGAATGGCTAGGCCATTTCAATCTCAGGTTTGGGGTTGATGTTGTGAATTTAGTTCAGATTTTGGCTGAGGATAACAAGGATTGGAGGTTCGAAATAAGTTTTGGGACTAAATGTTGTAAACTGGATTTATATTGAGATGGTTTCAGGATTTGAACCTGAGAACTGGACTATATTGTAAACTAGATTATCTACATGAGAACCTGAGAAAGATATGTGCTAAGATGTTGGTTCAAGAAGGGGAGGTTCATGAGTGAAGGGAATTAGATTGACTGTATCCTGAGATTAACATTAATTCAGTTTTGGATTGAGTTTAGATACACTGAGTTCATTCCACATTTCACTGATTCAACCCTGTGAACACTTGACACATGAACACTGTTGGTAATCCTGAGGTCAGTTTATTTACACACACACACATTTACTACCTTCCTGAATTTCTGAGAACAATTCACTGAATTTCAGTCACTTGAACACACACACTTCACATCGAGTTTATATGTGTGTGTGACTCATGTACCATGAGTGTCTTAGTGAGTAATTTAGAGAGAGATGCCAGGTTTGAGGTTCATTCCCATTCCCTTGGTATTCTTCTTTGTACCCATAGAAAGGTTCAATTTCAATGCATCCTTGAGTCAGTCCCCTTTTATCTATTATGTCACTTAGAGTTCATTCTTTAAACTAAAACTTTAGACCCTCTTCCCATTTCACTTCATGTTACCCTTTTGTCTGCCCCTTTTGTATAGCTTGAATAGTTATGTATATGTAGGTACATGTATACCTTATGGGATAATGTATTGGTGATTATATATTATATATAAGAAGTTATGTGTTAGTCTAATATATGGTAGTATTGGTTAAGGATTCATGTTATACCTTATGTATATATGATATGGTATATGGTTAGAGTTATGAGATTGTTTAAAGTAGGATTTTGACTAATACCAAGTTGACCAATGTTGACTAATTGACTTAGTTGATCAGAGTTGACTAAAGGTTGACTCTTTAACCTAGATTGGACTAGTTGACCTAATTTGACTAGACAGTTGACCAGGTTTGACTTAGAGTTGACTTTGACCTAGAAATTATGTAGATTGTATCATAAACTTTATTTACCTTGTTTTAAATACATTATAACCTGTACTGCTCTATTTAGGACATTGTAGCTCCGGTGCAGACATCTGATATTATATTACTCTTTTCAGAGTATCAGGCGAGTATCTCTGATAGTTCTCTTATTTATTTGTCAATTACTGTACTTCAGTTCTAGTTAGCTGTATGTGATTCTCTGTTACAAATACGTATTGCTATTTCTGAATCCATGTATACGACACACATACTTACTCGTCTTACCTCTATTATTCGAATCACCATACGAATCACTATTCGAACCACCTATTCGTATCTTCATGTGCTGGTTGGACTTGTATTCGTCTTATCTGTTGGATTATGGATTCATCTTGTATTAGACTGGGCGGGGAAATACTTGATTAGACATGTGAACATTCCCACTATTCGAACTACCCCTTGTGAATGATATTCGAACGATAGCCATCCCACACTTGGCCAGGTGTGCGATGTGCCGGATTTACCCATAGCCGTTTACATGTCTATCTAAGTATTTTAAAACACACTTGGAGAATTTATTCGAATCATTGTTTGACTACTATTCGAATCACTATTCGTATCACCTTATTCGAATCACCTTATTAGAATAATGACTAGAATCACATTCGACTCATCTTGTATTAGATTCACATTAGGATTACACTCGACTTATATTGTACTGTCTGAACTCATCATGTTACTCTAGTTCAGCTAGATCTTATTTTACAGTCTTCATTGCTATGTTTCTCTTCTTGTTTAGTTACCTTACTTTTCTTGTACCTTAACTGCTCTCTACAATATTACTCGTACAAACTGCCATATTCATCAATACAACTGTCTATAACTGCTTTATAGTTCTCTGTCATTTACTTGGGATTTCTTGATAAATTGTACTCGTTCCTGTCCTGACTGGACCTGTTAAAAATATTACAGATGCTCGTCCTGAGGATATTTGCCCTACTTACCTTGGAGCAGGAGATGGCTTAGCTACCTATGGCCCCGACACTCAGGAGTGATCGGGAGACTAGCTAGTAGACTTGGTTTAGTTTTCATATTTTAGAACTTGAATTGTAATAACTTGAGATACGAGTTTGTATTTGAGTTTGTTTGAGATATTATTATTTAGTAGGTTATAAATGTTGTTGTTTAGTCTTTAGTTATAAACTTCTGTGTTATCTTATCATTCTTAGACTGTGATTGAGATTCATTATATCTATACTTGTCCTCCGTTCGGAGTTGAGATTTGATAAGTACATTATATAATTGCGTGAGTTGTTGATTAGATAGTAACCTAGGACAGCGTTCTACCGCCGACACTGCGGCGTAGGCTGGACGTACCCACTTCTCGTGTCCTTACTCTAGGGTGCGGGTCGTGACACCGTGATTGATTGGATGGAGTCTAACCCAGTCTAGTCTTGTCCTGATCCTGTACAAGATTGTTACATGACCTGAATGCTTATGCTTTACCTTATCGATAAATGGTGGAAAACCAAGTTTCGTTCAGACGAAGGGTTACAATCCCGGTCCTTGTTTGGTTTAAGGGTTGTAACTTGGTTATCTGAATAGCTCCATGGTTATCCTATCGTATATCATCATGATTTTCTAATTTCCTATCTTTTATTATATAACTATGTTTTGTGCTAATTGCTTGTTTTAGTTCTTAAGTGAAGCCTTCTTGTGGCACTTGCTCTTTCGGGGATCTGATCCAGCTGGTTTTGCATGGCCAGATACCGGAGCAGCTCCAGAGGATCTTCCTACCTTCCAGCCAGATGGTGACCACCAGGCGTAACCCTGGCAACGAGTGGGTTTTATTTTGGCTCTCCCACTCTATTGTAAAAGTATTCTTTTGATGCGTTTAGCCGACGAGCACGTATTAGCTCGATTGCACTTTACTTACTGTCTGCCTACGTGTCACCCTCATTTCCCGTATTTTTCGTATTTCGTATTTATACTCGTATCTGTATTTTGGCATGTATTTTTATTTTTCTCAACTTATGGAATTTCGGTATTTCTCGTATTTTGGATTTTGACATGGCTCGATTTTAATTGGATTGGGTTGGTTTGGCTTGGTTTAATGTGTATTGGAACACCTTAGCCTATGCTCCACCCTCAACACACCACATCCCACCCTCTTTAAAACTCTACCAACTTTTTCTCTCTCCTCATAAACCTCCATTAATTTTTTCTTCTCCTTCCTTTACACAATAATCTTCTCCTTCCTCTACACAACACCAAACCATAGGCAAGTGCACCTTGCCACCACATGAGAACCCTATTTTATTTGTCCATTTGCTAGATTAGGACATGGTGATCAACATTAGAACTTAGCATTTTGTGATTTGGAGTCTCCATTGTTCTAGATCTAAGTTTTCCCTATTTTCGGTTTTGCATGATTTTGATCTATTTAGGTTGGATTTTTATGGGTTTTGATGTTTCCATGTGGAAGAGAGTTCAATTCCACCCTGGTTGGAACTTTAGAAATCCGGATTTGGAGTTCGGATGGCCAAGTTGTGATGCCTTGAAGTTTTGGAGCCATGGGAGCTTCTTCTCAGCCATGGAGAAGAAGATCCTTTCCCCTGCGTGTGTGTTTTTACGCGTACGCAGCTCTTCTGTGTGCGTGTTTTTACGCGTACGCAGCTCTTCTGTGTGCGTGTTTTTACGCGTACGCAGCTCTCTTGCGTGCGTGACTTTTCGCGTACGCAGCTCTCCTGCGTGCGTGACTTTTTGCGTACGCAGCTCTCTTGCTTGCGTGACTTTTCGTGTACGCAGCTCTCCTGCATGCGTGACTTTTCGCGTACGTAGCTCTCTTGCGTGCGTGACTTTTCGCGTACGCAGCTCTCCTGCGTGCGTGACTTTTCGCGTACGCAGCTCTCTTGCGTGCGTGACTTTTCGCGTACGCAGCTCTCGTGCGTGCGTGACTTTTCGCGTACGCAGCTCTCCTGCGTGCGTGACTTTTCGCGTACGCCGCTCTCCTGCGTACGTGACTTTTCGCATACACCGCTCTCCTGCGTGCGTGTCTTTTCGCGTACGCAGCTCTCCTGCGTGCGTACTTTAGCTCTCCTGCGTGCGTGCTTTTGTGCGTACGCTGTTCGTGCCCTTGTGCGTACGTTGCACCCTGAACCCCTTGCTTAACCCATTGGCTCTAGGAGTATTGGTTTTATTTCTCGACTTGGTTTCTTTGTTTGTGGATTGATTTTTCCTGGGATCTGTTCAACACAGCACGACTATCTTGACCTGACACGGCCTAACACGATTTTCAAGTAATTGTTTATGACTAGTACGGTTTTCTGTGGATTATGATTTTGGTATCCTCTGATCTCCTTGCTAGTGACCCAGTGGGGTGCACACCTAACTTGTAACTTATAATTAATCCTTGTGACTTGATAACATGATAGTGGTCCGTGGTGGCGCACTCCTAACTTATAGCATGACTTGATAACTTAATGCTGTTGCGACGGCTACTTAACTTGACCTGCCTTGACACCGTGGGTGGTTCTTCCTTGCTTGCTTGTTAAATCCACTTGTCCTGTCTTGCATCATGTCTAGGATGGGACTCCTGAGTACCACGGTCAGGAGTACCTACCAAAATGGATTAAGGTTAATAACTAGAATAACACAGTAGTCATGAAGAGATGACACAGCTACAGGCAATCCCGTTACCTGGGCGCTCTTGGGATCTGTAGCCTGCCGTCGAGTAGGGCACATTTCCAGCACACCGTCGCCTGTTGCACCCTCTAAGTCACCTAAGGGTATATTTGTCTCCCGGGCGATGTACCCACCAGAATTCAACCCCTAATTTTTGACTTGGGTAACCTGGATGGTCTGCAGGGCTTGTGGCTGTGGAATTATCTCACTGCATCTTGTTAGTAATTAGGCCTGTGATAACCCTAGTTAGTTAAAGTAGTAAGCCGTAGTATCTGCTTGGCCGTGATTGATTGAATGAGGTGTAACCAGTCTAGTCATGTCTTGATCCAGTACAAGATTGCTCCCTGTCTTGATTTCTTGTATTATTATCTTGCCGATAAATGGTGGGAAACCAAGTTCTGTTCAGACGAAGGGTTACAACCCCGGTCCTTGTTTGGTTTACGGGTTGTAACCTGGCTATCGGAATAGTTCCATGGTTATCTCGTCGTATATCATCCTGACATGTTTTCATAAATTCTAATGTTAATATTAGATTTCTTATATTCTGATATGCTGGCTTTTGTTCTTATTTCGTGGCCCCCTTGTGGCACTTGCTCTTTCTGGGGTTGACCCAGCTGGTTTTGTGTGGCCAGATTTCGGAGCAGCTCCCGAGGATCTACCAAGCTTCCAGTCCAATGGTGACAACTAGACGGAACCCGGGCCAAGAGTGGGTTTTCCTTTTTGTTTTGCCCACTTTATTGTAAAACTATTCTTTTGAGGCGTTTAGCCGACGAGCACCTGTTCGCTCGATGCACTTTTACTTACTGTCTGCCTACGGGCTGTAAACATGATTAACAAATCCTAGGGTTGATCATGTACGACTAAACTCTTGCTAGTCCTAATATTTTGTAACGACTAGCTTCATGATCAGCTGAATATGTAATATTTGGGACGCCTTATTATTGTATATTTAATGATCATACATCTTGCGACCTTACTTACTTGCTTGTGATTGAGACATTAGGCTTGTTCATGACCATAGGAGACTGTTGGCTTGTAGTAAACCCTCATATATCTAGACAGCCGTGACCGTATATCGAGGTGGTTTCCATTTCAATATACGTAGCTGGCTATGTCTGCCCCTGCTCTCCAGTATTCTGGTTCTGGGGCGTGATACTACGGGCTGTAACATGATTGACAAATCCTAGGGTTGATCATGTATGACTGAAACTCTTGCTAGTCTTCGTACTTTGTACGACTAGCTTCATGATCATCCAAATATGTAATGTATGGGATGCCTTACTATTGTATATTTGGTGCTCTGACATCTTGTAGCTGCTATTACTTGTTGAGATTGAGACAATAGGTTGTCCATGACCATAAGAGACTGCTGGCTTGTAATTAAATCCTCATGTATCTAGACAGCCGTGACCGTATAGCGAGGTGGGTTGCACTTTAATATACGTAGCTGGCTATGTCCGCCCCCGCTCTCCAGTATTCTGGTTCTGGGGCGTGACAATAACTATCTTCTTTTGTTCCTTTAAAGCTACACATCATGTATGTACCCTCAATATACCTTCAGAACATTTTCTTATATAACGGTTAAAAAATTGGATGAAGGGAGCATGTTTTAGTCCATTGATTAGGAGATATCCATGTATCAGACTACTGGCAAAGCTGGATTATTTCACTTGCCAAGGTAATTGAGATTTGACAGCTTCACCTGTCTAATGAGATTTAAATTCGCGAGGTTATTTCCTGGCAGCTGTAACACCCAGTTTCTAAAATGAGGGTAATTTTGAAATTTTATATTTTAATTTATCTAATTATGACATTTAAATAATAATATAATTTTTAGTGAGTTTTAATTATTTTAAAACTATTTAAAATTATGACTTGTGATTGGTGTCTTGCTAGTGTAACCCTAGAGCCTAGCCATGTGATTAGGGTATTTCATTTATCATTTCTAGCTTGAGGGTATTTTAGTCATTTTTGAAATTTTAGGATTTATTTGGAATTATTTTGTATTAATTAGAATTATTGGAATTTAGGTGATTTTTAGTATAATTTAATTTAGTGCTATTCTTGACTTTGACTCAGGGTGACTTAGGAGACAGTCCTAGAAGCTAACCCTAGTCATGACTACTTGGTTAGAGTATGAAATCCTAGTTTGACCTAAGTTAGTCATGTAGGAATCAAGACTTGAATAGAAGGCTTAGGGATTTGGTTAATAGGCTTGATACTTAGAAATTGGTTCAATGACTAGTGCAAATAGGTCCATAGCCTATTAGACTCAACCCTAACCCTAACTATCACTTTATGACCAGCCACCTAGGGCTATTCCCCCTATAAATAATCTCTTCATTTATTGTTCTTGCCTCTTTATTGAGATTTCAACATTTTGGAGAAGGAGGTAATGTCATTTATTCCCCAATCCCTAGATTCTTCATTTTAATTCCTTTTCCACTCTAGTCTTTTTCATTAGATCCTAATTCAGCTCTATTTCATGTCCATGGAGAGAAATCTCAGGTTTTGACCAATTTGGAGCACTTGGCCATCAAGAAGAAACCCCCCTTTTTGAAGCTTTTTTATACAAATTGCACATATAGGTAAATCCCTTTTCCCTCCACCAAATTTTGTTTTCTTTGCATGGATAGGAAGCCCAAGGTGTCCCCTAGCCGTAGGTACTGGATTTGTGTCGAGTCGTGTCCATTTCGTATCCGTATCGGACACATATCAGTCCTAGAACCCAGGTGTTTGTTAAAATGCTTCTTAGGAATTTATTTTCGAATTTTGAAATTCTAATTATATAGATCTGTAGATCTTCATGTGTGTATTAACTTTTGTGAAGGGTGTTTGGTGTTTCGTGTCGGTTTGTGTCGTGTTTTTGGCCTTGGACACGCTGCACGAGCCACACGCCTGTGTCCTGCCTATCGGGGTCCATATCTCGTTACACAGGACACTTCAGGACAGGATTTTTTATGGAAAGCAGGGGGCAATGTCTGACATCATGCTCCCAAAATTTGGAAGCAGATGGTTGAGTACACGCGGCGCAATCGCGCCCGCACTGACACGCGCTGTCGTGCGCCGGCGGCTGAAACACGCACAGACACGCGCACCACACGAGTTCGTGTCCACTGTAGACACGTATTGGATACATATCAGGACCCTAGACACTTAGACCTATCCTAGACGAACCTATAGGCACGGGCACGTGACCTAATTCGTGTCGTGTCGTGTCTACGAATGACGTGCACGCGTGCACGATGATTGTGTGCACAGTTTGTGTCTGTATTTGTGTGTTGTGATTGGACACGGTTCATGTCATGTTTTTGGACACGAAACGACTCTCAGGACACCTACATATGCTACACTAATTATTAACTCTCTATTTGTAATTTTGATGTTTAAATTGATTTCGAATCCATTAATTCCCTAAAACCTGATACGCGCTGATACCACTTCACTAAATTTGATTTTCTGGTTTTAAATTATTTTTTTAACTGTTTTTATGATGATTACTGTTAGAATTAGTTCACTTACACATGTAATAGTATACTGCAATGTTGAGTCATGGGTTGGTGTGAGGAAAAACAGGGAATTGGGATTTCGAAATATGATGAACTGTTATTTTGGTTTCATTGCTGAGTTCACCAAGTTAATCTGAGACTGTTTTACATGTTAATCTGAGATTTGATATTGGATCCTAATGTTAGGTTATTTCAGAGCTTGATACCTGGATGATTAAGCTGAGTAATATGTTAGTTTATTAGGTTCATGCTAGGTTCATTCAGTAGAATGTAGGCACACTGTCATGTTGCCAAATACCTGAGACACATACCCATATTGGTTCACATGATACACTACTGAACACACATCCTATATCTACATGTGTCACACACATTCCTCACTGGAAACTGAGCTGCCAAGTTAATTTGAGACACTTACACCATGTTGACACATTGAACCCCCTTTCACATGTTCTTGGACCTACACTAGATGCTAACATAAACTAGTATACATGATGCATTCCTTAGAATTCCTGACATTCATTCATGTCCTAATGTCCTAATGAGACCTAGCATGACATAAACTAAGCATTCATACAACTGAATTGAACTGTCGTTTAGTTCCAGAAACCTGAGAACACAATAGCCTATAGCCCATGTACCCATGCCATACAGGTACACCAAAACCACACTCACACACATTCCACAGACATGACACTTTACACACACACACACACTCTATTCTAGTTATTTCCCTGTCACACATATACACACACACACATATGCCTAGTTCCCCTCTTTACCTCTATGTATATTTACATATGTATATAATGTGGGTAAATAGATAAATATAAATGTGAATGTGTAATATGATAATGTAAGGTGATAGGGAAAATTGAATTTAATATCGTATTGCCTATATGAATGTGACCTATGTAATGTGAGTGTAATGTATATGGCCTAATATGATATGTGTAAGGTAATGCAATTATTGCATTTGCCTATGTGTATGGCATGAAAACACCTGTGTTTGTGTGTGGTAGACTAGTATGATTTGGTGATGGTGTGTGCTTGATTAGGATAGTTGGTTAGACCTAGATGGCCTTGTTAAGCCTAGGTTTGACCAACCTAGACTTGTTTGACCTAGTTTAATCTTGTTTGACCTTGATTGACCTAACTAGACTAGAGTTGACCTAGTTTGACTGTCAGGGTTGACTAGAGTTGACCAAAGGTTGACTTCAGCCTAGATTGACCCCAAACATCATGTAGATGCATTGTAGCAGTCTATTTTATTATTTTAGACATGTAGTGACTTGTACTGTTCTATAGGAGACAGACACCACTCCTCGGACAATAGATACTCTTCAGATACTCAGGATACAGGCGAGTACTGTAAGCCCCAAATATAAAATTTTATTTAGTTATTTATCTATTTTATTATTTAATAATGATGGTAGATAAGTGTTATATTCATCTATGGGTATTTGTACACATACCATATTGATAAGTCTCATTTCTTGCAAGAAATCAAAGTGCTAGGGGGCTGTGTGTAAGTTTCCTCTTTTAAATCAACAACTGTTGATAACCAGATTTTAGGAACCGTAGCAATACCCAAATTTTGAATTCATTCAATTGATAAACCAAACCCTGTTTAAATCCTACTTAAACCTATAGCCTTGTTTGAAATCCAGGATGTAACCAACCCGGCTAAGAGAATCTCTCCAGGAGAGTTCGAACATGGATTTCTCCTGGAAGTTCGTATTCGAGCCTGATTCAAATTCAGGATAAACTCAAACCTGAAAGAATCAACCAAATCTGAGATTTAAATTTCAACACCCTATCTATTCACCCCACCGCCACCAAAGCCTACATAAACTAGCATAGAAGACTGCTAATTCCCCTTTCAATCTCTGCGAACCCTAGGTGTTGCTTCCCCCTTGCATCAGTCGTGCATAAAAGAAACAGCAGAAGGAAGGAGCGAGCAGAGGTAAGCCTTACTTAGCATATTTTCATCGGTTTGGAATAGATAAGTAGTTGTTTGAATGTTTAAAAGGAAATCATAGGAACTTAGAATTATATTCATGACACATGGATTCAAGACTCGAGCCTATGAGAGAATCATTCAACAGGGAGGGTAGCATAGGTACACGAGGCTCTTAGGTCGAGTTCAAACTTAGAATTATCGCCCTGTGTCCAGAGACCCAAACCAGTGTCTAGGAGGGTTGCATTGCCCTGTGATATGCTTGGGAACAGAGTATCCTAACGATACCTGATACAAGTGAATGCTGAGAAGGGGGTCTCAGGTTCTGATTAAGATGTTGGGACCGTTCATAATCGATGATTTTAGGCGCTTCTGAATATCGGTTCTAGATGGAAAGTATCGAATGGATGCTCCTGATGCAGTATCAGAATCAGATATTCGAAGTCTACCTCTAACGTTAAATAATAACCAAACCGAGTACCAGGAATTACCTGATCCAATTGGATCCAGGGGTGATATTCATAGCCCGATCCTAAATCATGGGAATACTATTGGTATCCGCCTGAAACTTCATAACAGAAGTATTCCAATCAAACACCACTGCTTATGTGACCTGCACATTTATATCACCCTTTTGTATCCACACATTGTCTCCCTGCAATGCAATTGAACCCCGATCAACAGTCAAGTATACTACATATAGAGTCTTGCCTGCAGTTGCTGTCCTTGACCATGCTTGCAATCACAACATCCTGCCTGCACCTAGAATCAGGGTCCCTGACACCAACACCCAACTTGGAATAACTAAGACCATCCTGTGGTACTGATTTGGTATCAAAGAGAAACCAAGTCCATCCCATATACTCTGAAATCAGCGCAACTTCATCAGGATGCCTGAGATGGGGGCTCGGGTTAGGATGTTTATTTATCAATCCCAATATTTTAGATGTCCTGCTCTATATTGATTCATGTACTGAGGAGTTGAGTTCAGTTGTGGGCTGAGTATTCATCTTTAGTAAGTTAAGAGCAGTCTCCTCCTTGGGATGATTTAGTCTCCCTTAGTTCATACACAGGACCAACAGATAAAGGGGCTTAGTGTACACTTGAAAGCAAGACTGTAAGTTAGTATCACTGCCAAGGTGTTCATCAGGTGCATAGGTGAAACCTTTGAGTGTAGCAGATGAGGAAGATTAGGACAGTGAGGTAGTAACAGAGTGTCTAAGTAAGGGACCTGGTATGCACATAGAGCAAAGTTTTACCTGAGATTAACAGTAACCTATTAGCCACTTGGCCACAGCCTTGGGCCTAGAAACAGGGTCCTATTTCATTTACATATGGGAAGATAATAGTATAATTATGTATATAGCCAAGGGGACTTCTGGGTTTCCTTGCAAACAAGCATAGGCAAGTTAGAAAGGGATGAGGGCTAGGGTCAAGGACAGGGAGTCTCAGTTTGGTTAGGGTGTTGATATGACAGGAAACTGGGAAGCATCAGGGTCATAAGCCTGAACTTGGCTTAGCAACTTTGCACTGAATAGGAAATCAGATGGGATATCCAATTGAATACTGAATACCTGACATTAGATGCAGCCTATAATTAACAACACATCAGTTGGCCTTACAACAGATGGTTGTACACGGGTAACAGGGTTGGTTTGTCAAAGTATTTGCAAGGTTATTATGTTAGATATCAGGTTAGAGGAATATCAAATCCTCATATGCCTAGATAGTAGTCCCAAACAAGTACTTATATGTCTGAATAGGAGGGATAAAACCAGAGAGTATGTGAGCAGTAGGTTAGGAACCAGCTGTAGCATATAGAATCCAAACCAAAGAGGGTTGATAAGGGGCTAAGAAGACTAATGTATAAGTAGACTGTTAACCTTTGAATCTAATTGCTTAATAACATTGTAATTAACTAACATGTTACTCGGACCTCGATTTGGATTTCAATTCAGTACTAGCAGCTCAGGACACCAGGCAAGTATACCTTGCATTCTTCTACAGTTTTACTTACATGCATATCCTTTCATTTTTCAGTCATTTGATTGTTTATGGACATGTGCTTTTCGTGTTATTTTCTGTGGAGTTGTTTTCATTTCATATAGCCATGTTCATGTTGGCCTTGTGTTTTACATTGGAGTTGTTCTCGTCAGTACCTTGCTTAAGTCGAGTCATAGAACGAGTGCGTGTAGTGAACTGCCATAGCCTTGATTATCGTTTTACACAACCAGTGTTACGACCCACACCTATTTTTTTTTAAACGGATACGAGACGTATCCAAGCCAGCCTACGTCGCAGTGTCGGCGGTAGAACGCTGTCACGGCCATGAAGATCAAAATCGCAAATAATGCTCATTCACAAAAATTAATTTAACTTACAATGATCACAAGATTTACATTTTTGAAAAATATAAACTTGTACTAATATTGGAATGACTACAACTCCGCTATCTAGCTAGTTTCTAGGCTTTTGTCTGTAAGTACCCCCGTATCTCTCATGCTAAGTAAATCCACGGCTAACCTGAAAAATGTTGGTTTTCAGTCAGGAATGGAACGAGCACAATTCATTTAATGCAATTTCAAATAAAGAAAATGACTATACAACAGAGGTTAGACATCACTTACATGTTTTGAAAATAAACAGGAAAATACAGAAAACCAATAGCAAATAAATAGACACAAAATACTTTCTCCAACTGTTAGAAGTACCTTTGATATGTGATCGATCTTGGGACAATTATGCGACACGGTCTACACGGTCTAAAGTTACACGGTCTACAGTTACACGGTCTACAATTACACGGTCTACAGTTACACGGTCTACAGAAAATATTACAAAAAAAATACTGTCTACAAAAATAATAATCACGAACTACACAGTTTAAATGCAATAATAATCACGGTCTACACTGTCTACTTTGCAATAAATAAATTACTGTCTATACTGTCTACAAGAAATAAATGCAATAATAAATACGGTCTACACGGTCTATACGGTCTAAGGTCAGATCACACATCCTTGG
>JANAVB010027999.1:13955512-14110512 GCA_029216955.1 Iris pallida | reverse complement strand
AGGAATATTGAGGTTAGAGGGTTTCCAAAGTCCGGATACTGTACCTCGATTCTTTGTTAATAGGGAATAAGGCACGGCGTATCGGGATACGGTATATATAAATCAACTCAAGGGTCATTTCTTAATAAATAGGAAACGAGTGTGCACAACGACACGTGGTCGATAAAATAGAATGACCTACTCGTCCCTAGTATACTAGAGTTATCATGGGGTAACCAACTCTAAGGCACATCATAAGAAAAGAATTTCTAACAACTGAGTCGTGAATCTCTATATGTGTCAAGCCTGCTAGACTATGGTCACAAGAGTTGTAGTGATCGTGTATTGCTGTTGACAACTGGTAGATCATAATATGACATAGTATTTAAGCTATGGTATTGGCTAAGCTAGTGACTGTGGTGTTCCAACACTAGTTAGGTCTTAATAATAAAATTTACATAACTAAAGTAATATTTGTTGGAAACCAATCTCGGGATGAGTGTCATGGTAAATGATTACCCTATTGTCCACTCATCTCATGTCTAACTGTGGGCTTCGGTCGAGGAAGGGTTGGTTCAAGGCTTAAGGGTTGCTAGTTAAGGCAAGCTTCCAGCAAATAATTAGTGACTCACAACATTTGGTTTCTTGAGAATAGATAGTCTCCTAGGTTGGCGTTCTGACTAAGGGTAAAATCCTAATCATTCTCAAATTCAGATGGCTCAAAAGTCTCAATAGTAGTTTGAGGGTCGATGGGAGAACGAGTAACTCAATCACATGACTGGCCGTTGGTAGCTACACTTGTGCCTACCATTATCATAGCCATGGGAATACTCTGTATCTCTCTACCATCACGAGCTTTCTTCTTTCCAAATTGGTGAAAGACAAAAACAATAAAGAATTCAAGGGAGATGTTACTGAATACAATTTTATGATTCAAGGGCGAACATATAATTCAAGAGGACTTGTCAATGCAGTCGCGGATGAGATCCTAGAGACATCTACATCTCAATCCACGTAGGTTAATCAGAGGAAGAGCGAACCGGGTCCACTACGGTTGATCAGACCGTAATACATCGATTCTGATTAGACAATATGTTAGTGGACGTCCCCAATAAACATATTTCTTGAATCAAGCTCGATAAAAGAGTAAGCTTGTAAAACTAGGCTGTGATAGCAACATTGGTCAAAATAGTCAAATTATAATTATACAAGATTTTTTTTAAAGAAGGCACAAGTGGTTCGAGTTTTGTGAGAATCAAAACCTTACCCGATGTTCTTGCTTATATGGTCATCCTACTATCTTCTTATCCATAAAGCCTTGGCCGACTACTGGGTTATGGATCTCTAAGTTTTATATTCCTGGTAAACCTATTAGTGTCAGTCAATTACCTCGCCAATATGTCACAAGGACTACAGAAGGCTAGGTCGGGAGACATGTTATCCAACTTACAAAACTTCCACTAATATTGGCTTTGGATCTTATGGGACATACATGGCATTGTTCTATCCTCCATAGTATCCTGAACTTGTAATCACGTCTGGAATCATTTCACCGAGGATTATGTCATGCCCGTATACTCTGGCTGTGGTAAACCCTTGGTTTCGTGATTCAGATGTGATATGCTATCCGATACTCTTCCTTATATTGACACAAGGGTGACTACGGTCAAAGAGGACTACTAGCTATAGTTTAGCAATATTCCATAACCTATATTTCCTTAAACAATTTCAACTCTAGGGGTCGTGTCTCGCCAGTGTGCTGCTGGCTGCAGTAAATCCATAGTCTTCATAATTCAAATGAATGGCGACAGTGCGCTGCTGTCCTGCCATTATGAGTTAACTAATATTCCTTTAACTATATCAGCAAAAATTTATAAGCTTCTAGGGATTCAAACAAGGTAACCATAAAGCGTAAGTATACGTCCTATTAGTCACAACCCTTGGAATAAAAGATTGAACATAGAGGAAATAACTGAAGACAAAAGGAATACAACATTCTAGTATCTATTTCGTGTGTATCCAAACCATGGGGGAAAAACTTGAATCGAAACTAACTCGAGGTTCATATGTGGATAACATAATCAGAATTTCTACAAAATAATAATTCCTAGGGCAAATAGGAACTAAATAGACAATTCAACTAAGATATGAGGATGATATCTAAGGGGCAAGGAATTGAATAATTTATCAAGGTTAGATCAATAATTCTATAAAGCCCTGTCTCACCAAGCGAATAATCTATCCACATTGGATTATATCGTCATATCAAGAGGTAACAGTGTACCTATGGGGATCTAACAAACTGTCAAAATTAATAACTCCTCATCTAAATTCCATGGCCTAGACTACCCATCGATAAATTTGTATAGGGGACTCCTAGTCCTAGTCATTCTCTTAAATTAAATTAATTCCTAATTCGTGAATGAGAATTTCCTAGTCGCAGGCTCGCAATAGTACGACTAACTTAAGTACTATCACGAGTTCGCATGATTTATGAAAACAGACTTGCATGGGCCACCACAAAAACTTGTTACGACCTGCACCCATTTTTTTTTAAAACGGATACGAGACGTATCCAAGCCAGCCTACGCCGCAGTGTCGGCGGTAGAACGCTGTCACGACCATCAATATCAAAATCACAAATAATACTCATTCACAAAAATTAATTTAACTTACAATGATCACAAGATTTACATTTGCAGAAAAATATAAACTTGTACAAATATTGGAATGACTACAACTCCGCTATCTAGCTAGTTTCTAGGCTTTTGTCTGCAAGTACCCCCGTATCTCCCATGCTAAATGAATCCACGGCTAACCTAAAAAATGTTGGTTTCCAGTCAGGAATGGAACGAGCACAATTCACTGAATGCAATTTCAAATAAAGAAAATGACTATACAACAGAGGTTAGACATCAATTACATGTTTTAAAAATAAACATGAAAATACGGAAAATCAATAGCAAATAAATAGACACAAAATACTTTTCCCAACTGTTAGAAGTACCTTTGATATGTGATCGGTCTCGGGACAATTATACGACACGGTCTACACGGTCTAAAGTTACACGGTCTACAGTTACACGGTCTACAGTTACACGGTCTACAGAAAATATTACAATAAAGAAACACTGTCTACAAAAATAATAATCACGAACTACACAGTTTAAATGCAATAATAATCACGGTCTACACTGTCTACTTTGCAATAAATAAATCACTGTCTACACTGTCTACAAAAAATAAATGCAATAATAAACACGGTCTACACGGTCTAAGGTCAGATCACACATCCTTGGTACTTCTCATTCCCGACTCAACAATTTATAATAGAAAATAATCACATAACCAATGGCCAACCAATGAAATATAGTGAAAATTAATATCGAAATACAGACAATAAACTGTACTCGCCTGTGGTCCTCTGCTGGTGAAACCGACAATCCAAACCAATCAGTGTGCCCCAATAGTCAAAACTCGTACAACAATTTTCGGATGCTGAAATAAATGTTACCAATGTTCTCAGAATAGTCAAAATAGTTAGGATTGCCTGTCCTTAAGTCCAATTCTGGACACAGGGGCAAAACAGTAATTTTGGGTCAAAACGGTATCCGCCGTTGGACCCGCTTTGCACCGAAAAGCGTGCCAGAGTCAACGGTCTCTAAAGTCATCAAACTACATGTCTACGGATCCGGTTTTTTGATACGAACCCAACCGTATGTCGAGAGCTAGATTCCGGCAGGCGGTGCACAAAATCGTCCGTTGAATGGGACCGTAGGACCCGCAAAACGGCATTCCAATTCAACTGTCTCAGAATTGGACCAAACATGGCATACAGGACCAGAAAAATGATACGGACCTGTTGGCGCAAGTTTTTTCTCGATTTGACGAGCGTGCACAAAGTAATTGGGAAACTTGCACAGAGGTCGATACGGTGAATTTCGACGGATACGCATCAAATTCGTCGCGCACACGCAACCAATTTGAATTCCGTCAAAGCCCACAGGACCATGAAGCCGTTATGCACCTTTTGATGCTTTCGGTTCGCGACCACGTCGCCCAGAATGGCGGGACGCACGTTGTATCGGCGAGATTTCTAGAATTTCTATTAATTAAAAACATATTTTTCGGAAACTTTGGATTCGAATATAATTGTATACAGTGCATAAAAAAATAAACCACTAGAAGGAGATGGAAGAGCTATATGGGGTCTAGAATTTTTGTTCAGGAGTTTCCCAAAGACTGTTGCTAGGTTGATCAGAATTCCTCTCCAAACGTGGGGGCTCTGGGTCATTTTGGTTCTGTTTCGGACAGGAATTTTCCCAACTTTGGGTCGAGTTTCTGATCGAAACAATGGGTCACAAATAAATCCTCTTGAAGGGATAGGAAGGCGGTCAGGTTGTCTATACATAGGAGTTTACGGTTCACGATTTCATTAACCAGGGAGGAAGAAAAGCGAGTTCGAAAACGTCACCTGAGGGGGTGTTACTGTCGAGGCTGTGTTCCTTGTGCACGCGCGCGGCCTGGCCGTGACTTGGCCGGTCGACGGCGCCCTGTGCGGCGGTACGGTGTCAGGTGGGGGGTCGCCCAGGGACTGGTGTCGACGCGACGTTAGGGTTTTGATGATTACTCCTCCCTCCCGCTTTCGTTATATATATAAGCTTATATATGCTGTTGGGTTTTCGCGTGGGGGATTAGGAGCTCGGGTCTGGGAACTTTGAAGGGGTGCCCGCTCGGGCTGGCAGGCCGAGCTGGGATTTTATTATTTTGTTTTTCTTTTCTTTTCTTTTTTTTTTCCTTTTTTTTCTATTTCTTTTATAATACTAAACATATATATATTTATATATATATACCTGTTCATATATTTATATTTTTTTTATATACCTGTTCATATATTTATATATCTATATACATGTATATAGATATACTAATATAATAACTCCATATAATCTAAGTAAACCCCAATATCATCCATTCCTATTGTAGGCCCTATATATATATATATATATATATATATATATATATATATATATATATATATATAACTATCTATAATAATATTTAATTAGCAAAAATAATATAACCAATAATAAAATAATATTATATAATAATAATAACCTCAATAAAATAATAATACTAATAATAATAATAACCGAATTCAATAACCCAATAATGATGTATACACCTCTATGCACAGTCTAATAATCCCAAGATGCACAAAGACCCATTTATACAAAAGTCACTGAATATAAATTAATAATGATAATTATAATATTTAATTACGAATACTAGAAAATATTCATTAAATCATTAAAAACGAAATATAACACCCTTATACCAAATTCTATCAGCACGAATGTCATTGGACGTGCCGCATGGCTACATGGGCTCGGGCTCAGTTCGGGTCCAGTCCGGACTAAAATGGTAGAACCGGTTTTCCCTACTCAATAATATAATTAATAAATAAATAAATCTTCGATAAAGGTGAAGTCGTAACTTGGCCTGGTTTTCCTAGTTAGGACATCACTATGGCTCAGCATTTCTCTACCATGGCTAAACACTAGTCAAAGCACGCTATTGCCTATCCGTGCCACGACTTCTAGTCACCATGCACTCCAAAACTCTGCCATGGCTAAAATCATCTACCGTAATAATTAACTAAATAATTATTTATAGAATTCTAAAAATTGCCATTTAATTCAAATAAATAAATATATAAAATATATTACCAAAATTACGGAAAGAGGGGCTACAACCAGAGAGTCCACACTCAGGACGAGGGTTGTTTGGTGCACCAGAGAGTCCACACTCGGGACGAGGGTGTTTGTCGTGATCATTGGCACCAGAGAGTCCACACTCGGGACGAGGGTTGACCAATTACACTAGAGAGTCCACACACGGGACGAGGGTGTCTTGTCATGAGCTGACCAGAGAGTCCACACTCGGGACGAGGGTTAGTGCTTAGTTCAAACCAGAGAGTCCACACTCGGGATGAGGGTTTGGTTTCTTCCATTGATCTCGTGATTTCGTTCATCCGGCGGTTCATTTATGCGTAGTTGTTCTAGTGTTCGTATTTGTGTTCGTGTGTTCGTATTCGTGTTCGTGTGTTCGTATTCGTGTTCGTGTGTTCGTATTCGTGTTCGTGTTCGTATTCATGTTCATGTTCGTATTCATGTTCGTGTTCATGGTCATTTGTCGTGTTCCTGTCTTTCTTGTTTATTTTCTTCCACATGCTAAAACTGCTAGATAGGCATGTATATTAAGTATCTTGCTATGTCCTCTGAGGACCTGATGATCTCCTCAGGTTTAGCGATTGCATGGAGTTAGCTAGTAATTCTGGATGGCGGAGGATTTGCGGTTCTTGCGGGATTCAGGTATCGTTATCGTGTTTATTATCCGCTCGTGCTTTCATACCTTATCATGAGATATCCTGTTTCTTGATTCCGTTTTAGACTCTTGTTATTTCTTTTAGAGTCTTATCGGACATATATGCTAGTGGGCTGCAGACCATGACCCATAGTGTTCATTCATGTTTATTGTCTTATTGTGGATTGAGATATAAATTTCCCTATGAATATAGACTCAGTGACTTATGAGTATAAACAGCGTTCTACCGCCGACACTGCGACGTAGGCTGGGCTTGGACACGTCTTGTATCCGAAAAGCGGGTGCGGGTCATGACAAGTTTTTTTGGTGGCCCATACAGGTCAGAGAATATCGTACCGGTTACGTAACTGTGCTGGTACGAGCCTGCGAATATGACTAAACCTAGAAATCTCAATCCATACTGCCTTGAATTTTTTTTTAGAAATTCTCTACCGTCTTTGAAACTTCGTATTCATTCTCGATTATTCTCCCTTGCCTTCTTGTATCATTTATTCTCGTCCCTTCCTATTCCGGGGTGACGAATGATCGTGCTGTCTAGAATTCATTAGAAATTCGTAAATTATAGTATAATATTGCATGATTATTGAGCTTTGGTTGTTTATAGATATGAGGGATTGTAGTTGCCATATGCCTAGATATCTGTTGGTAGAATTGTTAGCAACTAGTTAGAAGATTATAAAATTTTAGTGACCGTATTTTGAGGAGTAGTATGACCAAAGGTGGGTAGAAGCCCTCGAGATTTCGTAAATACCAAATGACTAGAGAAGGTCATAGAATAATTTTGAGAAATTAAATTTGAGGAGATTAAAGTGATAATAGACTTTGATTTTAAGGAATAGTTCTGAATTAGAATTTCGAGGACGAAATTATTTTTAAGGGGGGTAGACTTGTAAGCCCCAAATATAAAATTTTATTTAGTTATTTATCTATTTTATTATTTAATAATGATGGTAGATAAGTGTTATATTCATCTATGGGTATTTGTACACATACCATATTGATAAGTCTCATTTCTTGCAAGCAATCAAAGTGCTAGGGGGCTGTGTGTAAGTTTTCTCTTTTAAATCAACAACTGTTGATAACCAGATTTCAGGAACCGTAGCAATACCCAAATTTTGAATTCATTCAATTGATAAACCAAACCCTGTTTAAATCCTACTTAAACCTATAGCCTTGTTTGAAATCCAGGATGTAACCAACCCGGCTAAGAGAATCTCTCCAGGAGAGTTCGAACATGGATTTCTCCTGGAAGTTCGAATTCGAGCCTGATTCAAATTCAGGATAAACTCAAACCTGAAAGAATCAACCAAATCTGAGATTTAAATTTCAACACCCTATCTATTCACCCCACCGCCACCAAAGCCTACATAAACTAGCGTAGAAGACTGCTAATTCCCCTTTCAACCTCTGTATAACACCCTGTTTTCAGAATTTAGAGTATTTTTGAAAATTTATTATTTTTATTATTTATTAGTGGTATTTTAGTCATGGTATGATTTTCTGGTGATTTTAGTTAAGTTAAACCATTTTCTAAGTCATGACTTATGACTTTGTGACTTTGTTAGTATAACCCTAGTGTAAATCCTAGAGATTTCATAACCTAGAGACTAACCATGATCATGTGAGCCTAGCCATAGGTTTAGAACATCAAATTAGGGCTTTTTGGCCTAAAGGGTATTTTGGTAATTTTCTAGGAATTATTTGGAATTATTTGGATTATGTGATTTATTATTATTTAATTAGTTGATTAGTGTCATGTTAGCTTCTAACCTAGTTTAGCACTAATCTAGAGGTTAGTTACTAACCTAGAATGATAAGGGGATAGATTTAGTCATAGGACAAAGTGGGTTAAATATCTAGATATTACTTTTTAGATATTTTACCAAAAACACTCAAAATATCCAACCCCTTTACACAAGTCCAAGCCTTAGCCTAGAAGAAAGCCAAGGACACCTCCCCTACCCCCCCATGGCAGCCAAGGACCCCCCTTTGGCAGCCCACAAACCTATAAAATCCCATTGAATTAATTCATGAATGATTTACATGAATTTAATTCCTAGAAATTCCATTTCTCTTCAAACCTACATAACTTGAGCTATATTGATCCAAATTCACCCTAGTCTTTTGCATTGGGTTCCTACAACCTAGAGGGTGCTAAAGGAGGCTAGCAAGCTGGACACAAGGACTTGGACACCAACAAGTGGATAGGACACCCCCGCTCTTATTGAGTTTTCCTTGGAAATTGTATCAATAGGTAAATGCTCTTAAACTTAGTTAAAACTCTGATTTTTCTTCATGTATGCATGCATCTAGGTACTAGGGTACTGTGAGTAAAATTTGGTGAAGGTTAGAGTCGGTTTGGTGTCCGTATCGGACACGTATCCATGTTTGAAAACCTATGTTTGGTGAAATGCCACTTAGGATTAAACCTTGTTATTATGTGAAACAAAATATGTTTTTGGGTAGCCCTAGACACCTAGGTCACAACCCCACTGGACTGAACACAAGACTGTGTCGTGTTCGTGTCCAAATCGGACACGAGCTCACGGATTTACACTGCACACTGTCACAGAAAATCCCCTGCTACCACCCCCTTAGTTCTCACTACACAGGCCACTAGGACACACCAAAATTGGTGGACACAAGGGGGCTGTGTCTGCGCACACACCCTTAAACTTTCAGGACACCTCGTGTCGTATCGAGGACACGAGGACACGTGCACTGGTCGTGCACTGACAGTGCACGCACGCACAGAGTCCACTTCGCGCGTCTCGTATCGTGCGGACACGACACTTCGACACCTCGTGTTTGTACGAGTGTGTAGCCCATCATGTGGGCTATACGTGGATATGACCACGAGGCCCCACGTGGCTCGTGTCGTGTCTACGAGACACGAGAACCCATGCACGACACGGTGCAGAACACTGAGTGTTAGTCGATTTTCTTCGACTGATATAGAGTTCGTGCCGTGTCCTGAGGATACGTGGACACGAGACAGGCTACCTAAACCCTAGACCAACCCTAGGCGAACCTACCCACACGTGCACGAGACTTCTAGACACGTGTGTCGTGTCCTAGAGCTAAGTGCACGCGTGCACGACGCTGTGACATTGCACAGTGTATCAGTGTTTACCCGATTGGGTTTCCAGTGAGTTGGACACGTCGTGTCGTGTCTATACTCTGTGTCAGGCACCTAGGACACTAGGGTATCTGTGGGGCTCCAGTTACCAACCCATAGGATCGAGTCTTAGCTCGTTTTAGAGGGTGTAAATCGAGTTACCCTGTTTTCGAAATGCACAGTCCACAGTATCCTGTTTTGGGGTTTATTTCCAGATTTTAAGGGTGAGTTTCAAATCGATTTTTGATGTGATTTATATATGTATTAGTATATTTTTAGTATGTGTATGGGTAGTATATGTGTATGAGAGTGTGTGGGTGAGTTTTTGGGTTGTATACATGTATATAAATGTGTATATACATGTATGTATATGTGAAGGGTGTGTGTGTGTTTTAGTTTTGTGTTGGGGGCTTTGATTTCCTGTTCTCAGGAAACTGAGAACAGTTTCCCCCCCCCTCTATCACTGATCAGTCATTCTGTCCTCTCTCTATGTCTCTCTCTCTCTCTCTCTAATTCCCTCTATATATATATAAATATGTTATATATATATATATATATACATTATATTGTATATAGTTATATATATATTTTGGTATATATAGCTAAGGGTGTATATATGGGTTTATATATATATGTGGAATATATATATATATATATATATATATATATATATATATATATATATATATATATATATATATATATATATATATATATATATATATATATATATATATATGTTTATAGGATAGCTATCTATATATGTATATATATTATGTATACAAGTGAGTACTATATATATATTGGGTATTGTATATATATATTATAGATATGTATATATATGTGTATTATGGCCTATGTATATGTATAGGCATTAGATATATGGGAATATCTATATATATATATAGATATATATATATATGTGTATAACTTGTTAAGGTATAGGTTTAGAGGAAACCTATAGCCAATAGCCTATGGCCAAGATTACTAGCCTATGGCTTGGGGCTAACCCTAATGGCCCAAAACCCCACTTGTTGACCCTTTGACTAAGTGTTGACCAAAGTCAACCTTAGGTCAAAGTTGACCTAATTGACCTAGATTTGACTAGGACTAACCTAAAATGACTAGTTTAACTAGTCTGACCCAATTACCTTAATGACTGGTCTTTGTTTGACCTAATTACCTTACTGACTGGTCTTTGTTTGACCAATACCTTAGTTGGTCTGAGTTTGACCTAGACTTGACCCAGATTGATCATGTTAACTAGTATTTGACTTGTTTGACCTTGTTTGACTCTATTTGACTTAGTTTGATTTCCTGTGACCTAGTATGACTTCCTGTGACCTAGTTTGACTATTAGAGTTGACCAAGAGTTGACTTTGACCAGATTGACCTAGAATCATGTAGTATGCATTGTATACTTTATTTTTACCATTGTGGATACATTGTGACTTGTATTGCTCTGATTAGGAGCCATACACCTCTCCTCAGACAGTATATCTTCTTCAGACATTCAGTTATCAGGCGAGTACATTCTCTGACCGTTTCATATTTGCCAGGATTTATATTCTTGCTCTAGCTTACTTTACTTGATGCTGACACGATTGTTATCACGGATTGGTACTATATGAATCTTTTCATGAGATGTTATCTCCCTCGGGAGCATCAGGTACTTTTGTCATGTGTGTTTCACTTACATCATGTATCTCATGCTTCTATTTTCATGTATCTTCATGTATCAGCTAGTGACTCATGTACTCTCATGATCACCGAGCCTCCATGAATCTTCATGAATCACTCACGTATCACCCAATTATGGGCTTATCACGAATCTTAACATAACCTGAATGGATCCTTGTGTATTGATTGGGGATGGGGGAGTGGAAATAGTCATGTGGATATTACCCCAGTAGCTGTAGTCATGAATCACTTCTAGCTGTAGTCATGAATCTCCTATGCTATTTCACATGTCTATATTTTACTCTGACTCACTAGACACTGCTAGTTCTCTATATACAGTAGATATTTCCTTTACAGCTATCTCTTTTGCTACATGTATCTTCCTTCAGCAGTTCCTGTATTTTACTCTATTGCATGCTTTATATCTCCTATCATTCTATGTACTGCGTGAGATGTATTGTGCTCGTTCCCGTCCTGATTGGACCTGTTGAAAATATTACAGAGGATGAGGAGGAGGCCCTGGTGTCTACCTATTATGGAGCAGGACTAGATGATACTTATGTTGTGGACCCTCAGCAGGATCCACCTGCAGCTGAGGATGTTGTTCCAGTAGTCTAGACCAGTTTAGCCTAGGCAGTCTTTTCTATATGTACATTTTGTCTCACATTCTGAGTTGTATTTGAGATGTGGAGATGTATAGACTCTTAGACTTATTGTATTATGAGTTGACATTCTGGATGTTATGTATCTTAGACACTTAGTCTTATTTCATCTATGCTATGGTACTCTTTGAGTTACTATCTATCTATCTGTTCTTCATTCTTCTACCTTAGATGTGATTGAGACAGCATATTGTTATATCACCTCCATTCGGAGAGTAAAACTGTGCAGGTACTTTTATATTGTTAGATGATTGACCTAGGACAGCGTTCTACCGCCGATACTGCGGCGTAGGCTGGACGTACCCACTTCTCGTGCCCTTACTCTAGGGTGCGGGTCGTGACGCGTTTTTAGTGGTGGCCCATGCAAGTCGAGTTTATGTAGTGGTATTCGAACTAGAGTATCACTACAGCCTGCGATAGGATTTGAGGAATAGGCTTAGTAAAAGAGGATGCTCAATCATTGTTAGGATACCTTGAGAGATTCCTGGGATGACCCTTGAGAATCTCATTTGAAATTATGATTTAAACTCCTTTTCCCTTGATTGAATTTAGTTTTGGAGGATTCACTGTAGAACTTTGAATCCTGGTATTAGTTGATGTTTTTAAAATTTTTGTAGTTGTTGATTTTAATTTCTTAGTGTTAGATTAATATCTTTTATTTTTTGGGTACTCAATCACAATTATGAGAAAACTCTTATCTGTTTTTTGCCATCTAATCCTCTTGCTAATTGCCTTTCATTGAAATGAACTGTCCTCTCTATTTTGCACCTTGCTTAGACTCTTTTTACCAATCTATGTGACTGTAACCCAAACCTGACTTACTCGACATTTCCTCAAATCAAGACTTTATTGAGACCTTCTAACCTTGACCCTTGATTGATCGAACCCTAACTATATTCATCTAGTAGCCTATCTATCCCTAGGACTGTGTTCCTAAATTATTTACTAGATTCCTGATTAATTTTATTTCATGAGTTAATTTGATCTTCTTCAATTTTTGCATCAATTTGTCACGTCTAGAACTCCCACTTTCTATTCTAGATCATTGGACGTCCTTTACCGTGACTTAGATATTCAGAGTATAATACTAGCTGTTACCTCCCAACAAACTTTACATGTAAGACCTAGACTAGCCACCTTCATGTAGGTATTCTATGTCCCACTAAAATCTGTCTCCTTGTACTCTATTTTCTTGATATAATTTTCTGGTCAAATGGCTAAACCATAACCTCTACCATGATACTAAATTGGTTCTTATTTCAATTAGAGATCCACCTTGGCTCAATTTTTTTCGACCTGGTATGTGATGGTGTTCTGCTTGAACCCTCAAATACTTAACCTTGTACCTTACCTTGAATGCTTGACCCGATTGGTTAAGAATCTTGGACTATGTCTCTTCCTTCATCATTCCACCCTTACTTATATCTTATGCTATAAATTTATCCTTAAGTTTTATAAGCTTATCATTTTCGAGCTTGATCATGATATATTTATTGGGTGTACACCTACTAACATATTATCTAATCAGAACCGGCGCATGATGGTCTGATCAACCTATTGCGTTTTGGTTCGCTTTTTCCTATATTAATCTACGTGGATGGAGACAGTTAAACTTGCCCTAGAATCTTGTCCGCAACAGCCTTGACAATTCTCCTTGGAATTATTTTAATCGCCTATGAACCTCGTATTTGTATCCAGTTGAATTAAATTTATCATGACCTGGATCTTCATCATTGGATGCTCGTGCTCATACTTGATTTCATTAAATTCCCATCTTGCCCAATCTCGATTTATCCTAAAATTGATCAACTTAGATCGTGTCAAGACTAAAATCTATTTGTGATTGTTTGTACCTAAATTTTCAATTTTCTTTTTATGGAATGGTAACTTTAATGATTTCTCACTTGTTAATAACCCATTTTTATATAGGATGGTAGACGACCCTATAACCTTGATGATTGTTGTTCCCTTACCTTCCCAATTAGGACACCTTAGATTGCTTGAACGTTTTGATACCATAGGACAGTATTGATCTAGAATGACTAGTGCACCTAGATGAGACCGCAGACTGTTCCATTTAACCTGTTCCCCTGGTACCACTATTTCATCACGATTTTTGGTTCCATTTAGGCCATAGACCTTTCCCACTCTAAATTGTGATCATCGTAGGCACATTACCGTGACTTTTAAATTTGGAGCACAAGACTAGTTGTTTTCTTAAAACTGATTTCACGTACATGACCTAGACATGACATACTACGCCCATGACCTTAGTGTCCCACTCAGGCATACCATCATGTGCTCATTTGCTTAGTACGATTTTCCTGACCCGAGGCTCCATCCTGATTTACCCCATGGAGTTACTTTTGGCTCCGATTTGAATTAAGAACACCTTATGACCTAAAACTGCCAGCCAATTTTTGGACATAACCCAGTATAGGTCTACTACCCATATTTTGCTTGTTGACCTTGTATGTTGCCTAGGTAGTGGCTTCGTCCCTGATTGTTGGAGGTTGACCTAGGAGGAGTGCGACCATCTAAATTTCGAGGACGAAATTATTTTAAGGTGGGTAGACTTGTAACACCCTGTTTTCAGAATTTAGAGTATTTTTGAAAATTTATTATTTTATTATTTATTAGTGGTATTTTAGTCATGGTATGATTTTCTGGTGATTTCAGTTAAGTTAAACCATTTTCTAAGTCATGACTTATGACTTTGTGACTTTGTTAGTATAACCCTAGTGTAAATCCTAGAGATTTCATAACCTAGAGACTAACCATGATCATGTGAGCCTAGCCATAGGTTTAGAACATCAAATTAGGGCTTTTTGGCCTAAAGGGTATTTTGGTAATTTTCTAGGAATTATTTGGAATTATTTGGATTATGTGATTTATTATTATTTAATTAGTTGATTAGTGTCATGTTAGCTTCTAACCTAGTTTAGCACTAATCTAGAGGTTAGTTACTAACCTAGAATGATAAGGGGATAGATTTAGTCATAGGATAAAGTGGGTTAAATATCTAGATATTACTTTTTAGATATTTTACCAAAAACACTCAAAATATCCAACCCCTTTACACAAGTCCAAGCCTTAGCCTAGAAGAAAGCCAAGGACACCTCCCCTACCCCCCCCATGGCAGCCAAGGACCCCCCTTTGGCAGCCCACAAACCTATAAAATCCCATTGAATTAATTCATGAATGATTTACATGAATTTAATTCCTAGAAATTCTATTTCTCTTCAAACCTACATAACTTGAGCTATATTGATCCAAATTCACCCTAGTCTTTTGCATTGGGTTCCTACAACCTAGAGGGTGGTAAAGGAGGCTAGCAAGCTGGACACAAGGACTTGGACACCAACAAGTGGATAGGACACCCCCCCTCTTATTGAGTTTTCCTTGGAAATTGCATCAATAGGTAAATGCTCTTAAACTTAGTTAAAACTCTGATTTTTCTTCATGTATGCATGCATCTAGGTACTAGGGTACTGTGAGTAAAATTTGGTGAAGGTTAGAGTCGGTTTGGTGTCCGTATCGGACACGTATCCATGTTTGAAAACCTATGTTTGGTGAAATGCCACTTAGGATTAAACCTTATTATTATGTGAAACAAAATATGTTTTTGGGTAGCCCTAGACACCTAGGTCACAACCCCACTAGACTGAACACAAGACTGTGTCGTGTTCGTGTCCAAATCGGACACGAGCTCACGGATTTGTACTGCACACTGTCACAGAAAATCCCCTGCTACCACCCCCTTAGTTCTCACTACACAGGCCACTAGGACACACCAAAATTGGTGGACACAAGGGGGCTGTGTCTGCGCACACACCCCTAAACTTTCAGGACACCTCGTGTCGTATCGAGGACACGAGGACACGTGCACTGGTCGTGCACTGACAGTGCACGCACGCACAGAGTCCACTTCGCGCGTCTCGTATCGCGCGGACACGACACTTCGACACCTCGTGTTTGCACGAGTGTGTAGCCCATCATGTGGGCTACACATGGATATGACCACGAGGCCCCACGTGGCTCGTGTCGTGTCCACGAGACACGAGAACCCATGCACGACGCGGTGCAGAACACTGAGTGTTAGTCGATTTTCTTCGACTGATATAGAGTTCATGCCGTGTCCTGAGGACACGTAGACACGAGACAGGCTACCTAAACCCTAGACCAACCCTAGGCGAACCTACCCACACGTGCACGAGACTTCTAGACACGTGTGTCGTGTCCTAGAGCTAAGTGCACGCGTGCACGACGTTGTGACATTGCACAGTGTATCAGTGTTTACCCGATTGGGTTTCTAGTGAGTTGGACACGTCGTGTCGTGTCTATACTCTGTGTCAGGCACCTAGGACACTAGGGTATCTGTGGGGCTCCAGTTACCAACCCATAGGATCGAGTCTTAGCTCGTTTTAGAGGGTGTAAATCGAGTTACCCTGTTTTCGAAATGCACAGTCCACAGTATCCTGTTTTGGGGTTTATTTCCAGATTTTAAGGGTGAGTTTCAAATCGATTTTTGATGTGATTTATATATGTATTAGTATATTTTTAGTATGTGTATGGGTAGTATATGTGTATGAGAGTGTGTGGGTGAGTTTTTGGGTTGTATACATGTATATACATGTGTATATACATGTATGTATATGTGAAGGGTGTGTGTGTGTTTTAGTTTTGTGTTGGGGGCTTTGATTTTCTGTTCTCAGGAAACTGAGAACAGTTTCCCCCCCTCTATCACTGATCAGTCATTCTGTCCTCTCTCTATGTCTCTCTCTCTCTCTCTCTAATTCCCTCTATATATATATATATATATATATATATATATATATATATATATATGTTATATATATATATATACATTATATTGTATATAGTTATATATATATTTTGGTATATATAGCTAAGGGTGTATATATGGGTTTATATATATATGTGGAATATATATATATATATATATATATATATGTTTATAGGATAGCTATCTATATATGTATATATATTATGTATACAAGTGAGTACTATATATATATTGGGTATTGTATATATATATTATAGATATGTATATATATGTGTATTATGGCCTATGTATATGTATAGGCATTAGATATATGGGAATATCTATATATATATAGATATATATATATGTGTATAACTTGTTAAGGTATAGGTTTAGAGGAAACCTATAGCCAATAGCCTATGGCCAAGATTACTAGCCTATGGCTTGGGGCTAACCCTAATGGCCCAAAACCCCACTTGTTGACCCTTTGACTAAGTGTTGACCAAAGTCAACCTTAGGTCAAAGTTGACCTAATTGACCTAGATTTGACTAGGACTAACCTAAAATGACTAGTTTAACTAGTCTGACCCAATTACCTTAATGACTGGTCTTTGTTTGACCTAATTACCTTACTGACTGGTCTTTGTTTGACCAATATCTTAGTTGGTCTGAGTTTGACCTAGACTTGACCCAGATTGATCATGTTGACTAGTATTTGACTTGTTTGACCTTGTTTGACTCTATTTGACTTAGTTTGATTTCCTGTGACCTAGTATGACTTCCTGTGACCTAGTTTGACTATTAGAGTTGACCAAGAGTTGACTTTGACCAGATTGACCTAGAATCATGTAGTATGCATTGTATACTTTATTTTTACCATTGTGGATACATTGTGACTTGTATTGCTCTGATTAGGAGCCATACACCTCTTCTCAGAAAGTATATCTTCTTCAGACATTCAGTTATCAGGAGAGTACATTCTCTGACCGTTTCATATTTGCCAGGATTTATATTCTTGCTCTAGCTTACTTTACTTGATGCTGACACGATTGTTATCACGGATTGGTACTATATGGATCTTTTTATGAGATGTTATCCCCCTCGGGAGTATCAGGTACTTTTGTCATGTGTGTTTCACTTACATCATGTATCTCATGCTTCTATTTTCATGTATCTTCATGTATCAGCTAGTGACTCATGTACTCTCATGATCACCGAGCCTCCATGAATCTTCATGAATCACTCACGTATCACCCAATTATGGGCTTATCACGAATCTTAACATAACCTGAATGGATCCTTGTGTATTGATTGGGGATGGAGGAGTGGAAATAGTCATGTGGATATTACCCCAGTAGCTGTAGTCATGAATCACTTCTAGCTGTAGTCAAGAATCTCCTATGCTATTTCACATGTCTATATTTTACTCTGACTCACTAGACATTGCTAGTTCTCTATATACAGTAGATATTTCCTTTACAGCTATCTCTTTTGCTACATGTATCTTCCTTCAGCAGTTCCTGTATTTTACTCTATTGCATGCTTTATATCTCCTATCATTCTATGCACTGCGTGAGATGTATTGTGCTCGTTCCCGTCCTGATTGGACCTGTTGAAAATATTACAGAGGATGAGGAGGAGGCCCTAGTGTCTACCTATTATGGAGCAGGACTAGATGATACTTATGTTGTGGACCCTCAGCAGGATCCACCTGCAGCTGAGGATGTTGTTCCAGTAGTCTAGACCAGTTTAGCCTAGGCAGTCTTTTCTATATGTACATTTTGTCTCACATTCTGAGTTGTACTTGAGATGTGGAGATGTATAGACTCTTAGACTTATTGTATTATGAGTTGACATTCTGGATGTTATGTATCTTAGACACTTAGTCTTATTTCATCTATGCTATGGTACTCTTTGAGTTACTATCTATCTATCTGTTCTTCATTCTTCTACCTTAGATGTGATTGAGACAGCATATTGTTATATCACCTCCATTCGGAGAGTATAAACTGTACAGGTACTTTTATATTGTTAGATGATTGACCTAGGACAGCGTTCTACCGCCGATACTGCGGCGTAGGCTGGACGTACCCACTTCTCGTGCCCTTACTCTAGGGTACGGGTCGTGACACTCTGCGAACCCTAGGTGTTGCTTCCCCCTTGCATCAGTCGTGCATAGAAGAAATAGCAGAAGGAAGGAGCGAGCAGAGGTAAGCCTTACTTAGCATATTTTCATCGGTTTGGAATAGGTAAGTAGTTGTTTGAATGTTTAAAAAGAAATCATAGGAACTTAGAATTATATTCATGACACATGGATTCAAGACTCGAGCCTATGAGAGAATCATTCAACAGGAAGGGTAGCATAGATACACGAGGCTCTTAGGTCGAGTTCAAACATAGAATTATCGCCCTGTGTTCAGAGACCCAAACCAGTATCTAGGAGGGTTGCATTGCCCTGTGATACGCTTGGGAACAGAGTATCCTAACGATACCTGATACAAGTGAATGCTGAGAAGGGGGTCTCAGGTTCTGATTAAGATATTGGGACCCTTCATAATCGATGATTTCAGGTGCTTCTGAATATCGGTTCTAGATGGGAAGTATCGGATGGATGCTCCTGATGCAGTATCAGAATCAAATATTCGAAGTCTACCTCTAACCTTAAATAATAACCAAACCGAGTACCAGGAATTACCTGATCCAATTGGATCCAGGGGTGATATTCATAGCCCGATCCTAAATCATGGGAATACTATTGGTATCTGCCTGAAACTATATAATAGAAGTATTCCAATCAAACACCACTGCTTATGTGACCTGCACATTCATATCACCCTTTTGTATCCACACATTGTCTCCCTACAATGCAATTGAACCCCGACCAACAGTCAAGTATACTACCTATAGAGTCTTGCCTGCAGTTACTGTCCTTAACCATGCTTGCAATCACAATATCCTGCCTGCACCTAGAATCAGGGTCCCTGACACCAATACCCAACTTGGAATAACTAAGACCATCCTGTGGTACTAATTTGGTATCAAAGAGAAACCAAGTCCATCCCATATATTCTGAAATCAGCGCAACTTCATCAGGATGCCTAAGATGGGGGCTCGGGTTAGGATGTTTATTTATCAATCCCAATATTTTAGATGTCCTGCTCTATATTGATTCATGTACTGAGGAGTTGAGTTCAGTTGTGGGCTGAGTATTCATCTTTAGTATGTTAAGAGCAGTCTCCTCCTTGGGATGATTTAGTCTCCCTTAGTTCATACACAGGACCAACAGATAAAGGGGCTTAGTGTACACTTGAAAGCAAGAATGTAAGTTAGTATCACTGCCAAGGTGTTCATCAGGTGCATAGGTGAAACCTTTGAGTGTAGCAGATGAGGAAGATTAGGACAGTGAGGCAGTAACAGAGTGTCTAAGTAAGGGACCTGGTATGCACATAGAGCAAAGTTTTACCTGAGATTAACAGTAACCTATTAGCCACTTGGCCACAGCCTTGGGCCTAGAAATAGGGTCCTATTTCATTTACATATAGGAAGATAACAGTATAATTCTGTGTATAGCCAAGGGGACTTCTGGGTTTCCTTGCAAACAAGCATAGGCAAGTTAGAAAGGGATGAGGGCTAGGGTCAAGGACAGGGAGTCTCAGTTTGGTTAGGGTGTTGATATGACAGGAAACTGGGAAGCATCAGGGTCATAAGCCTGAACTTGGCTTAGCAACTTTGCACTGAATAGGAAATCAGATGGGATATCCAATTGAATACTGAATACCTGACATTAGATGCAGCCTATAATTAACAACACATCAGTTGGCCTTACAACAGATGGTTGTACAGGGGTAACAGGGTTGGTTTGTCAAAGTATTTGCAAGGTTATTATGTTAGATATCAGGTTAGAGGAATATCAAATCCTCATATGCCTAGATAGTAGTCCCAAACAAGTACTTATATGTCTGAATAGGAGGGATAGAACCAGGGAGTATGTGAGCAGTAGGGTAGGAACCAGCTGTAGCATATAGAACCCAAACCAAAGAGGGTTGATAAGGGGCTAAGAAGACTAATGTATAAGTAGACTGTTAACCTTTGAATCCAATTACTTAATGACATTGTAATTAACTAACAGGTTACTCGGACCTCGATTTGGATTTTAATTCAGTACTAGCAGCTCAGGACACCAGGCAAGTATACCTTGCCTTCCTCTATAGTTTTATTTACATGTATTTCCTTTCATTTTTCAGTCATTTGATTGTTTATGGACATGTGCTTTTCGTGTTATTTTCTGTGGAGTTGTTTTCATTTCATATAGCCATGTTCATGTTGGCCTGTGTTTTATATTGGAGTTGTTCTCATCAGTACCTTGCTTGAGTCGAGTCATAGAACGAGTGCGTATAGTTAACTGTCATAGCCTTGATTATCGTTTTACACAACCAGAGAGTCCACACTCAGAACGAGGGTTGTTTGGTGCACCAGAGAGTCCACACTCGGGACGAGGGTTGACCAATTACACCAGAGAGTCGACATACGGGACGAGGGTGTCTTGCCGTGAGCTTACCAGAGAGTCCACACTCGGGACGAGGGTTAGTGCTTAGTTCAAACCAGAGAGTCCACACTCGGGACGAGGGTTTGGTTTCTTCCATTGATCTCGTGATTTTGTTCATCCGGCAGTTCATTTATGCATAGTTGTTCTAGTGTTCGTGTTTGTGTTCGTGTGTTCGTATTCGCGTTCATGTGTTCGTATTTGTGTTCGTGTGTTCGTATTCATATTCGTATTCGTGTTCATGTTCGTGTTCATGTTCGTGTTCGTGGTCATTTGTCGTGTTCCTGTATTTTTTGTTTATTTTCTCCCGTATGATAAAACTGCTAGATAGGCATATATATTATGTATCTTGCTATATCCTCTGAGGACCTGATGATCTCCTCAGGTTTAGCGATTGCATGGAGTTAGCTAGTAGTTCTGGATGGCAGAGGATTTGCGGTTCTTGCGGGATTCAGGTATCGTTATCGTGTTTATTATCCGCTCGTGCTTTCATACCTTATCATGAGATATCATGTTTCTTGATTCCGTTTTAGACTCTTGTTATTTTCTTTAGAGTCTTATCGGACATATATGCTAGTGGGCTGCAGACCACGACCCATAGTGTTCATTCATATTTATTGTATTATTGTGGATTGAGATATAGATTTCCGTGAATATAGACTCAGTGACTTGTGAGTATAGACAGCGTTCTACCGCCGACACTGTGGCGTAGGCTGGGCTTGGACACGTCTTGTATCCGAAAAGTGGGTGCGGGTCGTGACAAGTACATTCTCTGACCGTTTTATACTTGTCTGGATTTACATTCTTGCTCTAGATTACTGTACTTGATGCTGACACGATTGTTATCACGGATTGGTACTATATGGATCTTCTTTTGAGATGTTATCCCCTTGTATTCACTAAATACATATTGTGATGTGTGTTTCACTTACATATTGTATTTATTGAATACCTTTATCCTTGTATACTCATTGTGCATATTGTACTCTCATTATCACATGAGTCCCATGGATAGACTATTGTACAACTATTGTATAACATTGTACATCTATTGTATAACATTGTACACTATTGTATAAGTTAACGTAACTGGAGTGGATCCTTGTGTATTGATTGGAGAGGGAGAGTAGAATTGGTTATGTAATCAAATCCTATTGTACAACATTGTATAACTATTGTATATGTCCATTATGCACTACTATTGTATATGTCCATTGTGCACTCACGTACAAAGGAGTTACCATTGCATTGTCCTAAACCGTTTACATAACCATATTGTACTCTAAATCACATATTGCTTACAGTTCTTACTTATCATATATAGATATTTCCTATTATCAAATCTCTGTTATTTTTCATATACATTCTTCTTTCAGCGATTCTTGTATCTTACTCTATTGCATGCTTTATATTTCCTAACTTGATATGAACTGCGTGAGATGTATTGTGCTCGCTCCTGTCCTGACTGGACCTGTTGAAAATATTACAGAGGATGAGGATGAGGCCTGCGTAGACACCTACTATGGGACAGCTATAGACAATACTTGTGACTTGGACCCACTTGCAGAAGAGGATCTACCACCTGTGGTTTAGACTGCTAGCTTAGACTCTTACCTGTCTTTCTCATTGATACATTATTGTATATATTGGGAGTTATTTTATTTGGATGTTTGTGGAGATGTTATCATAGACACTTAGTCCTTATCTGGATTGTACCTCTGTGGATTTTCTTCTGTTCATATCTATCTATCTATCTATCTATCTGTTATCGTATTCTACCTCAGATGTGATTGAGACTGTATTTGTTATGTCACCTCCATTCAGAGTGTATATACTGTACAGGTACCTTATATTGTTAGATGATTGACCTAGGACAGCGTTCTACCGCCGATACTGCGGCGTAGGCTGGACGTACCCACTTCTCGTGCCCTTACTCTAGGGTGCGGGTCGTGACAGCAGCGGAGGGAAGGCTAGAGAGAGGGAGTTTCCATCTATTTCACGGGGTATTAGCTTTCAACCAAATCCAAGTAAGGACATAGTTCTAAATAGAGAAAAGGCCAATGGTGAAACAGACAAATGAAAAAATTATGAAAAGCATTAGTAGATAAACTCGAATTTTAGAACAGCTAATATGGATCAATACACATAAAGGGATAAAATGAGGAAAATCTATTCTCTATGGAAAGGTGAAACCACCACTAAGGGATGGTCTATTGGTAGCACTGGTAACGAAGAGGAGGGAGCATGGTTCAAATCCCAGCTTGTACAAAAATAAATGGAAGGGGGTCTTGGTGCTACTAGCCCAGGGCAGGGACGGACATTAACGATTGGTCTCCTCTCAAAAAAAGGAAAGGAAAAGAAAAAAGTAGAAGAGCAAATTGTAAACATAATTTGAAAAGCAAGCTGGGATATTGCCACGACCCACACCTACTGTGAGGGTATGAGTACGTAACAGCGCCCAGCCTACGCCGCAGTGTCGGCGGTAGAACGCTGTTCTAGGTCATGAACTATAACTAACATAATCATGAAATACTCTCCATAAGGAGGCCAATACAGAGGTACAAGTCAATCACAATCTATAGATAGAATATGGCACAGTGAAATAGATAAAGAAATCCTCAACTGAGGTACAACAGAAATGAAATAATATAAGTTAACAACTACCAGTCTCAACATCTCTAAATATACAACTCTAAAAATAAGGACAACAACTAATCATGAAAAGGAAACAATCTAGACTATCTAAACTATGCAATGGGTATCATCCTCAGCGACTGCCTGAACCTCCCCAGGGGTCCAGGTTGCGAGTGTCATCTAGGCAAGCTCCAAAGTAAGGGGTACAGGATTCCTCATCATCCTCTGTAAAATTTTCAACAGGTCCAGTCAGGACGGGAGTGAGCACAATACATCTCAAGCAGATCATAACAGGTTAGAGAATATAAACATGCAAGAGAGTATGATACATAAAACTGAAAGAAAGTACATGATATAAACAGAGAGAGAACTGTAATAGAAATATCTACAATAAGTAGAGAGCTACCAGTAACTAGTGATTTAGAGTACAAAGTCGACATGTGAACGACTTGATTTGCACATGGCTATACTAAAGAGGCGTACATAGCTAATCTACTTTGGAATTGTTCACATGACTATTTATACTCTTCCATACCCCAATCAATACACAAGAATCCAGACAAGTTATGTTACGTACATGGTTTTCACATGAAGCCCATAAATGGGTGCACATGAAGTATACATGAGAGCTCATACATGAGTGCACATGAAGTTTACATGGGGGCCCATAAATGGGTGTACATGAAATTCACATGAAGGCTCATAAATGAGTGCACATGAAGTATAGGTTATACACGAGATACATGGAAAACATGACCGAACATGATAGCACGTGAGAGTACACGAGCGAGCACGAACGAGCATGAAGCACATTAAAACATGAATAACATGAGAGCGAGGAATACACGATGTACATGAAACACATGGCATGATGTATCCGATGCTCTCGAGGGGGATAACCTCTCAATATAGGGATCCATATAGTACCAATCCGTGATAATATCGTGACAGCATCAAATAAGGTAAACTAGAGCAGGAATATAATTCTAAGCAAGTTATAAAATGATCAGAGAAAGTACTCGCCTGGTATCTGAATGTCTGAAGTAAAAGTACTGTCCGAGATGAGGTACCTGACTCCTAGTTAGAGCAACACAAGTCAAGATGTACACAAGGAAAGATAAATATAATCTACAATGCATCTGCATGCTGTCTAGGTCAACTAGACTAAAGTCAACCCTTGGTCAACTCCAGTCAACTATACTAGTCAAGGCTAGGACAACTAGGTCAAACTTAACCCAACAAGTCTAATAAGTCTCACTAGGCCTAACCAAGCCTAGGCTAGCACTCACTTACAATTACAAGCCAAACCAAGCATCACACATACTAGTATACATGCATACACTATATATAGAATTAGATAGGCTAAGAGTCTAGCATACAAGCAATGTACACATAAAATAGGGGTATGTGATGTGAAGGGAAAATATGAACCATGGAATGGTTGTCATGTGTATGGGTGTTAATCATAGCAAGAGGGTTGCATTAAGTGTGTACAGGTTGGTGTCAATGTGACTTGGTGTGTGTGTGTGTGTGTGTTCATATACATGTGGTGTCTCAAACTCAATTTAGAAGTCAGTTTCATATCAATCTCAGGTCACTCTTGATTAACTCAGTTTACCAAATTAACCCAAACCACAATATCAACCAAATCAAGTATCAACTACATCAACAATTTCTCAGTTTCCTGATACATCTCAGTTCATCTCAGGTTTTCCTGATATATCCATTCTCAGATTTTTACATTCAAATCAAACCAACTCAGTTTAAACATTTGGAATAATTCTCAGAACAGGAACAGTGTTCAGGCATACATATATGTGTGTGTGTTTGTTAGGAATGTGTGTGAATGTATGACAGGAAATCAATTAATCTTATGTGTGTGAGTGAACTGTGACAGATTTAGGTTGTGTGTGCAGGAGTGTCTTCAATGTGTGTGTATGACTGGAAATCAGTGTACAATAGACAGTACAATATAGATGTTCAAATCTGGACAAATCAAGTGGCTGCAACCTGGCACATTCAAATGTGGGCTAATATCACTCTAAACTAACATAACAAATCTAACACACTATTCTAATACACCCTGGTCCTATCATCTCTGTTAAATCCTAATCTAGGATGCCAACCACATCCCAGCCCTCTGATACATTACTAATACTATACTAATAACTCTAATACATTCTAACTTATATCCCTTACATACATCTATTATCTCAAAACCTCTCCCAATTCTCACTAACTCGACCCTCATGTCCAATGCCAAGGCAGTTTGTAGACTACCAAGCCAAGCCACTGCTCTGCATTGCAAGTACCATGCCAAGCATGGCCACTGCAGCTGCTATCCGAGCCTGCTTTGCAAGGCAATACCCTTGCCTGCTGCTACTGCAAACCTAGGTTTTCATATCCTAATCACTTAGCCATGACCTAGGTTAGCCACTAGGTTAGTCTCCAAGGTCAACATAAGTCAAAGTCCACTAGAACACCAAAAACAATTATACTAAAATCACTTAAAAATCACATTAATTATAAATAATAATAATAATTCCAAATTAAATTCTAAAATTGAAAATGACCAAAATACCCTCAAGCTAGAAAAGTGGTAGTGACACATGTGAACTTCATGTGCAGTCATGTATGAGCTTTCATGTATACTTCATGTGCACCCATTTATGGGCTTCATGTGAAAACCATGTACGTAACATAACTTGTCTAGATCCTTGTGTATTGATTGGGGTATGGAGGAGTATAAATAGTCATGTGAACAATTCCAAAGTAGAATAGCCATGTACGCCTCTTTAGTATAGCCATATGCAAATCAAGCCGTTCACATGTCGACTTTGTACTCTAAATCACTAGTCCCTGGTAGCTCTCTACTTATAGTAGATATTTCTATTACAGTTTTCTCTCTATTTACATCATGTACTTTCTTTCAGTTTCATGTATCGTACTCTCTTGCATGTTTATATTCTCTAACCTGTTATGATCTGCGTGAGATATATTGTGCTCGCTCCCGTCCTGACTGGACCTGTTGAAAATTTTATAGAGGATGATGAGGAACCCTGCACCCCTTACTTTGGAGCTTGCCTAGATGACACTCGCGACCTGGACCCCTGGGGAGGTTCAGGCAGCCGCTGAGGATGATACCCATTGCATAGTTTAGATAGTCTAGATTGTTTCCTTTTTATGATTAGTTGTTGTCCTTATTTTCAGAGTTGTATATTTAGAGATGTTGAGACTGGTAGTTGTTAACTTATGTTATTTCATTTCTGTTGTACCTCAGTTGAGGATTTCTTTATCTATTTTATCGTACCATATTCTATCTATAAATTGTGATTGAGTTGTACCTCTGTGATGGCCTCCTTATGGAGAGTATTTCATGATTATGTTAGTTATAGTTCATGACCTAGAACAGCGTTCTACCACCGACACTGCGACGTAGGCTGGGCGCTGTTACGTACTCGTACCCTCACAGTGGGTGCGGGTCGTGACACGTTTTTAGTGGTGGCCCATGCAGGTCGAGTTTGTGTAGTGGTATTCGAACTAGAGTATCACTACAGCCTGCAGTAGGATTAGGATATTTTGAAGGTACCCAATCACATTAGGAAAAACTCCTTATCAAATCCCTTTTATCTAAATTTGCTACTTATTGTTTTCCCTTGAATATTAACTGTCTTCTTTTGATTTCTCGCTTCATTCTCAGCAATTGCTTGTTGTTTCGATCTGTCTTCATAATGGTTATGGAGACATGATCTCATCGCTTCGGTCCGGGGAATACTATCGAGAGGCTGGCCACCTCTCATCCTGTTCATCAGGGCCTCGAGACCGCAGCTTCTGTTGTGCCGACTCAGGTTGGCATTTCTGCTACATTCGAGGTGCACCTCTGTCTGTACAGAGACTTTCTTCCATCATTCTCGATTTCTCTCAGCAGTAGCGATTCATGCAGCATCATCAGCAGACCAGGGGAAACCAGCAGGGGCAAGCTATCGTCAGGACAGTAGATGATGCACAGACCATTGGAGATCTTGCTGCAAGTTTCGTTCTTCTCGATTCTATTTTCGTAATTATCTTTTATAACTACCTTGAAATCTGATTCCATCTGTTCCTTGTTGATTGATTAATTTTGTCATGTTGCTCTTTTGTTATGTTGTTTTTCTTCTGAGAAAATCATATGGGCTAGGTCACCTCAATCATGGAATCTAGAATCTTCGATAGTCGTGTTAGCTGGCATAGTGAGGACATATAGTCAGATTTTGGACGTATTTCTCGGGTGTGAGAATTTAAGGTTTTTGTCGTCGCATGCGACAATACGAAAATTTTAAGTACCATAAACCTAGAGGTATGTACCTTAGTCAAGGACTCTGTGATTATCGTAGCATTGCTCACTAGCATGACGAAGACTCCGAGTAACATGATTTTGGACAGACGCATATGATTAATAGATTGTATCTTGAGAAGGTTTTAAACATCATACCCTTCTGTTGTTATAAATAACTTAGGAGTATGGATATTTAGTTTTGTAGAGCTTATTCATATGTGGTTCTTTCATAGTATAATGATATGATGACTTGTAGAGTGCCTGTACCCTGGGGATGATAGTTAGCATTGGTATTAGAATAGTAACCCAGTATAGGTGATTCCCATGTTATTTATAATATCAACCAGTTACGTATATGATGTTAGTATGCCTTATAGCCTTGATGATTGTTATTATTTTTTTTACCTTTTTCCAGTGAGGCACCCATGACCAGAGCCTGTCCTTGAGTATAGTTGTAGTTCACCTAAGACTGAGAGGCCTATATACATATAGATTGTAGATGATATACTTAGGATATATGTGATGGGTTGTTGTTCTTGAACATATATATATGTGTGGCATTTGGGATTGATGTGCTCAGCTTGTAGGTACTTAGTTATGGGTGACTTGATAGGATTGGGAAGTTAAGAGCTAGCCTATTATAGAGCTTCTCTTTTTGTTAAATTCTAGTTGCCAACACTTAGGTAGCTAGCATAGGTAAAATCCTAAGAAGTTGACCAGCTGATGACCAAGTACTAGGATGTTGAGAAAATTGACCAGTGATTGACCCTTGACTATGTTTGACCTAGAAGGGGGTGCGATCATCTTAATTTCGAGGATAAAATTTTTCTAAGGTGGGTAGGATTGTAACACCCAGTTTCTGAATGAGGGTATTTTTGAAATTTTGCATTTATAATTATTTTTATTGCTATTTAAATCATGATATAATTTTTGGTAATTTTTAAATCAATTTAAAACTGTTTTAAGTCATGGCTTATGATTTTGATACTTTGCTAGTGTAACCTGAGAGACTGTCTGACCTAGAGCCTGACCATGTCATTAGGATAATTTATTTCTACTTTTGAGCATGAAGATATTTTGGTCATTTGGCCTCTTTGAATTATTTCATGATTTATTGCACTGGTGATTGTTAATTTAATTTTTGCTAGCTGTGACTTAAGAGACTGTCCTAGACTTTGACCTTGACCTTGGTAACTTAGTTAACATGGTATGGACCCTAATCTAACTCAAGTTGGTCTTGGTTGACATAAGTTAGCTAAGTTTCATGAAGAGAGTAGGAGAATTTTTGCATTGGACCAAAGGCTAAGGACTTGAGCTAGTTAGCTAGTGCAACTAGGCCCATAGCCCATTAGACTAAACTCTAACCCTAATTTCCACTTTATGACCAGCCACCAGGTCATTTTCCTTTCCTATAAATAATCTCTTCATTAGTTCTTGCCTCTTTCATATCATTTCAACACATAGGAAAAAGAAAGGTTTGTCTATTCTTTCTCAACCCATAGATTCTCCATTTTAAATCCTTTTCTACTCTAGTTTCTTGCATTAGAGCCTAATACTCTCCTATTTTCTGATTTTGGAGTTTAATCCCAGCTTTGGGACAATTTGGGAGCTTTTGGCTAGCAAGGAGGAATCCCCCAATTGGAGCTTTTTCAAGCTTTTTGCACCTATAGGTAAAATCCCTTAAATTGTATTTTAATTCCATTTTTTTGCATTTAGGGCTAGATCTAGGAGTCCCCTAGCTGCCCCTAGAATTTGGATAGATTTTGTGTCCGTTTGGTGTCCGTATCGGACACGTGTCTATGTGTATGTTTATGTGTTTGACAAAATACCTCTTAGAACTTTTTGTCCTTAGTTTTCAAAACAAATTATATATTTGGGTAGCTCTTCATGTGTAGATTAAATATGTATGTGACTGAGCATAATTTAGGTTGTTTTTTGTGTCCAAATTGGATACGCACCGCACGTACAAGGCCCCGGTGCACTGCCCTGCTGCTGGGGGTTGACACAGGACACGACACGGCGACTCAGGTCCTAATTTTTGGTGGACATGGGGGCCTAGTGACTGACACAACACACATAATTTGGGGGATTTTGTCGAGCGGGTTGGGAGAAATCCCACCCGTACTGAAATTGCACACACGCATACACGCGCACAGGCACATCCTGATACGCGTTCGTATCAGGGATACGGTGACACGTTGACCTATTTCAGGGTGACACACATGTACCCCTATGTCCCCTCTAGGACTGTGCACGAGCACGGGTCATATCGAGCCCTGTGTCGAGTCCACAACGACTCGATACGCAAGCACGAGGCAGCCTTCACTGCCAGTTTCTGATATGTTGCCACTTCGAATTTAGACACTTCGTGTCCTGATTTTGGGATACATTTAGACTCCATTGGACACGTTGGGTTTGCTAGATACACTGTACACTTGTTTTACTGTGATTATTTCAAAGTTTTGTTGTTTTGGGCCATGTTCCCATGAGGACTGTGTATGTTCCTGGATTTGGAGGATATTTCAAATTGGCAATGTTTTGATTCCTGAGATTCATACGTTTTGATGTTGGTCTTGTTTGGGTTTGTCAGTATCCTAAGATTGTTAGTTAGCAGGTGAAGGGGATGTATAGTGATACATTAGTTAGTGTCCAGATTTAGAGTTTCATTATGTATCAGAGAATAGGTTTAGTAGGTATCAGAGTATCTAGGCCACTTGAGGGTTAGTTCAGATTAAGGTTAGTTTCCTGGGTGTTCGAATGGAAGTTTGTGGTAGGATATCTCGTATTCTATTAGGATTAGAATTGGGGTTCAGTTGAGCAAAACTAGTGTGTGAAGGAAAGATGTTCTGGGGGCATCCTACTGATACATGATGGAGGATTTGAAGTAGAGAGCGTTCAGTCCACTTGGACTGAACCTAATAGGCAGCAGTTCATGAACTGACCCCTACATCAGTTTATACAAACCGATTTAAGTTTGGCTAGGGTATCCTTGACTTGAGGATATGGTGTGATATATGTGATGACCATGTTGCTGCTGCTATCTATTAGTTGAGTAGGGGGATGCCTATCATTGAATGGTTGAAGGAAGGCAGGAGAGGGGGGTTCACTGCTATTATTGATACAGGTATAAGAAACCCAGGTTAGCAGCAGGGCATTAACAGAGATAGGGAGTGTGTGAATAGAGGCTTGGGTTTAGACCACCTGTCCTACTTAGGAAATAACCACTACAAGAAAATGTAGCATTTACGGCGCACAATTTACGGCGCGCAGTTGCTGCGCGTTGTAAATGATACTCTTTTACAGCGTGCAAATATGTGCGCCATAAAAGAGTTGTTTTTTTGTCTTTTTACAGCGTGTTTGACATGCACGCCGTAATTGAAGACTCATTTACGGCATGCATTTTTGCGTGTTGTAATTGGAGACTCATTTACGGCATGCATTTTTGCGTGTTGTAAATGGAGACTCATTTACGGCATATATTTTTGTGTGTTGTAATTGAATGCTCATTTACGACATGCATTTTTACGCGTTGTGAATGAAGACTCATTTACGACATGCATTTTTCTGCGTTGTAATTGACGGCTCATTTACGATATATATTTTTGCGAGTTGTAAATGATTGTAATGATTTATTAAAAAAATTGGTTTCCCTCGTAACAAATTTTCTCAAATTTTTTTTTTTTAGTTTTCCTCTTTTACAGCTTGCATATAAGTGCCCCGTAAATAAATAAAACTCTTTTACAACTTGCATATAAGTGCGCCTTTAAAGAGTTACCAAATTTTCAGGTTTCCCTCTTCTTATTTCACATTCCTCATTTATTTCCCTCTATAACATTCAAAAGAGTTACCAAAGCTTTATAATCACCTTACTCCCCTTTTATTTCCTAAGCCCTAGATTGAGGATTAGTTGGTCTCCACCGAAAAATAAATTGCACGATTGGGATCTCTAGGTTGGGGAACGACAAGAAGGGGAAGAAGGCCAAAAGGGGGAGGGTACAAGGTTCTTTCCTTGTTCGATCTTCTCCAGGTTCGTTCTTCCAAGCCCTATTAATTAGGGATCGGAATGGGTGTAAACATCCTACTGTTACTGCTACTGCTCTTCGACCGCAGCCTCATCGGAGACCCATTATAAGAATCAACCTGTGCATCTTCACCAACTCTAGCCTCCGATCCCTCATCGAGGTCGAGGAGCGCTCCTACTTCCATCCAGATCCCTTGAGCCCCGACAACCGGACATTGCTCTACTAGGAGACGAGGATCAGTTGCAATTTGTTATCGACCCTCTAGTCGAGCATGATGACATCAGCGTCATTGACTGAGCCCTCATCTCCTCCGGGTTGGCGACCCCCTCCGTCTCCGTCGAGCTCTAGATGGTATGTAGATTTGTGTCAGGACTGATTTTTTTTTTTAGTTCTAGATGGTATGTTGGTATTTTTCTTGAACTCGTTGTCGATTCAGGAATTAGCTTAAGATAACACATGAGTTCATGAGCAGGGGATTTGACTGCCTTAGAATCATTCAAGTGGACGAAAAGATTTCGGTTGAAGCCAATATTCCTTTATTTATTTTGAAATATTTTGAGAACCCTTTCTTCCATTATGTATTATACTTGAATAATGAAGAGCAACCTATGGATCTCAGGAGTAATGACAAGTATCCCCACGAAGTGTGAGGTAATGCTTCTATATGGAGGCATGGAGCTCCCCATCAACGTGTAAGTCAATCTCATCATCCAAGGACGATCATATTTCCCAATTAAGTCATTTCTCACGGCATGTCTTCATAATGGATTTTCTTTTCTTCTGGTTTCTATTCTCCTTAATAAGGGACAATTCCTTAGAAAATTATAGAATATAGATTAAGGCCTGACTTTGCCTTCCTAAAATGATATTTTAGTTTTGCTTATTGTTTCATCTTGTGTGCAGTTACTTTCAGAACTACCAGAACCTGTTACCAAAGCTGTTCAGACAAGAGGATGTGCATGTTGGCACAAGTTTCTTGTATCATCCTGTGTATACAATATTTTCCCTTTTTCATCTTTGATTGATCATGATACATATTCTTTCCCTCCACCCGTTCATGTTTTTTTTTGCCATATTTGCAAATGTTATCATATGTATACCTAGTCCTTATTGAGATCATGTTTAGAGTCTATTGTACTTTACCTTAATATAAGTGTGGGTAATGCTTCTGGTGACTAGTCTATAGAAAGGATAAAACTGAAGAATGATTCTTTTGTACAATCATGTTGACATCTCTGGTTTAATTTGACTGCTACATATAGGATGTGAACGGAACAATTTAAGTACGGAGGTGAGGTTTACCTCTGTTGTGTGAAGGACTGAGTGTAGGTCTGGTCTTTAACGCTTGTTTAAGTTCTTGTATGTGGGAGATCTTTGTCAAAGTTGTTCTCCCCCGCTTTTCATAACCGATCTCTCTTCACATGACTCAATATCCAAAGTAATTCTAAACTGAGAACTATAACAATTTACAATCAACCCATCCAAGAGGATCTATTCTAATCCATATTGCTCGATATTATGTGGAGTTATAATATTGTTTTTTTCAGATTATCTTTACGTATCTAATTAACTCTATATAATATATATACATATTCTATAATTACTTGCTTATATTAATAAACAAATATTACCCATAATCTTTTTAGACTTCAACATATATAACTTATTTTCTTAGAATGTTTTTGTTGCAATGTTTCCGTGGCCGACGGATGGTTATATGTTAGAATGTTCTTTTATTTTTAACTTATGGGTTTGTATAACTTGATCCTTTTACTTTTATCTTTGTTTTTGTTAATTATCATTCTATTGATTCCAACGGCCGTTTAGAGTAGTGCCAAGATTATGTATATATATGTGCATGTTCCACTTGCCGTTGTTGAAAACCTGTAACTTGATCTCTCTCTCTAATCTTCATTTTGACAGTACTGTATGTATAGGTATATATGTTCCATACATCAATTGTGCCGATATAGTTATTGATTTATTTATCACTTATTTAAGAAAACTAATTACTAGCACATCTACTGATTCCGGATCCTTACTAGTATATATATTGAGCTTTCCTTCGCTAGAAGATGGCCATGTACTGGGTTTCAGCCCTAAAGTTGATGAGGTTCGGAGTAATCTTTGCGGTACTCCTGGACAGTCGTCTAGTTTCAGCCTATGTTCGCCACTATGACTTCACTGTAAGTTAAAATCTTACAAAAATTTGGCTTGCTCAATCTTATCGTACTTTTTTGGGGCTAAAACACGTAAGAGTGAAAGCTGTGTATTTATTTTTAACTTTTGTGACTTGTTCTATTCATCTCCTTCCTTCGAAAAAACTGTGTAAAAATAACCCAAATCTTATAAGCCAGAACATTTGAAGAAATGTTGGCTAAGTCGGATAGTTCTTCTTTTGTTACAGTATTTTAAAAAATAATCCCTTTAGTTTGCGTGTCATATATAGGTAAAAGAAGTCCCCTATACTCAACTCTGCAACACGAAGAACATCTTGACTGTGAATGGCGAGTTCCTGGGTCCAACGATTAAAGCTTGTAAAGGCGATATTGTGATAGTCAACCAAGGTGGCCACAACATTACACTCCACTGGTACATATATATGATCAATCTTTTTCTTCCAATATCAACTACAAAGTTTAGTGAATATGTATCTATGTTGAATCTGTACTTAATTAACTAGGCATGGAGTGGACCGATATCGAGGAACCCGTGGTCCAATGGACCAGAGTACATCACACAGTGCTTTAGAATGACCAAAAGTAGGCTTTATGAAATTATTATTAAAATGTTGGGGGAAACTCTTTAGCTAATATGTAAAATTACAAGGCTATAAAATTCTTTAACTAGCACTTGCTGGATTTGTACAGGTGTAAAGTCTCAATTTTAGAGAAAGCATCAGGATTTTCAATCCACAATTGATGCCATACAAGAAGGTATTGACAAGCTTCTATTTTGAATCTGGTAGAACTTTGGATGCGGTCTTTTGTTAATACTCATCATTTTGTTTCTGATATGTGCAACTAAATTTTGAGTTGTTGATTGTGCAAGATCTTAATCATCCTTTTCTAACCAATGCCATTAAAGGTATATTATTCTAGTCATTTTTATTCGTCTTGATATATTTTCAAACATCCTCATAATTTTATCTGGATATGAACCTGGGAATAGGAGTGGACACCCACAGTGCTCCTATCCTGCATGAAACCTGGGAATAGGAGTGGACACCCATATTACTTTTGGCTTTAGCATTCTTAAATATATGGGGGAAACAAACAAAGTAATGGTTTGGTAGTCGAAGTGGTCGACAGCTGGTCCAGACAGTTCACTGGAATTGCACATGGACAAACTGGTCCAGAAGTTTATGCAATTTTGTAGCAACTGTTTTGCAAGCTCGCAAGTTACATGTATGAATATAATTGATAATAGAGCTCAAGAACGTTCGTCTTCTATTTACTGTATGATAGTAGGTTGGTCTAGTGTATTCAATGTATTTAGTAGAGAAGGATCTTGATTTTGTTTCGTGTAGAGAAAATAAAGAGAAATCAATTCCTTTCTTGTTATGAAGATATTGAAAATCAATGGTCGCAAGTGATGGACCTGGTAGACTGCATCTTGAGCTGCTGCTTCTTCAGAATTTTGGGCCTGTATGAAATATATTAAAGATGAGATTAGATGAAAAGATAATTCTACCGTATCCTATAAAGGTAGTATGTGTGATAAGTGATAACCGATCAATTTTCGGATTTCATATGCTGAGAACTGCGATGAAATCATTTGTGTAACTTTTAACTTAATTATAATGTTATCCCGTATATACAAAAGGGTCTCCAGTTAGAAGTTAATTGTGAACCATAGGTACTCCCAGACCAGTGGCCTGTCTATGTCAGAAGGCCAGACACGACACTTGCATGCCCAATTACCTTAGAGTGCATCAAAATCAATGTCGAGTTCTTATCCACATGTTGTATCATGTTGTATTTGTGTCCCTACAACATAGCAGTCTATCCATTAGTTTACTTTAACACCAAGTTCTATATTTCAAAGTTTTTGAAGTGCTGGTAGCAAAAAAATCCCATTTTTTCACGTTTTTCATGCTATATTACCAAGTTGGAGCTCATATACTACATTTTTTTGGTATAAAGCCTCCATTAAACAATACATATATAAACAACAGCTAGCAAAAACATTCCTTTTGTGTGCTACATAACCTTTTGCACCCCCCCTCTTTCCCCCCAATCCACCCCGATACAGAATTGACCTTCGATGTTCTAACTCATGCAATCAATTTCAAATATATTTCAGCATATGAAGCCCCAACATTAATTTCGATAAAGCTCATTTGTAATTGTGAGGTCACTAATATCTGATCTGTTAATATTTGAATACCTGAATATTGACAAATGTAGACCATGGACTTGGTGGAATTGCACATGGACAAGATTTAGTTGTGGGACTATTATGCCTCTTTGGGACTTTTTTTAGATATTGAGCAACAAAAACAGGTAGGTCAGTTCAAGTAAGGGAGGTCAGTTTAAGTATCCTGTTTTATGCCGATACATGCTAATACCATAAGACTTTATACATATATTTCTGTATATATGTAAGTATCTTGTTTTAGATATTGAGCAACAAAAACAAAGCCTTTATACATCTTGTTATAGCATTCCTGTTCCAGTATGCTTATATACTACATTATTGATGCAGTTCTGTATCTAATAAATATCTAAAAACCTTTATACAACCTTCATATACTAAGGTAGATTGCATTCGATTCCCTTTGTGTTGTGTTTACAGCTGATCTGAGACATGTTATAATTACAGTCAAACTTTTGCTCTCTCCTTTCTTTTAACTGGACTACATGATGCATTGATGTTCTACTTCAAAAGTAATTGAAGATTCAATCTCATTATCGTACAGCATAGTTTTTCTCTTTGGGTGCTAACACAATGTTATAATTGCAATGTCAGGAACTCAGGGAGATCTTATCAAGTACCGAAAAAGAGAGAGATGATGTGAGTTTTATTTCAGTAAGCAAGGCACTGACAAGGAGATCTTATCAACTGAAACTTGTATTTTTGTCATTTTAATTTGAACCCCCATTTTGGTTGCACTTGAATATTTGTTTGAGACTTGTATTTGGACCATTTGAATTTGAAATATAATTTTGGTTGCACTTGGCAAAAGCTTTATTCAATTTTGGTTTGCTTGCAATTGTGCCATTTGAATTTGGACTACAACTGAATATATATATATATATATATATATATATATATATATATATATTTATTTATATATATATATTTGTGTGTGTGTGTGTGTGTGTGTGTGTGTGTGTGTGTGTGTGTGTGTGTGTGTTTGGCACTTGCATTTGTGTCAAAGTGAATTGGAGGTCATTTTGGTTGCACATGGCAGAAGCTTTACTATATATTAATGGTTGTTGGTATTGTATTTGTTCTCCCATCTTAATTGTTTGATTCGTGCACACATTGCTGCTGTTGTCCTAAAAGATAGAGAGATCATTTACAACATGCTAATGTTTGTTGTAAAAAAAATAGTGATTGTCATTTACAGCGTTATAATGCGCGTTGTAAAAGGATAGCGATTGTCATTTACGGCGTGCTAATGCACGTTGTAAAAGGATAGCGATGGTTATTTACAGCGTTCTTATGCGCGTTGTAAAAGGATAGCGATGGTTATTTACAGCGTTCTTATGCGCGTTGTAAAAGGATAGCGATGGTTATTTACAGCGTTCTAATGCACGCCGTAAAAGGATAGCGATGGTTATTTACAGCGTTTGTATGCGCGCCGTAAGTAATAGGCTCATTTACGGCATGACCTTTTACGGCATAAAAAAGTACGCCGTGAAAGATCATTTACGGTGCGTTTCGCGCGCCGTAAATGAGCATTTTTCTTGTAGTGAACAAGTATCAGTATGATAGAGATTAGGGGTAGTGTGAGGGTCTCTTGCCCAGGTAATAGGGAACCCATCAGTCGAGTGTTAAGTTGAGTGAAGGATGTAGCAGTGGCATTAAGAGAATGGGGTCGGGTATTTGGCCTTGGCCAATGTTTTGTAGAGCAGCAGCATTGCTCTGCAAGTGGCTTATGAAATCACAAGTCATTTTATGACTTAAAGGCTTAATGGCCCATAGGCCCACACCCCTTGAACCAAACCCTAACCCTAAAAATCTGGCCAGCCATAGTGTGTCCCCTACCCCTATTTATATCACCTTGAAATTAGGGCTTACCTCTTTAGGAAATCATTGCCATTTGGAAGAGGTGAGTCTCCATCTTTGTAAATTCTTAGAAAATCCATTTTTACTCCAAATTCCTCCAAACAAAATGTAATAGGACCTAATATTAGTCTTCTTGCTGTTGTTGAAGAGTATTTTCAGGAAGAACATAATTTGAGGGAGTTTGGTGGCTTGTAGAACTCTTCCCATTTGGGGATTCTAACCCATTGTTCATCTATAGGTATAATCCCTTCTATTGCATATAAATTCTGTTAAAATTCATTTCTAGGATGTCCTAACCCTAACCTAACAGTAGGATAGGCTAACCCTAGGATTTGGACCCATTTCGTGTCCGTATCGGACACGTATCCACGTGTATAGGTAAGTGTTCGACGAAATGCCTCAAAGGGCATTTCGTTCGATTTTGTGGTTTGTGTTTGAATAGAAAAATCCGTTTTCACCTCGCTTATGCTTTTCTTGGACACTGAGCATGTTTTTGTGTTGGGTTGAGTCGACACGAGCGCGTGGACACGCGGTCGTGCGCGCGTGCACACTGGCAGGATTCTTTCCTGCTACTCGTGTGCGTTTTCTCAGTGCAAAAGATGTTTTAACCCTCAAAACTTGACACGTGTGTCATGTCCATGACTGACATAAGATCTTTAGAGTTTCAGGAACTCTCGTATCGTGTCGGACACAGATTCGTGCCTGCACGTATGGTACATTGTGCGGTTCAGTGTGTAGTATGGTGTTCTATGATTAAATTGATTTAAATAGTTTTAATTGTGTTTTTATTTATTAGATAGATCCTAAGATGTTATATAATCTCTGTTATAATAGGTTGCACATTGGAAATGGTTTGATGTGGAGTTATGGGTTCGAATTTGGGAAGTTCTGCAAATTCTTGATACTGCTCTGATACTGATTTTTCAGTTTTCCCAAAGACCCTTTAATTCCCTATTTGGTTATGTTTTCAATTGATTTTGAACCCCACATATCATAATACATGTTAGCTAAGTTTTTACATTTCGAATATAGGCTTTTGGAATGGGAAGGGATTTTTAGTATGTGGTTTCATTTCAATTTGTTGAACTGTGTTACTGTTGAACCTGAGAATGGTTCTTAATAATCTTAAATCGATTTCCTTTCATTTTCAGAAACTTGAGAATGTGTATTTCTGAACTGAGGGTGTTGGTTTCTCTTTAACTGTCATTAAACTGATATGGACGGTGTTCACTGTCATGTATAATAACCTGAGTGGTTTCCCTAATTTTCTATGAATAGGAACCTTAATTTCCTCTTTCATCCTTAAACTGATTTTGATTCATGATATATGCAAGAACCTGAGATTTCCAATCTTCCTATATTTGAACTGTTGTTAACTGTTTACCTGAGAAATGGATTAATAATGTGTGGTTCAAATATGTGTATACCAGAGTTTTTCTCCTCTAGTTTTTGAACTGAAATGAACTTCAAACCTGAGTTTTTCCCTTTGTATTTGATTACAATGCTGTCATTCTTTAACCTGATATGGTATGTGTTTTAACTGTGTTTTAAGTTCAATTTTTAATCTGAGTTTTACTGTTAGAAAAACCTGAACTAGCTCTTCTCTTTTTAAACAAATATTGGTTGTTAACTGTTGAAGCATGGGATGTTGAACTGAGAATCAATTTCCAGTTTTTCCCTTTGACTGTGTGATTCACTGCTAATGTATAACCTGAGATTCAATATGTATTACCTGAGAATGTATGTATTCACTGATTTCTCAATTTCTGAACACACACCCACAGTTATTGCTCACTGTTTTCAATTGTAAAATCTGAGATTGGCTTGAGTAAATGGTTTGTTTGTTCACTGATTTTTACTTCATGCCTCACATGTGTCTCACACCCTCACTCTCTTTTATATACACACAGGTTTCTTGTCACACACATTGTAGATTCATGTGTCCCCTCACTCCTTTCTTATGTATACATAGATATATACTTGGTGTTATATATATATAAGTTCCTATATAATATATCATAGTGTTGTAATATACATATTAGTTATATATAGGAATGTGTGAAAATGTATATATATATATATGATACTATGTGATATGATATGTTATAGAGTATGGGATACCATATGACATAATATATTGTATATATGATATTATGTGATATGTTATGATATATGGGTGAAATGGTATAGTGACTATAGGATAGGTGTATTCTTAATAAACTATTAGACATAGTCATATCATATGGTTATGTGATTTAGGCATGGTTAGGTATGGTATGCCTAGTTGGAATCTAGATAGACTGTTTAGCCTTAGTAAACCTAGAGTAGACTTGTTAGAACCTAGAATAACTTGTTAGACCTAGATTAGACTAGTTTGACTTCTAGGGTTGACCAGAGTTGACCAAGAGTTGACTTTGGTCTAGATTGACCTAGATTCATGTAGAACGCATTGTAGTGCATTACATTACTATTCTGGACTTGTTGTGACTTGTACTGTTCTAAATAGGAGCCAGACACCACTCCTCGGACAGTACTTTCATCTCGGACATTCAGTTAGCAGGCGAGTACATTCTCTGATCTTTTCATACCTGTCTAGATTATATTCTTGCTCTAGATTACTCTGCATGATGCTGACACGTATCTTCACGGATTAGTACTATATGGATCCTTTCCTGAGATGTTATCCCTCTACGGGTGCATCGGGTATTTCATGCTCATATACTTTATCATGTGCATCAGGTACTCCTTGTACTCGTACTAGTTCATATTTTTACATGTTCTCATGTGCTTTATCACGTGCCTCATGTACTACTCATTACATGAGTTCACGTATCTTAGTTGTATTCATGTGCTTATAATGTAACTTGAATGGATCCTTGTGTATTAATTGGGGCGGGGTGAGTAGAATTGGTTATGTGATCATTATCCCCAGTAGCTGTATAAATGTGCCTCCTTATTTGTATTCATGTGCCCCTGAGCCGTAGCGAAAGCGAGTCTTCATAGGGCGATTGTCACTGCTTATGGACCCGAACCTGGGTGATCTATCCATGACCAGGATGAAGCTTGGGTGAAACTAAGTGGAGGTCCGAACCGACTGATGTTGAAGAATCAGCGGATGAGTTGTGGTTAGGGGTGAAATGCCACTCGAACCCAGAGCTAGCTGGTTCTCCCCGAAATGCGTTGAGGCGCAGCAGTTGACTGGACATCTAGGGGTAAAGCACTGTTTTGTACTCTAAATCACTTAGCCACTTACAGTCTCTACTATCATGTATTTACTTTCAGTTACAAAATATCTCATGTTTACTTGTACTTCCATTCAACACTTCCTGTATTTTACTCTATTGCATGATTTATACTCCTAACCTGCTATGAACTGTATAAGAGATATGTGCTCGTTCCCGTCCTGACTGGACCTGTTGAAAATATGACAGAGGACGAGACTGAGGCGTTCTGCCCTACTTACTACGGTGCCACACTAGATGAGTGCCTGGACTTGGACCAGCAGCAGGATCCATTAGCAGTAGACGACACTCCATTAGTTTAGGATTGTCTTACTTTTCTGGATCACTGTATTAGATTTTGAGATATTCTGAGATATATATTTATTTATAGACACTTAGAATTCTGGAATTGTATCTCTGTGATTCTCCTGTTCGGGATATATTATCTTTCATTATCATTCTATCTTTCCTGTTCTACCTTAGCTGTGGTTGAGTTATATTTCTGTTATGTCACCCCCATTCGGGGAGTATAATTGTGATTACCTTCAACTGTTAGATGTTGTGACCTAGGACAGCGTTCTACCGCCGACACTGCGGCGTAGGCTAGACGCACCCACGTCTCGTGCCCTTACTATTGGGTGCGGGTCGTGACACGTTTTTAGTGGTGGCCCATGCAGGTCTAGGTTGGAAATGTAGTGGTATTCGAACTAGAATATTACTGCAGCCTGCAGTAGGAATTAGTATATTTTTGAAGGTACTCAATCACACTAGGAAAATCCTATCAGATTCTGTATATCTACAATTTGCTGCTTATTGTCTTTCCTTGAGTATAAACTGTCCTCCTTTGAAATTTTTGCTTCATTCTCAGAAATTGCTTTTTGTTTTGATCTGTCTTCATGATGGTTATGAAGACACAATCTCATCGCTCTATTTCGGGGGATACTATCGAGAGGCTGGCCACCTCTCGTCCTGTTCATCAGGGCCTCGAGACCACAGCTCCTGTTGTGCCGACTCAGGTTGGCATTTCTGCTACATTAGAGGTGCACCTCCGTCTGTACAGAGACCTTTTCCGTCATTTCCGATTCTTTCAGCAGCAGAAGCCAGCTCAGTAGCAGTATCAGTAGCAGGGTCGTACACCATTTCAGCAGGTGCAGCAGCAGCAGGCACCCCGTCAGCAGCAGGTAGTCGTTTGTGCCTTCTGCAAGAAACCGGGGCACATGATCCATGAGTGCAGGAAGAAGCTAGGCAAGTGCCTACTTTGTGGTACGGGAGATCACCAGTTGAGGGACTGCCCCGGGGCTTTTGGACGAGGACAGCAGAGAGGTGGAGCCAAGGCTCAGCAGGCCAGCAGAGGGGACCAGCCCTGCAGACCCAGCAGCAGAGGTTCCAGCAGCACCAGCAGCAGGCATGAGGTGGACAGCAGGGGCGAGCTTTCTCCATGGCAGCTGAGGATGCCGAGGCCATCGGAGAGCTGATAGCAGGTTCGGTTCTCCTAGATTCCCTTCCAGCATTTGTACTCTTTGATCCTGGGGCTTCCTACAGCTTTATGTCAGTGTCGTATGCTATTAGACACAGTCTGGTTTCTGAACCATTGCCTAGGACCTACAAGATCACGACCGGGGGTGGGGTCATCCTCGTGAGTGATGTTTACAGAGGGCGGAGTGTCATATTGGGAGGCCGAGAGTTGGGAGTGAGTCTACTAGTCATGCCATTACCGATCTACGACATTGTATTAGGTATGGACTGGCTGAGTAGACACCACGCCCGTATTGATTGCCGTGGGGGTAGAGTTTTGTTCGGGGCGCCAGGAGAGCCAGAGTTTGAGTACACCCGGTGTCAGGCAGAGCAGGACGGCGGAGTCTTTTGTGGAGCTTCAGTTGAGGAGCAGGTGGCTCCGCATCCCTTGATCGCAGAGTTTATAGAAGTATTCCCAGAGGAGTTGCCAGGGCTTCTACCAGACAGAGATGTAGAGTTCTCGATAGACTTGGTTCCCGGTGCAGAACCGATCTCCCAGCATGTCTATCGAGTGAACAACAGCGAGTTGGTGGAGCTGAAGAAGCAGGTGGATGAGCTGCAGGACAAGGGCTTCATCCGTTCGAGTTCTTCACCTTGGGGTGCACCGGTACTCTTCGTACCCAAGAAGGATGGGTCGGTACGGATATGTATCGACTACAGGGCTCTTAACAACCTGACGATCAAGAACAGATACCCACTGCCGCGGATCGATGATCTGTTTGATCAGTTGAGTGGAGCTCGGGTGTTCTCCAAGATTGATTTGAGGTCAGGTTATCACCAGGTGAAGGTGAAGAGGGAGGATATTCCCAAGACCGCTTTCAGGATACGGTACGGGCAGTTTGAGTTTTTGGTTATACCGTTTGGGCTAACCAATGCACCAGCAGTGTTTATGAATCTGATGAACAAAGTGTTCCACCAGTACTTGGATAAGTTCGTGGTGGTGTTCATTGATGATATCATTGTATATTCTAAGACAGAGGAGCAGCACGAGGAGCATCTGCGGATAGTGCTAGAGACTCTCAGGAGGGAGCAGCTTTATGGGAAACTCTCCAAGTATGAGTTTTTCTTGGACCGGGTGGACTTCTTGGGGCATGTGGTGACTGGAGATGGTATCTCAGTTGACCCCAAAAAGATTATAGCAGTTGAGGCTTGGACAGCGCCGACTTCAGTGGCAGAGATCAGGAGTTTCCTGGGGCTGGCAGGATATTATAGGAGATTTATGCAGGATTTCTCCCGGGTTGCAGAGCCGTTGACACGGTTGACCCGGAAGGATACTAAGTTTGTTTGGTCAGAGGAGTGTCAGACAGCTTTTGATGAGTTGAAGAAGCGGCTTACGATAGCTCCGATTCTGACATTGCCTTCAGGATCAGGTGGATTCACTATTTATAGTGATGCTTCAGGGAAGGGGCTGGGTTGTGTCTTGCAGCAGCATGGGAAGGTGATTGCCTATGCTTCCAGGCAATTACGTCCCCATGAGAAGAACTACCCTACCCATGACCTGGAGCTGGCGGCGGTGATTTTTGCTTTGAAGTTGTGGAAGCACTATCTGTATGGCGAGAGGGTAGAGATTTTCACAGATCACAAGAGCTTGAAGTATGTGTTTACACAGAAGGAGCTCAACATGAGGCAGCGCAGGTGGCTTGAGTTGATGAAGGACTTTGACATCGCACTTCAGTATCATCCGGAAAAGGCCAACGTAGTTGTCGATACCTTGAGTAGGTATCCGACAACCATGTGTTTGACTATGGATCGGCACCTGCTTGCAGACTTGGAGAGCCTTAGGATAGAGGTGATTGTGCCAGGGATGCAGATGCAGTTATGGGGCCTTCAGATACAGTCGGACTTGATGGACAGGATCAAGGTGACACAGTTTGATGATGTGGCTCTACGGTGTATCCGAGAGCAGATCAGTGCAGGAGTGGAGGATGTTGAGTTCTCACTTGCAGAGGATGGTGCCCTGAGGCACGGTTCCTGATTATGTGTGCCTAGCAGGGAGCTCAGAGTGCAGGTTATGCAGGAGGCTCACAGATCGCAGTACTCTATACATCCTGGTGCCAACAAGATTTATATGGATCTGCGAAAGCATGTCTGGTGGTACGGGATGAAGCAGGAGGTATCCCACTTCGTAGCTAGATGCTTGGTCTGTCAGCAGGTCAAGGCAGAGAGGAAGAGGCCCGAAGGACTATTGCAGCCGTTGCCCATTCCAGAGTGGAAGTGGGAACATATTACCATGGATTTTGTATCGGGGTTGTCGCGTACGCCAGGAGGGAAAGACACAATTTGGGTCATCGTTGACAGATTGACCAAATCGGTCCACTTTTTGCCATTCAAGGTGGGTACGTCTACAGAGAGGCTCGCGGAGTTGTATATGAGACAGTTAGTCAGAATTCACGGAGTTCCCGTCAGCATAGTCTCAGATCGGGATAGTCGCTTTACTTCCCATTTTTGGAGGAGTCTGCAGACTAGCTTGGGCACTCAGCTCAAGTTTAGTACTGCATACCACCCCCAGACGGACGGACAGTCAGAGAGGACTATTCAGACCCTTGAGGATATGCTGCGGACGTGCGTCCTAGATTTTGGAGGTTCCTGGGAGGATCACCTATATTTGGTAGAGTTTGCTTACAACAACAGTTATCAGGCCAGCATTGAGATGTCGCTGTTTGAGGCTCTGTACGGGCGTAGGTGTCGTACACCCTTATCTTGGGATGTTGTTGGAGAGCGAGCTTTACTGGGACCAGAGATGGTTGTTGACGCAGCGGAGAAGGTGAAGCTCATCAGGGACAGACTTCGCGTGGCGCAGGACAGACATCGGCACTGGGCCGATAGCCACCGGAGGCCGCTGGAGTTTGAGGTACAGATTTAGAGATAGGGTTAGAATTAGGTTGTATTTTGTTTTGTTTGTTTGATTGATCGTGTTTGATTTTTAGTAACTTGAGACCTTGCTTGTAATTAGGTTGGAGACATGGTTTTTCTGCGGATATCTCCGACGCGTGGTATGATACGTTTTGGTGGAGGTGGGAAGCTTAGCCCGCGCTTCATCGGCCCTTTCGTTATCAGCAGGAGAGTCGGTGACGTGGCATACAGGCTAGACTTGTCACCTATACTAGTGGGAGTTCACAACGTATTCTACATATCACAGTCGAGATGGTATGTGGCTGACCCCAGTCATGTGCTCGATCATTCGGAGATTGAGGTTGGACCTACTCTCAGTTATCCAGAGCAGCCTGTGGAGATTCTGGATCGCCGAGAGAAGGTATTGAGGAACCAGGTGATACCCTTGGTACGCGTTGCATGGAGGCATCATTCTCCAGGAGAGTCTACCTGGGAGCGGGAGGATGAGATGTGCGAGCGGTACCCCTATCTTTTTGGACCTTGAGGTATACTTTTCTATCCTTCTTAGCAGTTAGTTTCGCCTTTAAATTTCGAGGACGAAATTATTTAAGGGGGGTAGATTTGTCACTACCACTTTTTTAGCTTGAGGGTATTTTGGTCATTTTCAATTTTAGAATTTAATTTGGAATTATTATTATTATTTATAATTAATGTGATTTTTAAGTGATTTTAGTATAATTGTTTTTGGTGTTCTAGTGGACTTTGACTTATGTTGACCTTGGAGACTAACCTAGTGGCTAACCTAGGTCATGGCTAAGTGATTAGGATATGAAAACCTAGGTTGACTTAAGTTAATGAGGTTTAACTCATTGGAATTAGTTTGGGGAAATTAGGAGCTAGATTGATTAATGAATGGCTTGTGAAATCACAAGTCATTTTATGACTTAAAGGCTTAATGGCCCATAGGCCCACACCCCTTGAACCAAACCCTAACCCTAAAAATCTGGCCAGCCATAGTGTGTCCCCTTTCCCTATTTATATCACCTTGAAATTAGGGCGTGCCTCTTTAGGAAATCATTGCCATTTGGAAGAGGTGAGTCTCCATCTTTGTAAATTCTTAGAAAATCTATTTTTACTCCAAATTCCTCCAAACAAATTGTAATAGGACCTAATATTAGTCTCCTTTCTGTTGTTGATGAGTATTTTTAGGAAGAACACAATTTGAGGGAGTTTGGTGGCTTGTGGAACTCTTCCCATTTGGGGATTCTAACCCATTGTTCATCTATAGGTATAATCCCTTATATTGCATATAAATTATGTTAAAATTTATTTCTAGGATATCCTAACCCTAACCTAACAGTAGGATAGGCTAACCCTAGGATTTGGACCCATTTCGTGTCCGTATCGGACACGTATCCACGTGTATAGGTAAGTGTTCGATGAAATGCCTCAAAGGGCATTTCGTTCGATTTTGTGGTTTGTGTTTGAATAAAAAAATCTATTTTCACCTCGCTTATGCTTTTCTTGGACACTGAGCATGTTTTCGTGTCGGGTTGAGTCGACACGAGCGCGTGGACACGCGGTCGTGCGCGCGTGCACAGTGGCAGGATTCTCCCCTGCTACTCGTGTGCGTTTTCTCAGTGCACACGATGTTTCAACCCTCAAAACTTGACACGTGTGTCATGTCCATGACTGACACGAGATCCCTAGAGTTTCAGGAACTCTCGTGTCGTGTCGGACACGGATTCGTGCCTGCACGTGTGGTACACTGTGCGGTTCAGTGTGCAGTGTGGTGTTCTGTGATTAAATTGATTTAAATAGTTTTAATTGTGTTTTTATTTATTAGATAGATCCTAGGTATGTTATATAATCTCTATTATAATAGGTTGCACATTGGAAATGGTTTGATGTGGTGTTATGGGTTCGAATTTGGAAAGTTCTGCAAATTCCTGATACTGCTCTGATACTGATTTTTCAGTTTTCCCAAAGACCCTTTAATTCCCTATTTGGTTATGTTTTCAATTGATTTTGAACCCCACATATCATAATACATGTTAGCTAAGTTTTTATATTTCGAATATAGGCTTTTGGATTGGGAAGGGATTTTTAGTATGTGGTTTCATTTCAATTTGTTGAACTGTGTTACTGTTGAACCTGAGAATGGTTCTTAATAATCTTAAATCGATTTCCTTTCATTTTTAGAAACCTGAGAATGTGTATTTCTGAACTGAGGGTGTTGGTTTCTCTTTAACTGTCATTAAACTGATATGGATGGTGTTCACTGTCATGTATAATAACCTGAGTGGTTTTCCTAATTTCCTGTGAATAGAAACCTTGATTTCCTGTTTCATCCTTAAACTGATTTTGATTCATGATATATGCAAGAACCTGAGATTTCCAATCTTCCTATATTTGAACTGTTGTTAACTGTTTACCTGAGAAATGGATTGATAATGTGTGGTTCAAATATGTGTATACCAGAGTTTTCCTCCTCTAGTTTTTGAACTGAAATGAACTTCAAACCTGAGTTTTTCCCTTTGTATTTGACTACAATGTTGTCATTCTTTAACCTGATATAGTATGTGTTTTAACTGTGTTTTAAGTTCAATTTTTAATCTGAGTTTCACTGTTAGAAAAACCTGAACTAGCTCTTCTCTTTCTAAATAAATATTGGTTGTTAACTGTTGAAGCATGGGATGTTGAACTGAGAATCAATTTCCAGTTTTTTTCTTTGACTGTGTGATTCACTGCTAATGTATAACCTGAGATTCAATATGTATCACCTGAGAATGTATGTATTCACTGATTTCTCAATTTCTGAACACACACCCACAGTTATTGCTCACTGTTTTCAATTGTAAAATCTGAGATTGGCTTGAGTCAATGGTTTGTTTGTTCACTGATTTTTACTTCATGCCTCACATGTGTCTCACACCCTCACTTTCTTTTATATACACACAGGTTTCTTGTCACACACATTGTAGATTCATGTATCCCCTCACTCCTTTCTTATGTATACATAGATATATGCTTGGTGTTATATATATATAGGTTCCTATATAATATATCATAGTGTTGTACTATACATATTAGTTATATATAGGAATGTGTGAAAATGTATATATATATATATATATATATATATATATATATATATATATATATATATATATATATATATATATATATGATACTATGTGATGGGATACCATATGACATAATGTATTGTATATATGATATTATGTGATATGTTATGATATATGGGTGAAATGGTATAGTGACTATAGGATAGGTGTATTCTTAATAAACTATTAGACATAGTCATATCATGTGGTTATGTGATTTAGGCATGGTTAGGTATGGTATGCCTAGTTGGAATCTAGATAGACTGTTTAGCCTTAGTAAACCTAGAGTAGACTTGTTAGAACCTAGAATAACTTGTTAGACCTATATTAGACTAGTTTGACTTCTAGGGTTGACCAGAGTTGACCAAGAGTTAACTTTGGTCTAGATTGACCTAGATTCATGTAGAACACATTGTAGTGCATTACATTACTATTCTGGACTTGTTGTGACTTGTACTGTTCTAAATAGGAGCCAGACACCACTCCTCGGACAGTACTTTTATCTCGGACATTCAGTTAGCAGGCGAGTACATTCTCTGATCTTTTTATACCTGTCTGGATTATATTCTTGCTCTAGATTACTCTACATGATGCTGACACGTATCTTCACAGATTAGTACTATATGGATCCTTTCCTGAGATGTTATCCCTCTACGGGTGCATCGGGTATTTCATGCACATGAACTTTATCATGTGCATCAGGTACTCCTTGTACTCGTACTAGTTCATGTTTTTACATGTTCTCATGTGCTTTATCACGTGCCTCATGTACTACTCATTACATGAGTTCACGTATCTTAGTTGTATTCATGTGCTTATAACGTAACTTGAATGGATCCTTGTGTATTAATTGGGGCGGGGTGAGTAGAATTGGTTATGTGATCATTATCTCCAGTAGCTGTATAAATGTGCCTCCTTATTTGTATTCATGTGCCCCTAAGCCGTTTACATAACCATATTGTACTCTAAATCACTTAGCCACTTACAGTCTCTACTATCATGTATTTACTTTCAGTTACAAAATATCTCCTGTTTACTTGTACTTCCATTCAGAACTTCCTGTATTTTACTCTATTGCATGATTTATACTCCTAACCTGCTATGAACTGTATAAGAGATATGTGCTCATTCCCGTCCTGACTGGACCTGTTGAAAATATGACAGAGGACGAGACTGAGGCGTTCTGCCCTACTTACTACGGTGCCACACTAGATGAGTGCCTGGACTTGGACCAGCAGAAGGATCCATTAGCAGTAGACGACACTCCATTAGTTTAGGATTGTCTTACTTTTCTGGATCACTATATTAGATTTTGAGATATTCTGAGATATGTATTTATTTATAGACACTTAGAATTCTGGAATTGTATCTCTGTGATTCTCCTGTTCTGGATATATTATCTTTCATTATCATTCTATCTTTCCTGTTCTACCTTAGCTGTGGTTGAGTTATATTTCTGTTATGTCACCCCCATTCGGGGAGTATAACTATTATTACCTTCAACTGTTAGATGTTGTGACCTAGGACAGCGTTCTACCGCCGATACTGCGGCGTAGGCTGGACGTACCCACGTCTCATGCCCTTACTCTAGGGTGCGAGTCATGACAACATGGGGGCCCATAAATGGGTGCACATGAAATTCACATGAAGGCTCATAAATGAGTGCACATGAAGTATAGGTTATACATGAGATACATGGGAAACATGACCTAACATGATAGCACATGAGAGTACACGAGCGAGCACGAACGAGCATGAAGCACATGAAAACATGAATAACATGAGAGCGAGGAATGCACGATGTACATGAAACACATGGCATGATGTATTCGATGCTCCCGAGGGAGATAACATCTCAATGTAGGGATCCATATAGTACCAATCCATGATAATTTCGTGACAGCATCAAATAAGGTAAACTAGAGCAGGAATATAATTCTAAGCAAGTTATGAAATGATCAGAGAATATGCTCGCCTGGTATCTGAATGTCTGAAGTAAAAGTACCGTCCGAGATGAGGTACCTGACTCCTAGTTAGAGCAACACAAGTCAAGATGTACACAGGGAAAGATAAATGTAATCTACAATGCATCTGCATGCTGTCTAGGTCAACTAGACTAAAGTCAACCCTTGGTCAACTCCAGTCAACTATACTAGTCAAGGCTAGGACAACTAGGTCAAACTTAACCCAACAAGTCTAATAAGTCTCACTAGGCCTAACCAAGCCTAGGCTAGCACTCACTTACAATTACAAGCCAAACCAAGCATCACACATACTAGTATACATGCATACACTATATATAGAATTAGATAGGCTATGAGTCTAGTATACAAGCAATGTACACATAAAATAGGGGTATGTGATGTGAAGGGAAAATATAAACCATGGAATGGTTGTCATGTGTATGGGTGTTAATCATAGCAAGAGGGTTGCATAAAGTGTGTACTGGTTGGTGTCAATGTGACTTGGTGTGTGTGTGTGTGTTCATATACATGTGGTGTCTCAAACTCAATTTAGAAGTTAATTTCATATCAATCTCAGGTCATCTTGATTGAAACTCAGTTTACCAAATCAACCTAAACTACAATATCAACCAAATCAAGTATCAACTACATCAACAATTTCTCAGTTTCCTGATACATCTCAGTTCATCTTAGGTTTTCCTGATATATCCATTCTCAGATTTTTACATTCAAATCAAACCAACTCAGTTTAAACATTTGGAATAATTCTCAAAATAGGAACAGTGTTCAGTCATACATATGTGTGTGTGTGTTTTTTAGGAATGTGTGTGAGTGTATGACAGGAAATCAAATGTGTCTTGTGTGTGTGAGTGAAATGTGACAGATTTAGGTTGTGTGTGTAGGAGTGTCTTCAATGTGTGTGTATGACTGGAAATTAGTGTACAATAGACAGTACAATATAGATGTTCAAATCTGGACAAATCAAGTGGCTGCAACCTGGCACATTCAAATGTAGGCTAATATCACTCTAAACTAACATAACAAATCTAACACACTATTCTAATACACCCTGGTCCTATCATCTCTGTTAAATCCTAATCTAGGATGCCAACCACATCCCAGCCCTCTGATACATTACTAATACTATACTCATAACTCTAATACATTCTAACTTATATCCCTTACATAAATCTATTATCTCAAAACCTCCCCCAATTCTCACTAACTCGACCCTCATGTCTAATGCCAAGGCAGTTTGTAGACTACCAAGCCAAGCCACTGCTCTGCATTGCAAGTGCCATGCCAAGCATGGCCACTGCAGCTGCTGCCCGAGCCTGCATTGCAAGGCAATACCCTTGCCTGCTGCTACTGCAATGCTGCTTGCAGAGCAATGCTGCTGCTCTACAAAATATTGGCCAAGGCCAAATACCCGACCCCATTCTCTTAATGCCACTGCTACATCCTTCACTCAACTTAACACTCGACTGATGGGTTCCCTATTACCTGGGCAAGAGACCCTTACACTACCCCTAATCTCTATCATACTGATACTTGTTATTTCCTAAGTAGGACAGGTGGTCTAAACCCAAGCCTCTATTCACACACTCCCTATCTCTGTTAATGCCCTGCTGCTAACCTGGGTTTCTTATACCTGTATCAATAATAGAAGTGAACCCCCCTCTCCTGCCTTCCTTCAACCATTCAATGATAGGCATCCCCCTACTCAACTAATAGATAGCAGCAGCAACATGGTCATCACATATATCATACCATATCCTCAAGTCAAGGATACCCTAGCCAAACTTAAATCTGTTTGTATAAACTGATGTAGGGGTCAGTTCATGAACTGCTGCCTATTAGGTTCAGTCCAAGTGGACTGAACGCTCTCCACTTCAAATCCTCCATCATGTATCAGTAGGATGCCCCCAGAACATCTTTCCTTCACACACTAGTTTTGCTCAACTGAACCCCAATTCTAATCCTAATAGAATACTAGATATCCTACCACAAACTTCCATTCGAACCCCCAGGAAACTAACCTTAATCTGAACTAACCCTCAAGTGGCCTAGATACTCTGATACCTACTAAACCTATTCTCTGATACATAATGAAACTCTAAATCTGGACACTAACTAATGTATCACTATACATCCCCTTCACCTGCTAACTAATAATCTTAGGATACTGACAAACCTAAACAAAACCAACATCAAAACGTATGAATCTCAGGAATCAAAACATTGCCAATTTAAAATATTCCCCAAATCTGGAACATACACAGTCCTCATGGGAACATGAATTTTCGAAAGCCCAAAACAACAAAACTTCAAAATAATCACAGTAAAACAAGTGTACAGTGTATCTAGCAAACTCCACGTGTCCAATGGAGTCTAAACGTGTCCCAAAATCAGAACATAAAGTGTCCAAATTCGAAGTGGCAACATATCAGAAACTGGCAGTGAAGGCTGCCTCATGCTTGCGTGTCGAGTCGTTGTGGACTCGACACAGGGCTCAATATGACCCGTGCTCGTACACAGTCCTAGAGGGGACATAGGGGTACGTGTGTGTCACGCTGAAATAGGTCAATGTGTCGCCGTATCCCTGATACGAACGCGTATCAGGGCGTGACTGTGCGCGTGTATGCGTGTGTGCAATTTCAGTGCGGGTAGGATTTCTCCCAATCCGCTCGACGAAATCCACCCAAATTTTGTGTGTTGTGTCAGTTACTAGGCCCCCGTGTCCACCAAAAATCAGGACCTGAGTCACCGTGTCGTGTCCTGTGTCAACCCCCAGCAGCAGGGCAGCGCACCGGGGCCTCGTGCGTGCGGTACGTGTCCGATTTGGATACGAAAAACAACCTAAATCATGCTCAGTCACATACATATTTAATCTACACATGAAGAGCTACCCAAATATATAATTTGTTTCGAAAACTAAGGACAAAAAGTTCTAAGAGGTATTTTGTCAAACACATAAACATACACATAAACACGTGTCCGATACGGACACCAAACGGACACAAAATCTACCCAAATTCTAGGGACAGCTAGGGGACTCCTAGATCTAGCCCTAAATGCAAAGAAAATGGAATTAAAATACAATTTAAGGGATTTTACCTATAGGTGCAAAAAGCTTGAAAAAGCTCCAAATGGGGGATTCCTCCTTGCTAGCCAAAAGCTCCTAAATTGTCCCAAAGCTGGGATTAAACTCCAAAATCAGAAAATAGGAGAGTATTAGGCTCTAATGCAAGAAACTAGAGTGGAAAAGGATTTAAAATGGAGAATCTATGGGTTGAGGAAGAATAGACAAACCTTTCTTTTTCCTATGTGTTGAAATGATATGAAAGAGGCAAGAACTAATGAAGAGATTATTTATAGGGAAGGAAAATGACCTAGTGGCTAGTCATAAAGTGGAAATTAGGGTTAGGGTTTAGTCTAATGGGCTATGGGCCTAGTTGCACTAGCTAACTAGCTCAAGTCCTTAGCCTTTGGTCCAATGCAAAAATCCTTCTACTCTCTTCATGAAACTTAGCTAACTTAAGTCAACCAAGACCAACTTGAGTTAGATTAGGGTCCATACCATGTTAACTAAGTTACCAAGGTCAAGGTCAAAGTCTAGGACAGTCTCTTAAGTCACAGCTAGCAAAAGTCAAATTAACAATCACCAGTGCAATAAATCATAAAATAATTCAAAGAGGCCAAATGACCAAAATACCCTCATGCTCAAAAGTAGAAATAAATTATCCTAATGACATGGTCAGGCTCTAGGTCAGACAGTCTCTCAGGTTACACTAGCAAAGTATCAAAATCATAAGCCATAACTTAAAACAGTTTTAAATTGATTTAAAAATTATTAAAAATCATATCATGATTTAAATAGCAATAAAAATGATTATAAATGCAAAATTTCAAAAATACCCTCATTTCAGAAACTGGGTATTACAGATATTGTCAAGTGCAAGAGATAAGTTGAAAGCCATACCTTAACTTGTTTGATTTGGACCATGCCACTCATATCGAGGTTCTTTTGAAGTATGGTGATCAAATTGTAGAACTCCTGGGACATAAGAGATACACTGGGACTGCTATATGAGGGAGGAGTTGATGAATAACTATAACCAGATCTGCCAGTTGAACTTGGGTTCTCAAAACTAGTTATTTCAAATCCATGTCGAGGAACTCTGGGGTCATGCATATGAGCTCTAGGCCTGGTGAAGGAAGGTGGGTCCATCGAATATCCACAGCCAGGTCTTCCTCCAGCGACAGGACTCTCAAGCTTGGATTGGACTTATACTTGTTAATAGAGCATGAGTGAATTATTGGCTATCTAATTACAAAATAATACCTGTAGTAGGTCTTCCCCTTAGCATTCCATAATGTTGTCGATGTCTCTGTTCAACTGGAAACTGGGGAGAACGGTTTGGCAACTACACAATCAAAGAAAGAAAAACAAATATGCATATGAAAATATAACACTCACGAAGGAAAAAAAATTATATGAAAATAATACCTGTAGTAGGTCTTCCTGGACCATTTACTCCACATTAGACTGTAATTAGGGAAGGATTTTGTTGGAGCTTCATATGGTCTTAAAAATAGATACAGTCATGTTATAAAGATTGTGTTTCTTGGTCCAAAATGAAATAAACCTCGTTTAATAAAAATAGGAAATGGAAACTAAATGCAAGTACAAACAGACCTTCTAAACATGACAAATAGAAATTGGTGAGGTTAATGTAATATAATTGAAAAGAATACCACATACCTTTATGGATACATTATCGTGGGTGAAACAAGTAAATGGCGGTCCAAAGAAACTGACAAAATTGGGGGAGAACCAGAACTGTCATCTCCAAAATGGCATGCACATAGACAAGTTTATAAACTTTCGAGAATTACCTACAAAGACCATACGTTAATGGATTTGTCACTGCTGCCAATGTATGGATACCGTCCTGAAACGGCCAAGGCATGAACGTCACTATAACACCAGCACCCCCATCAGAGGATCGTTATTGTATGTTTAGCCTGGCCAATACCCCTATCAGAGTAGCATTGTTGCATATTGTTGGTCCAGGCTGCTCATAATGATCAAATTGTCATAAACAATGTCTACATGAAAGACACTCCTAGCACAAATATAGTGTGATTTTACCATTTGAAAAATTCAAAAATAAAACTATCATTTGGAAAATTGGAAAATAAAAGAACAATTTTCAAGTAAGTTACAGTGCTCTCGGGCCAAATTCAATTATTCAATGCATGAATCCAAAATACATGTACCTCTGACGTGCATGTACCTCACCATTAGAATCATAAATTAAACCATCACAAATATAATTATGATTTACATTAGTATGAATAATGTACAAAAGAAATCTATGTATTAGTAATATGATTTTACATATACATCAAGCAGTCATGATATATAACTTTTATTGGCCATAATAAATATTAGGTTTCAAACCTAAGTATTTCACAATCAAGTATATATGATTTTAGTCCGTTCAAGACCAAGGAACCAATTTACGACTTTGTAATTTGGCATAAACCTATCATCACAATGAACGTCAAAAATTGACGTGCCACATATAGTGTGTGAATGAGTTCATAGAAAAAGAATCAGGAAGGCAAAATATATGTTATTTATTAATTTTTGGATAATTCCAAAATAAGAGGGATTAACATCAAACTATCAAAGTATGTGTTTCTTAGTAAATTTAAGACCAATTAACGTTACAACTCTATATTAATAATCTTGTAAACCTGACATCAAGATGAACAAAAAATTTTATGTGGCATCTATATTGAGTCAAGTATGTAAACGTTTTGATCTCTTAGAAGAAGAATCATAGAAAGCACCATATACCTTATATTCATTACACAACTGGAAAATAAGAAAAGTAAAGGTCTCCTATCAAAGTCGATTCTTCAATATCTCAACCAGTTCCGGCAAATGTTTTAATCGAAACATGTAAATGCTGACACACATGTATGTCTATAGAGCAAATTAAATATTTCACTATCAAAGTAGAAAAACCAGAAAACATCATGATGTTAATTGTCATTTACATTATATGATTATGTCTAGGTAAATTATTCTCAACAGTATCTACATACTAAATTGATAGAACTTTACCTATACATGATAGGTCCAGTCATGTACAATATATATTTGATACCACATTTTATCATTTATCCGTGTTTATCTATGCCTACTTGGTAGGTCTAAGAACTGGCCGGAGCAGATGAACAAAAACTCTCAAATTTATGATGAACATAAACTCTCAAATTAACTTCCATAATTCATTTTCAAGAATCACAATGTTGACGATGGACATAAACTCGCGAATTGGCCTCCATAAATATGTTTATTCCTTCACAAGGGTAATTACTAATTAGAGAATTCAAAAACATAAATTTTAGTGTTTTAGGGTTTGAGAGAAGAGAACCTTGAGACCGCCGTCAACCTCGTCGCACTGCCGTCCTTGTTGTGCTGTTGTCAGCCGTGTCGTGCCAACGTAAGGCTGACCGTGCCTCATTAGACTCGCTTTCCTTCCGTCAACCTTCGACTCGCTGTCTTTCTGTCGTCGTCAGACTCACTGTGCACCGTAGCAGAACGAGGGGAGAGAGAGAAGTGGATCGCTGTAGAGAGAGGGAGAGTGGTGACGGGAAACCAAATGATATTGATCGAGGGAAAAAGAATGGTGACCGCGAAACGAAATTTTTTTGAGGGAAATTGGAAAAAAATTGAGGAAAAAGGAAAAGTTGTGGAGGAAGCAGCCGAAAAATTAGAAGACCTTGTTTTTGGAAAAGTAGTTTTTAATATCTTTTGTCACAAAATTATTTTCTTTGGCTAAAGTTTTTTTTCAAGTTTTTTTTTTCGTCAAATCTGTTGCCACTTAAATAAAGTCGTCTAAGAATATTCATCCCCGCACAAAATTTGGTAGAAAATTTAGTATTCTCGCTCTACTTTAGGCGAGGAATATTGTATGTAGTTATCTTAGATTTTTTTGCGACCAAATATTGGTCGGCCCAAATTAATTAATAGTCGCTAGAGAATTCGTAATTATTTTTGTCAATATGGAGAATTTCAGGCGACAACTACATTGTTTAGTCGCTAAAGACCAATTTGAGCGACTAAATTATTTTTGTCGTCCCAAATTTTGTGGCCTAAAGCCCTTATCCTTGTAGTAATGGAATAAGGGTCTGTAATGAACCTCCAGGATAATTTGAGAATAAGCACGATATTGGTAATATGCGGATCGCGAATCCCAAGTCCACCTTGAAATTTTGGTTTTGTGAAAGTAGACCAAGATTAGAATAAATTTTGTAATGCCCCAGTCCCAAAATACGTAGGACTAAAAACGTAGATATGCCAGTTGTATGCATACGATGTACACTCTAATATATAGAAATCTTATATGAATACATAAGCTGTGAAATGCAGTAGAACCACAACAAACTAATCTCATCCATAAAATATAAGAATAAAAGATATCATAAAATTAACTATGAATTGTCATTTGTACATGTAGTTGGGCGGAGACAAATCCACTACCAACAAGTAAGGAAAGATATACATGATATACAAAAGAATAATTTTGGCGAGCGAAGCGAAGACGATCAAAGTGCAATCATCCTCGAAAAAATAGAGATGATCATGACCACGGCTAAAACACCTACAAAAGACAAGAGCACACACCTGACGAGATAATCAGGGCCTCAGAGGGACGTAACAAGACACATAATATCATGCCATATAAACTGAATAAATATTGCTCAAATAAATAAGTCAATTGAATTATAACATGGTCCAATACACAACTATTGAACTAGCTTACCATCCCCCCAACCAAACAAGGACAGGAGATGGTAAACTAATTTACGATGACGTATCTTTCCATGCTATGAATCCAATATGGTATCCGGACCCCAACAAGGTTCAATACCTTCTCATCGAAGTAGTAAGTCACACCTACAACCAAACAAGGACAAGATGTGACAAACTAATCCGCGACAAGTTATTGTTCCAAGCCACGGTCAGATACAAGTACCCAAACCAAAAGTACTCATACCTAACGGATAAGGTAGCCTAACCGTTCTAATTGAAATGTAGTTAAGAACAATCCTTCCTACGTATGGGCCCTTGCTAAACTGGGATCAGCGTAGACCCCCCTTTGGGGCACCAGAGGCCCAATCAATAAGAGCATGACATCCGCAGAATGCCAGTGGCCGTCAGTAATCATGGGTCATCAACCCCGTATCTCCAGCGGAGCTTTCGTGTCACAAGAGAAAGTGCATCGAAGCCCATACGCTAAGAAATTATCCTTCCCGCCCAATGCCTACTATGTTGTATCCACAACAGAAAACCTATATAATCGCTAAGGCAAACTAGCATGTAACCTCTATTAGCGGTTATTCCTATCGCACGGCTTATACGTACCGGTGGCCAGCCAGTCACGCATGTTCGTGTTCTACATGCGACACACAACTTCGTGGTACAACGTGTCAAGGCCAATGAATGCAACACACATGGTGGTCCCTTAAATCTAGGTTTAATGTGTAAGAAAAATAACACATAGCAGAAAATATAAATAAACAGTAAGTTCTAACAGGTTATGCCATGTATCACAGTTTATTTTGCATAAAGAAAATAATGAATAATGCATGAAATATGAGCTAAAATAAATAAACAGCAAATGGCAAGGTGTCTTACCTGGTAGGACGCCTGATGTGCTACAATGATCAAGATGGCACGAACTGCGACTTCGATAACAACTACACAAGGTGACCTCTGCTGATGGCACGGACAGTTCCATTGGGTCCAGAAGGGTCAAATTAGTTGGGGTGGACATAAGGTAGTATAGAATTGGTATGGGAATAGAAAAGATGGGCTGGGGCATGGACATGAGAATGATCGATAGAAATTTGGATAACTAATATGTATGTTTCTAGAAAATATTTTATAATACTTGAAATATAATTTATTAGTCAAAATATGCTTTCAATTAAATATCCGAAAAATCAAAAGTCGTTTTAAGGCAAAACTGTAAGTTTGTCAACATACTATTCTACGCCGAAACCTATGTCTTATAAATCAAAATATTTTAAGAGAAATAAAATAATATTAGAAAATTTATTTAAGGCTAAGAAACATGTTTTATAAAAATAACATCTTGATAAAAATCTATACTTTACTGACTTTCAAAAATTGAGAAATGTTTATAACAAAAAATAATTTATATATATCACAATTTGGAAACTACATTTTATTAGTCCAAAATATTTTAGGCTAGAAATTCTACGTTTGTCAAAATACGATTTGTAGGTAGAAAAACTATGTTTTTATTAGTCAGGAATATTTTTAGATAAATACTTGGAAAAGCTAGAAAAATTCTTTTAGGGTTAAAACTTAATTTGTCAAAATAAATTTGAAAAATATTATTTATCTATTTATTCAATAAAACAGAATAATAATAATAATAATAATAATAATAATAATATTATTATTATTATTATTATTATTGTTAATAATAATAATAATAATAATAACAATAATAATAATAATAATAATATTATTATTATTATTATTAATAATAATAATAATAATAATAATAATAATAATAATAATAACAGTACATGTACTGTTGTGTTCTCTTTTTTCGAGAGAGAGAGTGTGATTGATTGAAAAAAAAACATAGAACAGCAGTTAGCAGAAGAAGTCTGAGAGAGAGAGAAAGATTGATAAAAAATAAAGAAACAGAAGGAGGAGGAGAGTGAGGAAGAGGGAATAAGGAGGGCGGGTGAGACAGAGGGAGAGAGAGTGAGCGTGAGAGGGAGAGAGGAGCTACTGAGCCGGGGAAAGGGGAAGAAGTGAGGGGCGGAGAAGGAGGGCAACGCCGGTGGCGCGCGAGCACGCGACGACGGAGGCTGCGCTCGCGGAGGCGGAGGCGACAGAGAGGGGTTTTCTTGGTGGGGCGGAGCTCACTGGTCGCGAGCAGAGGAGCGGGAAAACGGCCGGCGGAAACATATCGAGGAGCACAGCGGCGAGGAGGGCGGCACGCTGGAGGTCGGGGCTGGGCAGATCCGGCGGAGGGTTTTGGGGAGTCGTCGGTCAGGGCTCATCGGCGGGTGGAGAAGGCGGACGCGCCAAGTGGGTTCGCCACTGCAGGCGCGGCTGAGGCGGAGCCCGGGGCGAAGCCGGTGTCAGCACGACGTCGGGGATTCCATCCGGTGGCGCACGGTGGTCCCAAGAAGATGTGAGGTAACGTAGCCGCGGCTCCAGTCATTGGCTGAGGCGTGGCAGTGCGGCGGACAGGTACGAGGTTTGTCTTTTATTTTTGGTGGTGGTGGTATTAATTTGGGGTTTAGGGGTGGACCGCCGGAGGTGGGGCGGCCGGTCGTGGTGGCGGGGTTGATGATATACGGTGATGGTGGTGACGATGTAGATGTCATGCGTGGCTTTGGCATTTTGGTCGGAGGTTAGATGGGTTGGACGGTGAGTCGGGCTTGGCCATGCAAGGTGGTTCTGTTTGCTTGGTTTTCTATCGGAGGATACGACAGGGGTGGCGGGTTTGACGGGTTGGTGGTGGCAATAGCGGTCGGGACAAGGAATGGTGGCAGTGGTACACTACTAAAATATGCTATATTAGCGACGTTGTTTAGCGACGGAATAAAATACCATCACTAAATATGTAATATAGCGACTCCCTTCTATTGACTTCGTAAAACGTCGCTGAATAGCGACGTTCAGCAACTGTAGATAAATTACGTCGCGGAATAGCGACGTTCTGCGACATATTATTAAAATATGTCGCCATATATTAAAATGGTTGCGACGTGTAGCGACGTCGATTGTTGACGTCGCTAACTTTTTTTTACTTAGGGCACAGACTGTTTCCTTTTTCTCCCTCACTCGAAAATTTCATAATTTTTATTTTCCCTCGAGCTCTCGGCGACTCCCTCCCCTCCCCCCCCCCCCCCCGGCGACTCCCTCCCCCCTTGGCGACTCTCCCCTCCCCCCCGGCGACCCCTATCCCCCTCCTCCGTCGAGCTCCTCCTCCCCCAATCCATTTTCCCTCGAGCTCTCGATGACTCCCTCCCCCCCGGCGACTCCCTTCCCCCCCGGCGACCCCTACCCCCCCCGTCGAGCTCCTCCTCCTCGAGCTCCTCATCTCCCAATCTGAGCTACTCCTCTCCGGTAAACCCTAACCTAACTCCTCTTCCTCCTTCTCTCTCTCCCCCCACACACACAGACACACACACACACACAGACACACGGACACACACACACGCAGACACACGGATACACACATACAGCTATTGTGTGTGTTTGAGTAGGGATGGCAACTTCCCCCGAACCCAACGGAGACCCAAATTTTTTTCCCCGATGGGGACGGGTTTAGGGATATAGAAACGGGGATGGAGATAGGAATGGGGATTAAACAAAATCTCTGATAACAGTAACAACAAGGCTCATGTATCCGAGCATGTACCTACCCTGCATATAGGAAGGCCACAGACTAGTATAAACTAGGTGGAGATTTTGAAGGCATATTAGGCATGAACTCCTCTCTGATACCCATTAGACAATAATAGGCGAACTTCCCTTTATATTCAAACTGATACCAAGTCAATGCAAGAGTGTCCATGTTATGTTATAAGGTTTTCACCTAGATATCAGATTTGACTAGCATATCTAGGTAGCAATTGGTACCAGAGAGTGCTGATACCAAGTCACTGCAAGAGTGCACATGACTTGGGGCTATATACTAGCAGACCTGTAAATAGGTGCCTGTGTGAGTAGAAGGGTCTGTAGCAATTTGAGGTATAAGTAGGATTTAGTTCATTCCTTTGTATAAGTGTTCACTTGTAGAAATGTTGGCCATGGTGATGTTCCCAGTTCTAGTTAGGAACCTCATATGGGGCTCTGATACCTGGTAATGCCTAGGGACAGGTTAAGCCTCAGGATATTAGGCACTGGAGTAGGCTTATGCATAATGTTTTAAAGTACATAATAGTATCTAATTTGAGATACTTGTAGCAGACAGTTAGTAAGGAGTGGTTTACAGTCATAGAGTAGATGGGTGTTTAGGTATGGGCTCGAACCAGAGTGGGTAAGTTGGTATCAGGACATCAAAGGCTTGTGTACTAACAAATAGGCTTAGAGGGTAGGTGCTTGTTGTCACGCCCCGATTCCGTAGAATCGATAGTCGTCCCCCGGGCGTGATGCCGTGCGAACCTAAGTTGCGATTGCACATGGCATAGTCATAAGGTTATCCGAAACACAACATCAAGTTAGAGTACGCAGAGAAATTGATTGACACATTTGAAATAGAAGTAAACTTTTTATTGATAATAAAACTTCATTTACATTGACTTCATTACATTCATTGCCGTACGGGCTACAACATGACTCGACTTACAAAATGAACGCCGATGAGATGGTCGTTCCATACATTACACCCCTTTATACAAACAAAAACTATTACATATTTCCACCTGCTATCGCGGGAAGTCGAGCCGCCATCTTTTCTTTTGGACTGAGTACGGGTCTTCTTCAAAAGGAATCCAGAACACAAGCCTTTTCACACGGACGAGGCTTCAAAAGGGTTCACGTCGCCTTGAGTTTCAAGTGGCACGCCCTTCGTAGTTCGGGGTACCTGCGTAGAGAGCGAGGATCAGTACATTACACTTTGTACTGGTGCGTGGCTATTTAAGTTCCAAGCTCTCATTTGGTTGAAGAGTTTATATGACTTAGAGTATGAATGTTTCTAACCATCCTAATGAATTTCAACAAGCATATGACAAGCATAATAAAATTTACGTTGAAACTTACCCACGGCGAACCGCGCCGTGCCTTATGAAACTTACCATGTTCTTTCCTGTCAATTGTTAACATTTTTTATATCAAGTGCAAAATGCACGTGTGATTGGTCACTGGCATCACAAGCCATCCTGGCGTATAGCTTTGTTAATCGAGATCCTTTCAACGCAAGTAGCTAGCTCCGTTGCAAGTCCCCGCTTAACCTGTGCTGAAATCTTATGCACGGCTATACCCTGTTTCCTCCTAGGCCGAAACGGTCCCGTGGCCTCGGGTTGCCGCTCGAGAAAACTATCACCTTATCGACAAGTTGTCCATAACCGTGTGAAGACATATTTTCCTTTTTAGTTATTAAGACATAGCCTACATTCTCTTTGAAAACTCAATCCTTTTTCCTGTGTTCGTGCCCTTGCATTTATCCTTTCATTCGCACAATATTATCGATTTACCTAGGAAGGGGGTCGAGAAGAGAAGGGTCAGCCACTCACCTTGAGTTTACTTCGGCGAGAGAACTTGTTGGTCGCACTAGACGTCGCCTACGCGATTACCTGAAATCGCACACGCAATCGATTAGAACACTGCATTATTCAAGGAGTTCGATAGAAAATGCGAGTTCAAAATGCAAGCCATGAAAACCATCGAAAACATTCACGAAAACGTATTCAGAAAACAAAGCCAAAACCAACGCAAGCGACGTGAAAAGCAGAGCAACGGGAGGTCTCTCCCGACTCAGCCGCAGAGTCAATCCTCGAGGCGCAACCCGCTGAATATGGGACTTGGTTCCGAAGAAGACATTCCATAACGAGGAATAGATCTTAATTCAACCGTTTCCGTTCGATCGACTCGGTCGATCCCGACCTATCGGTCCCGACCGAATCGATAGCGATAGTGTTCCTTTCTCGTGCACCCCGTGGACAGAGTACGGGGCATGATGTAGGGACGGGGCACTACACCATAACCAACTAAGAAAAATTTTTGTCCTCAAAACTTAAAATAGAACCTACCTCTACGAGAACGATGAAGGGAACTTTTCCTTTATTTCTGACTCAAGATCCCACGTCGACTCTTCGACCGAATGGTTCCTCCAGAAGACGCGGACGAGGGGAATAGCTCGGTTGCGGAGAAGTTTATCCTTGCGCTCCAAGATTTGTACCGGCTATTCGATATATGACAAATCCGCCTTCAGGTCCAGCTTACCCAAATCCATAACATGGCTCGGATCATGCACGTACTTCCTCAATTGCGATACATGAAAGACGTCATATACCTCTGACAATGTAGGTGGCAAGGCAATTTGGTAAGCTATCGGGGTGACTCGCTTCAATATTTCGAACGAGCCAACAAATCTTGGGCTCAATTTTCCCTTCGCACCGAACCTGGAAACTCCCTTAATGGGCATGACTTTCAAGAATACATGGTCGCCTTCCGAGAACTCGAGGGGGCGTCGGTGCGTGTCAGCATAGCTTTTCTGTCGGCTTTGTGCTATCTTTAATCTCTCCCGTATTAACTTGACCTTCAGCACGGTCTGCTCCACCAGCTCTGGACCAAGTATCTGCCGTTACTCGACTTCATCCCAAAAAATGGGCGATCTGTACTTCCGGTCGTACAAAGCTTCATACGGCGCCATTTGGATGCTGGACTGATAGCTGTTGTTGTATGCAAACTCGGCCAGTGGTAGATCGACGTCCCAACTTGACTTCAAGTCGATCGCACAAAGTCGTAACATGTCTTCGAGAATTTGGTTCACCCGCTCTGTTTGGCCGTCAGTCTGAGGATGATAAGCTGAGCTAAACTTTAACTTGGTCCCCAACGCTGAATGTAGACTACTCCAGAAGCGTGCTACGAACCGTCCATCCCGATCAGAGACGACAGAAACTGGGACCCCATGCAGCCAAACTATTTCATCAAGGTATATCTTAGCAAGGCGGTCGATGCTCCAAGTAACTTTAATGGCAATAAAGTGCGCTGACTTGGTTAGTCGATCGACGATGACCCAGATGGTGTCGTTTCCCCGCGGTGTCTTCGGCAAGCCAACAACGAAGTCCATAGTGATGTGATTCCATTTCCACTCTGGAATGGCAAGGTTCTGCATCTTCCTGCCCGGTCGCTGGTGCTTGGCTTTGACTTGCTGACAGGCCATACATTTTGACACAAAGAGCGCTACGTCCCTTTTCATGCTGTGCCACCAAAAGACAACGCGGATGTCCTTATACATCTTGGTGCTTCCAGGATACAAAGAATATTTTGCATAGTGTGCCTCCGTCATTATCTCCTTTCTAAGTTCTGTGTCGTCCGGTACGCATAGCCGTCCCTTCACGTGCAACACTCCCGACTCATCTTCTGTAAAGTCGGACGCTTTCCCTGTCGATATCAGCTTCCGCATCTTCTCCAGGTAGGGGTCGTCCTTCTGTGCAGACTTGATCCTCTCCAATAGGCTTGGTTCCACCCACAGTTGTGCCAGTTTCACGTCTCTGAAACAAACTCGGAGCGCGATGCCCATTCCTTCTAAGTCACGCAGCAGTCGATCGTTGATGCATAACGAAGCTAAGTACTTTCGGTTCAGCGCATCCGCTACCACATTTCCCTTGCCCGGCGTGTAGTCGATTGATAAGTCATAGTCTTTGATTAGTTCGAGCCATCGCCTCTGCCGCAAATTCAGTTCTTTCTGGGTGAAGAGATACTTGTGGCTTTTGTGGTCCGTATAAATCCTGTATGCCACGCCATAGAGATAGTGACGCCACAGCTTCAACGCGAACACATTTGCCGCTAGTTCTAGGTCGTGCGTGGGGTAGTTCTTCTCGTGCAGCTTCAACTGCCGGGAAGCAAAAGATATTACCTTATCCCGCTGCATGAGCACACACCCCAAGCCCTGGCCAGAAGCATCACTGAAGATTTGAAATCCCTCCGTCCCTTCAGGAAGAGCAAGTATCGGGGCCAAAACGAGCCGTTGTTTGAGCTCTTGGAAGGAAGCTTCACAGTCGTCTGACCACTTGAATGCGACTCCTTTCTGGGTGAGGCGAGTCAACGGCGATGCGATCTTCGTGAAGTCCTTCACGAAGCGTCGGTAGTATCCCGCCAAGCCTAGGAAGCTTCGAATTTCGCTAACTGATGCGAGCCGTTTCCAATCAGCAACTGCCTCGACTTTCTTCGGATCGACTGCGATGCCCGCGACGAAGATGATGTGCCTAAGGAATGAGATGCTGTTCAGCCAGAACTCGCACTTGCTCATCTTCGCGTACAACTGATTCTCTCGAAGGGTTTGGAGTACCGTCCGCAGATGCTCTGCATGTTGCGCTCGATCCTTCGAGTAGACGAGGATGTCGTCGATGAAGACGACTACGAACTTGTCAACGAAGGGACGGAACACCCGATTCATTAGATCCATGAAGATGGCAGGGGTGTTCGTCAGACCGAACGGCATTACCAAGAACTCATAGTGGCCATAACGAGTGCGGAAGGCAGACTTCGCCACGTCATCTGACTTGACTTTGAGTTGGTGATAACCCGATCGTAGATCAATCTTCGAAAACACCGTTGCACCTTGGAGCTGGTCGAACAAGTCATTGATGCGGGGTAGAGGGTATTTGTTTCGGACGGTGGCTTTATTCAGTTCCCGATAGTCGATACAGAGCCGCATCGATCCATCCTTCTTCTTCACAAATAGCACGGGCGCACCCCACGGTGAGACACTCGGACGAATAAACCTTCTGTCGAGTAATTCCTGAAGTTGTGCCTTTAATTCTTTCAATTCTGCAGGGGCCATTCTGTACGAAGCCTTCAAGATCGGCCGGGTGTCGGGGAATGTGTCGATGGTGAACTCTATTTCTCGATCGGGCGGTATGCCGGGTAGCTCGTCCGGGAACACGTCTGGGAATTCTGCCACAACGTCGATCTCTCCCATGTTTGTACCATCCTGTCGTATGTCACGAACGAAAGCTAAATAGCCTTCGCACCCGAAATGCAGCATCCGTCGAGCAGATATTACGGAGATCACCATGCAGGTCGGCGATGCCTCACCACACGAGTAGCAGAATTCAGGCACTGCAGGTATGCGGAATGTGACCTTCTTTTCAGCGCAGTCTATGGTTGCGTTGCACGGACCGAGCCAATCCATTCCCAGTATGATGTCGAAATCCTTCATATCTAGAACTATCGCATCAAGACCGATCTTTTGACCCCCAATACATATGGTTCCTCTCCCGCAGGCTAAGTTTGTGAGTAGTGGCATGCCCGAAGGCTTACTTACACTAAGGTCAAGGTCTAACAACATTATAGGGAATTTGTGCTCGACGGCAAAATCTGTCGATATGAAAGTATACGAGGCGCCTGAATCAAATAACACACGAGCAGGTACATTATTGAAATTCAATATACCTGTCACAACAGTGTCGGAAGCAAATGCCTCGTCTCGAGTCATGGCAAAGACACGCCCCTGTGTATTAGGGCATCGATCTTGGTTGTTAGATTGAGTGGGCTGAGGAGGTCGGGGCGCCTGTCCTCGATTCTCTTGACGGTGTTGTTGTGGCAGGGCGTTACGATTCCCTCTCCGAGGGCAATCTTGTTTATAGTGGCCCTTCTGTCCGCAAAAGAAGCATCCCCCCTCGACGACAAAGCACTTGCTCGCCTCATGCCCAAGGGAACCGCACTTGGCACATCGCGATAATGAGTTATGTCCCTGGTAACCACCATGGTTCGGACGCTTTGATGCGTGATTGTTGCCTCCCGTATAGCTAGGACGTTTGTGATTGGAGGGGCGCACAACGTCATCAGCACCAGAAGGATACAGTTTCTTAAGGCGAAGAGCGTGATTCAGAGCCTCGCCCACGGTCTTGTACTCCGGGACCCCGACATGCGCACCGATAGAGTGTCGCAGACCCACTTCGAACCGTCGCACGTGGCACTCCTCTGTAGGCAGAAACAGACTAGCAAACTTTGACAACTTGTTGAATTCTGCGGCGTACTGTTCTACTGTCCGATTTCCCTGCCTCAACTGTATGAATTCATTCTCCTTCGCTTGACAAACGGCTGATGAAAGGTACTCGACTTCAAAGGCTTTGCGGAACATGGTCCAAAAGATCGGCGCTGAGTTGTTGTCGCGTCGGATCGCTCGCTTATGTACGGCCCACCAGTCGTGCGCGTTCAACCGTAGCTGAAGTTGTGCGCAGGCGACTTGCTTGGATTCTTCAATGCCGAGCAGCTCGAAGTGATCTTCCAGCTCTTCCAACCAGTCGATTGCCATGGAGAGACCCTCGGTGCCGCTGAAGGAAGTACGATACGCCTTCTTGAATTCTGACACTTCAAAGTTATACTTTTTCAGTGTCGCTGGTTGACGCTCGGGCTCCGCCGTGTCGAGTTCAATGGGTTGGATCGTCGGCCCGGTGGCAGTAGGTGCGGTGACGGTAGGCGCAGTCGCAAAATTTCCGTTGGCCGCCATTGTTTGGACGATCTGCTGCAGGGTATCCAGCTGCTTTTGTTGAAGTTTCGTGTGTGCGTCGAAGCGAGCTTCGAACTGGGCCTGTCGTTCCTCCGTCTGTTGATGTTGTTTCTCGGACTGGTTTTGCTGCACCTCCATCATACGTAGCATCCTTTCGATGGTATCGTTAGAAGGTCCGCTCCGTGATTGATGCGAACTACTAGAGCCGCTAGAAGCGCTCTGTTCTTGCTCGGCCGTGGGTTCCGTCACTTCTGCGATACGAAGGCAAACGCATCAGTCACAAATTATTACGGACTCATTGTATGGAACAACTTATCTCATCGATGCGAGGTCAAAGGATGTAAAGCCGTGCTCTGATACCATTATGTCATGCCCCGATTCCGTAGAATCGATAGTCGTCCCCCGGGCATGATGCCGTGCGAACCTAAGTTACGATCGCACAAGGCATAGTCATAAGGTTATCCGAAACACAACATCAAGTTAGAGTACACAGAGAAATTGATTGACACATTTGAAATAGAAGTAAACTTTTTTATTGATAATAAAACTTCATTTACATTGACTTCATTACATTCATTGCCGCGCAGGCTACAACATGACTCGACTTACAAAATGAACGCCGATGAGATAGTCGTCCCATACATTACACCCCTTTATACAAGCAAAAACCATTACACATTTCTACCTGCTATCGCGGGAAGTCGAGCCGCCATCTTTTCTTTTGGACTGAGTGTGGGTCTTCTTCAAAAGAAATCCAGAACACAAGCCTTCACACGCGGACGAGGCTTCAAAAGGGTTTACGTCGCCTTGAGTTTCAAGTGGCACGCCCTTCGTAGTTCGGGGTACCTGCGTGGAGAGCGAGAATCAGTAAATTACACTTTGTACTGGTGCGTGGCTATTTAAGTTCCAAGCTCTCATTTGGTTGAAGAGTTTATATGACTTAGAGTATGAATGTTTCTAACCATCCTAATGAATTTCAACAAGCATATGACAAGCATAATAAAATTTACGTTGAAATTTACCCACGGCGAACCGTGCCGTGCCTTATGAAACTTACCATGTTCTTTCCTGTTAATTGTTATCATTTTTCATATCAAGTGCAAAATGCACGTGTGATTGGTCACTGGCATCACAAGCCATCCTGGACGTATAGCTTTGTTAATCGAGATCCTTTCAACGCAAGTAGCTAGCTCCGTTGCAAGTCCCCGCTTAACCTGTGCTGAAACCTTATGCACGGCTATACCCTGTTTCCTCCTAGGCCGAAACGGTCCCGTGGCCTCGGGTTGCCGTTCGAAGAAACTATCACCTTGTCGACAAGTTGTCCATAACCGTGTGAAGACATATTTTCCTTTTTAGTTATTAAGACATAGCCTACATTCTCTTTGAAAACTCAATCCTTTTTTTCGTGTTCGTGCCCTTGCATTTATCCTTTCATTCGCACAATATTATCGATTTACCTAGGAAGGGGGTCGAGAAGAGAAGGGTCAGCCACTCACCTTGAGTTTACTTCGACGAGAGAACTTGTTGGTCGTGCTAGATGTCGCCTACGCGATTACCTGAAATCACACACGCAACCGATTAAAACACTGCATTATTCAAGGAGTTCGATAGGAAATGCGAGTTCGAAATGCAAGCCATGAAAACCATCAAAAATATTCATAAAAACGCATTCAGAAAACAAAGCCAAAACCAACGCAAGCAGCGTGAAAAGCAGAGCAACGGGAGGTCTCTCCCGACTCAGCCGTAGAGTCAATCCTCGAGGCGCAACCCGCTGAATATGGGACTTGGTTCCGAAGAAGACATTCCATAACGAGGAAAAGATCTTAATTCAACCATTCCCGTTCGATCGACTCGGTCGATCCCGACCTATCGGTCCCGACCGAATCGATAGAGACAGTGTTCCTTTCTCGCGCACCCCGTAGACAGAGTACGGGGCACGATGTAGGGACGGGGCACTATACTTGTACCGACTATTATGCTCGGATACATGAGTACATTGTTAAACGGGGACGGGGATGGGGATAAAAATTTAAACCCGATCGGGGATGGAGTACATTGTTAGATCATTAGCTAGTATTAGAGAGAGAATTATTGTAATTGCCAAGTGTAGGTAAGGATTGGGTATCTCAAGATACTAAGTTATAAGGTAAATATAGCTACACATATATGTGTGTGTGTGTGTGTGTGTGTGTGTGTGTGTGTGTGTGTGTGTGTGTGTGTGTGTAGAGTTGAGAGTAATTGATTAGTGTGTGATACTAAATGTATATGGGGATATAGATATTAGTGTGTGTATGCATTAGCTATAGGTTTGTGTAGTGTTTGAGAGTGTGTAAGTGTGTGTAATATTAAAGTATATATATATATATATAATAAGGTAACAATTATGTGTGTCTATGTGAGTATAGTAGAGTAGTGTGTGAGTGTGTAGTATAGGCTTGAGTATGTGTCCAGAGGGTGTTCAGTCGAGTGTCAGTCAATCTAGTATACTATTTATTTACCTCTATATCATACTAGGAGACTTATTTAGTACTAGTTGTGGTTGTAATTAGTTGATATTATATTCAAGTCTTGTCAATAATGTCTTTGACTTTGTCATGGGGTCTTAGATATCGGTTGTAGGTGACATTATATATATATGGTCGGGCGATATCGAAACGAATCTAGTGTGTCGGAATGAGATATCGGTTGTAGGTGACATTATATTCATGGGGTCTTTGACTTTGTCATGGGGTCTTAGATATCGGTTGTAGGTGACATTATATTCAAGTCTCGAAAATTGATGTTAAGACAATTTTCAACTTGACCCTGACGATATCGAAACGAATCTAGTGTGTCTGAATGAGATTGGCATCAGTAAGAATCGATAGCGTATGTGTACACATTGGATGCACAAGAACTTATGTGCGATATAACATGGTTATTAGTAACTGTCCGCTACTAATGTGTGTCCCATAATACGACATAATATACGAATTTGTGCCTATTGGATAATGTGTGTCCATCTTTGTAGAATTATTTCCAAATGGATATGAATTACTACTTGCGAAATCGTTCATGGATGTACAATCGTCGTCCTGATGATATGTGTGGTGTGCGGGATGAATACATAGCGGGAGTATAGCAGTTCCTGCAGTTTGCTAAGGCGTTTCCTCAGTACATGGACGGCACCAAAATTAAGTGTCCATGTGTGAAATATCATAACATAAAATATTATCCAGAAGTGGAAGTGACATATCATTTGTACTCGAGGTATTTCATGCCTAATTACTATCAGTGGACCGCACACGGAGAACTTGTGTCTTTAGCTTCAGAGCCGGAGCCTTATGTTGAGCCGTATATGCATGCGGGATCTAATTTTATTTCAGATAATCATGCATACGATGACGGGTGCGTGAACATGGTTTTCGACGCTGCGGGGCCTAGTTTCGTTCATGATGCAGCTGAGGAGGCACCGAATGTCGATGCTGCAAAGTTTATGGAGTTGCTGGAGAATGCAAGGACTCCATTGTATCCTGGTTGTGAGGATCATTCACCGTTGGAGGTGGTTACAAGACTGTTGCACATTAAGTCAAATTTTAATAGGTCGTAAGAATGCTACAACCGAGTGTTGGAGTTGGTTATAGAGATCTTGCCGGCGGGTGCTAAGTTACCTAAAGACTTCTATCGGTCTAAGAGGATGGTGAGATCGCTCCGGATGGGATACGAGAAAATCGATTCTTGTCGCAATGGATGCATACTGTACTACAAAGACGACAAGGCCGCAGATGTGTACAAATTTTGTGGTGCTGATCGCTATAAGACAACTAGTACAGGAAGGTCTACCGGTGCAAGAAGATCGACCGATTCAATGCACTACTTGCCTTTAACGTCGCGGTTGCAAAGATTATTTATGGTGAAAGAGACGGCCGAAAATATGAGTTGGCACATGCGAGAACAGATTGAAGGAGTGTTGGATCACCCATACGATGGAGAAGCGTGGAAGCACTTTGATCGAGTGTCTCCTGATTTTACTTCAGATCCGCGTAATGTCAGGTTGGGGCTATCTTCTGATGGTTTTACTCCTTTTGGTCTTTCGGGATCCCAGTATTCGTGCTGGCCTGTGATTGTCACTCCGTATAACCTACCGCCTTGGATGTGTATGAAGACTCAGTACATGTTTCTAACCGTTATAATTTTTGGTTCGAACAATCCCAAGAGGAACATTGATGTGTACTTACAACCTTTGATAGATGAGTTGAATCAGTTATGGAAAGTAGGCGCTAACACGTACGATGTTTCAAGGAAGCAGAATTTTCAGATGAAGGCAACCCTTATGTGGACCATCAACGACTTTCCGGCCTATGGAATGTTATCTGGATGGAGCACTCATGGCCGTCTCTCATGTTCGTATTGCATGGACCGTACTAAGGCTTTCCGCTTGAAACAGGGAGGAAAACCGTGCTTCTTTGATAGTCATCGACAATTTCTGCCAAAAGATCATCCGTTCAGAAGGAACAGGAATGCATTCCGTGCCGGCGTTATAGAGAAGGGTGATCCACCGCCAAGGTGATGCGTAGCCACGATATGGAAGGAGGTTAGAGATTTTCCAAGTGCTATCAAAGATCCTACAACTGGGTACAAGTGCGATGGATTTGGTAGAGATCATAACTGGACAAAGAGGAGCATATTCTGGGATCTGCCATATTGGAGTACCAATCTGATCAGACATAATCTTGATGTCATGCATATTGAAAAGAATGTGTTTGATAATATAATTAATACTGTGATGGACGTAAAGGAAAAAATGAAAGACAATCCCAAGACCAGGTTGGACTTAGAAGAAATATGCAAATACCCCAGTCCTAAAATACGTAGGACTAGGAACGTAGACATGCCAGCTGTATGTATATGATGTACACTCCAATATATGGAAACCTTGTATGAATACATAAGCTGTAAAATGCAATAGAACCACAACAAACTAATCTCATCTACAAAATATAAGAATAAAAGATATCATAAAATTAACTATGAATTGTCATTTGTACATGTAGTTAGACGGAGACAAATCCACTACCAACAAGTAAGGAAAGATATACATGATATACAAAAGAATGATTTTGGCGAGCGAAGCGAAGACGATCAAAGTGCAATCATCCTCGAAGAAATAGAGATGATCATGGCCACGGCTAAAACACCTGCAAAAGACAAGAGCACACACCTGGCGAGATAACCAGGTCCTCAGAGGGACGTAACAAGACACATAATATTATGCCATATAAACTGAATAAATATTGCTCAAATAAATAAGTCAATTGAATTATAACATGGTCCAATACACACCTATTGAACTAGCTTACCATCCCCCCAACCAAACAAGGACAGGAGATGGTAAACTAATTTACGATGACATATCTTTCCATGCTATGAATCCAATATGGTATTCGGACCCCAACAAGGTTCAATACCTTCTCATCGAAGTAGTAAGTCACATCTACAACCAAACAAGGACAAGATGTGACGAACTAATCTGCGACAAGTTATTGTTCCAAGCTACGGTCAGATACAAGTACCCAAACCAAAAGTACTCATACCTCAGGGATAAGGTAGCCTAACCATTCTAAGTAAAATGTTGTTAAGAACAATCCTTCCTACGCATGGGCTCTGGCTAAACTGGGATCGGCGTAGTCCCCCCTTGGGACACCAGAGGCCCAATCAATAAGAGCATGACGTCCGCAGAACGCTAGTGGCCATCAGTAATCATGGATCATCAATCGCGTATCTCCAGCGAAGCTTCCGGGTCACAAAGGAAAGTGCATCGAAGCCCATAAGCTAAGGAATTGTCCTCCCCGCCCAATGCCTACTATGTTGTATCCACAACAGAAAACCTCCATAACCGCTAAGGCAAACTAGCATACAACATCTATTAGCGGTTATTCCTATCGCACGGCTTATACATACCGGTGGCCAGCCAGTCACGCATGTCCGTGTTCTACATGCGACACACAACTTTGTGGTACAACGTGTCAAGGCCAATGAATATAACACACAAGGTGGTCCCTTAAATCTAGGTTTAATGGGTAAGAAAAATAATACATAGCAGGAAATATAACTGAACAGTAAGTTCTAACAGGTTATGCCACGTATTATAGTTTATTTTGCATAAAAAAAATAATGAATAATGCATAAAATATGAGCTAAAATAAATAAACAACAAATGACAAGGTACCTTGCCTGGTAGGACGGCTGGTGTGCTGTGATGATCAAGGTGGCACGAACTGCAACTTCGGTAACAAGTACACAAGGTGACCTCTGCTGATGGCACGGACAGCTCCATTGGGTCCAGAAGGGTCAAATTAGTTGGGGTGGACATAAGGTAGTATAGAATTGGTAAGGAAATAGAAAAGATGGGCTGGGGCATGGACATGAGAATGATCAATAGAAATTTGGATAACAAATATGTATGTTTTTAGAAAATATTTTATAATACTTGAAATATAATTTATTAGTCAAAATATGCTTTCAATTAAATATCCGAAAAATCAAAAGTCATTTTAAGGCAAAACTGTAAGTTTGTCAACATACTATTCTACGCTGAAACCTATGTCTTATAAATCAAAATATTTTAAGCGAAACAAAATATTTTTAGAAAATTTATTTAAGGCTAAGAAACATGTTTTGTAAAAATAACATCTTGATAAAAATCTATACTTTACCGACTATTCAAAAATTGAGAAATGTTTATAACAAAAAATTAATTTATATATATCACAATTTGGAAACTACATTTTATTAGTCCAAAATATTTTTAGGCTAGAAATTCTACGTTTGTCAAAATACGATTTGTAGGTAGAAAAACTATGTTTTTATTAGTCAGGAATATTTTTAGATAAATACTTGAAAAAGCTAGAAAAATCCTTTTAGGGTTAAAACTTAATTTGTCAAAATAAATTTGGAAAATATTATTTATCTATTTATTCAATAAAACAGAATAATAATAATAATAATAATAATAACAATAATAATAATAATAATAATAATAATAATAATAACAGTAATAATAATAATAATAACATTACATGTACTGTTGTGTTCTCTATTTTCGAGAGAGAGGGAGTGATTGATTGAAAAAAATAATAATAATAAAAAACATAGAACATCAGTTAGCAGAAGAAGTCTGAGAGAGAGTGAGGAAGAGGGAATAAGGAGGGCGGGTGAAACAGAGGGAGAGAGAGTGAGCGCGAGAGGGAGAGAGGAGCTACTGAGCCGGGAAAAGGGGAAGAAGTGAGGGGCGGAGAAGGAGAGCAACGCCGGTGGCGCACGAGCAGGCGGCGACGGAGGCTGCGCTCGCGGAGGCGGAGGCGGCAGAGAGGGGTTTTCTCGGTGGGGCGGAGCTTACTGGTCGCGAGCGGAGGAGCGAAAAAACGGTTGACGAAAACAGATCGGGGAGCACAGCAGCGAGGAGGGCGGCGCGCTGGAGGTCAGGGCTGGGCAGATCCGACGGAGGGTTTTGGGGAGTCGTCGGTCAGGGCTCGTCGGCGGGCGGAGAAGGCGGACGCACCAGGTGGGTTCGCCGTTGCAGGCGCATCTGAGGCGGAGCCCGAGGCGAAGCCGGTGTCAGCACGACGCCGGAGATTCCATCCGGTGGCGCGTGGTGGTCCCAAGAAGAGGGGAGGTGACGCAGCCACGGCTCTAGTTATTGGCGGAGGGGTGGCAGTACGACGGATAGGTACGAGGTTTGTCTTTTATTTTTGGTGGTGGTGGTATTAATTTGAGGTTTAGGGGTGGACAGCCGGAGGTGGGGCGGCCGATCGCGGTGGTGGGGTTGATGATATACGGTGATGGTGGTGACGATGTGGACGTCGTACGTGGCTTTGGCATTTTGGTCGGAGGTTAGATAGGTTGGACGGTGAGTCAGGCTTGGCCATGCAAGGTGGTTCTGTTTGCTTGGTTTCCTATCGGAGGAGGCGACAAGGGTGGCGGGTTTGATGGGTAAGTGGTGGCAATGGCGGTCGGGACAAGGAATGGTGGTAGTGGTAGTTTGGTGATGGGGTGGCGATGCTTGGTTGGTGTTGAGGTCCTGGCCGAAGGGTTGTGGCCGGGGTGATGGTTGGCAGAGGGAGGATGGAGTGGTTTCGGTGATGACGGATATGGGCTGCCGTGGTGGTGGTGACAGCAAGTGCCGCGGTGGGAGTTGGGTTTGGCCGGAGGTGGGGTGCTGGTCGTGATGACGGCCAATGATGATGGTAGGGGTGTTGGTTGGAGTCGAGGGAACAGTGGGGAGGTGGTCGTAGTGTTCAGGTTAGGTTAGGGATTGGATGAGTCGTGTCGGGGGCGTGTCCGACACGGAAGGATGAGGAGGTGTGTCCAGGATTGTCGGACAAGAAGTGTTATTTGTATATGTAAAAAGAAGTAACATATTAGAAAAACACCCGGGGTCGGACCCGAGGCCGTCACGGCTGACACGGAAAAGGTTGGACACCGACACGATGCACAGGTTTTGTTTGTGGAAAAATTTGTCAAATAATTATGGAGGAAATAATTTGGAGGCTCCCCTATTTATAGGGTTGAGGAAAATCTTAGTAGATAAGGATTAGGAATATTTAAACCCAAAAATAGATAATTCGCTACTTAATTTAAATCAAATTTAAGTCGATTCAATAATAATCCAAATCCAATTCTAATTTAAATCTAGATAATCTAAACTCAAATTAAATATAAATTCTATCTTTAAACTATTTTAAATTAAATCCATAAAATCTAATCAAAGATTTAAATTGCCACAAAAATTTTAAAATATTTTTTCTAAAAAAACATATAAAAATAATTTCGTAAACTACATTATTATTTAAAATAAACTAATAAAATATTTATGAAATATATGTATGCACGAAATTTTTTTATTTATTATTAATAACTGTTATAAACGAAAGACTTTTTATAAATAAAATAAATAAAATAATAACTTGGAAACTTTGGTACGATAGTTAAAATAACTATTATATATATTATTTTGAAACTCTAAAAATAGAAAAATATTTTTCTAAAAATATGTACGCTCGTACATATTCGCACTTGTGAGCAACAAAAAAACAAAATTGCACGCACGACGTACAATGCAACTACGCGACGTACAAATACAAAATAAAAAAAAAATTAGTACCAAATTTATAAAATAATAAAAATATAGTAGAAATTTAGGGGTTTAATTTACAAATTTTATGATCCTGTTGTTTTCAGTTCCCCATCAGAAATCCCTTTGATGTTTGTATAAGGAGTTAGTGACAAACTTTGGGATGGTATAAGATGAAAAGTGGTATGTAGGGAGTGATGACAGTGTGGATTTGATGAGTATAGTACGAGAGGCATGGGATAAACCTCCTCTCTTCCAACCCTTGAGTTTACAGATACTGGTATGAAGGAGATCCGAGTAGGTTTTAGTTCTATTCTTAGGTTGGAGGAGTTTATGACCAAGGTATTTGTCATGTGGATCCATAGGATGAACACCAAAAAGATTTGTAAAGAGTTGTCGCATATATGGGTCGATTTTCTTAGAGAAGAAAATAGAAGATCTATCAAAGTTAACTCTTTGTCCAGACCATTGCTCGAAAGTTTGGATGATGATTTTTTCTTGGGTAATATTATGAAGAGAGCACTTGCCAAATAAAAGTATATCGTCTGCAAATGCAAGATGGGAAAATGGTATAGGACAATGGTTCAACTTGACACTTTCATAGAGCATATTCCTCTCCATGATATGAATGAGTGTGGAAAGAATCTCCATGCAAATGATTTGTTGTCACAACAAATTGTTGTTGTTCCTTCTTACTTGTACTTCATGCTTTCTAAAATACATTACAGCCAAATATTTTGGCATGCTATAGAGATGCAACAATATACTCCGCTTCTGTGGTAGAAAGTACCACAATTGGCTGCTTCTTTGAACTCCATGAAATTGCTCCGCTACCATGGTTGAAGACATAAGCAAAAGTGCTTCGAGAATCATCAACGCTTCCTCTAGACAGCTTATACATATTCGAGTAGGCTGGAGTCTAATTGATACGTAGCTGGCATGTTTATGTATCATGGTCCTATGTATTTTGAAACTAGGATGTTATATTTTTTTGGTAGCCCAAGCAGGTCAAGTTAGCCGTTTCGGTTACGTTACTATACGGAGTGGACCTGTTATAGGATAGTATATTAGGATGTCAATCCATAATTGTTTTGAAAATTCTTTTGATTTCTTCTATCGTCCTTAGAACTTGAAAATTGTATTCGATTATCTTTCTTGAACTCCTTACCATGAATTCTCGTATTTTTTGGATTGTATTTTATCATAAGATAGAATGTAGTTATTAGAACATCTTAAGCGGAATTGATTGTTTAAGGTAATAGGGGTTGGATAGACGTCTCTACTAGATAGACCGAGTGGATTAATTAGATTGGCAGTATAGAATTAATATAGGTGACTTAATCCAACGAGAGACTCTAGGAGAAATGGACTACAACCATTCTATAATTTTACCTATGCTAAGAGATGGGGTAGAGATATAACACAATTTAATTTGGTTTAGTAAGAAAGATAAGATAGACCACTACCAAAATAAGTCATATTAGCGACGAATTTAGCGACTCCGAGTAATAACGTTGCTACTTTTTGTGTATTTAGCGACGTCTATAAAAGACGTCGTTAAATGTCACTATTAGCAACGTAGAGTGACGAGTAGCGACAAGCATTATTGTTTGGAAAGCAGATGTTGCGGTCTTGTCGTAAAACATCGTTGTTTTGTTTCATTTAGCGACGTTTTTCGACTCATACTTCTGTACGTCGTCGTATCTTTAGTTTACAACGACGTTTAGCGATGTCATTTTTTAGACGTCGCTAAAAAGTTTCATATAGGGTTCAAGTGCCGATCGACTTTTTATTTTTTTACCCTAAATTTCCCTTTCCGCTCTCTCATCCGCAAATTTCCCTTCTTCTCTCGTCCCTCCGGCGACCCCCTCCCCAAGGCGACACCCTTCCCCGCGGCGATCCCCGTTCCTCCGGCGTCCCCCCCTCCACCGTCGATTCCCCTCGTCGACATCGACCCGACCAGTCCCCTCCGCCGCTGTTCCAGCCCCGGCGACCCCGACTCCGTCCAAGGCAGGTAAACCCTAATCCTATCTCCCTCCTCCTGACGTGCTGACACAGACACGATACAACACACAAGACACGAACACACACAGACACGACACGCACACACACAGACGCGACACATACACGCACACACACACTGACACAACATGACACACACAACACGCACACACACACAGATACGACATAGGGCAGTGAGCATGTTGGCAAGTGCCACATTGGCATATGCCATGTGGCATTAATACAGCAGCAGCAACTTGCCTTGGCAAGGCTTGTATTGACTCGGGCTACAAGCCACGTGGGCAGGGGTTAGAGAAGTCAAGGGCTTTAGGAGATAGGGGGAATCCCATTTTGGAGCTTTAGTACAGGAAAATGCCTGAGTGAAGTGTGTATGTGTCGAGTGTGAGTATGAGCAATGGTATCAGTTGGTATCAGTATAGTATCTTAGGGAGATGAGAGTGGCTATTTGAGTTAGTGTTGGTACTAGTGAGTGAATGTAGTTTAGGATCAATTAGGATATTTAGAAGTGAATGCGAGTATCCTATCTAAGAGTGTTAGTGTATGTGATTATCAATATGTGTCAGATCTTAGTATTCCTCAGTAAGAGTGGGTATATGTGAGTGAGTGTCATTAGAGTGTTAGAGAGTTAGTTCAGTCCTAGTACCTAGAGTGTATAGAGTATCCTTGAAGTGTATGTATGATTGGTACAGTGTTTTGAGCCATTCTCTAGAAATTAATGCCAAGCCTTTTGGGCCTATCAGAGTTATAAATTTTTTTCAGAAATCTAGTATAACGTTGATTGCCTTAAAAGGCTTGCATAAGTAAGAGTGTATAGAGTGAGTATACTAGTAGTATATCGTAGTATCCTAGAGTGTGTAGAGTGAGCTTCCCTACTTCCTTTCTTCTCATTCGGGTTATTGAGCCGACTATTCCACATCATAGGATATCTACCTCAACCTCACCCTAGAGAAGTGTGGAAATATTAATATTAACCAAGGTTCACAGTATCGGTTTCGGTATCGGTATCGCTATCGGTATCATTTACAGTTGATATCATGAATCTCATAGCTTCCGTTAGCAGAGCACAATGTAGAGCCAAACGTGAAGCAGAGCTTCATATTAAAAATATTAGAAGTAAAAAGTTTTTGATTGGTGGTGGGATGAGAAAGGATTCCGACTCGTCCCACCACCAATCGAAAACTTTTTCTTCTAATATTTTGAATATGAAGTTCTGCTTCACGTTTGGCTCTACATTGTGCTCTGCTAGCGGAAGCTATGAGCTTCATGATATCAACCATAAATGATACCGAAACCGATTTCGATACCGATACTGATACCGATACTGTGAACCTTAGTTAACATTAATATTTCCACACTTCTCTAGGCTGAGGTTGAGGTAGATATCATATGATGCTGAATAGGATGCTGAGAGAATCGAATGAGAAGCAGGGAAGTAGAGGGGGGTCAGAGAGGGGGCCTTCTTGTTGAACATGTGACGAAACTCATTTGATACTCATGTGTCTATATGCATCAATTTGGAATATACTCGAATAATGTGTATCTATCTTTGCAGAATTATTGTCTGTCATGACCCGCTCCCGAATAATCGGACACGTGTCGGACACGCCCAGTCTTCGTCGATGGACACGACGAAGTAAGCTGTATAATACTAAGGAAAACTCCAAGTCATAATGTAATGTAAACAATCACAGAATCTATAAACGTTCCAGAAAGATCACCAATATCCATCAAGTCATTATACAATGTTATCCGAAGACAAATTCGGTCAAATAAAATATACAATGATGAAATCAAATACAATCTCCAGAAGAAAAAAATCCTGCAATCTTCATGATACCACCATGCTCCATATGGCCTCAAGCACCTGCAACGTGTCCTGTCAGGAAAGAGCAAAGTACAACCATGACAAAAATAATATACAATATAATCTGTAATACAGAATACAAGATGAAACCAGAATACGAAAGCTAAAAATAAAACTATAGTACCAGAAATGAAATGCAAACTGAAGACAATTGACACGACAATCAATATGCGAAGACAATGAACACGGTAATCAATGAACAATACGATGAACACGACAATCAATGCATGTGTGACTTTTGTGAAATATTAACCTAATGTGTGATCGACTAAGGACCATAATCCACAATCAATCAATTCTATAAGGTACGGCTTAATCGTATGTGAGGTGTACGATTAGGCTATCCATAATACCTATGTTGGGTGTGGTCACACAAAAGTTAATATTTCCCCCAATCCCTGCAATAAATAGTGACTCACAATGTAATGACGAACAAGGACGATACAATCGTGTGTATCACGTGTCCGATATGAGAACATGGCACATGAATGTACGACAGAAACAAGGTAAAAGCTCGAGTCGGTGTACTTGCCCCGCTTTGGAAGCACGGGAGTAGTACTGCATAGATGAATGTCACCTGTTATATTTTGGTAATAAGTTAGGGTTTAAACAATGTCAATCAGCTCAATGCTATCTAGATAATTAACTATCTCTAATAATTATTATAGGCAAAACTAGCTAGCAATATTTTTTTGAAAATATATAACATAGCTTTATAGCATTCACTAGTAAAAACACTATTTTAGAAAATATATATAGATATTTAGTTTGATCAAAATAATATTTAGTGAAATTACTTTTAGGCTATATCTTGCAAGGAAAAAACATTTATAAAGTATCGAACTTATTTATTTAAAAGGTATTTGCTTAGCTAATTATTTACAAAATATTAATAATAAGGTTTTATCCAAATATTTAACCAATAATATTTTATGACAATTAATACTAGCATTTATAAGATTTAGAATAATTCTATAACTTAAATAAGAGAAACTACAATTAATAGGACTATTATTAAGCAAAAATTAGCCCACTGTTGACTCTTAGTTAATAATTATGCTAAAATTAAACTAAACACCAGTACAATATTAATAAGCCCAACACCAGCTGTTGCAAGAAATTTAATCAACAATTGAGATCAACCCAGATCAACTCCAGCCTAACCCATTTAGGCCCACTGCTCCCTAGGCTCAGCCCAACACTACAGGACCAGAAACAAACTCTAATTATTTTCTTACTAATACTTCCAAACCCCTTAGTCAGCCCAAATCCAAGTATACCACCCCGGCCCAACAACCTTCCAAATAAAATCTAACATAATCTTTCTCTATCTCTATTCCCGTTCCCATTTCTAATCAGCCAACACAAAATCCATCCTCTTCTTCTTCCTCTGTCTCATGAACCCTAACCCTAAAGCTTCCTTCACAACTCATCCACAGAATCTCCAGTCCTTTTTCTTCCTCCTCCCCATATACATCTCGAACCCTAATTTCTTAGTCATCTCTCTTCAAAGCCACCCGCCCCCTTCATCTTCTCTACGAGGAAAAACCCTAACCCTAGGAGTTCTTCATCTCCTGCCTCCGGTCCTATGAAACCCTAACCCTAGCCCTTCTTCTTCCCCAAGCATCTCACTCCATCTTATCCATATCAATATCCCAAACCCTAATCCTAAATTCGATTCTTCTTCTCAATCCACTACCAAAATACGCTCATTTAGCGACGGCGTTTTAGCGACGGAATTATTTCGTCGGTATTAGCGACGGCTTCGTGGTCGCTCAGCGACTGATTACCGACCACAAACATTTGCCATTTTTTATTTTAATTTTAGGGGCAGGAAAGGTCGCACATCCGTCGCTAGTGTGCCGGTGTTATAGCGACGGATCTTCGGTCGTCGCCACGTAGTCGTTTATTTGGCGGGAATTGTGTATATAATTGGCGGGACATATCTTCGACTACGTAACGACGGATATTCAGTCGGATAATCAATAATAGCGACTACCTGGCGACGGATTTTTTGTAGTCGCTATTCCGTCGCTAAATGAGCGTTTCAGACTTAAATGAAAAGGCGGAGGAAACTTTTGGCATTCTCCCCAAATTTAATCTCTCTCCTCTCTCTCTCTCTCTCTGTCTCTCTCTCTTTCGCGTGGCTTCGTGAACGGCGATGGCATCCTCTCCTCTCTCTCCCGAAGGTAATCTCCTCTCTCTCTTTCTCTCTCTCTCTCTGTGTCGCGGTGTCGACGTAGGGGCAGCGGGGGCGGCGGGCTTGGGGACATTCGGGCTTGGGGCGGGGGCGTCGGGGGCTGGGCGGCTGGCTTGGGGCGGGGGCGGCGGGCTTGGGGACATTCGGGCTTGGGGCGGGGGCGTCAGGGGCTGGGCGGCTGGCTTGGGGCGGGGGCGTCGGGGCCTGGGCGGCGGGCTTGGGGCGGGGGCGTCGGGGGCTGGGCGGCGGGCTTGGGGCGGGGGCGTCGGGGGCTGGGCGGCGGGCTTGGGGCGGCGGGCTTTGGTCGGGGGCGGCGGGGGACTTTGCTTATCAAATTCATCTAATTTATATATTGGCTAAATAATGTGTTATCCATATTGGGTGTTATCCATTAGTTTGGTGGTGTTTGGATTAGTAAATGTGAATATGGCGTTTGGGTTCGTGGTGTATATGTTCACTGTGTCAAGGACAGTGCGAGTTCTTCATCTGCATAAGTCAGTGTTTGGGTTCATGGTCTATACATCATGGAGTGATATACATATATATATGTGCCTATTATAATTAGCATGCAGGACGGCTTGGGGTGTAATGTGTGATTGTAGACATGGTAGGAATTAAAGGTAATTAACGCTAGTGTGACTAGACTAAGGTAGTGCTTGCTAGATAATAAGGACACTCTAGTATCCTAACCAAGTTAATTTAGACTAGATATTTAGGATATAGCTCCCATATCCTAGAAGTGGACTCTTGCAATTTAGAAATAGATAGATTGACTTAGTTTGATATCGGTATCGTACTATCGGTATCGGTATCGGTATCGCACTATCGGTCAAGGTTCACAATCATCGAAATCGGTTTCGGACTATTCCTATGAGTATTGGTATCGGCGATATCGGTAGTATCGGCGGTATCGTATCGGAGTATCGGACTTTGGTATCGGAAAACAAATAATTATTAATAAATTATTTACATTTAAAAATATATATTTTATACATTTAGGCATAATTTTAAGTATTTTAGCGTTATTTCTTAGTAGTTTTGAAATTATATGAAATAGTAGTCACCCTTACCGATTGGTTTTGTCGAATTGACCGGAACAAAGACCCCCATAGTCGGTATCGGTCAATATTTGGTATCGGTCGGTATCGGATCGGAACATGCCAAACTGTATCGGTATCGGCCGTATCGGATCGGTATCGGCCGATACTTTAAACCATGCTATCGGTATCGAACTATCGGTATCGGTATCGGTATCGCACTATCGATATCGGTATCGCAGTATCGGTATCGAACTATCGGTATCGCACTATCGGTATCGGTATTGGTATCGTACTATCGGTATCGGTATCGGTATCGCAGTATCAGTATCGAACTATCGGTATCGGTATTGCACTATCGGTATCGGTATCGGTATCGCAGTATCAGTATCGAACTATCGGTATCGAACTATCGGTATCGGTATCGGTATCGCACTATCGGTATCGGTATCGGTATCGTACTATCGGTATCGAACTACTAGTAACAACTGTATTTATATTTTTCTCTTCTCGAGCTAGAATACTAGCGGATCCACCAGTTACATGATTATATACTAATTCTGTTTAGTTTGTCTTACTATACAGATTTTTACATCTAATCTGTGATGGATCGTTATTTCGTTGATCGTACATGGATGTACAAATGACAACACGAGAGCAGAATATGTGTGAGTGACGATTTTTAGGCAGGCATAGAAGTATTTCTTAAGTATGCCATGAGCAAAGCTCAGTTTATGGACGGTAACAAAATCAAGTGTCCATGTCGTAATTGTCGCAATAGACGTTACGAAGAAGTGGTGAGTGTAAGAGATCATTTGACCCGTAAGGGTTTTGTACGTGATTACGACCTGTGGTCATCGCAAGGTGAACTATATGCCGAAAGACAGGTTGCGAATGCTGCTACTTATGCTTTTGATGATAATGCTGCAGCGGATTTTGTCGTCGATGACGACGAATGCTCCGTTGATTATGGAGACGTGTAGAACCTTGCACGAGATATGGTGTACGATGCGGCAGGGCCTAACTTTGATCCGGAGGATCCTAATCCCGAGACGAAGGAGTTCTATGATATGTTTCAGGATGCTGAAACTTCTTTATATCCTGGTTGTGATCCATATTCCGTACTGTCAGTGACGATGCGGTTGTTGAACATAAAGTCCGATTTTAACTTGCCACAAACTTGCTATGATCGAATTACACAACTAATGAAGGAGGTGTTACCGAAGGAATCAAAAGAGCTTCCAAAAAACTTCTACAAGTCGAAGATGATGGTCCGATAACTGGGATTGGGGTACGACAAGATAGATTATTGTCGCAACGGATGCATGTTGTACTACAAGGAGAACGAGGATGTAGAAAGTTGCCGCTTCTGTAATGCGGATCGTTACAAGGAAGTCAGGGGAAAAGGAAAGTCAACTAGAAAATGATGTCCTTACAAGTATATGCATTACTTGTCGATCACGAAGCGCTTGTAGAGGATGTATATGTCTCAGAATACAGCAGAACATATGACGTGGCACAACGAAGAACGCACAAACGACGATGGAGAATTGTCACATCCTTCGGATGGAGAGGCGTGGAAATATTTCAATTTTTGCCATCCGAATTTTGCTGCAGAGCCCAGAAATGTACGCATGGGGCTATGTTCTGATGGATTCGCCCCTTTCGGGCAGTCGGGATCTCAATACTCCTGCTGGCCGGTCATTCTAACCCCTTACAATCTGCCACCATGGATGTGTATGAAGACTCCTTATATGTTTTTGATAGCTATCATACCGGGTCCCAAAAATTCGACGAAGAATATCGATATATATTTACAGCCGTTGGTGGATGAGCTAAAACAGCTGTGGGAGATCGGCGTCACGACATATGATATTTCCAGGAAACAGAACTTTCAGATGAGAGCTTCACTGATGTGGATAATCAATGATTTTCCCGCATACGGTATGCTGTCAGGATGGAGTACTCACGGCACCCTGTCTTATCCGATATGCATGCAAAATAGTAAGGCGTTCCGCCTTAAGCATGGAGGAAAAACTTCTTTCTTTGATTGTCATCGTCAATTTCTGCCCGCGAGTCATCCTTGGAGAAAGAACAAGGACGCATTCAGAGCTGGAAAACAAGAATTTTCTCATCCGCCTGCCAGATTGTCGGGATACGATATTTGGGAAGATGTAAAGGATTTTCCCACTGTAATGGAAGATCCATCGAACAATCGTGTCAATGGGTTCGGACAAACCCATAACTGGACCAAACGGAGTATCTTCTGGGACTTGCCTTATTGGAAAGATAATCTTATAAGGTATAGTCTTGATGTTATGTATATCGAAAAGAATGTGTTCGATAATGTCTTCAATACCGTCATAGACATTAAAAGAAAGACGAAGGACAATCCAAAAGCAAGATAAGACATTACCGAGATATGCAAGCGTCCTTATCTGAACTTGATACAAAGGAGAGCTGCTGGACAATTAAGTAAGCCGATAGCACAATACACATTAAGCAAAGAAGATAGATTAATAATCTGCAAGTGGGTATCTACTTTAAGATTTCCCGACGGCTATGTGTCGAATTTGTCTAGATGTGTTGACCTCAATGAACACAAGCTAACGGGAATGAAGAGTCATGACTGCCACGTGTTTATGGAAAGATTACTGCCCATTGCTTTGAAAGAGTTGTTGCCTTCTGCTGTATGGGTTCCGTTGGCCGAACTATCAATATTTTTTAGGGATATTTGTTCAACTAAGTTGACTGTGCAACACATGGTTGAACTTGAGGAGAAGATTATCTTAACAATTTGCAAGTTGGAGAAAATATTTCCTCCTAGCTTCTTCGACAGCATGGAACATCTACCGATTCATCTAGCATACGAAGCCCGTGTCGGTGCATCTGTTCATTATCGATGGATGTACCCATTTGAAAGGTACATAAATATCGATATAATTTAAGCTGAATTTCTATTTATTTTAAAATTCTTTCTTAATTCTCAAGATAATTTGTCTCTCTAGATACCTACACCATCTAAAGAAGAAAGTTGGCAACAAAGCTCATATAGAGGCTTCGATATGCGAAGCATATCTTATCGAAGAGGTTTCAAACTTCTGCTCCATTTATTTCGATACTCATGTTAAAACAAATCGAAATAGACCTCAAAGGAATGACGAGGACGTTAAGGATGGAGAAATATTCAATGTAAGGGACAAGCCTGTTGGGGCTAGTAAAAGACGGTGGTTGACAGACGACGAGTATGATGCCGCTCACCGATATGTCTTGTTAAACTGTGACATACAAGAAGTGAGAGATTTGGAGAAGTAAGTCAGTACACTAAATATCGTTATAATCTCGAATTTGATGAAGTAAGTGACTACACTTATATATTCTTATTTTCTCTAATAGTGTATTTAGAGATGAAATCAAAATGAGGAGACCCGATATTACCGATGAGGGACTTCAAAGAGAGGTTGATTGTACATTTCCGTCATGGTTTCGCAAATACGTAAGTAACTGTGATTATAATTGAGATTATTAATATATAATCTGAAACATTTAAATTATAAATATTTGTTTACAGGTTTTATTGCCTGAAACAATACTCACTCATGAGAGTGTTCGTTATCTGGCACTGGGACCGAAGAAGCAAATAAAGACTTGGCCAAGCTATGTCGTTAATGGCTTCAGGTTTAAGTCAACTCAGAATGCTATAAATGTTGAATTTATCAATGACGGCATCAATACCAAGGATTCCGGTGTTTGCATAAGAGGCACCGTCTATGACGACGAGCCGGACTTTGACTATTATGGAGTGATTCGGGATATTATAGATTTACAATATACTGGCCCACATGATATGCATATTGTGATGTTCAAATGTGAGTGGTTTGATACGACACTAAATATCGGTTGGAGAATCGATAAACAATTTGGATTCGTCGATATAAATCATCGCAGGAGGTATAGAGGGTCCGATACATTTGCAATAGCAAATATTGTTGTATAGTAAAAACACTTCCAATTACGTGAATTAAGTTTGACCTCATAAAAGCAATTACGTGAATTCATGTTTTTTATTCGATTATTTACTTATTGCAGATGGCACTCCTAGTCTTTTTCGTCGCGGCGGCACTCATCTCCCTACTGGTGGTATGTATATTTTAGTTTAGTTTTTTTATATCCATTTACACTTTTATATTGTTAATTATGTTTATGTGTTCTATTTACAAGTTATGATGGCTGGCCGTGGTCGTGGTGCTGGTCGTGGTGGTGGTGGTGGTGGTGGTGGTGGTGCGGGTCGTGGTCGTGGTCGTACTGGTGCTGGCGGTCGTAGTCGCATTCAGAGTTCCCGGGATGTGACCCCATCGAGCGAGCCCGACCCGGAGAGTACCCCGGGCACAGACGCATCCCGCCCTCGATCGACCACTTCATCGAGGCATCAGTCCGGATCTGTTAGCGGATCCGATCCGCTATCGGAACCACCAGCAGCGGATCCACCAGGGGATGCCCCAGTTACTGCACAGTGGGCCCCGGAGTACCCCCATACTCGGTTCCATCCGGTTACTGGGGAGTACATACGCGGACCCGCGGATCCTCCGACGGCACCAGAGAGGCCGAGAGGCGAGTTCCGACGAGAGCTATGGCCCGCGGGGACCTCGTAAGTAAATTTAAGTTAATTTATTAAATATCTTTCATTTATTCAAGTTAATAATCCAGTCGTTTCTTCTTTGTAGGTTTTTTCCGTTTAATGTTGGCAGGGCCCTTGGAGAAATTATCAGGGCTAACTTCCACGGTCCTTACCTCAACTTTACGTCGGTGCCCCCAACCGAGCAGTACGTCTGGCTCGACGAGTTGAGGGTATATATCTATATTTTTTTGGTTAAGTCTTTGTCATTCTTTAATCAACCATTTTGTAAATTATGTGATAATTGATTTTCTGTGTTAGAGAACGTACTGGTGGCCCCCCCATCGCGAGGAGGGGATCCGCAGGACCTACCGAAGCGCATGCTCGAAGAAGATACGGGATATGATTCATGACCTAAAGATGGGGCATACGAGGCCGAATTGGATCCGGCAGGACTATTATGAGGACCTCTTAGGCATAATGGATAACCCTGCATACAAGGAGAAATCGGAGAAGGCAAAGGTGAACCGATCTGCCGCGGGCCTTCATACGGGGGGATCAAGGTCTCATGCAGCGACACTTGCAGATCTGGTGAGCAACCGTAAATTTATTTTACTATCGAATTAGGTATTATTAATTAAAGGAGTTAATTAGTTTCTACGCAAATTTCGTATGCAGTCCCAACGGGCGGTGAAGGAGGGAAGGGCGCCAGAATCGGTCACCATGCACGACGTCTTCCAGCATACGCACAAAAGACGAAAGGACGGGAGCTTCGTCGACGAGAGGCTCAAGGAGACTGATGTAAGTACTTATGATTATGAGATTAACGTTAGAATTAAAAGTATTCAGACTATAACTTAGGTAAACTTAGGATTCATACTTAACTTAGTGAAACATAGGATTTAGATTACAACTTAGGTAAATCTTATAATATAAACACATTTATTTGATAGGCTGCGTATCGTGAGGCCCTTAGTCGGGCTCAGTTAACTGACACCGAGGATGTCGGTAAAACGACGCCCTTCCGGACGCCCTCTTCTTTGGCCGCTCGGAACGACTTGTTCGTAGATACCGTCGGCGGCTTTAAGAAAGGGTACCTGTACGGAGTCGGCTCCCTAGGGCCATTGCATATGGCGACGCAGAGATTTCCACCGACACAGCCTCCTCCCGTGGCCCGGGCAGACGATGATGTTAGGTTGCAGCTTACGCAGCTGCACGAGGCGGTATCGTCCTTGCGGGAGCAATTTGCCACGCACTTTCTGCCTGCATCTGCTGCTGTCGGGACGTCTGTTGCTGCCGGTACGTCTGCTGATGGTGCTCGTCCGTCTTCTACTGGTCCGTCGACTGCAGGTGTCGGTCCGTCTTCCGTGGGCCACCTTTCTTTCAACCCTGAAGCCCCTGTGCTACCATCTACGGCTGTGACGGCACTCCTGGATCTTATGTCCGTAGAGCAGCTTCGCCGACTTCCGAGTACTGTCTACGACGCCTTGCCTCCGTACCTTGTGGAGGAGTATATGCGTCGGTCGAATACGGGAACAGACAATCGACCTCCTCCTTCTTAAATTAATGTTGTATTAAGAAAATTTGGATTATTTGTGAGAGCTTTGAACTAATTGTGCTATAATCGGCTTATAGCACCGGATATTATGTTACTCTTTAGGATAATTGATATTTATTTTCTATTAATTTGGTTTGGTCTGTGATTCTTGGATAATTGGTCGTATGTGCATATTTGGTCTATGTGATTCTTGGATAATTGGTGTGCATTATATATTTGGTCTGTGTGATTGTTGGATAATTGGTGTGCATTATATATTGGTTTGGTTTATGCATATATTTGTGACCAGGGAAAGTGCTGCCAAATTTTTTTCCCAAAAAACCCAGTTAGCGACGGACTAGTGACCGTTTAGCGACGGACATTCACAGTTCCCGACGGGTTTTCGACGGATAAGCCGTCGCTACCTGGAGTTTTTAAACTGTTTGCAGTCAGCGACGGGTTATCGACGGATCATCCGTCGGCAACGTTCTGGAAATATAAGCTTCGACTGAACAGCGACGGAACGGCCGTCGCCAGGGCGACGGATAACCAGCCGCTAACCCGTCGCTGTATTTGGCGACGGATTAGCGGCTGGTTATCCGTCGCCATGGTTCTGGAAATGCATGACATTTCCAGAACCATGGCGACGGATAATCAGTCAGCAATCTGTCGCTGTGGCGTCGCGGTAGCGACGGGTCCGCGACGACTATTCCGTCGCCATGGTGCTAGAAATGCCAAGCATTTCCAGAACCTGATCGACGGATAGTCCGTCATAAAACCGTCGCAAATCCGTCGTTAATTACCGACGGATACCGACGGCTTAGCAACGGATCGATACGATCTGATACGCTGTTACGACGGGTTACCGATGGAAAGTTACGTCGCTATTTCCTACACAGTTCAATACTTAATAGTTGAAATGGACAGAAATCCGTCGGGAACGTGTCGCTAATGCTTCGTATTGTGACGTCGGACATCCATCGCTATTCCGTTGCCGTGACGACAACTTAGCGACGGAACGTTATTAGCGACGAGCTGATTGCCGACGGATTATTTTGGCCAAAATCTGTCGGTTATCGGTCGCTAATGGTAATTACCGTCGGTTTAGCGACGGATGCGGCCGTCGCTAAAACGATAAATTTTGGTAGTGATCGGCCACAACAAAACCTTAGCTCTCGATCTACACTACACAACCCCAAATCTACAGACAAACCCTAGAAAACAAGAAGGGGGTCGAGGAAGATCGATGAGAAGACTTACTCAACCAGTGGGGATGTCAATCCACGGTAGGTTCGTCTTCTCCGACGTGCTCTCTTCGACTCGATCCTTGGAAGGCAGTACAGATCCGGTGGCTAGGCTGGCATGGCTCGATAGCACGAGATCTGGTGGCTCGGCTCGAGCTGTGAGAACGACTCCTCGGCTAGCTCGACGCTGCAACGGAGCTCGACGGCGTGGCATCAACGAGAGAAGGCGGCGCTCCGATCTGATGTCAACGGCGGTGGACGTCTCGAGGCTCCTCGATCTAGCGAAGAGGCAGCACGAAACTCGAAGGGGCGCACACTGAACTCGAAGCGGTGGCGACATAGTCTTCGATGCGGCTCCTCGTTCTCCGAAAGGGCAGCACTCAGATCGAAGAGGCAACGCGTACTTCGAAGGGTCAACGCGAGAATCAATGCTTGGGTGCTGCAGCCAAGGTCGGCTCGATCTTCAAGAAGCGGTGGCCGGACTCCAGTGAAGGTACGCGGCGTCAGCAGCTCCACGATGATGAAGTGGTCTTTGAAGTGCTGTCGTCGACCGTCGAATGGTGAGGCCGAGCTGTTGTGGTGGTAAAGGTGGTGTGAACATCCGATGATGATGATGGTAGTGGTGCTCAACTCTGATGATGACGATGGCGGTGATGCTCGGTCATGATGGTGGTAGCAAACAGTGGTGCTTGGCCGGGGATAGCGAAACTGTGGTGGTGCTCCGGCCAAATGGCGGTGGTACACGACGGAGGGAAGCGACATTCGGCCGATGGGTCGGCTGGAAACAGAGAAGAGAGAAAAGTGTAGAGAGAGAGAGTAGAGAGAGAGTAGTGTCAGTGGTTGAAGACTGTGATGGGACTGTGATGTGTCAGAAAGTATTAGAAACTATGCAATAATATTATATTATTTATAGTGAAGTATTTGAGTGGCAGAGTTATAATTAAATGTAGATTTGGGGGCAATAGTTAAAGGTGTGGGGCAGTGGCAAAACTGTAATTATAGACAGATCTGGGGTATAGAATAGTGTCTGTAACTGATTTGTTAACATACTAACAGAATTAGTTATAACTACCAGCTTTAATTAATAACTAATTTAATAACTAATTACATGATTCTTAACTAACAATTAATCAGGAATTAATTAACTACCAGCTAATTAAACTAGCACTTAATAAATTTTCTTCTCATTAGAAAAAGTAGCCCAAAGCCCATACTCAAAGCTGGCAGGCTTTACCATAAAGTCCAACAGAAATTATAGCCTAAAAACTTAATTTAATTAGAAGCATACACTAGCCCATTCATATAGACATTTGAAACTATAACCATAATAATCATTAATACTAAAATAAACTAGGTTAATAGTTACCATTCCAAATCTATAACAGTTTAATTAACTAAGAAATATTAATTCAAAATAAGTGACACTAATAACCAGTTTACTTAAAGTAAAATAAGTAAAATCAAGAATTTTATTTATTCGACCAAAATAGAACTTTCTAAAATTTGAAATTTCAAGGAATAAAATCAATAAACAAAATTAGTCCTTATAAATCTAATTCAAAATTTTAACTAAGCAAAAATAGAATTACTAACAGAATTACTTTTGAAAAGCGAATATCGTATTAAACCAAGATACTTCCAAATTTAAAATCCATAAAAGATTTAGGGAGTTATATTGTCAAATGGATATGAATTACTATCTGCGACATCGTTCGTGGATGTATAATCGTCATCTTGATGACATGTACGGTGTGCGGGATAAATTTATACATGGGGTAGAGCAATTTCTGCAGTTCGCTAAGGCATTCCCTCAGTACATAGACCATACCAAAATTAAGTGTACATGTGTGAGATGTCGCAACCTGAAATATCATCCAAAAGTGGATGTGACATATCATTTGTACTCGAGAGATTTTATGCTGAATTACTATCAGTGGACGTCGCACGGAGAACTTGTGCCTTTAGCATCGGAGCTGGAGCCTAATTTCCCGTATATGGATGTCCATGACCACGCTGGTTATGACAAAGGGTGCGTGAACATGGTTTTTGACGCTGCGGGACCTAGTTTCGATCCAGAAAATCATGATACGGCAAAGGAGGTCCCGAATGTCGATGCTGCGAAGTTCATAGAGTTGCTGGAGAATGCAAGGACTCCTTTGTATCTTGGTTGTGAGGATCATTCACTGTTGGAGGTGGTTACAAGACAACTGAGCATCAAGTCCAATTTTAACATGTCTCAAGAATGCTACAACCAAATTATCGAGTTGATTATAGAGATTTTGTCGGTAGTTGTAAAGTTACCTACAGACTTCTACCGGTCTAAGAGGATGGTAAGATCTCTCTAGATGGGATACGAGAAAATTGATGCATGTCATAACGGGTGCATGTTGTACTACAAAGACGACAAGAATGAAGATGTGTGCAGATTTTGTGGTGTTGATCGCTATAAGGCTATAGAAGCATGAAAAGATCTACACCATATGCCCAATTTAGGAAATTCTATGCGTCCAAGTCAGAGAGTGGAAGACACCCACAATGCAAGCTCTATGCGTCCATATATAAAATCCCTATGCTGTCACCCCCAGTTCTCGAATTAGGGGTATTTTTGTCATTTTCCAAGTTTTATAATTTTTGAGAATTTTATTTGATTTTATAGGATTTTTAGGGATTTGGCTGTTTGAGTTTGAATTTTATCCAATTTGGACTTAAGTTGGAGACCCGGATAGTCTGGACACAAGTGGGACCTACATACTAGCTGGACTTGGCCTACATGCCATCCTAACTAGGCTAGAAACCATAAACCATACTCCCATAGCTTAACTAGTCATTTAGAGGCTTAATTAGTCATTTTGAAGTTAAACCAAACCAAACCAAACCAAACCAAACCAAGTCTAATGGGCGTGGAGGCCTAATGGGTCTCCACCCAAACCCATTTGGGACCCCCATAGCCGGCCACATATAGGACATTCCCCCCTCCCTTTTACTTCACTCCTAAGTCATCTCTCTCTCTCTCTTCATTTTATTCTTTTTCAAGTCCCCTCTTCTTCAATAGATCTACATTAGGTATGTTCATTAAACCCTCATAAATTCCTCATTTACATTTATTCCTTCACAATAAATATAGAGGAGACCATTCTCTACAAGTTGACCATAGCTTTTATAGGTTTTCCTAAAACCTAGTTTAAGGATTTTATTAGGGGTTTTTCCCTTTTAAGAGATATATGTATATATATATATATATATATATATATATATATATATATATATATATATATATATATATATATGTATTTGTGTGTGTAGAGGAGAGTGGTGGTGGTGGTGGTGTCATGAGAGTGTGTGTTTGAGTGTATGAGTGTGTGTGTGTGTAGAGGAGATGTGGTGGTGGTGGTGGTGGTGTCATGAGAGTGTGTGTTTGAGTGAGTGTGTGTGTGTTAGAGGATGGGATTAGTGAAGGGAGTAATGTATTGATAGTGGGTTTAATATATATATAGAGTATATATATATGTGTATATATATATATATATATATATATATATATATATATATATATAGCTAGATAGTTATATAGATATATATATAGAAAGAGGGGAAGAAGTAGAAGAAGTAGGAGAAGAAGAAGAGAAATAAGTAGCAGCAGCAGCTTTAGCAACAGCAGCAGCAGCTTTAGCAATAGCAGCAGCAGCTAGCAAGAGCAGCAGTAGCAGTAGCATAGGCAGGAGTAGGAAAAAAAAAGAAGGAAAGGAAGGAGAAGGAGAAGGAGAAGAAGAAGGGAAAGAAGAGTAGTAGTAGTAGGAGTTGTAATGGAGATAGTAGTGGTGTTAGTAGTAGTGTAGGATTGGGAATTTACCCAAATCCTAGAGAATGAGGTATCTAGGATACCCATTTGGTATCGGAATACTAGAGTTACTAGGATACGGGATAGAAAATATAGGAAATCAAGTCGGGGTGAGAGGGAATGGGTTTTGGATATGGTTAGAAACTAGGTTTGGGTTTACCTTGGTATTGGTCAAGGTATTTGACCAAACACTAGGGTACGCCCTAACATGGGTTAGATGGGTTAGGATCGGCCATGTAGCGGTTGGTAATGTCTAGATACGGTAGTATCTAGCTACCCTAGGAAGCACGGGTCGAAATACCAAGCGTAGATAGGCTAACTTGGTATTGGGCTAGGTTAGGAATTTACCTTTGTAAAGGATAAATTTAAGGTATTGGCCTACGGCCAAGATATGGGTTTCGGAGTTCAAGATGGACTTGGATATGGGTTGTAAGGGTTGGAAATGGTTAGAAATAATCGCCTTGACCTAGTCTTGACCTTGGTTGACCACGATTGACTTTTTAGACCAAAAGTCAACCATGGATCAACACTTTACCCAATTTAGTCTCAAATTCCATTAGAGTTGAATAGTTGACCAAAAGTCGACTGTTAGTCACCATTGACCTAGGGTTGACCTAGAGTTGACCTAGAGTTGACCCGTTGACCAAAAGTTAACTGTAAGTCAATCTTTGACCTAGTTTGATTGGGTTGACTTCCAATGTTTTCTTATGACCTGGTTTGACCTAACTAGACTTGTCTTGACCTAGAATGACTTAATAGAATTTAAATTGATTTGACTTTACTTCCTAAACATAGTATTGATACGTCTTGTTATCTATAGGTCTTCGAGGCACTGTATTGGATACAGTTGACATATTATATCATATCACAGGCGAGTGCATTCTCTGATAACTTTTTCCAGTTTATGATAACTGTTATGATTCATGTACTTAGTATAGATATACTTATTCCTGACACATGGTTCTCACGGATTGGTATTCCTGGATCTTGACAAGAGATGTTACTCCCTGTTAGCTTGGGATGTATTGTGCAAGCTCCTTTGTAGCTTTTGTGCAATATATGGTCACCGATTCTAGAAAAGATTTGCTCCCTTCTCATAGAATCCCGTACAGTGATGTGTCCTGTTTGGATCCATTCTACCAGTTGGGGCGGAAGAGTAGTAGCGTATGCCTGTGATCAAATCCATCCCGTATTCTCGAATAGTGTTAGTCATATACCGCACTTATGACTAGCCAGGCCAGTTACTTACAGGTGCCCAAGCCGATCACAAGTTGAAACTACTACTCACACATTGGATAGATGGCTTACCCTGATTTGTGTACATACCATGATCAGTTCTACTTTTCTGTTCTAGCTCCAGCTCTACAGCTTACCATGCTATGATATATATATGTACACTCCATGATTTTATTGTATATGCACTATTTATAGTCTTATGGCTTTTATCCTATCTTGAGATTGTTATGGGATTTATGTACTCGTTCCATCCTGACCGGATATGTTGACAATGTTTACAGATGCAGAGGAGGACTATTACTGCACTTACTACGACCCACCGGACGTAGTAGGTTTAGAGATAGATACCCTAGATCAGCAGGGTGCAGTACCGCAGGGCGAGATATCACCTATCTTGTAGATAGAGTAGGTTTTTGTACTGGACCTTGTCTCCAGTTACTCTTGGGACTATTATTATTTTTGGCTAGTATTAGAGACTTTGGACTTGGACTTGTATATTCTTTGTCTTTGGACTTGACATGTTATATTTTTATTGTCATATTGTCTTTATCATTCAGTATTTACTTTATCATCTTAGAGTTGTGATTGAGTACTTATATATTATCATTGCTTGTCCTCCGTTCGGAGATGACCATATTCTTGACATGTTTTGATATTATATAAACTGTTGTTAGAGTAGTAAACCTACAGCGTTCTACGCCATTTTTACGGTGAGGGCTGGGCGTTGTTACGTACACATGCCCTTGCAGTGGGTACGGGTCGTGACATATGCGCCCATGTGCAGCAATGTCTATGCACCCGCATGGCTCCTCCAGAAGGGGCGTATAGTCCTCTTCCCATATTATGTACCCAAGTCAGGACAGCTCTACGACTCGGTCAATATCCATGATCAGACGTGCACTGAAGCATGCGGCCACGTCAGTCTCCACGAGCAGTTGTGCATCGAAGCATGCGGCCACGTCAACTCCATGATCTATCTATGATCATCCAGTCTTTATGCGCCTACACCTTATGTGCCCAAAGGAATACTATGCACCCACATGGAAATCAGTGTATTTTTTAACTGTGTGCGCATAACAGTCGTTTCAGTGCAAAATGACTATAAATAGAGGACATATGCCTCTTCAAATGAACAGAATAGAGAGTATTTCATAGCCAAATTGCTGTCCTTCTTGCCAGTGAGATGAGAGTTAGCATTTTCTTAGGTTTTCTCCCACTTTTGTAAATCAGAGTGTTAATGGAGTAAAGGAGCAATTGCCGTTCGATCTCCATCATCCCACACTACAACAAAAACCCCTTTTAATGACGGCTAAAAAGCGTCATTAATGACAAACCATGACGCTTTTTTTTAAAGCAACCGTTATGAAAACGGGTGTTATAAATGTTTTTTAAAAGCGTTATAAAAAACCGTCATAAATAGTTTCTATAAAAGCGTTATGAATATTTAATATATAGTGCACAATTCAGGACTTTTGTAAAACGTTATGAATAGATAATATGAATAGGCTCAATGCAGCACATTTATAACACTTTATACTATTCAAATTAGCATATTTATAACGCTCTATAATGTACATTATATATTACATTCCAAAAACTTAACATTATATATCACCATCTATATTACATTTCTCAAATAGAGTACATATCAACATCTTTATTACATTCTCAAAATAGAATATCCAAATACATATATATACTTACAACTACCAAAATTGTCCACATCAAAACTTGGCCACATAACCAATAATCATGAAAGATCAACGACAGTCGGAACACCAGTAAAATCCTGAGAAAAAGAAAAGACAACCAAATCAGTCCATATAATTGTCAGGCCTAAAAATCAAATCTAATCATGAAATATCAAGAGAAATGAGTAAAACAAACTACTCATGATAGGGATCAGGTATTTGTCCTATATCTGGAGCAAGCTTGACAGAATAATCCCTTAGAAAAGAGTTTTCATGAAAATGGGAACAATCATAACATTATATAGAAACCATAAAAAACTATTGCAGAGATTTTGCAAGAAAAAAACCAATTCCAACGACGCCAATGCCTTTAAAAGGGAAGAAATAGAACAGTATCCTGAAGGAATGAGGATGTTTTGATTTCTTTCACCGTCTATCAAAATAAACACAATATAAAGGTATAGTTGGGGAAAGAAGCTAGCAACAGAACAGTTATCCTGCGTCCCAGCAACAACCACAATATAAAGGTACATTTTACAGATGATTATGTTTCATGTGTTCAATGGTTCAAGAACATCATTAATGGGACCAAATTAATTTAATTAGAGCAAATTGGCCTCTATATATGCACCACCAAAAAATGAATACCTGGTATAAAGAAATAAACATTCATGCATATAAATGTACCAATAATTCTGATGTTCTAGATGAGAACTGAGATCATAGAATTTATTACAGAGTACTAAATAAGAACACCATCACAAAACACCATAGAGGATTTGCATCCTTATCGTGTTTGTAACTTATCTGTTTCCACATTGGTACAACGTACGTGACTACCTTGTACCTATTTTGAAAATATCCCTATCCCACATGCAAAATAGCACGAGACAGTTTAACAAAATAAGCTGACATGGGCATCAAATCTACACTTACCCTGGAAGAATCCAGCTGATTTTTTAGCAAGTTAGCATGGTCCCTCAACCCAGTGAGCGTTTCCATCATAGCACTTTTCTCCTTCTGCAGCCTTGGGATGGTTTCTCCATTTTTAACAGCATCAGCCTGAAGATTGATATTGTATTGCTGCAAACTAGTATTATACTTTAGCAACCTCCAATTTGTTTCTTGCAACACTTTAATCTAGCATTGCCATATAAATGAATCAAAGTCAATACAGTATCTTTAGTCAGCATTCAGGTTATTTAAGAAGTGATTCATCACCTGATGATTGCTTTGTTATAACTCTTGAGTGATCCTTAATTTCAAGATCTTCTGACAAAGAAGCACGTAAGTTTTCAGATGTAGCCCTAGTCTCTGCTTTTTCCTCGAAAGACTTATACTTGCAACCTGGCTTCTTCTTCTTTTTTGTGTCCAGATACCACTTAGAACCATAAAAAGACAACAGATGGAAGTACTCGCAATTGAAATATAAACACACCAATTTCTCGTCTCTTCCCTTGCTCAAACTCTCCTGCAAAGATAAACACTTTGTGAAGATCCTCGATAGTTGCATTCAATTCCTTAAGCTGAGCATTCCAATGTGTCTCTGCACAAACAAATAGAAAGTTTACATTAGCATTACAATGACCAGGTGCCGATAAAAAAATTAAAACTAAAAAATATGATAATCAACAACTACTCACTGTTACTAGTTCATGCTTCCTCAGTTGAGAAATCGAGTCAGCAAAAACTCGAATTTCTAGTTATAAAGTAAGCACAAACTGGCATTTGATGTTTTGCTTGCAGTTCTGTGCACAAGAAGTTTATTAAAGCAAAATGACTTTCAATGCCATTTAGTTGCTCATACTTAATTTGACAGAAGCAAAAAATAGGTCTGCTTACAACCAGTCCCTTAAGGTAATAATATGCTCACTGTACAACAGTATTTTGAGCCTACCTCTGAATTCTATAAATTAGCCAGGGAAAAATAATACAACTGATAAGTATAGGCTATAGAAGGGGAAAAAATAGTTGTACATATCAAGTCTCTTTAAGCTACGTACAATTATCAAAACATAAGTAGCTATATATCTATCAATATATGTATTTTTATGTTCATTCACCTTCAAGTAATTGGAATTTTAAGATGCAAATTAAATACTAAGATGCACTGACACCTCCTCTTCAGTTTCCTTTAAATACCTCTTAGTTAACCAATATAATCATTCCACATAACACTCAAATTATGTTCCAAAGGATTTGGAAGAAATTTTGAAAAAAAAAGCCTAGCTGAAACTAACATTGTTCATCTCGTTGCTCATCATTCCTGATCCATCGCTGACGGCAGTTGCGGTAACTCGGTCCGGCTGGGCGCTGCAGGCGTAGGCGATAGCCCCCACTGAAGAGACGAAGGCGGCGGGAGGTGACTGGAACTCACCGTGATTTGATCCTTCTGCCGATAGTCTTGTTTTGTTCAGAGCAGTCGAGGTTGACTCCGAAGAGACGGACCCGCTTCGGCTCTGCAGCACACACGGACATCGAAGCCAGTATCCTCTCGCACATCGGCGGACCGGCTAGTCGCCGCCTCGGCCGCCGGAGCAGTCGAGATATGCGATCGTCGGATCGAAGAGATTAAACATAGGGAAGAGGAAAAATTAACGGAGAGAGAGGAGAGGGTGGGAAATTAGGGTTAGGTTTTGGGACGGACCGAAGGAGTCGCCGAGGCCGAAGTCGTGGCAGATGATCCAGCCCTTGCTGGTGCCGAGGACGATGACATCGTTGCCGGAGGCTATGGAGGTGATGGTGCCGCGCCCCCTAGCGGCGTTGCACTTGAGGGGGTCGACGGAGAAGAGGGCGCCGGAGGCCCCGCCGGAGTCCATGGCGGAGGGGATCGGACGGATGGATCGGTGGAGAAACCCTAAACCTAACCCTAGGCCTGGACACTGGACTGTAATGCTTGTGGTTCGTATTACGTATTTTTGGAATACGTGTACGTATTTTATCTTGTATTGCATGTTTCCTTGCTTAGTTTTCTTCTTGGCTTGGTTTATTTCTTGGTTCAGGTTGGCTTGGTTCGGTTTGGGATTGCTATTGGTTCATCATGGACCAAGGGGTGAACCCCCTACCTACCACCACTACCATTTATTAACCCCACTTCCTTCTCTCTCTTCATTACTCTTCTTCTTCTTCCATTTACTTCTTCACCTACCAGAGAGAGGGAGAGAGATGTCTAGGCAAGTGCAACTTGCTTCATGGAGGATCTCCAATTTTATTGCTTCATTCTCTTTCTTACAGTATTTTAACTTACTTTAGTACTTGGCATTTTTACTTTCCATGGCCAGATTCTTGTAGATCTAAGTTTATATTATTTTCAGATTTCCTGGGTTTTGATCTACATAATCTCATTATTTCTGAGTTTTGATGGTTCCATGTTGTAGAGCATTCCATTCTGCCCTGTTTTGACCTATGAAAGTTCGGATTTGGGCTCCAGATGATGGAGTTATAGAGCTTGAGAGCTTGGCTCTCATGGTGTTCTTCTTCTCAAAATTTTGGAGAAGATGAACTGTGCTTGACTTGACCGCATGAATATTTCATGCGGCAAGTGATTCCCCTAGCCGCATGAATTATCCTGGCCGCATGAGCCCCCACTTGAGTTCAGCCGCATAGGCGCATGACCCCACTGACCGCATATGCTACTCTCCCAGCCGCATAGGTCTCGGCATAATCCCAGCCGCATAAACTTGGTCCACCTATAGCCGCATATAACTTATATTCCCTCTGATCGTATAAGCTCCTGAATTATCCTGGCCGCATGTGTTCCTAACTGAGCCGCATGCACCTCCTCCATCTCCTGACCGCATAAGCGCATGGCTCGTCCAGCCGCATAAGACCTTGCTCCCGGCAGACCGCATGAAGACATTATATATCTAGCCGCATATGCACCCGCATCTCCAGCCGCATGAGGCCGAGTCCATCCTCAACCGCATAGGGTCCACCCCTCTCCGTTAACCGCACCTGACCCTCCTCCTAGCTCAGCCGCATGCGCCTGACCCTATTGAGCCGCATGGGCTGTTCTCTTTTCAGCCGCATGAGATCATTCCTGGCCGCATATGCCTGAGCCGTATGGCTCCCAATAGCCCTGTGTTTTATTATTTGCCCATGTCTTGTAACCCCTTTATTGTGTATTTTTACGCCCATTTTATTCTTACACCTTTTGTCCTGAACTTGATAAATCATGATTTGATTGACATAATTAAAATAACAATTGTACATGACATAGTGTGACAAGGAACTAGCACGACCTGATAGTGGCCCGTCGTGGCGCACTCTTGACCAGTGAACTTGACATGATAACCTGACATGATATATCTTGATAAGCTGTTGTGACAGCTACCTGACATGACATGACCTGTATAAATAACCTGGACACCGTGGACGATTGTGCTTGTACAAATGATCCAGTCATGTCTTGCATCATATCTAGGAGGGGACTCCTGAGTACCACGGTCAGGAGTATCTACTGAAATGGACTAAGGTTAATAACTAGATTAATACATTAGTCATAAAGAGATCTCCCAGCTACAGGCAATCCCGTTACCTGGGCGCTCCTGGGATCTGTAGCCTGCCGTCGAGTATGGCACATTTCCAGCACACTGTCATGTGTTGCACCCTTCAAGCTACCTAAGGGTACATACGTTTCCTGGACGATGTACCCACCTGAATTCAACCCTAATCTTTCGACCTGGATAACCTTGATGGTCTGTAGGGCTTGTGGCTGTGGAATAATCTCACTGCATATTGTTAGTAATTAGGCTTGTGACAACCCTAGTTAGTTAAAGTATCAAGCCATAATTCTTGCTTGGCCGTGAAATGATTGGATGGAGTCTAACCTGTCAAGTCTTATCCTGATCTTGTTCCAGATTACTGCATGACCTGAATGCCTGTATTTATTTTATCGATAAATGGTGAGAATTCCAAGTTTTGCTCAGACGAAGGGTTACAACCCTGGTCCTTGTTTGGTTTAAGGGTTGTAACCAGGCTATCTGAATAGTCCCATGGTTATCTCATCGTATATCACCCTGTTATGCTTCTCTTAACCCCTGTCTTATTTATTGCTATATTATTATCTTCTGTGCTAATTACTGGTTTTAGTTCCTAAGTGAAGCTTTCTTTGTGGCATTTGCTCTTTCTGGGATCTGACCCAGCTGGTTTTGTATAGCCAGATTTCGGAGCAGCTCCGGAGGATCTACCGACTTTTCAGCCCGATGGTGAATACCAGGCGTAACCAGGGCAACGAGTGGGTTCATTTTTGTTCTCCCACTTTATTATAAAAATATTCTTTTGAGGCGTTTAGCCGACGAGCACCTGTTTAGCTCGATTGCACTTACTTACTGTCTGCCTACAGGCTGTAACATGATTGACAGATCCTAGGGTTGATCATGTATGACTAAACTCTTGCTAGTCCTAACATTTTGTAACGACTAGCTTCATGATAAGCTGAATATGTAATATTTGGGACGCCTTATTATTGTATATTTAATGATCATACATCTTGTGACTTTACTTACTTGCTTATGATTGAGACACTAGGCTTATTCATGACCATAGGAGACTGTTGGCTTGTAGTAAACCCTCATGTATCTAGACAGCCGTGACCGTATAGCGAAATGGAATCCATTTTCATATACGTAGCTGGCTATGTCTGCCCTCGCTCTCCAATATTCTGGTTCTGGGGCGTGACATGGTTTAAGTGGTGGCCCATGCAGGTCTTATAAATCAAGATATGTGAGAGTTTACCGAATAGATATCTCAATCAGTATTCGCCCTTGATCTCTGTTCGTATCTTCTGAATCCCTGGATTCTTGTCCTGATCATATGCTTGTATCGTTGACCTGTCATGGTCCTTCCTTATTATTCCCTATGTCGTCTTCTTCAGCGGCATTGTTCCTGGACCTGCCGGTCAGCAAAGCGGAGCACTTCCCGGAGATCAGCAGCAACCCGGGGATCAAGCCTAGCATTCCGGAGCAGCTTCCAGAGTCGTGTCTTCTGATAGAGAGCCACCAGTCCAGCCAGTTTAGCCTGCCGAGCCGGATGATGGCACTTTGGTAGGTCTCGTCAGAACCTTGATAGCTTCCCAAGATTGTCGGGGAGATGCCTTACACCAGGCAGTGACGGATGCTCTGACCAGAGGAGGTCATCAGGGTAACAGCGTGGCCAACAGCTTCAAGCGCTTGAACCCTCCCTTCTTCGACGGTAGTGCAGATGCTATCGCTGTAGATGCTTGGCTTCAGGACATCGAGGTGATTCTAGAAGCAGCCAGGACTCCAAAGAATGAGAAGGTAGCCGTGGTGCGCCTGCAGTTGTTAGATCTTGCCCGCAGCTGGTGGGCGGCTCAGGCCGTTGGGTTAGCAGCATCCATTGCTTGGGCAGTATTCAGGGAGAGATTCCAGACCAAGTATTTTGATGTTGTAGCTCGGTATGATCTACAGACGAGGTTCACCAATCTGAAGCAGATGGGCAGAACGGTCGATGGATATGCGGCCGAGTTTTCGATACTCAGTCGGTTTGCTCCCACCTTAGTGGCAACCGAGTATGATAGAGCCCAGCGATTTCAGCAGGGGCTTCACCTGGAGATTTTATTGGCAGTTGAGCAGTTTGAGCATCAGACTTTTGATGCAGTCTTGAGAGCAGCTAGGAGGCATGAGTATACCTCCCAGAGGATTGTGGATAGGGTCGGAGGTCGGAAGAGATCCCACGGCCAGATGAATCAGTCTTCAGCCCCAGCCCCGACAGCCAGGGCTTTGACTATTGGAGCTCCGAGGCGAGCGGCCTCAGTAACGTCGGTTCAGCATTCAGCCCCGACGTACCCTCAGCAGCAGAAGCAGAGGCAGTCTTCCGCAGTGGGATGTTCTCATTGTGGGAAGCCAGGCCATGTAGTGGCAGAGTACCGCAGGGCACAAGGATTGTGTCTGGCTTGTGGAGCAGCAGACCATAGGGTTAGATCTTGCCGGAATAGGAGTGGTTCATCATCGTCCAACCTTTCTAACTCTTCGGTGAGAGGACCAGCTCCGGTCCAGCAGCAGCAGTATCCATTGCCGAGGCCCTTGCCGCCTCAGTCCCAGGTATTCCAGCAGCAGAACCCCCAGCAGCATGCTCAGGCCCAAGCCCAGAGTCAGAACAGGCAGCGAGGATTTCAGCAGAGGGGACCAGCACCCCGAGGGCATGGTCATGCTATGGTGATGAACGTAGAGGAAGGATTGGCACAAGGAGAGGTAGTGGCAGGTACTATTCTCGTTAACTCCTTTCCAGCTTCAGCTTTATTTGATTCTGGTGCATCATATTCTTTTATGTCTGCACGATTTGCGACACGGATAGGATTGGAGCCTGAGTCATTATCGGTAAGGCTTAATATACTTACTGGTAACGGACTTGTGGGAGTCGATAGGGTGTTTTCCTCGTGTCGGATCGTAGTTAGCGATAAGAAATTTCCCGCTAGATTGATAGAATTCCCGATGGCCGATTATGATGTGGTCTTAGGGATGGATTGGTTGAGGGACCAGTATGCTAGAATAGACTGCCATATTTGTAGGGTTGTTTTTAGCATTCCAGACGAGCCAGAGTTTTCCTTTTCCAGAGGCGCAGTAGAACCATCTTCCCCAGTATTGCGGATGGCAGTAGCAGCAGTACAGTTGCCTCGGATAATCGAACAGTTCCCAGATGTTTTCCCAGAGGAGCTTCTAGGTATGCCGCCAGAGCGGGAGATCGAGTTCACCATAGACTTGATTCCTGGGACAGCCCCAGTGTCAGAGAGAGTCTACAGAATGGTGTCGTCAGAATTGGAGATCTTGTACAAGATGATTGAAGAACTTCGAACCAAGGGATTCATTCGTGCTAGTGGATCGCCTTGGGGAGCCCCGATGCTTCTTGTGAAAAAGAAGGACGGTACGTCCAAGTTATGTGTTGATTATCGTACCTTGAACTCAGTGACAATCAAGAACAGATACCCTCTCCCGAGGATAGATGACTTGTTTGATCAGCTTAAAGGGGCAGCAGTATTCTCGAAGATCGACTTGCGCTCAGGATATCATCAGATCAGAGTCAGAGAGCAGGACATCCCGAAGATAGCTTTTAGATCGAGGTATGGGCATTGGGAGTTCCTAGTGATGCCATTTGGAGCGACCAATGCGCCGGCGGTATTCATGGATCTCATGAATCGTATTTTTATGCCTTATTTGGATCAGTTCGTGATTATATTTCTGGATGACATCCTGGTCTATAGCAGGAGTGAAGTGGAGCATGAGCAGCATCTCCGTATGGTTCTTCAGATTCTCAGGGAGCACCAGTTGTATGCCAAGTTCAGTAAATACGAGTTCTGGCTTGATTGCATTTTGTACTTGGGTCACATCATCACCAGAGGAGGAGTAGAAGTGGATCCCCAGAAGATTGTGGCTATTGAGTCATGGCCAGTGCCCCGTACAGTCGCAGAAGTTCGCAGTTTCCTTGGATTGGCCGGCTACTACCGGCGGTTTATTTCAGATTTTGCTCAGATTTCAGTGCCATTGACCCAATTGACCCGCAAGGAGGTGCAGTTTGCTTGGACAGTAGAGTGTCAGGATTCTTTTGAGAAATTGAAGCGAGGCTTGATGATAGCTCCCATTCTCGCGCTTCTAGATGGAACCGAAGGATTCTCAGTGTATTGTGATGCTTCAGACAGAGGCTTAGGATGTGTTCTGATGCAGCATGGAAAGGTAATAGCTTATGCGTCACGGCAACTTCGTGATCATTGTTGGCCCATTTGGTCATATGGTCAAACCTGATTTTAATAATTAATTAAACTCTGTCTGGATATACAAAGCTAGTCGGGACATCTCGGACTCTTGAACATGATCAAGCATGGCTATCCAATGAATTCAAGACAGAAGATTTGTTTGCCTACTCGAGTCTGTAATTCCTTATGCAATGTATTTTCATTTTATTTGAGTCTAGGAATATGTTGTACACCGAGTCGTACTGGCAAATAGGCTACCCTTAAATGAGTTCAAAATATTTTTAAAATGTCCTCTCAAAAAGGTTTACAAAAAGGTTTTCAAAAAGGTTTTCAAAAATTACCAAAAAGCTTTTTAAAACCCTAACTAAACCCTGACTAAACCCTGACAGAACTCGGACCGAATTCGGTCAGAGTTCGGCCAGAGTTCGGTTGGTGGCCGTTGTGATTTTGAATCCTTGGAACTTGGTCCTCCTGCAGTTGCGGATTTGACCGAGATTTGCTCATAGAGTTCTGCTCGAATTCTGCCCGAATTCTGTCAGAAGTCTGCCTTTGAAATTCCTATAAATAGAGAAGGATTTCGATCATTTTAACTCACTCATTCACTTTCAATCTTCTCTATATCTAAAGCTTTCAGTCTTTCAAAGAGTTTTCTAGAGCTTTCAATTTCAGATTCCAAGCCAATTACAATCCTCTAGTCGATTTGCCAGTGCGGTACGGTCTAGAAGTTCTGAGAGATTGTAATCAGAAGGCTTGATTAAAGAATACCTCTTCACATTTGAAGTTGGACGAGTTCTTCGTATCAAAGCTCGCGTTGTAGAAGTTGCAAGGACTTCGTAAGAAAACTTACAGTTTTTCCAATAGTGGATTCAACTGGTAGCAAGAGTTCTACCGACTGGATTAGTCCTCAACAGAGGGAAACCAGTATACATCGCTGTCTTTGCGTTTGCTCTCTTAACTCTGTTTTTACTTTATTTCAGTTGTGATTAATATTCTGTGACTGTGCTGCTAATATTGTTTTAATTAGCATTATTCCGCTGCCAACTCTATTCACCCCCTCTAGAGTATTACGCTTTACTATTTCGTTCCTACAATTGGTATCAGAGCGGGTGTTACAGGTAAAGCAAAGGTAACAGTACAATTATTTATTCTTTTTAATTAACTGTTATATAGATCACAGCACAACACATGGCAACTGTGAAATTCACAAGTGAAGGCCAGGCCACAAACAGACCCCCACTGTTTGATGGTACGAACTATACCTATTGGAAAACACGGATGAGTTTTTTCTTAAAATCACTTGACTTTGATTTATGGTCCATTGTTCTTGATGGCTATCAAAAGCCACCTCTTATAAATGTTGATGGAGTTTTAGTTGAAAAACCCCACAGCAGATATACAGAGGAAGAAAAAAAAAGGCCCAGTCTTGACGCACGTGCCATTAATGCTCTCTTTTGTGCTTTAGACAGAACTGAATTTAACAGGGTGTCTATCTGTACAACGGCTAATGAAGTGTGGAAGCTACTTGAAGTCACACATGAAGGCACGACTCAAGTCAAAGAATCCAAAGTCAGCAGACTTACTCAAAAGTACGAGGCGTTCAAGATGAAGCCCAACGAAACAGTTACACAAATGTTCGAGAGATTCTTGGATATTGTAAATCCTTTGTCCTCCTTAGGCAAAGATTACAGTAACCATGAAAAGATTCGCAAACTCCTGCGAGCACTTACCAAGAACTGGATTCCGAAGGCTACTGCAATCATTGAAGGGAACGACCTCACAACTATGTCCCTCGAAGTACTCATGGGTAAGCTACTCACTCATGAACTGGAGCTACAAGATTTTGAAGAGCCTGCACCAAAGGAGAAGACGATCGCTCTCAAGCCTCAGCACAGAAAAGCTGCTGAAGGTGACTCAGACAGCAGTGGATCTGACGCTGAAGATCAAGCACTCCTAGCAAGGAAGTTCAAAAGATTCATGAGACATGAGAAGAGAGTCAAAGAGAACAACAGCAACAACTGGTATCAAGAAGATGCTGTCTGCTATGGTTGCAAGAAGAAGGGACACATGAAGAAGGATTGTCCCACAAACTCATCATCAAGCAAGAAGAGCAACAGGTATGAAAAAGGGAACCTGAAGAAATCAACATCTAGGAGATATGCCAATACCAGCATATGGCATGAAAGTGAAGCCAGCGACTCAGAAGACGAACAATCAGAAGACGCTGCAAACGTATGCTTTATGGCATCCGATCAGGTACCTACTGAACCTGTAGTTGATACTTATGATGACTTCACCTTTGAGCAATTAGAAGATGCCTTCAGTGACCTGATGACTGACTACAGGAAACTGCGTAGCAAGTATCAGACCGCTAAGAAGGTACTCAAAGAGTACAAAGGTGAAATAGGTAGACTTACCAACCTACTAGCTGAGGTTAGAAATAATGTTAGTAAGTCTGGTGAGCTTTCTTCAACAAAGCTCTTATTACACGAGACTACCAAGTCATCTGAAGAGAAAGACAAAATTATTGACCAACTCAAGGAAGAACTTTCTATAGAAAAGAAAAGTCTTCGATGTGCACAAATCAGAATGGAATCACTCACTTCTGATTATACTAAGTTGTATGACACATCCAAAAGATTAGAAATTAGGTTAGGAAAACAGCCTGAGCCTGCTGCTTCCTTCCCTAACACGTGTCACTTACCGAAAAATCGGGACATTCCCAAGCCAAACACTGTCAGACCTAACCATATAAAACCTTTACCCCAAAAGGTTAAGCCCAAACAAGATTATAGGTATGCTTTCTTCTATACTAGAAAACCTAAACCTACCAGCCATGCACACTACTCAGCTTTCAACACTCGACATGCACAATGTCATTATTGTGGCCTCATTGGTCATATTTCATCTGCATGTAGAATGAGAAAGCTTATTGATTTAAATGTTTATGCTTGGATACCTAAAGCTAACAATTCAGGACCCTACAAGAAACGGGTACCAAAAGTTTCATCTGCGAACTATTTTGTAGGTGGAACACCCTTCACATGCTAGAAGCAAATGGATCCTCGACAGCGGTTGCTCACGGCATATGACCGATGACGCTACCCAATTTGCAACACTGTCGAAAAAGAAGAAGAAAGGCTATGTCTCCTTCGGTAATAACTTGAAAGGGTATATTATTGGTATCGGTGATGTTGGTAGATGCTTAATGGCCAAGAGTGATGAGAGTCATCTGTGGCATATGAGACTCGGTCACGCTAATATGGATACGATCTCAAGATTATCCACAAAGAAGCTAGTACGCGGTTTACCGGACATTACATTCAAGAAGGACTCGGTATGCAGCCAATGTGAAAAGAACAAAGCTACCAGATCCACATTCAAGTCAGTAAACACAGTATGTACTACTAGACCTCTACAATTGCTTTATATGGACTTATTTGGTCCTAGCAGAGTTGCTAGCCTCGGAGGTAAACTTTATGCTTTCGTAATTGTAGATGATTTCTCTAGATACATGTGGGTATATTTCTTGACACGCAAGAATGATGCATTATCCGAATTTGTCGCCTTTTACAAGAAAGTACAGAATGAAAAAGGTTACATGATCACTCGCATAAGAAGTGATCATGGAGGCGAATTCGAGAATGCTGATTTTGAGCAATTTTATGACACACACGATTTTGTACACGAGTTCTCCTGCCCTAGGACTCCACAACAAAATGGAGTTGTGGAACGTAAGAACAGAACTCTAACCGAAATGACCAGAGTGATGTTAAACCAGTTTAGTCTACCCAAATATTTCTGGGCTGAAGCTGTCAATACAGCTTGCTTTGTACTCAATAGAGTTCTAATTCGACCCAAATCGAAGAAGACTCCATTTGGGTTATGGTTTGATAGAATTCCATTTGTTTCATACTTTAGAATATTTGCCTGTAAATGTTTTATTCTTAATACAAAAGACAATTTGAGAAAATTTGATGAAAAGGCCGATGAAGGTATATTTTTAGGTTATACGGCCAAGAGCAAAGGATACAGAGTCTTCAACAAAAGAACCATGATCATCGAAGAGTCAATCAACGTCACCTTTGATGAACTAAATCAGATGACGATCGATGACAATGACGAAGATCCAACTGTACCAAGCTCAACATCAGCTGATCCTCAACCAAGCTCTGCACTAGCTGAACCTCCTAGAGAAGATCCAGGAACCAGCTACCTTCAGAATCTACCGAAAAGGTTGAAATTTACAGCTGATCATCCAAAAGATTTGGTAATTGGTAATATTACCAAAGGAGTAAGTACTCGTACATCCAGTAGAGATATTGTTTCTAGTGTTGCATTTATTTCACAGCTAGAACCCAAAACTATTGATGAAGCATGTAGTGATAGTTTTTGAATAGATGCTATGCAAGAGGAATTAAACCAATTTGAACGGAATCAAGTTTGGGAACTTGTTCCCAGGCCTATTGACCATCCGGTCATTTGGCACCCGTTGGGTATTCCGAAATAAACTAAATGAGAATGGTTTAGTGACTCGTAATAAGGCTCAACTCGTAGCTCAAGGATACAATCAAGAAGAAGGTATCGACTACGATGAGACTTATGCTCCAGTTGCGAGATTAGAATCCATTCGCATGTTACGTGCATTTGCATGTTTTCATGATTTCAAACTATTTCAAATGGATGTCAAGAGTGCTTTTTTAAATGGTTTTATAAAAGAAGAAGTTTTTGTAGCACAACCTCCAGGTTTTACGGATTTCAAAAACCTTGATCATGTTTTCAAGTTGAAAAAAGCCTTATACGGTTTAAAATAAGCCCCTCGTGCTTGGTATGATCGTCTAAGCTCTTTTCTACTTGACAACGGTTTTTCAAAAGGCAAGGTTGACACTACACTGTTTATTAAGTCTTTTAATGGCAAACTTCTTTTAATTCAAATCTATGTTGATGATATTATTTTTGGATCTACTGATGAATCTCTGTGTCAAGAATTTTCTAAGTGTATGCAGAATGAGTTTGAGATGAGCATGATGGAAGAGCTGAAATTCTTTCTCGGATTGCAAATCAAACAAACTGATAATGGGACATTTATAAATCAAGCCAAGTATACAAAAGACCTGCCAAAGAAGTTTGATCTAGACAATGTCAAACCTATTGGCACTCCAATGGCAACTTCAATAAAGCTTGATTCAGATGAATAAGGTAAGCCAGTCGACACACGTAAGTATCGAGGTATGATTGGTAGTTTACTTTATTTAACTGCTAGTCGTCCAGATATAATGTTTAGTGTTTGCCTGTGTACACGTTTTCAAGCTAACCCAAAGAAATCACATCTATCCGCAGTTAAGCGTATCTTTCGATACCTTAAGGGCACTTCTTCTGTTGGCTTGTGGTATCCCAAAACTAAGTCCTTTGACCTTATTGGTTATTCGGATGCAGATTTTGCTGGATACAAAGTCGATAAAAAAAGTACCAGTGGCACATGTCATTTCTTAGGCAAGACTTTAGTCTCATGGTTTAGTAAAAAGCAAAATTCTGTAGCTCTATCAACAACAGAGGCTGAGTACATCGCCGCGGGACGTTGTTGTACTCAGATTTTATGGATGAAACAAACCCTAGAAGACTATGATTTATTTTACACACATATTCCTATTTTCTGTGATAACACGAGCACTATTAATTTGACTAAGAATCCAGTATGTCACTCTCGTACTAAACATATCGAGATTCGACATCACTTTCTTAGAGATCATCATCAAAATGGAGATATAAATCTTATGTGCATAGATACTGAAAATCAACTAGCTGACATCTTCACTAAACCTCTAACGGAAGATCGTTTCAATTATTTACGTCGAGAATTAGGAATTTTGGACGTCAATAATATTAATTAATTTTGTTTTATGATTATATATCATTATACAAAAACTGTGTTAGAGACAAGCCAATAAAGAGTCTGTCTGTCACCACAACTACGGTTGAAGCGAAGCGGTACTTAAGAGTTTCCCGGTGAACCTCCGCCAGCTGGGACAGTACTCCTACAGCTAATCTGAAACAGTCGCTGTGTAACAATATTTAATCTATAAAATAATATTAATTATGTTAATTGAAGTTGAAATAACTAATCTTTGAATTAAATATTTGAAATGAGACAATAAAAAAGAATGGCAAAAATCAACTATAAAGAACCCTAGGCAAATTCGGCCAGAGCTCTGACTGAATTCGGCCTGAGTTCGGTTGAGGGTGTCAGGTTATATATACAGAACCCAAGAAGCCCTTCTTCTTCATTGCTTCCAAACTAATCACAACAGCAGCAGCAGCCGCGAAGGATCCCCGAACCCTAGCTTTTCACCACCCTCATTCTTCCAATCCAAGTGGTGAAATCAATCCAAAATTTGGATTCGTGCGGAGTTCGTCGTTCTCTTCGACATACTTTGATTTCAGGAGGTATAACCCCATCTTTCTCCACTTTTCAATTAGTGCATTTTTATTTCAATTTGCACAAATGGCACCCAAATTCAATCCTTCAAAGAGGAAGAAGACGAACCCTAGTGAGGAAGGGTCATCTTCGCATCCGCATACAGATTCCCTTTTCTCGCCGGTCCAAACGAGCGACGGTGCGTTCGACGGGTTTTTCTTTCAAACCCTAGACCAAGCCCTACTGTGGTATGGAGACTTCTCCATGAGATCCATATGCACTGGCGCTCCAGTCAAATGGACTGCATTTCTTGAACATCGTCATTTCTTTGAGGCATTAGGGTTACATCTTTTTTTTAAAATCAGCTTCCCTATAGCAACTAATGCCATTAAATTATTTTATTGCAATCTCATATTAAACACTTTTGATGTGAGCACTCGTGTTGGAGGTATTGATATCAATTTCAATGATGACCTCTTAGCGGAGATCCTTGGTATCCCTAACGAAGGTGAACCGCTAGTTGACATCACTGAATTTGATTTTCCCGAAGGCACGACACTCGCCAGTTTCAAAGCGGAACTCTATGCACCTGATAGAGTACGCTCTGAAAAGTTCAAGGCTAACAACCTGAACTTGTTTAACTATGAATTGCATCGCATCATCTATTCCACTATCCTTCCAAAATCTACTTCAAAGGATGATGTGACTTCTCTTGAGCTGTCCGCCATGTACCACATTCTTAAGGGGATTCCATTTTCTGCCCCTAAGACCATGATTCAGATGATGGGTCGTTGTCGTGCAAGAGATAGAAATCTCTCTTACGCGATGATTCTCCCACGTATCTTTCAGCGCTTCGATATCGATCTGTCGACTTGTACTCAGGACCCTGAGCCCAAGTTTCTTCAGTTATCTCGTCGTAACATGACTGCTTCAGCTCTACCTCCTGCTCCTCCTACTGTACCTCCTCCACCACCTCATCAGTATGCCATGACATTTGAGGGCATACATTACATTTATCTGCTTTGCACGTCTCGATGACGGACATAGCTCGCGAGCGTGAGTTCCGTGACGTCACCCGCTATCAGGCGCTTGCAAACTCCTTAGCTGATCTTCGTTTCGCCCAGACTGGTCATTCAGCCGATTCCATCCCTAGAGATCCAGCTTTCTCCGGTTACCGCTGTCAGGATGAGGCAGTTCATGCCTACTTCCAGCCCGGTAACGCCTATGATTGGTACCGTCCTGACCGTGCTCCACATCGTGATTATGTTGGTGAGTTCTATGCTGGCGCCCCTCCACATCCTTCTGGTGCTGGTACCTCTGGAGCTGGTACTTCAGGACATGCTGGTCGAGCTGCTGATGATGATGATAAGGATGATGATGAGGAGATGTGACTATATGATTTTGAATGATATTTTATGATGCACTTGGAAATGCTCCGACATTCCAAGTTATTATCAGTACTTTTTTTAGCACTTTTTAGTTTGCTTCAGTACTCTTTTCTTTTCATGGACATGTTTATTATGCCTCAGTTTATGGCATTCAGTTTATTTCAGCACTATGTTTCAGTTTCAGTTTATGATAGCTCTATTTCTTATATTGCTTCATTCTTTATAACTGCCTGTGAAATTACATGTCTGTGATGATTTTTTTTTACAATACATGCCTGTGATATTTCTCTAGTTTATGCCTTATTTCTTTTATCTGTTTTCTCACTATTTGTTACTTATGCATTTGATTGCGGGGGAGCTTCATCTTTTGCAATTATTTTGCTAAGTGACAAAGGAGGAGAAAATTAAAGATCTAACATTTTTTTTGAGATACAGGATATGAACAATTCTACTTTTTGATATTTTGAACAAGCTTAATGTTATATCATTCATAGTTTATCAATTATCAAAATGGGGGAGATTGTTGGCCCATTTGGTCATATGGTCAAACCTGATTTTAATAATTGATTAAACTCTGTCTGGATATACAAAGCTAGTTGGGACATCTCGGACTCTTGAACATGATCAAGCATGGCCATCCAATGAATTCAAGACCGAAGATTTGTTTGCCTACTCGAGTCTGTAATTCCTTATGCAATATATTTTCATTTTATTTGAGTCTAGGAATATGTTGTACACCGAGTCGTACTGGCAAATAGGCTACCCTTAAATGAGTTCAAAATGTTTTTAAAATCTCCTCTCAAAAAGGTTTATAAAAAGGTTTTCAAAAAGGTTTTCAAAAATTACCAAAAAATTTTTTAAAACCCTAACTAAACCCTGACTAAACTCTGACAGAACTCGGACCGAGTTCGACCAGAGTTCGGCCAGAGTTCGGTTGGTGGCCGTTGTGATTTTGAATCCTTGGAACTTGGTCCTCCTGCAGTTGCGGATTTGACCGAGATTTGCTCATAGAGTTCTGCCCAAATTCTGTCAGAAGTCTGCCTTTGAAATTCCTATAAATAGAGAAGGATTTCGATCATTTCAACTCACTCATTCACTTTCAATCTTCTCTCTATCTAAAGCTTTCAGTCTTTCAAAGAGTTTTCTAGAGCTTTCAATTTCAGATCCCAAACCAATTACAATCCTCTAGTCGATTTGCCAGTATGGTACGGTCTAGAAGTTTCTGAGAGATTGTAATCAGAAGGCTTGATTGAAGAATACCTCTTCACATTTGAAGTTGGACGAGTTCTTCGTATCAAAGCTCGCGTTGTAGAAGTTGCAAGGACTTCGAAAGAAAACTTGCGATTTTTCTAATAGTGGATTCAACTGGTAGCAAGAGTTCTACCGACTGGATTAGTCCTCAACAGAGGGAAACCAGTACACATCGCTGTCTTTGCGTTTGCTCTCTTACCTCTGTTTTTACTTTATTTCAGTTGTGATTAATATTCTGTGACTGTGCTGCTAACATTGTTTTAATTAGCATTATTCCGCTGCCAACTCTATTCACCCCCCCTCTAGAGTATTACGCTTTACTATTTTGTTCCTATAATCATGAGAGGAATTACCCAACCCATGACTTGGAGCTGGCAGCAGTGGTATTTGTACTTAAGTTATGGAGGTACTACTTGTACGGAGATAGGGTGGAGATATTCACCGACCACAAGAGCCTAAAGTATGTTTTCACCCAGAAGGATCTTAACATGCGTCAGAGGAGGTGGCTGGAGCTTCTTGTGGATTATGATGTCAACTTGCAGTATCATCCAGGGAAGGCCAACGTCGTTGCAGATGCATTGAGCAGGAAAGCCAGAATTTATTTCCTAACAGCACAGCCAGAGCTGTTAGCAGATCTTCAGAAGATGGGTATTGAAGTTGTTCTCCCTTCCAGTATGGCATTGATGGCCAGTATGCAAGTTCAGTCCACCATAGTTGAGAGGATCCGGATGGCACAATCAGCAGATTCCAAGCTTCAGCGACTCAGAGCAGAGTATGAGGCAGGACGAAGACCAGAGTTATGCATTCATGAGGATGGTACACTTCGACATGGTAAGCATCTTTGTGTACCCAGTGGAGATATCAGACAGGAGATCATGACAGAGGCTTACAGTTCTCAATATTCCATTCATCCTGGTGGTACGAAGATGTACCGAGATATCCGTCAGCACTTTTGGTAGAATGGCATGAAGAGTGAGATAGCCCGATTTGTCTCTCGGTGTTTGGTTTACCAGCAGGTTAAAGCTGAACATCAGAGGTCCGCTGGACTTCTTCAGCCCTTGCCAATTCCAGAATGGAAGTGGAAACATGTGACCATGGATTTTGTGACCGAATTGCCTAGATCTCCAGCTGGTCGAGATGCTATCTGGGTTATAGTTGATCGACTCACGAAGGTAGCTCACTTTCTCCAGTTCAGAGTTGGTCAGTCGACAGCTCAGTTAGCAGAGATGTACCTCAGGCAGATTGTCAGGTTGCATGGAGTGCCAGTTAGTATCACCTCGGACTGAGATTCCAGATTCACGTCACACTTCTGGCGTAGCCTGCAGGAGAGTTTGGGAACTCACCTCCAGTTTAGTTTAGCATATCATCCGCAGACAGATGGTCAGTCGGAGCGTACAATCCAGACTCTTGAAGACATGTTGAGATCTTGTACACTTGACTTCGGTGGTTCATGGGAAGATCACCTGCACCTGGTGGAATTCTCGTACAATAACAGTTTCCAGGCCAGTATCCAGATGGCACCGTTCGAGACACTGTATGGTAGGAAGTGCAGATCCCCGTTAGCCTGGGATGATGTCGGAGAGAGCAGATGCTCGGTCCAGAAATGATTACCCAGACAGTCGAAGTAGTCAGGAGAGTCCGAGATCATCTTCGAGTTGCCCAAGATCGCCAGTGCCATTGGGCTGATTCCCATCGGCGCCCTCTCGAGTTTTCTGTCGGTGACCATGTATTCCTGAGGATTTTGCCTAACCGTAGCGTCATTCATTTCGGCGTACGGGGAAAGCTTAGTCCTAGGTATATAGGGCCGTTCGATATTCTGGAGCGAGTAGGAGATGTGTCCTATCGTCTCGCTCTTCCACCGTCGCTGAGCGAGGTACATGACGTGTTCCATGTATCCCAATTACGACGGTACATCCCGGACCTGAGCCATATCCTGGATCATTCGAAATTGGTTGTTGGTACCAACCTTTCGTATAAGGAGAGGCCCGTGTCTATATTGGACCGGAGAGAGAAGATACTCATAAACAAGACTATCAAGTTAGTCCGAGTTGCTTGGGGTCATCACTCTTTGGATGAGTCAACATGGGAGCGTGAGGATGATATCCGATCGCGATATCCCGGCTTGTTTGACTCGTGAGGTATAATGTCTTCCTTATGCCTCATGCCTTCGGTTCCTTGCTTGAATGAGTGATTGCCTGCCTAGTTATAGCTTGCTTGTGATTAATATAGCTTGTCCTCGTCTCTCTAGCCTCTTAATTAAGTTTCGAGGACGGAATTCTTTTAAGGTGGGTAGAGTTGTAATGCCTGTGGTTCGTATTACGTATTTTTGGAATACGTGTACGTATTTTATCTTGTATTGCATGTTTCTTTGCTTAGTTTTCTTCTTGGCTTGGTTTATTTCTTGGTTCGGGTTGGCTTGGTTCGGTTTGGGATTGCTATTGGTTCATCATGGACCAAGGGGTGAACCCCCTACCTACCACCACCACTACCATTTATTAACCCCACTTCCTTTTCTCTCTTCATTACTCTTCTTCTTCTCCCATTTACTACTTCACCTACCAGAGAGAGGGAGAGAGAGGTCTAGGCAAGTACAACTTGCTTCATGGAGGATCTCCAATTTTATTGCTTCATTTTTTTCCTTACAGCATTTTAACTTACTTTAGTACTTGGCATTTTTACTTTTCATGGTCAGATTCTTGTAGATCTAAGTTTATATTATTTTCGGATTTTCTGGGTTTTGATCTACTTAATCTTATTATTTCTGAGTTTTTATGGTTCCATGTTGTAGAGCATTCCATTCTGCCCTGTTTTGACCTATGGAAGTTCAGATTTGGGCTCCGGATGATGGAGTTATAGAGCTTGAGAGCTTGGCTCTCATGGTATTGTTCTTCTCAAAATTTTGGAGAAGATGAACTGTGCTTGACTTGACCGCCTGAATATTTCATACAGCAAGTGATTCTCCTAGCCGCATGAATTATCCTGGCCGCATGAGCCCCCACTTGAGTTCAGTCGTATAGGCGCATGACCCCGCTGACCGCATATGCCACTCTTCCAGCCGCATAGGTCTCGGCATAATCCTAGCCGCATGAACTTGGTCCACCTATAGCCGCATATAACTTATATTCCCTCTGATCGCATAAGCTCCTGAATTATCCTGGCCGCATGTGTTCCTAACTGAGCCGCATGTACCTCCTCCATCTCCTGACCGCATAAGCGCATGGCTCGTCCAGCCGCATAAGACCTTGCTCCCTGCAGACCGCATGAAGACCTTATATATCTAGCCGCATATGCACCCGCATCCCCAGCCGCATGAGGCAGAGTCCATCCTCAACCGCATAGGGTATAAATAACCGGACATGATATATCTTGATAAGCTGTTGTGACGGCTGCCTGACATGACATGACATGTACAAATAACCTGGACACCGTGGACGATTGTGCTTGTACAAATAATCCAGTCCTGTCTTGCATCATGTTTAGGAGGGGACTCCTGAGTACCACGGTCAGGAGTACCTACTGAAATGGACTAAGGTTAATAACTAGATTAATACAATAGTCATAAAGAGATCTCCCAGCTACAGGCAATCCCGTTACCTGGGCGCTCCTGGGATCTGTAGCCTGCCGTCGAGTAGGGCACATTTTCAGCACACTGTCATGTGTTGTACCCTTCAAGCTACCTAAGGGTACATACGTTTCCTGGACGATATACCCACCTGAATTCAACCCTAATCTTTCGACCTGGGTAACCTGGATGGTCTGCAGGGCTTGTGGCTGTGAAATAATCTCACTGCATCTTGTTAGTAATTAGGCTTGTGACAACCCTAGTTAGTTAAAGTATCAAGCCGTAATTCTTGCTTGGTCGTGAAATGATTGGATGGAGTCTAACATGTCTAGTCTTGTCCTGATCTTGTTCCAGATTACTGCATGACCTGAATGCCTGTATTTATTTTACCGATAAATGGTGAGAATTCTAAGTTCTGCTCAGATGAAGGGTTACAGCCCCGGTCCTTATTTGGTTTACGGGTTGTAACCTGGCTATCTGAATAGTCCCATGGTTATCTCATCGTATATCACCCTGTTATGCTTCTCTTAACCCCTGTCTTATTTATTGCTATATTATTATCTTCTGTGCTAATTGCTGGTTTTAGTTCCTAAGTGAAGCTTTCTTTATGGCACTTGCTCTTTCTGGGATCTGACCCAGCTGGTTTTGTATGGCCAGATTTCGGAGCAGCTCCAGAGGATCTACCGACTTTCCAGCCCGATGGTGAACACCAGGCGTAACCAGGGCAACGAGTGGGTTCATTTTTGTTCTCCCACTTTATTGTAAAAATATTCTTTTGAGGCGTTTAGCCGACGAGCACCTGTTTAGCTCGATTGCACTTACTTACTGTCTGCCTACGGGCTGTAACATGATTGACAGATCCTAAGGTTGATCATGTATGACTAAACTCTTGCTAGTCCTAACATTTTGTAACGACTAGCTTCATGATCAGCTGAATATGTAATATTTGGGACGCCTTATTATTGTATATTTAATAATCATACATCTTGTGACTTTACTTACATGCTTGTGATTGAGACACTAGGCTTGTTCATGACCATATGAGACTGTTGGCTTGTAGTAAACCCTCATGTATCTAGACAGCCGTGACCGTATAGCGAAATGGAATCCATTTTCATATACGTAGCTGGCTATGTCTGCCCTCGCTCTCCAGTATTCTGGTTCTGGGGCGTGACATGGACCGAACCCTAATTCTGAGCATAGGAGCGGAGGAAGAGGAAGAGGAGGAGGAGAGGGGAAATGGAAGGAGAAGAAGGTATTTCGAACGCTTAATATTAATAAGTTTGCAAAATATTACAAGTTTGCCACCGCTCTAAAATGTTAATAACGATTCGTTTTATAAACGTTATAAAAAGCCCAGAATTAGCCCAAGCTGTCATAGAAAAAAGGTATTTCGAACTTTGATAACGCTTAGGTATCAGGCGTCATCAATACGTTTTATCGAGCGTTATTAATAGGCCTTTTTGTTGTAGTGCCATTTCCTAGAATTCTTTTTGTACTCGGGGATTCTCAGTGCATATCTCTCAGATGTACTCGATTTGTAGTGCCTTGCGCTAATAAGAAAAGACAGTGATTCTTCTCTTTTTTGTAAGTGTCTATAAAAATGGCTACTCTGCTGGGGACTACCTTTTCCTCTGACGAGAAGGTGGTGATGCAATCCGATACCGATAAAGTGGAGAGCATTCAGAAGATGTTGATCGTGAAGTTCGATCAACAGGCATTCGAAGAGATGCTCTCAGGGGATTGCTCTATTCCCTCAAAATTAGTGAAGCAAAACAAGTCTCGCAAGACTTGGCTTCCGAAGGCTCGTGTTGCATATCCTGCCAGTGTCATAGAAGATGTGCAACCGAAGGGGAACTCTGTCACGTGGGCGCATAACCCTTCCACAGGAGCTCCCAATACGAAGAAGGTGCATACTGTTCAGGGCTCTACTAGCCCAGCGACTTTCCGCTTGTATAATCAACAACAGAGTGTTCAACGCTCAAGACTTGGCAAAGAAAAACACTACGATGACAAGAATCGAAGTATCCGACACTCTGGACAAACTCAGCGAAACTCGCAAATGAAGAAGGCAAAACCGGAAGAAAGCAGCACTGTTTCCCAAAGCATGCGCCCAAGGCAGTACGTGGGCGCATAACTCTGTCTAGAAGACTTATGTCTTCAATAGGTTATGCGCCCAGGTTCATGTGCCCAGGACTATACACCCAGGCTCTGATAACCCATTCTATGTGCCCACATCTAGGAAGGCCAGGCATGCTGCCAGAGCTTCTGGAAAGCATGCGCCCAAAGGCATGCTCCAGGGTCTATGCGCCCACAGCAAAAAGACAGGCCCTAACGCATATAGCACGGGGCTGTCTTCAAGGTCATCACGGAACTTAGGTGTGGGGGTTGCCCTTGCATATGAACTAAGTCCAGATGTGCCAACTTCCCTTACAAACCCATATGCAAAGCTCGACAATGCATGTGACATGGGTTTTAAGACAAAACTCCCTTCCGCCGATTTATGCGACATGATAAATCATAAACGTAAAGCGAGAGAGGACACTGCAACTCATGATGTGCATTCGTGTACTAGTATTGTCATCAACTGTTGTTTCTCCAAAGTAATGACGGTGCCTCCAAGGCAGTTCGTGTTTCGACGACTGCAACACCCTGATGATGAAAAGCCGCTGTGTTTCATCCAACATGGCTTCATGGGTCCTCCTTACGGGTGCCCCAATCAAAGAAGGTGGACCACTAACCCAACCTTTTCATTCATTTCTGCGAACAGAAGAAGAAGAAGTCTGCCAGCAAGCAGCCAGCGAGCTGTTACATCTGAAGGAGTCTATATGGGCACTCGGTCAAGGACGAGATCCCTTATATATGGCAAGGAATCTCAAGCTAGGGGTGGTGTTCCCTCAGAACTTTAAGCTGGGGGTAGCATTCCTTCAGAGTCTGAAGTGGACGACCTCTACGCCGGGGGTAGCCTTCCAGATGACAATGATCTTTTCGAGTCTGACGGTGACTATCTACTTCCTATGCCTAAAGATGAAGGCCTTCTCAACTCTGAGATAGACAGTATCAGCACTAACTTTACTGTTCATCCTCTCGTGCTTTCGTCGTACATGATGGATGGAGAGAGACCTGAAGAAGCCAGTGATCAGACCAACAAGCAGCTAGAGAGTCTTGAAATAGTATTTACGAAGCGAAGCAAATATGAATTTTAGTTGAGTAGCGTCGTATTCCTCGGACACATCTGTTTGCCATTGATTGTAAAAGTACATAACAATTTATATAGGAGGACTGAACTTAGACTCACATTACAAACTCGCTCGTACAAAGAAAGCCTAGGGACAAAAATCTAGGTACAGCAATCTAAGTACAATTGTTTATTTTAGATTCTGGAGGGTGACGATAGAGGCTCGGAAAAGCGACGGCAGCTCTGCCTTACTCCTTGGACGATCGGGTGCAGCCTTGGCTCTGGAGAAGAACTGCTTGGCGTTGATGAAGAAATGCTCTCCTTGTTCTCTCTGTATATGCTCCTTTGTCCTTTCGATCTCTGTATATTCTCTCTTTGATTCTCTCTGGATCCGGGGGGCTTTGCAAAGGAATGGCACCTTGCTATTTATAAGAGTGGAGGGCATCATTAGGGTTTTGTAATGATTGCCCATTCTCAAAAGTCGGCGGTCTGAGAGTTAATTAATCTGGGCCGTCCATCTCGAATATAATAGATTTAAGCAATTAATATGATTGCATTAAATCTCTGTGGACAATAAATGTTGATTGCTATGAATATTTGCGACTTGTAATGGCCTGCCACATGTCTAATTTGCTCGATTTGATTTGATCTGGGCACTTATGGTGATTGCAACAAATCTGATTTTGTTAGGATTTGTTAGCACCCATAATTCCAGGAAGATAAGACTGCCACGTGTCTCAATCATCGTAAAAAGTGCCACGTGTCTCCACTGGATCATCTTGGCAGAGCCGCATATGAGTGGGCCGCATAAGAATGAACGGCCGCATGAAGATGGGCAGCCGCATGGGGATGAACAGTCGCATGACGATGGGCAGTCGCATAGGAATGGGCAGCCGCATGCTGACGGGCAGCCGCATAAAGGATGCAGCCGCATGGAGATGGATGGCCGTATGAAGGGGGCGGCAGCATAAAGTGGGTGGCCGCATAAATACAGCAGCCGCATGTCTCGAGACTCGGTAGATTCAGCCAGCTGTTAAAAGATTTTCTCCTCTTCCCTAGGAACACGCCTTTATGTCAGTCATTATTGCGTCTTTATGTCAGAGCTGTCATTTGTCAGAGCCGTCAGCCGTCAGGGCATTAAATGCAGCCAAAGATGAAGGGAAAAGCTGTTGAACGCCATGTGGCTCTAGGTCTATCCGAGCCGCATAGACGCTTGAGCCGCATGAACCCCTGAGCTGCATGGGCTCTCTGAGCTGCATGGAGATCCTTGGCCGTATAGACCTTTCTTTATTCTTTTCCATGCTTCTACAAGACCCCCTTCAAAGTTTTAAATTTATAAAATTGAAATACTTTGAATAAGAAGCATGGCTATGTATAAACTCCTCTGGCCGCATAGGGTGTTCGGCCCGCATGGACGTCCAACCGCATGGCCTCCTCAGCCGCATGTCCATCTGAGCCGCATTGACCAATCAGTCGCATGGACTGTCTGGCTGCATAGGCTGTTTGGCCGCATGGGCTCCTTGCCACGTATGTATGTCATTAATTGCCTTTAATTCGTTTTAGTGCCGTCTTTTGGGGAATCCCAAGGGTCGATTCATTAAATATTTGGATTTTATGCCCTGGGTGAATCTCCTTTATGATAGAGGGGCAAAATCCAAGGAGTCGGTTTTATTTTGCCTGCAGCACACGACCCGAAGCAGTTTATTGGTCTACGTGTCCCCCCTCTTTTGTCCTCCTATAAATAAGAGGAATTTAGGAGAAGAAACTTCTTTACTCTCTCCTTCAATCCAAACCTTTTCTGCCCCGATTGTCATCCTCTTCTTCGATCACCACTGGCTCCCAAGAAGACTGTTGCGGTGAAGGATAAGAAGGCGGCGTCTTCGTCGACTGCGGCACCCGAAGCTCACTTCGACGTTCATCCTGCTGTTAAGGGTAAGGATTTGGGAAAGTCATATTCTTCGAAACCCTAACGACGGCTCTGTGGCATGCTGTATGCATAAGCCTTTAATGCAAACTGTTTCGAGTTGTATGGGCCGCATACATGTCCCATAACCGAGCCGCATGGTGGTATACACCATGTCTGAGCCGTATGGGAGTTGTCTTAGTGGGCCGCATGAGCACTTCGTAAACCGAATCGCATAATGACCTGTCGATCAAATCCGCATGAGTCCCCTGTGTAAGGCTATGACCATTCTTTGACTTTGTTTCTTTTTATCATTGATTCTTGCAGCAACCTTACCGAAGGCTGAGATTATTGTGAAGGAAGAGTTGCTGCCCCCTTTCGAACAAGAATCATCGCTTGTTAAGGAGGAGATAACACCAGAAGCGGAGGAACAGAAAGGAAAGCTGACGCCCATTGCTATAAAGGAGGAGCCCTATTTCGAAGGCGGTAGTACTGAAAGTTCTGGCCCCCCTATTTCGGACGAGGATCTTGCTCAAGTACATCCTTCATATGCAAAATGGTTGAGGGATTGGTATATGCGTCCCCGCAACTAGGATTCGTGGGCTCTCACAAATGTTCGTCTTTGTTTTGATGCTTCTGTCTGTCTTTAGCTGCGGTTTATGTCTTGCTTCTTTTGGATATCGATGTAATCTTTTTCCTTCTTGTCTGAATGAGATATAGTCGTGTGAACGTAACTGATTTTGAACAGAATACATTTGCTCTGTTCTTTGCTTTGTAGTAGTTGCTCCAATGGGAGACTTTTTTGTAGACCTATTATCCTTGGCGTATCCTGATTTTGGGTACGGATAATAAGTTGGGAGAGAACCAACATACTTACTCAGAGGTAATGAGGACATGGCAAATAAGAGGGTTTCTTCGATGGAGCCTTTCCACTCAGAGGTGATGAGGACATGGCAGGAGTGGGCTCAACGGAGGATATTTGTGGTCAACAGAGGACATTTTGTGGACCTATTATCCTTGGCGTACCCTGGTTTTTTTTGTACAGATAATAAGTCAAGGGAGGACCAACATATTTACTCAGAGGTAATGAGGACATGGCAAATATGAAGGTTTCTTCGATGGAGCCTTCCCACTCAGAGGTAATGAGGACATGGCAGGAGTGGGCTCCATGAAGGGGTGCATAGAACGACTCAAAGGTAATGAGGACATGGAAGTTCTATGTAGAAGGGTAATTTATTTTTGGCGGAAGTGAAATGACTCAGAGGTAACATCGACGTGGTCGTTTTGACGATTTGTGGATCTGTTACCCTTTTTGTGCACTGGGAGTGCGGGTAGTGGATCATGAGGGAGGAGCTCTTTCAGAGAAATAAGTTCAGAGGTATGATCATACATGACTTACTACCTAAAAGAGTGACCGGAATGTGAGTTCAGAGGCACCTGCGGGTACATAACTCGATAATCTGGAAGATGGTGAATGTGAGTTCAGCAGTACCGACGGGTACATAACTCGATAATCTGGAATTTGTCATATGAGTTCAGCGGTACCGGCGGGTACATAACTCAATAATCTAGAATTTGGAAATATGAGTTCAGCGGCACCAGCGGGTACATAACTCGATAATTTGGAATTTGGAGAATGTAAGTTCAGTAGTACCGGCGGGTACATGACTCAATAATCCGAAATTTGGAATATGAGTTCAGCGGTACCGGCGGGTACATAACTCAATAATCTGGAATTTTGTGAAAATGTCGTTTAGACATAATATTTCTTCAAGAACTTGTCGTTGACGGGCAACATGAGCAAGTCTCCGTTTTGTTTTGCGAGGCGGTAAGCACCGTTGGAGAATACGGCCTCAATGATAAATGGACCTTCCTATTTTGGCTGGAATTTGCCGGCGGTTTTGTGAGTCATGACCATCGGCCTCCGAACAGCAAGGACGAGATCGCCCACTTGGAATGTTCTTATTTTAACCTTCTTGTTGAAGGCTCCGGAGATGCACGCTTGGTAAAGCTCGATTCGTTGCTGAGCCAAGAGGCGCTTTTCATCTAAGGCCTCCAACTCTTGTAGCCGACGACGATAGTTATTGTCTGTCGTCAATTGGTAAGTGAGAGCGACGCAGAGCGAGGGTATTTGAGTCTCCAATGGGAGAACTGCCTCACTCCCGTACACCAGGAAGAATGGTGTGTTCCCTGTGGCTGTTCGGACTGTGGTACGGTACGCCCATAAGCATTCACCAAGCTTCTCGTTCCAGTCGCGTTTGTTGGACGATACGAACTTCTTGAGAAGTTTGATGATTCTTTTGTTGAATGCTTCTGCCAACCCATTCGCTGCTGGGTTGTATGGCGTTGAAGCAATATTCTGGATGCGGTGCTTGTCGCAGAACCGATAGAAGGCGTGGCTTGCGAACTGCGGACCATTATCATGGATGATCCTTCGGGGCAGTCCAAAGCAATAGATAACTTGATGCTTGAGGAAGCTGATCACGTTTGAAGTCTTTACTTCTGCAAGCGGAACAGCTTTCGCCCATTTGGAGAAGTAATCTGTGATGGCAAGTATGAAGCGATGTCCTCGGGAAGAAGGTGGAGCGATCGGACCGATGATATCCATTCCCCATGCTTCGAATGGCCAGGACACTACTGTCGGATGTAGAAATTCGGATGGCTGGTGGATGAAGTCTGCGTGGACTTGGCAGGCTTTGCACTTTCTTGCGTAGTCTATCGCATCTGCTACCATCGTGGGCCAGTAGTAGCCCATTCGGCGAAGACGGTCTTGTAATTTTGGGCCAGGATGATGGGCCCCGCAGACACCGTCATGAGCTTCGCGTACGGCTTCTTTGGCTTCTGCGTTTGACAGACATCGAAGCAATAATCCATCGTAGGATCAGCGATACAGCATTTTCATCTCTGTATCGTAGAAGAATCTGAGAGAATGCCTTCTGATAGAGGTGGCTTCCTTCGGGTCCTCCGGCAGAATGTCGTAGACTACGAAGTCAATGTATGGTTGTCTCCAGTCTTGTGCTTTGTCGATCTTCCGAGCGGAATAACTCGCCACAAATTGAACGTTATTCTTGGGACAGACCAGTTCATGGCCTATCACATCCACCGATTGATGAGCATAGTTCAGAACCGCTAGGGAAGTGGCAAGGCCAGCTAAGGCATCGGCTTCGATATTTTGGAGTCTGGGAACGTGTTCGATGAAAAACCCTTCAAATGACGAGATGATGTTGATCGCTATTTGGTGATAGGGGATCATGTCTTCATGGCGAACCTCGTATGAACCCCAAATCTGATTGACGATTAACTGTGAATCGCCGTATGCTTCAAGGTATTCTACCCCCAGCTCTCTTGCAAGTTGGAGACCAATGACTAAAGCGTTGTACTTGACCATATTGTTAGAGCAGGGTTCTGTGAGGGAGTAAGCGCGATTGATCACCAATCCGGAAGGAGAAACCAGCACCACCCCGACTCCGACGACGATGTTGCCCTTAGGTCCGGTCCTTGAGGCGCCGTCGAAGAACATCTGTCACGCCCCAGAACTAGAATACTGGAGAGCGGAGGCAGACATAGCCAGCTACGTATATGAAATGGTATCCATCTCGCTATACGGTCACGGCTGTCTAGATACATGAGGGTTTATCTACAAGCCAACAGTCTCTTAAGGTCATGAACAAGCCTAGTGTCTCAATCACAAGCAAGTAAATAAAAGTCACAAGATGTATGATCATTAAATATACAATAGTAAGGCGTCCCAAACATTACATATTCAGTTGATCATGAAGCTAGTCGTTACAAAATGTCAGGACTAGCAAGAGTTTAGTCATACATGATCAACCCTAGGATCTGTTAATCATGTTACAGCCCGTAGACAGATAGTAAGTAAGTGCAATCGAGCTAAACAGGTGCTCGTCGGCTAAACGCCTCAAAAGAATATTTTTACAAGGGAGTGGGAGAGCCAAAATAACCCACTCGTTGCCAGGGTTCCGTCTAGTGGCCACCATCTGGCTGGAAGGTCGGTAGATCCTCTGGAGCTGCTCCAAAATCTGGCCATACAAAACCAGCTGGGTCAGACCCCAGAAAGAGCAAGTGCCACAAAGGAGGCTTCACTTAAGAACTAAAACCAGCAATCAGCACAAGATATAAATAAAAGTAAGAACTGGAAATAAAAAAAATACACCAGGATGATATACGACGAGATAACCATAGAACTATTCAGATAACCAGGTTACAACCCATAAATCAAACAAGGACCGGGGTTGTAACCCTTCGTCTGAACAGGACTTGGAATTCTTACCATTTATCGGTAAAATAAATACAAGCATTCTGGTCATTCAATAATCTGGAACAGGATCAAGGCAAGACTAGACTGGTTAGACTCCGTCCAATCACTTCACGGCCAAGCAAGAATTACGGCTTGATACTTTAACTAACTAGGGTTGTCACAAGCCTAATTACTAACAAGATGCAGTAAGATTATTCCACAGCCACAAGCCCTGCAGACCATCCAGGTTACCCGGATTAAAAGATTAGAGTTGAATTCAGGTGGGTACATCGTCCAGGAAACGAATGTACCCTTAGGTAGCTTGAAGGGTGCAACACTTGACAGTGTGCTGGAAATATGCCCTACTCGACGGCAGGCTACAGATCCCAAGGCGTGCCCAGGTAACGAAATTGCCTGTAGCTGGAAAATCTCGTCATGACTAATGTATTAATCTAGTTATTAGCCTTAGTCCATTTTAGTAGGTACTCCTGACCGTGGTACTCAGGAGTCCCTGTCCTAGACATGATGCAAGACAGGACTGGTTTATTTATACAAACACAATCGCCCACGGTGTCCAGATTAATTATACAGGTCATGTCATGTCATGTAGCCGTCGTAACAGCTATTTGAGATAATCATGTCAGGTTATCATGCCAAGTGTACTTGTCAGGAGTGTGCCACGACGGGCTACTATCAGGTCATGTCAGGTTATTATGTCAGGAGTGCACCACTACGGTTCACTATCGCGTCATGCTCAATTATCAATTCCAAACATATCAAGTAAATTCATGATTATCAAGTTCAGGACAAAAGGCGTAAGGATATAAAATGGATGTCAAATATCTAATAAAATATCAATATACAGGGCTATAGAAGATCCAGGGTAAGTAGGGTCAGGTCCAGTGGCGCCTAAACATCAGGTTGCGCCTGAGTCAGACTGCGCTCAAGTCAGGCTACGCTCAAGTCGGGCTACGCTCAAGTCGGGCTACGCTCAAGTCGGGCTACGCTCAAGTCGGGCTACGCTCAAGTCGGGCTACGCTCAAGTCAGGCTACGCTCAAGTCGGGCTACGCTCAAGTCGGGCTACGCTCAAGTCGGGCTACGCTCAAGTCGGGCTACGCTCAAGTCGGGCTACGCTCAAGTCGGGCTACGCTCAAGTCGGGCTACGCTCAAGTCAGGCTACGCTCAATTCGAGCTACGCTAAAGTCAGGCTACGCTCAAGTCAGGCTACGCTCAAGTCATACGCTTCCAAAAGGCAGCGTATGTACTCCATACGACTCCTCTTCAAGGCAGCGTATGCAAGACATACGCTTCCAAAAGGCAGCATATGAGTCAGATTGTGCTGCGCTAAAGAGCACGTGCAGCTCAGTGGCGCAAGCTAAAAAGCTCGAGCACACTGCTCACTGTCTTCTCCAAATCAGCAGGAACTCCAAGGTTGAACCCAAAGCTTCAAAAGTCCATAACTTGGTCAAAACAAGTCCAAATCCAACTTTTCAAAGGTCAAAATTGGGTAGAATAAAATTCTCTACAACATGAAACCATCAAAACTTGAAAACAAAGAAGTTTGATAGATCAAAACCACCAAAATCTGAAAATAAATAATTTCTAGATCTACAAAAATTAAAGCCTCAAAATGGAAAATGACAAGTTCTAATGTGTCTTAGAAACATGAGGAGAAGCTAATAGAATAATAAAATGGGCTCTCTTGTGGAAGCAAGTTGCACTTGCCTAGACCTCTCTCTTCTCTCTTTGGTAGGTGAAGGGAGTAAATGGAAGAAGAAGAAGAGATTAATGAAGAGAGAGAAGAAGAATAGGTAATAAATATGAGTGGTGGTGGTAGGTAGGGGGTTCACCCCTTGGTTCATGATGAACCAAGAGCAATCCCAAACCAAACCAAGCCAACCCAAACCAAGAATAAACCAAGCCCAGGGAGGAAATTAAGCAAGGAAATCATGCAATACAAGAATAAACACGTACACGTATTCCAGAAATACGTAATACGAACCACAGGCATTACAACATCCGCCATATATCATCGTGAGAGGTTGCATGCGAGTCGACGGCCTCATCTGGGATGTCTTCAGATATTCTGGCCGACTCGGGGCCTGGGTGGGCTGCTAAAAAGTCTGCCAGAGCTTGACCTTTGACAGCCTTTTGCAGGACGAAGATCATATGGTAGGGGGACAGTAATATTGCCCATGTAGCGAGGTGAGAGCTGAGTGCCCCTGGTTTAGTCATGAGGACCCTGAGGGGGTTGACTCGTGATATCACATGTATGGTTTGCCCCGTGACATAGTGTCGCATCTTTTGAATGGCGAACACCAGGGCGAGGCATTCCTTCTCCACGGCAGTATATCGGTGCTCTGGCCCGATCATCATTCGGCTTAGGTAATATATAGCTTGCTCGTGGCCTGTATCGTTGTTTTGTGCTAGCAGAGCGCCGAGGAAATGCTCCATTGCTCGTACATAGAGCAGAAATAGTTTTCCAGCAACCGGGGCTACCAGGACTGGAGGGTTCGATAAATATTCTTTGATGCTGTCGAAGGTACGCTGACATTGTTCGTCCCATACGAATGAAATGCCCTTCTTCATGAGATGGGTGAATGGTTGACATCGCCCGGAGAGATTGGAGATGAACCTCCTGATGTAAGCTAACCTCCCTTGGAGGCCTCAGAGTTCTCGGAGATTTTTTGGGGGACCCATCTCCATGATTGCCTTCGTCTTCTCAGGGTCTACGTGGATATCCTGGGAGGTGATGATGAAACCCAAGAACTTTTTGCTGGATATGCCCAAGAAAGATTTTATGGGATTCATCTTCAGGTTGTGTGCTCGCATCAGGTCAAATACCGTCCTCAGATCCTGGAGATGGTCTCCCTTACAGCGACTCTTGACGGCGATGTCATCAACATAGCACTCCACAGTCTTGCGCAAGTGGTCTCTAAAGATGATACCCATAGCTCTTTGATATGTGGCACCAGCATTCTTTAAACCAAAAGGCATGACTGTGTAGCAGTATGTGCCAATCGGTGTTCGAAATGATGTATGCTTTTCGTCGTCAAGAGACATCTTGATTTGGTTGTACCCCGAAAAACCATCCATAAATGACATGCGTTCGAAGCCGCATGCGTTGTCGATCATGATGTCTGTGATAGGAAGGGGGAATTCATCTTTGGGACATACCTCGTTCAGATTGCGGAAGTCGATACAGATTTGAATTTTCCCATTCTTCTTGAGGACCGGTACTATATTGGCGACCCAGTCCGGATGTTCCTCACGAATGAAGCCGCTGGCTATCAGTTTGTTGACTTCGGCTTCGATCGCATCCATGATGCCTGGGCGGAAGCGTCGTTGCTGTTGTTTGACTGGCTTTGCATCTGGCCGAATGTTGAGCTTGTGAAGAGCAATATCGGGATTTAGCCCTGGCATGTCTTCATAGTTCCAAGTAAACACATCAATATATTCTTTGACGAGTTCCAGTAGTGATTTTCGCTCTTCGTCTGTCATGCTTTTACTAACGAAGATTGGTTTTGGAGAAGAGTCGCTGCCTAGATCCACTTGTATGACCTCATCTTCAGTGGGAGGCTCTCTTTGTTCAAACCATTTCTTCCATTGTGCATCCAGCTGTTGGGCCCACGGGTCTAATTCGAGGATTTCAGGCAAGTCTTTACCTTCTTCGTAAGCATCAGCGAACGCCATGTTGATAGACAAGACCTGCCTGAATATATCCCCGATGCTGATATCCGAATTAGAAGCTGGTGATCCAGTTGAGTGTGACTGCCAGTCGTATTCCTCATCTGAGCTCTCAGGGGTCGTTGTAGGCGTAACATACCCTAGTCCGCATCGGGTCTTGTTGTAGTAGTCATGTGGTTTGCCAGCCGGGACTGGCGATTTTAAAGGTAATCGTCGACCAGTGTCATAGTTCAAACCCGGCATAGTCTCCCGATCATACCCCTATTTTTGCATGAGGTATTTGGATTGGGGGCTATATAGATAGAGAGGCAGTCTTCCGGTGTCTGATTCGAGGTCGACTTCTTCTATGGTGAAGGACTGTGGATCATTCTTCTGACCGAAGATGATTGGATGGTCCCTTCGCTCGATTATACAGTAAGCATCTTCCACGGGAGTGAGTTGATTTGCGATGTAAACATTTGTCACCTGCGTATGTAGGTGAGTGCCTATACCGTGTTCCATAGCATATATTGTACAAAGCTTGTTAAGCTCGATGTAGTTCAAAGATAGCCCTTTATTGATGAAGTAAGGTATCTTTTCTAGCGGGATTATATCATCTGCTGATGGAACATCAGTGTGAGCGGCCACATATTTGGCCAGTTCTGGTTCTTCTTCGGCCACTCCCTGTATAAATGAAGACTGAGAGGATGACTTGGGCAACTTGATCATCAGAAGTTCTGCTGGTGGAGCAGAACGTAGAGTTGTTGGCAGACTAGTGACCCCCAGTTTGGTACTCGACGCTGGGCGGGGAGTGGTTGGCTCGCTGGACGCCCTCGACTTTGCATCGGGGTGACGATTCTTCTTGGGAAGACATATCGTCATTGGTCTGTCGGAGGGATTGAGCTTCTCTGTTTATTGTTGGCCGACTCTAGGCAGTCTGATTGTCAGTGGCTCCGTTGTGGGTCTTGGCGCTTGGCCGGACCTTGGTAGCCGGATTATTATTTGCTCTTCTTGTGCCGAGAGGCTGATTGCGTCCTTATGCAGAGCGGCCGTAAGGGGTACAGACTTGCCAGGTTTGCGAGCTTGGAAGTGGATCGTCAGAGGTTTTTCTGATCCTGTGGCTGTCTCAGTACGAGCTTGCATATCTCCTTCACCAAGGTGCCTCTTCGACTTTTCGTATAGGCAGGAGTCTGAGTAGTAGGATTCGACCCCTTTGAAGGGATCGATGTCGACAAATTCTGTCCTCACGAAACCGTGTTTGTCGACATACTTAAAGTACTGGTGCAGCGTGGAAGGCACGATCATGTAATCGTGTATCCAAGGGTGCCCCAAGAGGATATTGTAGGAAGTGTCCGCATCTATGACGTAACAGGTTACTTCTGAGTGAAGATCGCCAATTTGGCACTTCAAGCGAATCTTCCCAATCGGGTAGCTCCTGCCCGAATTGAAGCCGCTGATGGCGGTACTTGTTGGCGTCAGGTGATGCATAGGAATGCGGAGATGATGTAACAGACCCTTCGGAATGATGCTTATGGAAGAACCAGGATCAATGTGCATCTGATCCACCTTCACGTCGTCGATGTATCCAGTATAATATAACGGTCGATCGTGCAGGTTGGTTTTGATGAGCATATCCTGTGGAGTGAAGACAATATTGGGCATCGCTCCCGTGCAAGTGCTGTCTTGGAGATCTGCAGGCGGGCTCTCTCCCGTGAGATTGACCTGAGCTAGATATGCGTCGGCGTTCTGGAGTGCGTCGCTCAAAGCCGCACAAACATCCTTGGAGAGTCTCAAAAGCTCGTATAATAATAATTTGGCCGGTGTGTTGGCCAATTGCGCTAAGATGTCAAAGTTGTAGGGCCTCTCCAGCCCCTGAGGTGCCTCTTTTCGGAGGGATTTGTCAAAGCGAGTCTCCTTCGGCCTAGGCTTATCGGTCGTTGGAGGTTGGGAAGGTTCCGGAGTGTCAGCAGTGGCCGGCTGATGCTCTTCAGCCGAGTTATCTGGTGTAGGTTGGGATTGAGCACCAGATCGAGTGACGATAGCTATGGCTTCTTCGACATCTACCAAAATTATGCGGCAGGATCTGACCTTTCTACCCTTCTTCTTGCCAATAGGGAGTGGTACGAACTGAGTTACTTCTGGTACCAAATCTGGATGGACCCACATGACCTCCCCTCGTGACGTAGTGAGGGGTACCAGACCAGTAGCTTGATCTCGAGGAGGCGGAAGATTAGCAATCTCCATTGTCGCCCGAGGGATGGGTACCACGCCGTCTTGAGTCTCTGTTGGAGCGAAGCTGCCAAACTGTACAGACACCATGTTGGCTGCCACGGTTACCTCCTCGAAGTCAATGGCCAGAGCCTTTGAATCGATGAGATGTTCGATGTATCACTTCAGTTGGTAGCAGTCATATGTAGCATGATGGACGTAGCGGTGGTAATAATAGTACTTTGGGCTCTCCATTTTCGCCGGCCGAGGTTTCCGTCATGGTGGAGGGAGTTGAATTCTATCCCCTTGTATGAGAATATCCAAGATGGGCTTGACATGACCGTCTTCGAAGGAGTAGGTCATTTGTGGCCATTACTTGTCTGCCGGTTTTGACTCAGGTTTCTGGACTATGTCGGCTACCATAGCCTGCTTGCCCTTGTTGTCCCGATTGTTGGTGGAGCTACCTCCATTGTTGTTGTTGGTATTAGGACGCCTGCCCTTGTCCTCTCCCTCCGAGATGTGCAATCCCAGTTGGCGAGCCTTCTTCAACCTGTCTTTGGCGCTAGTGGCACTGATGATAAACGTCTTCCAGACCTTAAATTGACTTTCACCCATCCAGAGGCTGATTGTTGGAAGCAGTCTCTTTTGGCAAATTTCAATTAAGGAGGAATCTGGATTACCGGACGGCAACTTCATGGCGGTTTGGCGGAACCGCTCAATATAGTTCCTTGTCAGCTCTTTCTCTCCTTAAACGACGTCCATGAGGGTGGACATTGTGATGTCCTGTCCTACTTCGTAGAATCTCTCCAAGAACATGCGCTTGAAGCTGGCGAAGGAGTGGATGCAGTTGTCTGGCAGGTTACGGTACCAGTCGAAGGCGACCCCTTCCAATGCCCCGATAAATAATCGTGTAAGGATGGCATCGTCGTGGGGTAGATGGTCGGTAGTGACCTCGAAGTAAGTGATGTACCGGCTTGCGAAGGTCTTTCCATCATATGGATTGATGTGGAATGGTTTATACTTTGGTAGGAAGGGAACATCTCTCCACGCAACGAGATACGGTTGTCGTATCCTGAGGTCTTGGCAGTTTTCTCAGGCGTAGAACATGGTCCGGAGCTCCTGGACTTCTCTTCTTGCCTCCCTGGCCTCGTCTGCAGCGGTAGGAGCCGACATTTCAGGAAGATTATTGCCCGAGTTTGGTACCGCTGAGTTCGGGTCTGCATTGACCGCGGGACCCACATTTGTTTGGCCAGGAGTCCCTCCTTGCAGAGTAGGGAGGGCTGCTTTGATTTCGTCCACCGATTTGACCAAAGTGCGCAGTATGGCCTCCAGAGTGTCGATGCATTGGCGATCACTAGGATCATCTTGGTTGTTGTCTGTCATGAATACTGTCCTCACATGAGAAGAAGTGGAAGGGACGGTGGATGACGTACACTCCGAATCATATCCCTGTAATGAGAAGTCATCGGGGTATGTGGGAATGTCTTCCTCTGGTGTGGACTCAGAAGGAACAGTACCCCCAGCTTCCGAGTTTGCCTCATCTTGGAAATTGTGGACGTCCTCGGGGACGTCGAGATTTGCAGCATCTAATGGGAGAGTTGTTTCCCCCGGCTCGTCTTCTTGAAACATCGAATTGTCGTGGAGGTTGGGGGGAGTGCTACCCCCAGTTCCAGCAACCCCCAGTGATACGGACGATGAATCTCCCACTGTAGCAGATTTCGTCTTTAAACAGGTTCCTTGGAAAACTCCGGTGGTGGGCACCCGCTTAGACGACAGTCTTTTAGTCATAGTGGTTGAAATCTTCGGGCTGGAAACATTTGTCTTCTTCCCTCTCCCATCGGCGAGGATTTTCTGAGCAGAGTTGCAGGAGACGACGGGAAGTGCCTCATCTTCTGAACATGGTTGTTGCAGTCTTTGGAAGACGGACTGCCGGTCTTCTCGTACCGTCGTATTATTGCAACAGCAGTTGACGATGACATGGGTGCAGTGATGTCCGTAGGAGGACTCTTTGTACCCCGAGGCCCCCTCTCTTTCCTTGCGTTTGTGGCGGATAGCCTCATGCAAGTCAGATGGGTCTAAAATTACCATATTTGCTCCCTGGATTTTGGAAGACTTTTGGAAACCATCATGTCCGTTTGCCGTCAGGGGCTGGACTCGAGTGGTTCTGTACAACTTCCCATCAGAGGCACGCATAACAGTATGTGGAACGCTAGGATGGTCAGAGGTCGGGTCAGCGGACTGAGCTTGCCAAGCTCGCATTGCTCTAGACTTCTTCACTCTAGTGCGTGAGGGCACATAGTAGGAAGAGTCTAAGTGGTGCTGGAGAGAGTCAGACATGTCTTCTTGGGGGCACGAGAGATCAGGACCATAGGAGAGGCGGTCGAAGACTGAGCCGCGTGGGGCAGGCGGCATGTGGCTGGAATCAACAGTCTTCATGCGGCTGGCAATCGTAGCCGCACAGGCTTTCTTCATGCGGCTGAAAGTCTCAGCTGCATAGGTCTTCTCCATGCGGCTGGCAATCCTGGCCGCATGAGTGTCATACATTTGGCTGGCAGTTTCGGCCGTATGGAGATTATTCATGCGGCTGGCAAGTTTGGCCGCATGAGTCTTGGTCTTGCGGCTTCTACCTTTGTTCGGCTTCTTCCTTGAGCGCATAGAATTACTCTTTGCCCCTGCAAGTCCAGCATCGTAGTACTTTCCTCTGCCGGACTTGGGGACAGCAGAGTCTTCTATGGCTTGAAGTGGGGCCACATGAGAGTTGCCTTCGCCGTCGTAGGCAGCAGAGAGTACTCCGTCCAGAGCTTGGGGAGGAGCAAATGACTTTGGCCTCCACTCCTTGCGAGCTTTCTTTGTGCGGGTTCACTTCTGGACCGGGCCAGCGCTCCCGTCGGAGAGCATTTCTTCAAACGCCTGTTGGTCGAAGCGGACGACCATCTTCTGTTGTGTGGAGCCAAGTTTGGCTGCATCCGATTGCGTCACCAACTCCTCAGCCGTGGAGACGTTTGTCCCCAGCAGAGTCGCCATCGTGTTTGCCATTGATTGTAAAAGTACAGAACAATTTATATAGGAGGACTGAACTTAGACTCACAATACAAACTCGTTCGTACAAAGAAAGCCTAGGAACGAAACCTAGGTACAACAATCTAAATACAATTGTTTATTTTAGATTCTGAGGGGTGACGATAGAGGCTCGGAAAAGCGACGGCAGCTCTGCCTTACTCCTTGGACGATCGGGTGCAGCCTTGGCTCTGGAGAAGAACTGCTTGGCGTTGATGAAGAAATGCTCTCATTGTTCTCTCTGTATATGCTCCTTTGTCCTTTCGATCTCTGTATATTCTCTCTCTGATTCTCTCTGGATCCGGGAGGGCTTTGCAAGGGAATGGCACCTTGCTATTTATAAGAGTGGGGGGCATCATTAGGATTTTACAATGATTGTCCATTCTCAAAAGTTGGCGGCCTGAGAGTTAATTAATCTGGGCCGTCCATCTCGAATATAATAGATTTAAGCAATTAATGTGATTGCATTAAATCTATGTGGACAATAAATGTTGATTGCTATGAATATTCGCGACTTGTAATGGCCTGCCACGTGTCTAATTTGCTCGATTTGATTTGATCTGAGCACTTATAGTGATTGCAACAAATCTGATTTTGTTAGGATTTATTAGCACCTATAATTCCAGAAAGATAAGACTGCCACGTGTCTCAATCATCATAAAAAGTGCCACGTGTCTCCACTGGGTCATCTTGGCAGAGCTGCATATGAGTAGGCCGTATGAGGATGAACGGCCGCATGAAGATGGGCAGCCGCATGGGAATGAACAGCCGCATGATGATGGGCAGCTGCATGCTAACGGGCGACCGCATAAAGGATGCAGCCGCATGGAGATGGGTGGCCACATGAAGGGGGCGGCCGCATAAAGTGGGTAGCCGCATAAATACAGCAGCCGCATGTCTCGGGACTCGGTGGATTCAGCCAGCTGTGAAAAAATTTTCTTCTCTTCCTTAGGAACACGCCTTTATGTCAGTCATTATTGCGCCTTTATGTCAGAGCTGTCATTTGTCAGAGCCGTCAGCCGTCAGGGCATTAAATGCAGCCAAAGATGAAGGAAGAAGCTGTTGAAGGCCACGTGGCTCTGGGTCTATCCGAGCCGCATAGACGCTTGAGCCGCATAGACCCCTGAGCCGCATGGGCTCTCTGAGCCGCATGGAGATCCTTGGCCGTATAGACCTTTCTTTATTCCTTTCCATGCTTCTACAACATCATTTTAGCTGAAGGCATTGCGGTCGACCTAAAGAAAGTTGAAGCCGTTGTCGATTGGAAGCGGCCAACGTCCGTCAGCGAGATTCGAAGTTTCCTTGGCTTAGCAGGATACTATCGATGCTTCGTGAAAGACTTCGCGAAGATCGCATCGCCCCTGACTCGCCCCACCCAGAAAGGAGTCGCATTTGACTGGTCAGACGACTGCGAAGCTTTATTCCAAGAATTAAAGCAACGGCTCATCTCGGCCCCGATACTCGCACTTCCAGAAGGGATTGAGGGTTTCTAGATATTAAGCGACGCATCCGGTCAGGGCTTGGGGTGTGTGCTGATGCAGCAGAACAAGGTGATATCTTTTGCTTCCCGACAGCTAAAGCCGCACGAGAAGAACTATCTCACGCACGACCTAGAGTTAGCGGCGATTGTATTTGCATTGAAATTGTGGCGTCACTATCTCTATGGCGTGGCGTGCACGATCTATACCAATCACAAGAGCCTCAAGTATCTATTCACGCAGAGGAAACTGAACTTGCGGCAGATGCGTTGGCTTGAACTGATCAAGGATTACGACTTGACTATCGACTATACGCCGGGAAAGGGAAATGTTATGGAGGACGCTCTGAGTCAAAAGTACATAGCCTCGCTATCCATCGACCGTAGACTGCTACGCGACCTAGAAGAGATGGGCATTAAACTCCGAGTCCGATCCCGTAATGTGTAGTTGGCAAAGTTGCAGTTAGAGCCGAGTTTGCAAGCAAGGATCAAGACCGCTCATAAGGACGATCCATACCTGAAGAAGATGGGAGAGCTAATCTCGACGGGTAGGACGACCGACTTTACGGAAGACGAGACCAGCATGCTTCGATTGAGGGGTAGGCTATGCGTTCCGGATGATTCAGAACTTAGAAAGGAGATATTGTCGAAGGCGCACTACGCGAAGTACACCTTGCATCCTGGCAGTACGAAGATGTACAAGGACCTCCGCACAAACTTCTGGTGGCACAGGCTAAAAAAAGATGTGGCACTTTTCGTGTCGCAATGTATGGCCTGTCAGCAGGTGAAAGCTGAGCACCAGAGACCGGGCGGAGAGATGCAGATTCTGGCAATTCTGGAATGGAAGTGGCAGCACGTGTGCATGGATTTTATTGTTGGTCTGCCGAAGGTGCCGCGGGGAAATGATGCCATCTAGGTCATCGTCGATCGACTAATCAAGTCAGCACACTTTATTGCCATCAAAGTTACTTGGAGCGTTGATCGTCTGGCACAGATTTATCTTGATGAGATAGTACGGCTGCACGGAGTTCCAGTATCCATCGTCTCCGATCGGGATTCACGGTTCATGTCGCGATTCTGGAGTAGCCTTCAGTCGGCGCTGGGTACCAAGTTGCAGTTCAGCTCAGCTTACCATCCTCAGACCGACGGCCAAACGGAGCGCGTCAATCAGATTCACAAAGACATGCTACGACTCTGCGCAATTAATTTCAAATCAAGCTGGGACAATCATCTACCTCTGGCCGAATTCGCATATAACAATAGCTATCAATCCAGCATTCAAATGGTGCCGTATGAAGCATTGTACTGACGCAAGTGCCGATCACCCATTTGCTGGGACGATGTGAAGAGCGGCAGATTCTCGGCCCCGAACTGGTGGAACAGACCGTACAGAAAATTCGGCTCATTCGGGAAAGACTAAAGACTGCGCAGAGTCGTCAGAAAAGCTATGCGGACATTCATCGTCGACCCCTCGATTTTCAAGAAGGCGATCACGTATTTCTCAACGTGTCACCCATGCAGGGAGTTACTCGGTTCGGCGCAAGGGGGAAGTTGAGTCCGAGATTCGTTGGGCCGTTCGAAATACTCGAGCGGGTCGCCCCAGCGGCCTATAAAATTTTTCTACCATCGGTGCTTGAAGGTGCACACAATGTCTTCCATGTCTCTCAACTGCGGAAGTACGTGCATGACCCGAGCCACGAGGTAGATTTTGGCCAGCTGGAGCTAAAGTCCGACTTATCCTATGTTGAAGAGCCAGTTCAAATCATAGAGCAAGGATAAGCTGCTGCACAATCAAGCGATCCCTCTCGTCCGCGTCCTCTGGAGGAACCATTCGGTCGAAAAGTCGACGTGGGAGCTTGAATCGGAAATGAAGGAGAAATTTCCTTCATTGTTCTCGTAGAGGTAGGTTCTATCTTTAAGTTTTGAGAACAAAACTTTTTATTAGTTGGTTATGGTGTAGTGCCCCGTCCCTACATCGTGCCCCGTTTCCGTCCAAGGGGTGCGCGAGAAAGGAACACTATCGCTATCGATTCGGTCGGGACCGATAGGTCGGAATCGACCGAGTCGATCGAACGAAAATGGTTGAATTAAGATCCATTCCACGTTATGGAATGGATTCTTCGGAACCAAGTCCCATACTCAGCGGGTTGCGCCTCGAGGATTGGCTCTGCGGCTGAGTCGGAAGAGACCTTCCTTTGCTCTGATTTTTATGCTGTACTTGATTTGGCTTTGGCTTTGGTTTTCGTGAATGCATTTTTCGTAAATATTTTTCGAATGAGTTTTCTTGACTTGCATTTTCGAGCTTCGCATTCATATCGAAATTCCTTGAATTATACAGTGTTCTAATCAGTTGCTTATGCAATTGCGGGTGATCGCGTAGGCGACGTCAGCACAGCCAATCGGTCGCTCACTTGAAGCAAGGCTAAGGCGAGTGGCTGACCTCCTTCGTCTCGTCCCTCTATTTCAAAAATCAAAATGAAGTTAAATGAATGCTTGTCATAATAGTATAAAATCAAAGAAATCATGGCACGATTCTTCACGAAACACTTGCTATCAAACTGTCGGTTTTGAAAATGGAAAACGTGTTTTCTTATACAAATCCACTTAGCCTATGCAAAATAATGAATGAATCGATTAACTTTTATCGCACCGATACGGCTAAGGAAGCAAATCAACTAAGTTCAAAAGAAAACAGTCATTGGATAACTTGTCGACAAGGTGAAGTTTCTTCAAACGGTTGCCTAGGCCAAGGAACAGATTCGGCCCGGAAGGAACGAGTGTAGCAGCGCCAGCCCTTCATTGGCACGAGTTATGCAGGAACTTTCGCACAGGGCTCGCTACCTGACGCGAAAGGGTCGTCGTCTAACCCTGCTATAGTCCGTGATGGCCTGACATTACTACTGGCCTTCATACCCTTTTACTGCTTAACAAATGTACGGGACACGGGATGGATATGATAGTTGCTTAATGTTATACAGTTTTATATGCTTGCCTCAAAACATGTTAACATACAAATCGAGCAGGATGGTTAGAAAGATCATTAAAATAGCTAGCTAACATGTTTACGAAACTTCTTGAATCAAATGCAGAGCTTGGATTTTAATTAGCCATTTGCCAGTACATGTGATCGTACTGATCCTCGCTCTTTGCAGGTCCCGCGAATCAGGAAGGACGCGCCAGCTAGCTCGACGGCCTTCGTAATTTTGAAGCTTTGGCCGTACGTCGAAGACTTTCTCTGCGACTCCACTTTTGAAGGCTCTCGACAGTCCAAGGAAGATGACTCAGCGTCCCTCCCATCCAGGTCACTGGAGTACTTTGTTGTATATTGAGGGATGTGTGCAATATATGGAACGGCTATCTCATCGGCACTCTTTTATAATTGAGTTATGTTGTAGCCCGTGTGGCAATGAGTCTTGTATCGAAATCTGTAAAAGATATTCATTATCAATAAAGATCAAGTTTCCTTTACTTATTGTGTGAATCAATTTGTCTGCGTAATCTCTAAGATCTCGTGTCTCGGATTACCTTATGACTATGCCTTGTGCGATCGCAATTTAGGTTTGTACGGCATCACGCTCGGGGGACGACTATCGATTCGACGGAATTGGGGCGCGACAGTGTCGCACCGAATCTGCTCAGTCGACTGAATTTTGTATCGTACTCGTCTACGGTCATGTTTCCTTGCTTGGGGTGAAGGAACTGATCATAGAAGACATCACGTACATGGATAGGGAAGAACCTCTTATTGAAGAGTTGGTAGAACTCTTTCCAAGTCTGATTGGTTCCTAAACGTCTTTCTTCGGCTTCCCACCAGTAATGTGCAGTCTTCTAAGAGCAAGTCTACTGCTGTCATCCAATTATTTGTTGGCAACTGGGACGCCCTCAGTAGCTTCTCCGTGCTGATAAGCCACGCAGTGACCTCCAGTGGTTCTTCGGTACCTCTTAAGAGCTTGGGGTTCATATCCATGAAGTCTTTGATCGAGAACTCATATGGGTGTAAAGCTGGTACAAGTATCGGTGCCGGAATGGAGGTGGGGGTCTAGTCAATGCTTTCGTCATGCTCTGCCTTATCAGCTCAGCCTGTTGTCACTGAACATGCATCATGGCATACATGAACTGTGTAGTAAGGTTTCCATCCTCTGGTGGTGGAGGCATTTGTGGTCTGGACTGAGGTGGACACTGCTGAGTTAATGGTGGCAGTACATTCCCTTCGGGTGGTACTTCGGTAGTCTGCTCAGTCTGGATGACTGGTGGCACTTGGGTCTCCTTTTGTACCATCGACGAGGCCGGGGTAGTCTGTTGTTGTCCTAGCTGGTACGGGGTCACCAGAGTCATTGGTGGGACCTCTTCTATAGTGCCTCATCCCTACATCGTGCCCCATTTTCGACTACGGGGTGCACGAGAAAGGAACATTGTCGCTATCGATTTGGTCGGGACCGATAGGTCGGAATCGGCCGAGTCGATTGAACGGGAACGGTTGAATTAAGATCCATTCCACGTTATGGAATGGCTTCTTCGAAACCAAGTCCCATATTCAGCGGGTTGCGCCTCGAGGAATGGCTCTGCGGCTGAGTCGGGAGAGACCTCCCGTTGCTCTGGTTTTCATGCCGCACTTGATTTGGCTTTGGCTTTGGTTTTCGTGAATGCGTTTTTCGTAAATGTTTTCGATGGGTTTTTGTGACACATTTTCGAGCTTCGCATTCATATCGAATATCCTTGAATTATACAGTGTTCTAATCAGTTGCTTATGCGATTGCAGGTGATCGTGTAGGCGACGTCAGCGCAGCCAACCGGTCGCTCGCTTGAAGCAAGCCTAAGACGAGTGGCTGACCTCCTTCGTCTCGTCCCTCTACTTCAAAACTCAATATGTGAAGTAAATGAATGCTTGTCATAATAGTGTAGAATCAAAGAAATCGTGGCATGATTCTTCACGAAATACTTGCTATCAAACCGCCGGTTTTGAAAATGGAAAAACATATTTTCTTATACAAATCCACTTAGCCTATACAAAACAATGAATGAATTGATTATTGTTTATCGCAACGATACGGCTAAGGAAGCAAAATCGACTAAGTCTAAAAGAAAACGGTCATTGGACAACTTGTCGACAAGGTGAAGTTTCCTCGAACGGTTGCCTAGGCCAAGGAACCGATTCGGCCCGGGAGGAACGAGTGTAGCAGCGCCAACCCTTCATCGGCACGAGTTATGCGGGCACTTTCGCACAGGGCTCACTACCCGACGTGAAAGGGGCGTCGTCTAACCAATGCTATAGTCCGAAATGGCTTGACATTGCCAGTGGCCTGAATACCCTTTCACTGCTTAATAGGTGCACGGGACACATGATGAATATGATAGTTGCTTAATGATATACAGTTTCATATGCTTGCCTCAAAACATGTTAACATGCAAATCGAACAGGATGGTTAGAAAGATCATTGAAATAGCTAGCTAACATGTTTACGAAACTTCTTGAATCAAATACAGAGCTTGGATTTAATTAGCCATTCGCCATTACATGTGTTTCGTGCTGATCCTCGCTCTTTGCAGGTCCCGCGAACCAGGAAGGACGTGCCAGCTAGCTCGGCAGCGTTCGTGATTTTGAAGCTTCGGCCGTACGTCGAAGACTTTCTCTGCGACTCTATTTTGAAGTCTCTCGACAGTCCAAGGAAGATGACTCAGCGTCCCTCCCATCCAGGTCACTGGAGTACTTTGTGTATATTGAGGGATGCGTGCAATGTATGGAACGGCTATCTCATCAGCACTCTTTTGTAATCGAGTCATGTTATAGCCCGTGCGGCAATGAGTCTTGTATCAGAGTCTGTAAAAGATGTTCATTATCAATAAAGATCAAGTTTCCTTTACTTATTGTGTGAATCAATTTGTCTGCGTACTCTCTTAGATCTCGTGTCTTGGATTACCTTATGACTCGGCCTTGTGTGATCGCAAATTAGGTTCGTACGGCATCACACCCGGGGGACGACTATCGATTCGACGGAATCGGGACGTGACATAATGGTATCAGAGCACGGCTTTACGTCCTTGGCCTCCAATGTCGAGTTCTAGTCTCCAACCGTTGACCTCGTGTCGATGAGATGAGTTGTTCCATATGCTGAACCCAGGACATTTTCCGAAACTAACGAGAGTTGCTTTCTTTTCCCTGCAGTTACGGGAGCTCAGGCGGAAGACGAGACGAGTGCTTCCAGCGGCTCGAGTGCTTCTAGACCCGGGCATTCTGTCAACCCAACGGGAATAACGCCTACCATAGCCGGACCTTCCGGCGACCCGATGCAACGTATGCTGCAAATGCTTAAAATACAGCAACATCAAAATGAGCTCCATCGTCAGCAAGCGGAGGCTCGTTAGACTCAATTTGAGAATCGATTCGAGGCTCAATTTAAGCTGCAGCAGCAACAGCTGAATACCCTCCAGCAGATCGTACAGTCGGTCGTGGGCAACAACAACAATTCAACGATGACGCCTGCCGTGATCCAGCCTGTGGTTCGATCCAACGAAGCCGAACCAGAGGCGCCCGTGCTCTCACCTGCGGCACCGAGAAGTTCTAACTTTGACGTGTCAAAATTTACTAAAAGCTGTCGCACTTCCTTCAACGGCACAGAAGATCCCTCGGTAGCGATCGACTGGTTGGAGGAGCAGGAAGACAAGTTCGAGCTTCTGGGTGTCGAGGACTTGAAGAAAGTCGCGTGTGCTCAACTTCTACTTTGAATGAATGCGCACGATTGGTGGGCTGTGCAGAAGCGGGCTATTCGACGTGAAGACGAGATGGCGGCGATCTCATGGGCGATATTCAGAGATGCGTTCGAGAACGAATATCTTTCTGCAGCCGTGCGAGAGAAAAAAAATGAATTTATGCAGCTGACGCAAGGGAATATGACTATACGATAATATGTGGCCAAATTCAACAAACTGGCCAAGTTTGCGGCAGACTATCTACCTACCACTGCAAGTCGAGCAAAACGATTTGTAGTGGGCCTGCGTTCCTCTATCCGTGCTCATGTCTCGGTACCGGAATACAAAACTGTGGGCGAGGCACTCAACCACGCCATCCGTCTGGAGTTCGAGTATCCTCCTACTACTACCGGTGCTGTTCACTTTAATAACAAACGCCATAGTAACGCGGGAGGCAACAACGCACAAAAGTGTCAATATCGCGGCAACCAGACGAAGGAGCGGATGGTCTGCAATTTCTGTCACAAAGACGGGCACCTGGACACAGAGTGCCGACTTAAGCACAGAGTATGTTTCGCGTGCGGCAAAAGAGATCACCTCGTAAGGGACTGCCCGGAAGCTATGCCGAACCAACGCCCCCCATAACATCAACAAAATCGAGGCCAAGCACCTCGGGCTCCACCGACCGCACAACAGAATGGCCAAGACCGTCGCCCCAATGCTCAGGACCGCGTCTACGCCATGACTCAGGACGAAGCATTTGCATCTGATACAGTCATGACAGGTATACTGCAATTGAATAATAAACCTGCTCATGTATTGTTTGATTCAGGTGCCACGCATAGTTTTATATCGGCGGACTTTGCCGCCGAGCACAAATTTTCCTTGACACTACTGGGTCTCGACCTCACTGTTAACGTCCGTCAGGCATGCCACTACTTGTAAATTTAGTCTACGGAGACAGAATTATCTGTATAGGTGGTCAAAAGGTCAGTCTCGATGCGATAGTTCTAAACATTAAGGACTACGATATCATTCTGGGGATGGATTGGCTCGGTCCGTGCAACGCAACCATAGATTGCGCTGAAAAGAAGGTCACATTCCGCATACCTGGAGTGCCTGAATTCTGCTACTCGTGTGGTGAGGCGTCGCCGACATACATGGTGATCTTCGCAATATCTGCTCGACAGATGCTGCATTCCAGGTGCGAAGGCTATCTAGCTTCCGTTCGAGACATGCGACGGGATGGTGCAAATGCGGGTCAAACCGACATTGTGGCAGAATTCCCCGATGTGTTCCCGGACGAGCTGTCCGGCATGCCGCCCGATCGAGAGATTGAGTTCACTATCGATACCTTCCTCGACACTCGACCGATCTCGAAAGCCCCGTACAGAATGGACCCTGCAGAGCTTAAAGAACTCAAGGTGCAGTTACAAGAATTACTTGACAAGGGATTTTTTCGACCCAGCGTCTCACCCTGGGGAGCGCCCGTACTGTTTGTCAAGAAAAAGGATGGCTCAATACGTCTTTGTATCGACTACCACGAGCTGAATAAAGCCACCATCCGGAACAAATATCCCATGTCCCGCATAGACGATCTGTTTGATCAGCTTCAAGGAGCCCCGGTGTTCTCTAAAATTGATCTGCATTCGGGTTACCATTAACTCAAGATCAAGCCGGACGATGTGCCGAAGTCTGCCTTTCGTACTCGATACGGCCACTACGAGTTCCTGGTAATGCCGTTCGGCCTAACGAATGCCCCTGCCGCTTTCATGGATTTAATGAATCGGGTGTTCCGACCATTCCTCGACAAGTTCGTAGTAGTCTTTATCGACGATATACTCGTCTACTCGAAGAATAGGCAGCAACACACTGAGCATCTGCGGACCGTGCTTCAGACCCTTCAAGAAAATCAACTATATGCGAAGCGAAGCAAATATGAATTTTGGCTTAGCAGCGTCGCATTCCTCGGACACATCATTTCTGTTGAAGGCATTGCGGTCGACCCAAAGAAAGTTGAAGCCGTTGTCGATTGGAAACGGCCAGCGTCCGTCGGTGAGATTCGAAGTTTCTTTGGCTTAGCAGGATACTACCGACGCTTCGTGAAAGACTTCACGAAGATCACATCGTCTCTGACTCGCCTCACCCAGAAAGGAGTCGCATTTGAATGGTCAGACGACTGCGAAGCTGCATTCCAAGAGTTGAAGCAAAGGCTCGTCTCGGCCCCGATACTCGTACTTCCAGAAGGGACTGAGGGTTTCCAGATATTTAGCGACGCGTCCGGTCAGGGCTTGGGGTGTGTGCTGATGCAGCGGAACAAGGTGATATCTTTTACTTCCCGACAGCTAAAGCCGCACGAGAAGAACTATCCCACGCATGACCTGGAGTTAGCGGCGATTGTGTTCACGTTGAAATTGTGGTGCCACTATCTCTATGGCGTGGCATGCATGATCTATACCGATCACAAGAGCCTCAAGTATCTATTCACGCAGAAGGAGCTGAACTTGCGACAAAGGCGTTGGCTGGAACTAATCAAAGATTATGACTTGACTATCGACTATCGATTCGACGAAATCAGGGCGTGACATCTTCATCTTGAGTGGCTGCATCACCAGATGTGATCACCGAGGTAGGAACGTGTCCGCTTTGAAGATTCATCCTTACTGGCACGAAAAATAGAATAACATTAGAATAGATTCAAACAAGATACAGATCAAGTAGTTGAAAGAGAATTGTCAACGTAGTTGCGGATGAGATCTTGGAGAACAAGTTAACTATATCTCATTGAATAATTTTATGAAGAGTGAACCATGTACACTAGGTTGATCAGACCATCATGTACCGGTTCTGATAGACAATATGTTAGTGGGGTGCCTCCAATAACATATATGTCATGAACAAGCTTGATAAAAGAATAAGCTTGCAAAACTAGGCTATACTAACAGCATTGGTCAAGATGGTAAAACATAAGTACACAAGATAAAAAGAATATATAAGTAATTTAAGTTCTTTATGAATCAAAGTTTTGTTCGGGGTTCGTGCCTATACAGTCGTCCTACTGTCTTCTTGTCTGGGGCCTTGGTTACGGTCAAGAAAGTGTTAGGTCGTGAGGCATTCTACCCAACTTATAAGGATTAAACTAGTAATGATGGAACGATGGGACATGTCTACCTAGTATGAGTCATCTTCCTAACCTCTATCAAGCACGAAAATAGAATGATATTAGGAAGGGTTGGATGTGAGACAATTCGGTAATCAAAGATAAAAGTTTGGAAGTCAAAGAAGGTAATGTGGATGATATACTATTCCTATTCTTATTTGCAGGCTTGTTGGGCACAGTCATGTAACCCAACAATATTTTTTGACCTGCATGGGCCACCACAAAAACATGTAATGTCCCAGTCCCAAAATACTTAGGACCAAGTACGTGGACATGCCAGCTGCATATATACAAAGAATACTCTAATATATGGAACGCTTGTATATATACATAAGCTATAATAATATGAATCGTAGGCCAGAACATCATAAAACTATATCTCATCCACAGCACACACAAAAGATACAAGAAGTCCAAAAGAATAAATAAGTGAGTCAAGAGATAGCGGGTGGACATGCCCACACCAAACAGCGATGAAAGTAATCTCAAATAAAATAAGATGTCCACTATAAGTCTCAAAGAATAACAGAAATCTAGATATCATCGAAAGATGCCTCATCATCAAGGTATGAAGGACCCAGTGTCGAGCCGTACTCCTGCAGAAAATTGCCTATATCTGGAGAGATCAGCAGGTCCTCAGAGGGACGTAACAAGATACAAGAAAAATATGCCATATAAACTGGGTATAAAATATACCATAAAGTAAAAGTAAAAAAAAACAAAAGTAAGGTGTCCAAACCATAACACGGCTCAATATCCCATCATCGAAGCTGTGGGCTACCCCTACAACCAAACAAGGACAAGGGGTAACACATGATTTCGCAATGTGACATTGCCCCATGCCATGACTAGGACGGAGTGTGACCTAACCACTCTATTATGCAATTTAGAAAACCATTCAATGTATGGGCAGAGAAAGGCAGACTCCTTCATGACTAACACATAGCTCACAATACACACACGTCAAGAACCAATGCTATTAGCCGGCATAACTCGAGGCTAGCGGCCAACGTGACCCAGCAGTCCACATAGCTCGAGGCTAGTGACCGTCGCGACACGACTACCGTAGTACGCGGTTACTACCTTTTGGATTTGGGTAGCCCATAAATCTACTATCTTCTCCCTTTCAGATGTCACTGACAGAAGGTAGTCCGCTAAGACTAGGACCAAATGCAATTTGAAAGACAAGGAGAAAATATAACTAACAGTTGCATTATAATAATTAAAAGCACGGTAAGTAAATTATAGTAAGAATGTAATTAGAAGGACAAAAAATAAACAAACAATATAAGTATAAACTGAATCTAAATTGCAGAAATAAAATAAAATTAATCAAAGAGTATAATGGCAAGGTATCTTGCCTGGCGGTGCGGGAATAGCAATCCAACAGTCAAGTACGTCAGCAATGAAACTCAAAATCCACGAACGACTCTAGATGCTGAAACAAACATCAAGAACGTTTCTGGTGTAAAAGATATGTCTAAAAAATGCCTGTCCAAATGTCTAATTCTAGACATGGGCAGAATCGTAATTTCGGATCAAAAATAATGTCCGTCGTTGGATCCATTTTGTACCGAAATGCGTGCCAGTATCTATGGTCTCTGTAGCTTCCCTTCCCGGAGAATATTTTTTGAAATATTTATTTATTCAATTATTTGATTTAATGGTGATTTTTTTAAATTTGTTTTTTATAAATAATTAGTTAGATAATTATTACGGTAGATGATTTTAGTCATGGTTAGGAATTAGAGTACAAGACGACTAGAAATCGTGGCACGAATAGTGCAGTGGCGTGCCTAGACTAGTATATTAGACATAGTAGGGATGACCGACCCATAGTGATGTCCTAACTAGGAAAACCAGGCCAAGTTGCGAGTTAATCTCTATAAATAATTTAATTAGTTATTTAGTAATGTTACGACTTTCAGGGAACCCGATATTGCCAAACTCGCTCGGACCTGACCCAAACCCATGCCAGTCAATGTAGTCGGGTATTGTGACCAAAGACGTCAGAGTAGACATATATTGTGTTGGTACTTTACCTTGGCAATTTTGGAGACAATTCTAGGAACAGTTGCTATATATATATATATATATATATATATATATATATATATATATATATATATATATATATATATATATATATATATATATATATATACTCGCTCGGACCTGACCCAAACCCATGCCAGTCAATGTAGTCGGGTATTGTGACCAAAGACGTCAGAGTAGACATATATTGTGTTGGTACTTTACCTTGGCAATTTTGGAGACAATTCTAGGAACAGTTGCTATATATATATATATATATTAGGAACAGTTGCTATATATATATATATATATATATATATAGAAATATATATATATATATATATATATATATATATATATATATATATATATATATATATATATATATATATATATATATATATATATATATATAAACATATTATATGTGCTTGTTATTGGAAATAATATTTTATTGATAATATAGTAAATAATTTTCCTTAACAAATAAGTTGGACTTTCTGGGAATTACCAAGGTTATATAAATATATTTGTGTGTGTGTGTATATATATATATATATATATATATATATATATATATATATATATATATATATATATATATATATATATATATATATATATAAGTATTTATGGAATATGAAAAAAATTAAGCTTTTATTTTTATATATAAAATATCATTGTATTTTGTTTATGTGAATTTTTGGTATATAAAGGTTAAGGATTAGATTTCATATATTGATTGTACTTAATATTTATTACTAGTGTTTGAATTTATAGTATATATGTGTGCGTCATTATATATATAAATATATGTGCATAAATATAAGTTACCTTTGTTAGCTTGTATTAATAATTATAGTGTATATATGTCATGTATATATACATATATATATGTTTATAAATATATATCAATATATGTGCGTATGTGTACATATATATATATATATATATATATATATATATATATATATATATATATATATATATATATATATATATATATATATATATATATATATATGTACAGTAGAATGTATACATGTATGTGTACATGTACATATATATGAATATATATAGATATTTTAGTTACAAAAGAAATAGAAAAAGAAAAAAGAATATAATTAAAGAGAAGCAGTAGCAGCCCGAGCCCAGCTAGGCCAGACCCAAGCAGTAGCAGCCTGAGCCCAGCTCACTTGGCCCAGGCCCGAGCTACCCCAGCCAGCCCGAGAGAACACCCCAAAACTGAAGGTATATTTTAACCGATAGCATACAGAGAACGGAGAGAAACTCAAGAGCGACACGCAAACCCTAACGCCTCCCACACTTGGGCGACCCTGCCTCAGCCTCTGTGCACCGCCGCGAGGCCATCGCCGGCGGCCAGGGACGCGCGCGTGCGCGCACCCGAATACAGGCATGACAGCAGCAGCAATGGCAGCAACTGGTCATTTCTCGAGGTACGTTTCTCCCTCATCTTCCAACAATTTTTTGACCCGTAAAATTCTAATGATAGCCTAGTTGACCACCTACGCAACCGTGCAAATAGATTGATCTAGTTTGCTCTAGATTAATTATAGTAATTCCTGAAAGTTCAGGAAAATCCTGTAAAAATAGAACTTATGAACGACCCGATACCCTGTTTTAGAAGAGAAATTCTGAACAATATATTAGAGTATTTCAAAAACTATTTAAACACAGTTTTAGTCAACATATATGAGAGTAAAACCAAATTTGTAGCTCAGGATTTCACGAAGAATACGCGAAGTATTCACTGTTGAAAGTTAGGAAAAAACCTGTTTTTCAAAACTATAGAAAATCAAAAAGTTGTCCGATACGACGTGCGTCCCGCCAATCCGGGCGATGTGGTCGCGAACCGAAAGTATCGAAAGGTGCGTAACGGCTTCGTGGATGTGTGGGCTTTGACGGAATTCAAATTGGTCGCATGTGTGCGACGAATTTGATACGTATCCGTCGAAATTCACCGTATCGGCCTCTGTACAAGTTTCCCAATTACTTTGTGCACGTTCGTCAGATCGAGACGAAACTTGCGCTAACAGAACCTTATCATTTTTCTGGTCCTGTATGGCAAGTTTGGTCCGATTCTGAGACAGTTGATCAGATCGCCGTTTTGCGGGCCCCACGGTCCAACTTAACGGGTGATTTTGTGCACGGCCCGCTGGAATCCAACTTTGGACATACGGTTGGGTTCGTATCGGCAAACCGGACTTGTAGACATGTAGTTTGATGACTTTAGAGATCATTGACTCTGGCACGCTTTTCGGTACAAAGCGGGTCCAACGACGGACACCATTTTTGTCCGAAATTACCGTTTTGTCCCTATGTCCCGAATTGGACTTAAGGACAGGCAACCCTAG
>JANAVB010027999.1:13843012-13950512 GCA_029216955.1 Iris pallida | reverse complement strand
CACGGCCAAGCAATAAGTACGGCTTGATACTTTAACTAGTTGGAGTTATCACAGGCCTAGTTACTAGCAAGATGCAGCAAGATTATTCCACAGCCACAAGCCCTGCAGACCATCCAGGTTATCCAGGTCGAAATTTAGGGGTTGAATTCAGGTGGGTATATCGTCCAGGAAATGCATGTACCCTTAAGTAGCTTGAAGGGTGCAACAGATGACAGTGTACTGAAAATGTACCCTACTCGACGACAGGCTACAGATCCCAAGCGCACCCAGGTAACGGGATTGCCTGTAGCTGGAAGATCTCTTTATGACTAATGTATTAATCTAGTTATTAGCCTTAGTCCATTTCAGTAGGTACTCCTGACCGCGGTACTCAGGAGTCCCATCCTAGACATGATGCAAGACAGGACTGGATTATCTGTACAAGCACAATCGCCTACGGTGTCCAAGTTATTTATACAAGTCATGTCATGTCATGTAGCCGTCGCAACAGCTTATCAAGATATGTCAGGTTTATCATGTCAAGTTTTACTTGTCAGGAGTGCGCCACGACGGGCCACCATCAGGTCATATTATATATCAAGAGTGTACCACTGTGGGTCACTGCCATGTTCATGGTACATGTGTAGGACATCATAGTGCAAGCATTCAACTAGGAGACCCAAGTTATGCTGAGGTTACAAGACATGAGTTATCAGTAAAAATCAAATAATAATAATTCAATCATAGAATACAAGTCTATGGAAAAGCCATGCGGCTCAGGCATATGCGGCCAAGGAAGGAATTCATGCGGGAGCAGCTCATGCGGCTGAGGGCGAGAACAGCCCATGCGGTTAGGAATAGAAGGAGGCGCATGTGGCTCGGTTAGAAGCCCATGTGGCTAGGTTCGGTCAAGGGCGCATATGGTCAAGAGGAAGTAGGTGACATACGGCTCGCGAGAATGGGTGCATATGCGGCTGACGGGGAAGAAGTTCTTATGCGGCTGGAACGGACCCGGGCTCATGCGGCTCGCAGAGCAAAGATCCATGCGGCTCGATTTATAATGGTCTCATGCGGCTCAACTGAGTGGAGCCCCATGCGGCTGGGTCAATGTGGTTACTTATGCGGCTGGGAGTGACGGGTGTATATGCGGTTCAGAAAGAAGGGCCCTCATGCGGCTGGCGGGAATAGGTGCATATGCGGCTGACGGGGGAGAAGTCTATGCGGCTAGGAATACAAGGGTCTCATGCGACTGAGAGCGACTTGCCGCATGAATGTTCATGCGGTCAAGTACTGCCATGCGGCCAGAGAACTGTTCTTCTTCTCCGAATTTTCGAGAAGAACACCATGAACCCATGCTTTCAAGCTCCATAAAACCTTCATCCAGAGTCCAAATCCGAACTTCCATAGGTCAAAATGGGGCAGAATGAAATTCTCTACAATATGGAACCATCAAAACTTAGAAATAACAAGATTAAGTAGATCAAAACCCAAGAAATCCAAAAATAAGATAAACTTAGATCTACAAGAATCTGGCCATGGAAAGTAAAATGCCAAGTACTAAAGTATGTTAGAATGCTGTAAAGAAGAGAATAGAACAATAAAATTAGAGTTCCTCCATGAAGCAAGCTGCACTTGCCTAGACCCCTCTTTCTCTGGTATGTAAAGAAGTTATGGTGGAGAAGAAGAAGAGTAATGAGGAGAGAGAAAGAAGAATAGGTTAATAAATACTAATGGTGGTGGTAGGTAGGTAGGGTTCACCTTTGGTTCATGATGAACCAAAGCAAAACCTAGCCAAGCCGAACCAACCCAAGAATAAACCAAGCCATGAAGAAAAGCTAAGCAAGAAATCATGCAATACAAGATAAAATACGTACACGTATTCCAAAATACGTAATACAAACCACAGGTATTATAACTCTACCCACCTTAAAAGAATTCTGTCCTCGGAATTTAATTAAGAGGATAGAGAGAGACGAGGACAAGCTATATTAATCACATACAAGCTATAACTAGGCAGGCAATCACTCATTTAAGCAAGGAATCGAAGGCATGAGGCATAAGGAAGACATTATATCTCACGAGTCAAACAAGTCGGGATATCGCGATCGGATATCATCCTCACGCTCCCATGTTGACTCACCCAAGGAGTGATGACCCCAAGCAACTCAGACTAACTTGATAGTCTTATTCTTGAGTATCTTCTCTCTCCGGTCCAATATAGACACGGGCCTCTCCTTATACGAAAGGTTGGTACCAACAACCAATTCCGAATAATTTAGGATGTGGCTCGGGTCTGGGATATACCGTCGTAATTGGGATATATGGAACACGTCATGCACCTCGCTTAGCGACGGCGGAAGAGCAAGACGATAGGACACATCTCCTATTCGTTCCAGAATATCTAACGTCCCTATATACCTAGGACTAAGCTTTTCCCGTGCGCCGAAATGAATGATGCTACGGTTAGGCAAAATCCTCGGGAATACATGGTCGTCGATAGAAAACTCGAGAGGGCGCCGATGAGAATCGGCCCAATAGCGCTGGCGATCTTGGGCAACTCGAAGATGATCCCTGACTCTTCTGACCACTTCAACTGTTTGGGCAATCATTTCTGGACCGAGCATCTGTCTCTCTCCGACATCGTCCCATGCTAGCGAGAATCGGTACTTCCTACCATACAGTGTCTCGAACGGTGCCATCTGGATACTAGCTTGGAAACTATTGTTGTACGAGAACTCCACCAGGTGCAGGTGATCTCCCACGAACCACCAAAGTCAAGTGTACAAGATCTCAACATGTCTTCAAGAGTCTGGATCGTACGTTCTGACTGACCATTTGTCTGCGAATGATATGCTGAACTGAACTGGAGGCGAGTTCCCAAACTCTCCTGCAGGCTATGCCAAAAGTGCGACGTGAATCTTGAATCTTGATCCGAGGTGATACTGACTGGTACTCCGTGTAACCTGACAATCTGCCTGAGGTACATCTCTGCTAACTGAGCTGTCGACTGACCGACTCTGAACGGGAGGAAGTGAGCTACCTTCGTGAGCCTGTCAACTATAACCCAAATAGCATCTCGACCAGCTGGGGACCTAGGCAATCCGACCACAAAATCCATGGTCACATGTTCCCATTTCTATTCTAGGATCGGCAAGGGCTGAAGAAGTCCAGCGGGCCTCTGATGTTCAGCCTTAACTTGTTGGCAGACTAAACAATGAGAGACAAACAGGGCTATCTCCCTCTTCATGCCATTCCACCAAAAGTGCTGCCGGATATCACGGTACATCTTCGTACCGCCCGGATGAATGGAATACTGAGAACTGTGAGCCTCTGCCATGATTTCCTGTCTGATATCGCCACTGGGCACACAAAGACGCTTACCATGCCTAAGTGTACCATCTTCATGAATACACAACTCTGGTCTTCGTCCCGCCTCACACTCTGCCCTGAGTCGCTGAAGCTTGGAATCTGCTGACTGCGCCATCCGGATCCTTTCGACTATGGTGGACTGAACTTGCATACTGGCCATCAATGCCATGCTAGAAGGGAGAACAACTTCAATACCCATCTTCTGAAGATCTGCTAACAGCTTTGGTTGCGCTGTTAGGAAATAAACTCCGGCTCTCCTACTCAATGCATCTGCAACGATGTTGGCCTTCTCGAGATGGTACTGCAAGTTGACATCATAATCCACAAGAAGCTCCAGCCACCTCCTCTGACGCATGTTAAGATCCTTCTGGGTGAAAACATACTTCAGGCTCTTGTGGTCGGTGAAAATCTCCACCCTATCTCCGTACAAGTAGTGCCTCCACAACTTAAGTGTAAACACTACTGCTGCCAGCTCCAAGTCATGGGTTGGGTAATTTCTCTCATGATCACGAAGTTGTCGTGACGCATAAGCTATTACCTTTCAATGCTGCATCAGAACACATCCCAAGCCTCTGTCTGAAGCATCACAATATACTGAGAAACCTCCAGTCCCATCTGGAAGTGTAAGAACGGATGCCGTCATCAAACCTCACTTCAGTTTCTCAAAAGAATCCTGACATTCTGTTGTCCAAGCAAACTGCACATCCTTGCGGGTCAACTGGGTCAATGGCGCCGAGATCCGGGCATAGTCCGAAACAAATCTCCGGTAGTAGCCGGCCAATCCGAGAAAACTGCGAACCTCTGCAACTGTGCTGGGCACCGGCCACGACTCAATAGCCACAATCTTCTGGGGATCCACTTCTACTCCTCCTCGAGTGATGATGTGACCCAAGTACGAAATGCGATTGAGCCAGAACTCGTATTTACTGAACTTGGCATACAACTGGTGCTCCCTGAGAATTTGAAGAACCACACGGAGATGCTACTCATGCTCCGCTTTACTCCTGCTATAGACCAGGATATCATCCAAAAATACAATCACGAACTGATCCAAATAAGGCATGAAAATATGATTCATGAGATCCATGAATATAGCCGGCACATTGGTCGCTCCAAATGGCATCACTAGGAACTCCCAATGACCATACCTAGATCTGAAAGCTGTCTTCGGGATGTCCTGCTCTCTGACTCTGATCTGATGATATCCTGAGTGCAAGTCGATCTTCGAGAATACTGCTGCCCCTTTGAGCTGATCAAACAAGTCATCTATCCTTAGGAGAGGGTATCTGTTCTTGATTGTCACTGAGTTCAAGGTACGATAATCAACACATAACCTGGACCTACCATCCTTCTTTTTCATAAGAAGCATCGGGGCTCCCCAAGGCGATCCACTAGCACGAATGAATCCCTTGGTTTGAAGTTCTTCAATCATCTTGTACAAGATCTCCAATTCTGACGGCGCCATCCTGTAGACTCTCTCTGATACTGGGGCTGTCCCAGGAATCAAGTCTATGGTGAACTCGATCTCCCGTTCTGGCGGCATACCTGGAAGCTCTTCTGGGAAAACATCTAAAAACTTTTCGACTATCCGAAACAACTGTACTGCTGCTACTGCCATCCGCAATACTGGAGGAGAAGGCTCAACTTCGCCCCGGGAAAAGGAAAACTCTGGCTCGTATGGAATGCTAAAAACAACCCTACCAATATGGTAGTCTATTCTAGCATACTGGTTCCTCAACCAATCCATCCCTAAGACCATATCATAATCGACCGTCAGAAACTCTATCAATCTAGCGGGAAACTCCTTACCGCTAACTACGATCCGACACGAGGAAAACACTCTATCGACTCCCACAAGTCCGTTACCAGTAAGTATATTGAGCCTTACTGATAATGACTTGGGCTCCAATCCTATCCGTGTCGCGAATCGTGCAGACATAAAAGAATATGATGCACCAGAATCAAATAAAGCTGAAGCTGGAAAGGAGTTGACGAGAATAGTATCTTCCACTATCTCTCCTGGTGCCAATCCTTCCTCTACGGTCATCACCATAGCCTGACCATGCCCTCGGGGTGCTGGTCCCCTCTGTTGAAATCCTTGCTGTCTATTCTGGCTTAAGGCTTGGGCTTGAGCATGCTGCTGGGGGTGTTGTTGCTGGAACGCCTGGGACTGAGGCGGCAAGGGCCTCGGCAATGGATACTACTGCTGGACCGGTGCTGGTCCTCTCACCGAAGAGCTAGAAAGGTTGGACGATGATGAACCACCCCTATTCGGGCAGGATCTAACCCTATGGTCTGCTGCTCCACAAGCCAGACACAATCCCTGTGCCCTGCGACACTCTGCCACTACATGGCCTGGCTTCCCACAATGAGAATATCCCACTGCGGAAGACTGCTTCTGCTTATGCGGCTGAGGGTACGTCGGGGTTGAATGCTGAACCGACGTCACTGAGGCCGCTCGCCTCGGAGCTCCAATGGTCAAAGCCCTGGCTGCCGGGGCTGGGGCTGAAGACTGATTCATCTGGTCGTGGGATTGTAGAAGCATGGAAAATAATAAAGAAAGATTCATGCGACTCAAGGATCCATGCGGATCAAGGATCTATGCGGCTCAAGAAAGTCCTATGCAGCTCAAAGAGGAGCCACGTGGCACGCAAACAGCTCTCTCGTTTGTCCTTTACTGCATTAAATGCCTTGACGGCTGACATCTCTGACAGTTCTGGCACAAAGATATCATTATGACTCCCTCATAATGACAAACTCCTTGGGAAGCGAAGAAAATCTCTGACACGATCTTCCGAGAGTCAGAAATTGTCATGCGGCCTTGACACGTGGACAGTTGTATGCGGCCCAAGCAGAGACTCTCCCATGCGGCCCAAGCGGAGGCTCCCCCATACGGCTCACGAAGATTAGTCCCATGCGGCTCACGAAGACTAGTCCCATACGGCTCATGAAGACTAGCTCCATGCGGCTCACGAAGACCATCCCCATGCGGCTCACGAAGACTAGCTCCATACGGCTCACGAAGACCATCCCCATGCTGTTCGCGAGGACTATCTCCATGCGGTTCACTCATGCGGTCATCCACACTCATGCGGCTCAATTCATTACCATACGGTTCAAATAGTCAGGGGGCCACTCTTATGCAGCCTTGACACGTGGCCATCCTTATGCGGCCCAATAAGGAGCGACTCTCCTGCGGCTCAGATTTCTGCTGTTATAACACGTGGCATGATAGCAGGACACGTGGCATCAGATTGATCGAAATCCCTCAACAAATCCCAATAAAATATTGGGATCAAATTAGATCATTTGCAAATAAGCCAATTAAAGACACGTGTTGAGGAATCCGAGGTTGGCATGACAAATCAGGAGGATTTATGTCAATCAGCATTAATTACCCACAAAAGATTTGATGTAATCACATTTATTGCTCAAATCTCGATGAACGGCCCAGATCCAATGATCCTTAGCAGCCAACTTTCAAGAATGGGCAATCATTGTAAACCCTAATGAAGTCCCCCACTCTTATAAATAGCAGGGTACCATTCCCTTACGAATTGGGACGGACAAATAAAAAAAGGATACAGACAGACGGAGAGATATAGAGACAGACGCATATAGAGACATACACAGAGACAGAGAGAGACATAGAGAGCCAGAGAGCCTGAAGAGAGAGCATTTCTTCATCAACGCCCAGCAGTTCTTCTACAGAGCCAAGGCTGCACCCGATCGTCCAAGGAGTAAGGCAGAGCTGCCGTCGCTTTCTCGAGCCTCTACCGTCACCCCCCAGAATCTAAAATAAATAATTGTACTAAGATTGTTGTACCTAGGTTTTCGTCCCTAGGCTTGCTTTGTACAAGCGAGTTTGTATTGTGAAGTAAAAGTCCAGTCCTCCGATAATTGTTCTGCTCTTTTATATTTCATGGCAAACACGATGGCGACTCTGCTGGGGACAAACTTCTCCACAGCTGAGGAGTTGGTGACCCAATCGGATGCAGCCAAACTTGGCTCCACGCAACAGAAGATGGTCGTCCGCTTCGACCAACAGGCGTTTGAAGAAATGCTCTCTGAAGGAAGTGCTGGCCCGGTCCAGAAGCGAACCCGCACAAAGGAAGCTCGTTGTGAGTGGAGGCCGAAATCATTTGCTCCTCCACAAGCTCTGGACGGGGTACTCTCTGCTACCCAAGACGGCGAAGGCGACTCTCATACGGCTCTACTTCGAGCCGTAGAAGACTCTGCTGTCCCCAAGTCCGGCAGAGGAAAGCACTACGATGCTGGACTTGCAGGGACAAAGAGTGATTCTATGCGCCCCAAGAAGAAGCCGAACACTCCTGTGGCCAAATCTGTCAACCACATGCAGGACGCTCATGCGGCTGAATCTGCCAGCCGCATGAAGGAGGTCTATGCGGCCAGATCATCCAGCCGTATGAAGAAAACTCATACGGCCGAGACTCCTAGCCGCATGAAGAAAACCTATGCGGCTACTTCTGTCAGCCGTATGAAGATTGTTGATGACAGCCGCATGACACCTACCCCGCATGGCTTTGTCTTCGACCGCCTCTCTTATGGTCATGATCTCTTGTGCTCCCAAGAAGACATGTCTGACTCTCTCCAGTATCACTTAGACTCTTTCTACTATGTGTTCTTACACACTAGAGCGAAGAAGTCTAGGGCAGCGCGAGCTTGGCAAGCTCGATCCGCTGATCCGACCTCTGACCATCCGAGCGTCCCGCATACCGTTATGCGGGCCTCAGATGGGAAGTTGTACAGAACCACTCGAGTCCAGCCCCCGGCGACAAACGGACAGAGAGGTTCGCTAAAGTCTCCCAAAATCCAGGGAGCAAACATTGTCGATCCAGACCCATCTGACTTACGTGAGGCCATCCTCCATAAACGCAAGAAAAGAGAAGGTGCATCGGGGTACAAAGAGTCCTCCCACGGACGTCACTGCACCCAAGTCATCGTCAACTGCTGCTGTAATAATGCGACGGTACGAAAAGACCAGCAGTCCGTCTTTCAAAGACTGCAACAGCCATCTTCAGAAGACGAGGCACTTCCCGTCGTCTCCTGCAACTCTGCTCAGAAAGTCCCCGCCGATGGGAGAGGGAAGAAGACCAATGTTCCCAGCCCAAAGATCTCAACTACTATGACTAAGAGACTATCATCTAAACGGGTGCCCACCACCGGAGCTTTCCAAGGTACCCGTTCTAAGATGAAATCTGCTACAGTGGAAGATTCATCGTCCACACCGCTGGAGGTTCTGGGACTGGGGGTGGCACTCCTCAGAACATCTACGATAATCTAATATTCCAAGGAGATGAGTCCGAGGAAACAACTCTCCCATCAGATACAGCAAGGGCCGACGTCCCCGAGGACGTCCACGACTCCCAAGATGAAGCAAACTCTGAAGCTGGGGGTACTATCCCTTCTGGGTCCGAACCAGAGGAGAACATTCCCACATATCCCGACGACTTCTCACTACAGGGGTATGATTCGGAGGGCTCGTCCTCCACCGTTCCTTCCATCTCTCCTCATGTAAAGACGGTGTTCATGACGGACAGCAACCAAAGTGGTTCCAGTGATCGCCAATGCATCGACACTTTGGAGGCCATACTGCATGCCTTGGTCAAGTCTGTGGACGAGATCAAAGCGGCCCTTCCAACTCTGCAAGGAGGGACGCCTGGCCAAACAAGCACGGGTCTCGCGGTCAATACGGACTCGAATTCAGCGGCACCGAACCTGGGCAACAATCCTCCTGAAGTAACGGCCCCCACCACTGTGGATGAGGCCCGTGAAGCGAGAAGAGAGGTCCAGGAGCTTCGAGCCATGTTTTACGTTCGAGAAAATTCTCAAGACCTCAGAATACGGCAACCGTACCCTACTGCATGGAGGGATGTCCCCTTCCCTCCAAGATATAAGCCGTTCAATATCAATCCTTATGATGGCAAGACCTCCGCAAGTCGGTACATCATTTACTTCGAGGTCACCACCGACCATCTGTCCCATGATGATGCCATCCCCACACGACTATTCATCGGGGCATTAGAAGGAGTCGCCTTCGACTGGTATCGCAACCTGCCAGACAACTGTATCCACTCATTCGCCGGCTTCAAGCGCATGTTCTTGGAGAGATTCTACGAAGTAGGGCAGGACATCACAATGTCCACCCTCATGGACGTCGTCCAATGGGAGAAAGAGCTGACAAGGAACTATATCGAGCGATTCCGCCAAGCCGCAATGAAGTTGCCGTCTGGAAATCCAGATTCCTCCTTGATTGAAATTTGCCAAAAGAGACTGCTCCCAACAATCAGTCTCTGGATGGGCGAAAGTCAATTCAAGGACTGGAAAACGTTTATCATCAGTGCCACAAGCGCCGAAGAACGACTGAAGAAGGCTCGCCAACTGGGATTGCACATCTCAGAGGGAGAGGACAAGAGCAGACGTCCCAACGCCAACACCAACAATGGAGGTAGCTCCTCCAACAATCGAGACAACAAGGGCAAGCAGGCTATGGTGGCCGACACAGCACAGAAGCCTGAGCCAAAACCGGCAGACAAATAATGGCCACAAATCACTTACTCCTTCGAAGACGGTCACGTCAAGCCCATCTTGGACATGCTCATACAAGGAGACAGAATTCAGCTTCCTCCACCAAGACGGGAACCGTGGCCGGCAGAGATGGAAAACCTAAAGTACTGCCATTACCACCGCTACGTCCACCATGCTACACACGACTGCTACCAACTAAAATGGTACATCCAAAATCTCATCGATTTGAACGCTCTGGCCATCGATTTCGAGGAGGTAATAGTGGCAGCCAATATAGTGTCGGTACAATTTGGCAGCTTCCCTCCGACGGAAACTCAAGACGGTGTGGTCCCTATCCCTCTGGCGACAATAGAGATTGCTAATCTTCCACCTCCTCGAGATCAGGCTGCTGGTCTAGTACCCCTCACCATATCACGAGGGGAGGTCATGTGGGTCCATCCAGACTTGGTATCAGAAGTGACTCAGCCCACACCAACTTCCATTTACAAGAAGAAGAATAGAAAAGTCAGGTCCTGCCACACAAACTCGGCAGATATCGAAGAAGCTAAGGTCATCGTCACTCGGTCTGGGGCACAATCCCAACCTATGGCTGACAGCTCGACTGAAGATCATCAGCCCGCTACAACTGACGCTCCGAGACCTGCTCAGCCTCCGACGATCGACAAGCCTAGGCCGAAAGAGACTCGCTTTGACAAATCCCTCCGAAAAGAGGCACTACAGGGACTGGAGAGGCCCTACAACTTCGACATCTTGGCGCAATTGGCCAACACACCAGCCAAACTGTCATTATACGAGCTTCTGAGACTCTCAAGGGATGTTCGCGTGGCTTTGAGCGATGCACTCCAAAATGCCGACGCGTACCTGGCTCAGGTCAACCTCACGGGAGAGAGCCCGCCTACAGATTTCCAAGACAGTGCTTGTACGGAAGCGATGCCCAACATTGTCTTTGCTCTGCAGGACATGTTCATCAAAACCAACCTGTACGATCGCCCGCTATACTACACTGGATACATCGGCGACGTAAAGGTAGATCGGATGCACATTGATCCTGGCTCTTCCATAAGCATTATTCTGAAGGGTCTGTTACATCATCTCCGTATCCCTATGTTTTGTCTGACGCCTACAAGCACCGCCATCAGCGGTTTCAATTTGGACAGGAGCTACCCAATTGGAAAGATTCGTCTGAAGTATCAAATTGGCGATCTCCAGTCGGAAGTCACCTGCTACGTCATAGATGCAGACACTTCTTACAACATCCTCTTAGGGCGCCCTTGGATACACGATTATATGATCGTGCCTTCCACTCTGCACCAGTGCTTCAAATATGTCGACAAACACGGCTTCGTGAGGACAGAATTTGCCGATATCGATCCCTTCAAAGGGGTCGAATCCTACTACTCAGACTCCTGCCTGTACAAAAAATCGAAGAGGCACCTTAGCGAAGGAGAGGTGCAAGCTCGTACCGAGTCAGCCACAGGATCAGAAGAACCTCTGACGATCCATCTCCAAGCTCGCAAACCTGGCAAGTCCGTACCCCTTACCGCCACTCTGCGTAAGGATCCGATCAGCCTCTCGGCATAAGAAGAGCAAATGATAATCTGGCTGCCGAGGTCCGGCCAAGTGCCAAGACCCACAACGAAGCCACTGACAATCAGGCTGCCGAGAGTCGGCCAGCCGCAAACGGAGAAGCTCAATCCCTCCGATAAGCCAATGACGATACGCCTTCCCAAGAAGGGTCGTCACCCCGATGTAAGGCCTGGAACCTCTAGCGAACCAACCACTCCCCGTCCAGCATCGAGTACCAAGCTGGGGGTCGCTAGTCTGCCAACAACTCCACGCTCTGCTCCACTAGCTGAACCTCTGACGATCAAGCTGCCCAGGTCGTCCTCTCAGTCCTCGTTTACACAGAGGGTAGCCGAAGAGGAACCGGAGCTAGCCAAGTATGTGGCTGCCCACACTGATGTTTCCTCCGCAGATGATGTAATCCCGCTAGAAAAGATACCTTACTTCATCAATAAAGGGCTATCTTTGAACTACCTCGAGCTTAATAAGCTTTGTACAATATATGCTATGGAACACGGTATAGGCACTCACCTACACACACAGGTGACAAATGTGTACACCGCAATCCAGCTTACTCCAGTGGAAGACGCTTATCGCATAATCGAGGGAGGGGACCATCCAATCATCTTCGGCCGGAAGGACGATCCGCAGCCCTTTACCGTAGAAGAAGTCGATCTTGAATTAGATGCCGGAAGACTGCCTCTGTATCTTTATAGTCCCCAATCCGACTATCTCATGCAAAAATAGGGGTATGATCTGGAGACGACGCCAGGCTTGAACTACGATACCGGACGACGATTACCTTTGAAGCCACCGGTCCCGGCTGGCAAACCACGGGACTACTATAGCAAAACTTGATGTGGATTAGGGTATGTAACACCCACGACGACCCCTGAGAGTTCAGATGAAGAATGTGACTGGCATTCACATTCAACCGGGTCACCAACTTCTGACTCGGATACCAACATCGGAGACATATTCAGACAAGTCCTGTCAGTCAACATGGCATTCGTCGACGCTTATAAAGAAGATGAAGACATTCCTGAAATCCTCGAGCTAGAGCCGTGGGCCCAACAGTTGGATGCACAATAGAAAAAGTGGTTCGAACAGAGAGAACCCCTACTGAAGATGAGGTTATACAGGTCGACCTCGGCAGTGAATCTTCTCCAAAACTAATTTTCGACAGTAAAAGCCTAACAGACGAAGAGCGAGAATCGCTACTGAAACTTGTCAAAGAATATATTGATGTGTTCGTCTGGAGCTATGAAGACATGCCAGGACTAAACCCCGAGGTGGCTCTTCACAAACTCAACATTCGGCCGGATACAAAGCCAGTCAAGCAACAAAAATGACGCTTCCGCCCATGCATCATGGATGCAATCGAAGCCGAAGTCAACAAACTGATAGCCAGCGGCTTCATTCGTAAGGAACAACATCCTGACTGGGTCGCCAATATAGTACCCGTCCTCAAGAAGAATGGAAAGATTCGAATCTGTATCGACTTCCGCAATCTAAACGAGGCGTGTCCTAAAGATGAATTCCCCCTCCCTATCACAGACATCATGATTGACAACACCTACGGCTTCGAACGTATGTCATTCATGGATGGCTTCTCGGGGTACAACCAAATCAAGATGTCTCCTGACGACGAAAAGCATACGTCATTCCGAACACCAATTGGCACATACTGCTATACAGTCATGCATTTCGGTTTGAAGAATGCCGGCGCCACATATCAAAGAGCTATAAGTATCATCTTCAGGGACCACTTAAGCAAGACGGTGGAGTTCTATGTTGATGACATCGCCATCAAGAGTCGCTGTAAGGGAGACCATCTGCAGGATCTGAGGACGGTATTCGACCTGATGCGAGCGCACAATTTGAAAATGAACCCCACAAAATCCTTCTTGGGCGTATCCAGCGGGAAGTTTTTGGGTTTTATCATCACCGCCCAAGGTATCCATGTAGATCCTGAGAAGACGAAGGCAATTATGGAGATGGGTCCCCCGAGAAATCTCCACGAACTCCGAGGCCTTCAAGGGAGGTTAGCTTACATCAGAAGGTTTATTTCTAACCTCTTCGGGTGATGTCGGCCATTCACCCATCTCATGAAGAAAGGTATCTCATTCGTATGGGATGAAGAATGCCAGCGTGCCTTCGACAGCATCAAAGAATATTTGTCAAACCCTCCAATCCTGGTGGCCCCAGTCGCTGGAAAACCATTCCTGCTCTACGTACGAGCAATAGAACATTCCCTCGGGGCTCTACTAGCACAAAACCATGATGCAGGCCATGAACAAGCCATATATTACCTCAGTCGAATGATGATTGGGCCAGAGCACCGATACACCGCTGTGGAGAAGGAATGCCTCGCCCTGGTGTTCGCCATTCAGAAGATGCGGCACTATGTCACTGGACAAACAATACATGTGATCTCACGAGTCAACCCTCTTAGGGTCCTCGTGACTAAACCAGGGGCACTCAGCTCTCGCCTCGCTACATGGGCAATATTGCTGTCCCCCTATCATATGATCTTCGTCCCGCAAAAGACTGTTAAGGGTCAAGCCCTGACAGACTTTTTGGCAGCTCACCCAGGATCGGAGTCGTCCAAAATATATGAAGAAATCCCAGATGAGGTCACCAACTCGCATGCGACCTCTCACGATGATATATGGCGAATGTTCTTCGACGGTGCCTCAAGGACCGGACCTAAGGGTAACATCGTTGTCGGAGTCGGAGTGGTGCTGGTTTCTCCTTCCGGATTGGTAATCAATCACGCTTACTCTCTTACAGAACCCTGCTCTAACAATGTGGCCGAGTACAACGCTCTGGTCATTGGCCTCCAACTTGCAAGAGAGCTGGGGGTAGAATATCTTAAAGCATACGGTGATTTTCAGTTAATCGTCAATCAGATCCGAGGCTCATACGAAGTCCGCCACGAAGACATGATCCCCTATCACCAAATAGCGATCGACATCATCTTGTCGTTCGAGGGGTTCTTCATCGAGCATATTCCCAGACTCCGAAATATCGAAGCCGATGCCTTAGCAGGCCTGGTCGCTTCCCTAGCAGTGCCAAATCATACTCATCAATCGGTGGATGTGATAGGCCATGAACTGGTCTGTCCCAAGAACAATGTGCAATTTGTGGCGAGTTATTCCGCTCAGACGATCGACAAAGTCCTGGATTGGAGACAACCATTCATTGACTTCATAGTCTATGACATCCTGCCCGAGAACCCAAAGGAAGCCACTTCCATCAGAAGGCGTTCTCTTAGATTCTTCTACGATACAGAGACTAAAATGCTGTATCGCCGATCCTATGATGGATTATTGCTTCGGTGTCTGTCGAACGTAGAAGCCAAAGAAGCCGTACGAGAAGCTCACGACGGTGTCTGTGGGGCCCATCAGCCTGGCCCTAAATTGCAAGACCGTCTTCGCCGAATGGGTTACTACTGGCCCACGATGGTAGCAGATGCAATAGACTATGCTAGAAAGTGCAAAGCTTGCCAAGTCCACGCGGACTTCATCCACCAACCATCCGAGTTTCTACATTCGACAGTGGCATCCTGGCCATTCGAAGCATGGAGAATGGATATCATCGGTCCAATCACTCCACCTTCTTCCCGAGGACATCGCTTCATACTCGCAATCACAGATTACTTCTCCAAATGGGTAGAAGCTGTCCCGCTTGCAGAAGTAAAGACTTCAAACGTGATCATCTTCCTCAAGTATCACGTCATCTATCGCTTTGGACTGCCCCGAAGGATCATCCACGATAATGGTTCGCAGTTTGCAAGTCACGCCTTCTATCGATTTTGCGACAAGCACCGCATCTAAAATATTGCTTTGACGCCATACAATCCAGCAGCGAATGGGTTGGCAGAAGCATTCAACAAAACCATCATCAAATTACTCAAGAAGTTCGTGTCGTCCAACAAACACGACTGGAACGAGAAGCTCGGTGAATGCCTATGGGCGTACCGAACCACAGTCCGAACAGCCACAGGGAACACACCATTCTCCCTGGTGTACGAGAGTAAGGCAGTTCTCCCATTGGAGACTCAAATACCCTCACTCCGTGTCGCCCTCACTTATCAATTGACGACGGATGATAACTACCATCGTCGACTACAAGAGTTAGAGGCCTTAGATAAAAAGCGCCTCCTGGCTTAGCAAAGGATCGAGCTATACCAAGCACGCATCTCTGGAGCCTTCAATAAGAAGGTTAAAATCAGAACATTCCAAGTGGGCGATCTCGTTCTGGCAGTCCGGAGGCCGATGGTCATGACTCACAAGACCGCCGGTAAGTTCCAGCCAAAATGGGAAGGTCCGTTTATCATTGAGGTCGTATTCTCTAACGGTGCTTACCGCCTCGCAAAACAAAATGGAGACTTGCTCATGTTGCCCGTCAACGGCAAGTTCCTGAAGAAATATTATGTCTAAACGATATTTTCCAGATCATTGAGTCATGTACCCGCTGGTGCCGCTGAACTCACAACCACTCATCCCAGATTATCGAGTCATGTACCCGCTGGTGCCACTGAACTCACATCCATAATATTCCAGATTATCGAGTCATGTACCCGCTGGTGCCGCTGAACTCACATCTACGATTTTCCAGATTATTGAGTCATGTACCCGCTGGTGCCGCTGAACTCGCATCCACGATTTTCCAGATTATTGAGTCATGTACCCGTTGGTGCCGCTGAACTCACATTTCCAAAATCTAGATTATCGAGTCATGTACCCGCAGGTACCTCTGAACTCATATTTCGGTCACTCTTTCAGATAGTAAGTCATGTATGACCATACCTCTGAACTTTCTTCCTGGAAGAGATTCTCCCTCATGATCCACTACCCGCACTCCCAGTACACAAAAATGGGTAACCGATCCACAAACTTCCAAAACGGCCATGTCCTCATTACCTTTGAGTCGTTTCACTTCTGCCAAAAACAAATCACCCCTGTACATAAGAACTTCCATGTCCTTATTACCTCTGAGTCATTCTATGTACCCTCATTCATTGAGCCCACTCCTGTCATGTCCTCATTACCTCTGAATGGGAAGGCTCCATCGAAGAAACCTTCATGCTTGCCATGTCCTCATTACCTCTAAGTAAGTATGATGATTCCCTTTCGACTTATTATCTGTACCCACAACCGGAGTACGCCAAGGATAATAGGTCCACAAATATTCTCCGCTGAGTCCACTCCTGTCATGTCCTCATTACCTCTGAGCGGAAAGACTCCACGGTAAAATCTCCGTACTTACCATGTCCTCATTACCTCTGAGTAAGTATGTTGGTTCTCTCTCGTCTTATTATCCGTACCCTAAACCAAGGTACGCCAAGGGTAATAGGTCCACAAATGTCCTCTGTTGACTACAAATGTCCTCTGTTGACCACAAATGTCCTCTGTTGACCACAAATATCCTCCGTTGAGTCCACTCCTGCCATGTCCTTGTTACCTCTGAGTAGGAAGACTCCACGGTAAAACCCTCATACTTGCCATGTCCTTATTACCTCTGAGTAAGTATGTTGGTTCCCCTTCATCCTATTATTCGTATCCTAAGTTGGGGTATGCCAAGGATAATAGGCCCACAAATGCCCTGTACTAAGTCTCTTAGTACAGGCCCACCATTCCTCATCATGCCCCGGGAGCCCAGCTGTTCCACGGCATTCTATCTTTCGATACCCCGAACACCCACGACCACCTTACTGTGGGACTGTTCTATGTATCCCCAATCAAACTTGTTATCCGTACCTAAAACCAAGGTATGTCAGGGATAACAGGTCCACAAACAAGTCCCCCATGCGGGGCACATATCGCCATTACACCACAAGCAAAACAAGCAATACAAATGAAGGGTAGAATGGAAAGTACTCTTTATTTGAAAGACAAAAAAAGCATTACATGTTTTGGGACCACGTCCCTCTCAAAAAAAAAGACAGAAACAAGAAAAGGCCGGCTATAGTTCGACATTACACAACTCCAAGAGGCGGCTTCTCACCAAGGCAGTACCCCGCTCAAGCCTTTGTCTAGCCCTGCGCTCAGCCTCCTGGGACAACCGCTCCCCATTATCCAGGTCCATGAGTGTCCGCCAGTCGTCGTCCAACCTCTTCAGATTCGCTTCCAAGTCAGCCGAAGTTTTATTGACTTTCTCAGCCTCCTGGATAATCAGCCCTCTGTCGATCCGGGCAGCCTCAAGCTCTGACTCAAAGAAAGTTAACTTCCTATGAAGCTCAAGGACTGCTCCCGGTGTCAGTAATCCTGCGGGAGGCAGTTGCTTCCCAAGCCGTAATATCTTCACTCTCATGACTCAATTGATCATAGCGATCAGACAAAGTGCGGAGATCCTCCAGTATGGCCGGCCTGGTTTTATCCTGAGCAGCCCTCGCCTTCTCTATAGCAGCTGTGAGGGAGCCACGCTCCTGGTCAATAGCAGTAGACAGATCAACCTACCATAGTGCTTGAAGCTGGGCTACCAGTTGATCAGTCTCCAGCAATTTCGCTTCCAGAAGTGCAGCCACCCCTGCCCCACCAGGAAGGGCCTTGAGGATATTAATTTGACCCTAGGCGCATTGCCGGGCCAAGACGAAAGAGGTCCCTCTCTCCACAACAGCTTCTATCCTCCTTTTTAAGTGACGATAAAAGCTGTCGACTACGTCCTGTAACAATTCGTCCAGGACCTCTGTGGAGGACGGCGTTAGAGGAAGCGTGGCCGGCAGCATCGAAGGAGTTGTGCTAGAACTTGCCACCAGAAGGGCAACCTCCGAGCAGAACGATACACGGATAGCGGCTAATTCTTCCTCCGCCACCCGAAGAGCCTGAACACTTGGCAGGGCGGAGAGGTCGACTCTCGGAGCCACCCGGGCAGAGGAAGACACAAGGACCATCGTCCCCTGCCCCGGTTGCCCCATCACCAGACTTGCCAAACTCGAGCCCGCAGGAGGCCCATCAAGACGAACCGAAAGGGGAGGAGGTACGCTCCTCTCCGCTAGTGCCCGTTCGGCAGAGTCCGTCTCGACAATGTCCATCCTTGGCACTGGAGGGGCAGGACCTGTATGTCTATGACAATGATCAATCGACGTGACCCGAAGGATGTGATCATAGAGTAGATAGGCCTCCTCGCAAGTTAAGATTCGGCTTATCTTACCAGGAGAGGAGCATGGAGGCTGCAGCTCGTTCACAGCTGGCAGGGTCTCCTCACCCGCGATCTCCAAGTTAAAATTGGCCAGCCCCTCTGACCCAGCCACCTCAGAAGGAGAGGCAACTCGATCAGCATCATCTTGACGGAATTCAGCAATTTCAGGGGCAGGCTCACCAGAGTCCCCGTTATCCCGGGTCACGATCTCGGCAGCTCGAGAGTCCGCTTCTTCTGACACCTACAAGAGGGAAGGAAGACGATTAAAATCAAAGCTAGAAGAAAGGAAGGACCGGTAGTAACTTATTTACCTCTGATGCGGGGTCAATTTCTTCGCCTCTTTCCTTTATAGCTAGCCCGCGGTGTCTCGACGCAGCCAATTTCCGAGAGCGAGGAATGCCACCAACAGGAGAAAGTTTCCTGCTACGCTTTCGTGCAGGACCGGATGCAACGGATGGCTGATCTGCCACCATCTTATCTGGCAAAATAGGCGGCTGATCCGCCCCTACATCTGCCACCGGAAGGGAAGAGTCATCTCCATCGTGCTCGTCGCCTTCGTCATCTGCAGCAGCAGAGTCCGAATCTGGCACTTCGACTCTGTTCTTCCTCTTCCTTGTCTTGGCCCCCTGGGAACCCTCATCCAGGCCGGTACCAACGATAAAACTGACACCCGAGTTAAAACCGACGGGGGGCTTGTTCGCCATAACGTGGTACAGAGCCGCCATATACAAGATCTCTATCGACGCCTTGATAGCAAGAACTGAGAAAACGGTACGGGTATGGAATGTGTCATAGTAATGCCAGGCCCGGATGCCGTCAAGAAGACTACCTTCAACGCCCAGACAAGAGCTGGGGCTGTCTAGAAAAAGCTGACTATATCCAAATTGCCGGGCGAACCTGCTAGGCAGATAAGGCTCCAGAAAGACAGTGTTACGGTTGCGATACACCAGATGAGAGGGGCGGATATTTTGCAGCCACAGAAGCATCTGACCGTCCAGAAGTTGAGGGGGCCCAATACCGTCAAGATGGACAGCCGCTATTTCCTCATCAGTAAAACGAGGGACAGATACAAAAATATTGTACATGTCTGCCCTCGCCAGTGCCATCCGACAAGCACGTATGGTCTCGAATTCCCAAGACTTATTACGATAGCGGAAGATAAAAGCGTCGTCATCAGTTACGCCATCTTCAGAGCCTGGTCTCATTAAAGACGGATAATGCATCAACAGCCACCCCATCAAATAATGATAGGGCAGCTCGGTCCGTTCAAAATCCTTTGTCACATCGCGGGCAATGACCTTGGATGTGAAAGAGCGAAGGCCACGGTGTATGCTACACACCATGGCCGGGAGAAGAGCTAGCCGGACTCGTAAAACTAACTTCACAGCCGGAAGGATAAAATTGCGACTGGTCCTCTCGATAGAACCTGCTCCGTTCGAGACCACAGTTTTGCAGCCATATCATCAAGAATCCCGTCAGGAGTGCCTTCTCCGACAACTCTTGGGTGTCCTGATAAAAATAATCAAAAGAGTCGGTCTGACTTCTGAATCTGTCACTAGAGGTGGCCACCCTCTTAGCTGACGACACTAAAGCTTTTACCGCCTCCCGAGATTGAGGACGGCGGGGAGTAACTTGACCTGAGGCATCCGTCGTGAAGAGATAGCGCGCCCAGTCTTTGGTATGAGGGGCGTTCCCTTCCGAGTTGCTCTCCTTCTTTGCTATTTGATGACATGTGCTATAATGGCACAATATCTCTTGATAAAGAGCCACGAAGCCTGGATACCGTCTTTCCAACTCTTCGAACTCCTCATTCGTGGGAGTATACGCCTCAAAAGCTTCGTCCCTCCAAGGAAGCTTGGAGATCGCATGTATTTCGTGGAGCGCAAGCCCCATCTCTCCTACGGGCGTATAGAAAGTTCCCGTACGGCGATTATACATCTCCAGCAGAGATATAAACAATCTCTTGTTTATAGGCAAGCCATGGCTGGTGCCCCGAATAGCATGGTAAAGACCAATCTCACACAGAAAGGCCTCATACTCTCGCAGAATCCACATAGACAGATTGGTCCACGAGGGAATGGGATGTATCTAGCTAGGAAGCATCAACCGACCAATGGGATAAGAGCCCTTCCGAGCAAGTTGGTTCATAAAAGTGTCGGTCGTAGAAAATGTGAAATTAGGACCCGGCACATTTAAGAACGTACCACGAGCCAATCCCATTACAGAACGGCTGGTGTGCACCTTGCCCGCGCACACTGACTTCAGACTGTTGTTATAATGGATGTCTCCCACGAACATCCCACTCCGGGTAGGAGTTAAAGAATCTTCCATCTTCCGGTTCAGTGGGAGCATATTGAACCAAGATAAAGGGAAGTGACGCTCCATCTGGGGGATACAGATCGTCATCCCGTTAGAGACAAAACTCCAGTTCTCTGACACCTCCAGAATCTGACTGTTCTTCACAGTTCTCTGACATCCGGGGGCTCGTCACTCGAAAACTGGTCAGCTAGGTGTTGGACTATATGGTCATACCTATAGCCCAGAGCAGCTTGGGCGCTGCCTACCAGGAGCTCTCCAGCAGCATTAACCGGCAAATTCACTGAGAATAAGATAGAAAAAGATAAGTTAAAAAGATGGACAAAAAAGGAACTAATAGGTGCTTTCGAGCTTATGCGGCTCCAACTCAACAAAGCCTCATACGGCTCAAGAAAACACTTATGCGGCTCCAACTTATGGAAGCCTCATGCGGCTCAGGCTCAAGAAAACACTTATGCGGCTCCAACTTATGGAAGCCTCATGCGGCTCAGGCTCAGGAGAACACTTATGCGGCTCCAACTTAACGAAGCCTCATGCGGCTCAGAAGAACATTCATGCGGCTCCACTTAGTAAAGGGTCATACGGCAGTGCTTTCATAGGGCCCGCAGGGATCGGATAAGTTCGTGTAGACCACGTGACAAATAAAAGTGGGCAAAACTATGCGACTCAGTGTAGCTTATACGGCTTTGTTGGCGAAGCGCGTATGCGGCCATAGTGGCTATTCTTATGCGGCTCGCGGCTCGACCGTAGGACGAACATGCGACTCACATGCTGATAAAGGCTCGTACATAAAGCATGCGACGTAGCCATAGCAGTTAGGGTTCTTTAAACCCATATAAAGTCCTTACCAGCAATAGGAGGATGGACGTCAGGGTGAGCTGCGGGCACGACGGCCGACGGAGGAACGGCCGCGGCTGAAGTAGAGGCAGTCTTCTTCGACAAAGACGCAGCCTTCTTCGCCGCAACGGTCTTCTTGGCAGCCATTGGCAATTAAAGAAGAAGATGACAATGGAGTAGAGAAAGTTCAAAGTGAAGGGAAAGTAAAGAAGTCTTCTCTCTCAAACTCCTCTTATTTATAGGAGGACAAGAAAGGGGGGAACACGTAGATTGATAACCGCCTCGAAAAAGATGAACCCGACTCCTCGGATTTCGGCCCCTCTCTCATAAAGGAGATTCATCCAGGGCATAAAATTCAAAGATTTAATGAGCCGACCCTTGGGATCTCCCCTAAAGGCGACACTAAAACGAATTTGAGGCAGTTAATATGCGCTCACGTGGCTAGGAGCTATGCGGCCCGAAAGTCCCTGCGGCTGACTGACTCAATGCGGCCGAAACATCCATGCGGCCGAGTCATCCATGCGGCCGAGATATCCATGCGGCCGAGTCATCCATGCGGCCGAGACATCCCTGCGGCTGAGACACTTATGTGGCCCGAAAGCCCTTGCGGCCGAGTCATCCATGCGGCTCAAGCATCCATGCGGCCGAAAAATCATATGCGGCCAGAAGAATACATGGTCATGCTTCTTATTCAAAGTATTTCAATTTTGCAAATTGAAAACTTTGAAGGGGGTCTTGTAAAATCATGGAAAATAATAAAGAAAGATTCATGCGGCTCAAGGATCTATGCGGATCAAGGATCTATGCGGCTCAAGAAAGTCCTATGCGGCTCAAAGAGGAGCCACGTGGCACGCAAACAGCTGTCTAGATACATGAGGGTTTACTACAAGCCAACAGTCTCCTATGGTCATGAACAAGCCTAGTGTCTCAATCACCAGCGAGTAGGTATAGTCATAAGATGTATGATCATTAAATATACAATAATAAGGCGTCCTAAATATTACATATTCAGCTGATCAAGAAGCTGGTCGTCACAAAATGTTAGGACTAGCAAGAGTTTAGTCATACATGATCAACCCTAGGATCTGTCAATCATGTTACAGCCCGTAGGCAGACAGTAAGTAAGTGCAATCGAGCTAAACAGGTGCTCGTCGGCTAAATGCCTCAAAAGAATATTTTTATAATAAAGTGGGAGATCAAAAATAAACCCACTCGTTGCCCTGGTTACGCCTAGTGGTCACCATCAGGCTGGAAAGTCGGTAGATCCTCTGGAGCTGCTCCGATATCTGGCCATACAAAACCAGCTGGGTCAGACCCCAGAAAGAGCAAGTGCCATAAAGGAAGCTTCACTTAGGAATTAAAACCAGTAATTAGCACAGAAGATAATAATAATATAGTAAACTGGAGAAAAATAACATCACGAGGATATACGGTAAGATAACCATGGAACCATTCAGATAACCAGGTTACAACCCTTAAACCAAATAAGGACCGGGATTGTAACCCTTCATCTGAACCGAACTTGGTTTCTCCCATTTATCAGCAAGATAATATAAGAAAATTAGAATATGTAACAATCTTATACAGGATCAAGGCAAGACTAGACTGATTATTTCCCATTCAACAATCACGGCCAAGCAATAAGTACGGCTTGATACTTTAACTAGATAGGGTTATCACAGGCCTAGTTACTAGCAAGATGCAGTGAGATTATTCCACAGCCACAAGCCCTGCAGACCATCCAGGTTACCCAGGTCGAAATTTAGGGGTTGAATTCAGGTGGGTACATCGTCCAGGAAATGCATGTACCCTTAAGTAGCTTGAAGGGTGCAACACATGACAGTGTGCTGGAAATGTGCCCTACTCGACGGCAGGCTATGGATCCCAAGCGTGCCCAGGTAACAGGATTGCCTGTAGCTGGAAGATCTCTTTATGGCTAATGTATTAATCTAGTTATTAGCCTTAGTCCATTTCAGTAGGTACTCCTGACCGTGGTACTCAGGAGTCCCATCCTAGACATGATGCAAGACAGGACTGGATTATCTGTACAAGCACAATCGCCTACGGTGTCCAAGTTATTTATACAGGTCATGTCATGTCAGGTAGCCGTCGTAACAGCTTATCAAGATATGCCAGGTTTATCATGTCAAGTTTTACTTGTCAGGAGTGCACCACGACGGGCCACCATCAGGTCATATTATGTATCAAGAGTATACCACTGCGGGTCACTGCCGTATTCATGGTACATGTGTAGGATATCATAGTACAAGCATTCAACCAGGAGACCCAAGTTATGTTGAGGTTACAAGACATGAGTTATCAGTAAAAATCAAATAATAATAATTCAATCATAGAATACAAGTCTATGGAAAAGCCATGCGGCTCAGGCATATGCGGCCAAGGAAAGAATTCATGCGGGAGCAGCTCATGCGGCTGAGGGCGGGAACAGCCCATGCGGTTAGGAATAGAAGGAGGCGCATATGGCTCGGTTAGAAGCCCATGTGGCTAGGTTCGGTCAAGGGCGCATGTGGTCAGGAGGAAGTAGGTGCCATACGGCTCACGGGAATGGGTGCATATACGGCTGACGGGGGAGAAGTTCTCATGCGGCTGGAACGGACCCGGGCTCATGCGGCTCGCAGAGCAAAGATCCATGCGGCTCGGTTTACAATGGTCTCATGCGGCTCAACTGAGTGGAGCCCCATGCGGCTGGGTCAATATGGTTACTCATGCGGCTGGGAGTGACGGGTGTATATGCGATTCAGGAAGAATGGCCCTCATGCGGCTGGCGGGAATGGGTGCATATGCAGCTGACGGGGGAGAAGTCCATGCGGCTAGGAATACAAGGGTCTCATACGGCTGAGAGCGACTTGCCACATGAATGTTTATGCGGTCAAGTACTGCTATGCGGCCAGAGAACTGTTCTTCTTCTCCGGATTTTCGAGAAGAAGAACACCATGAACCCATGCTTCCAAGCTCCATAAAACCTTCATCCAGAGTCCAAATCCGAACTTTCATAGGTCAAAATGGGGCAGAACAAAATTCTCTACAATATGGAACAATCAAAACTTAGAAATAACAAGATTAAGTAGATCAAAACTCAAGAAATCCGAAAATAAGATAAACTTAGATCTACAAGAATCTGGCCATGGAAAGTAAAATGCCAAGTACTAAAGTATGTTAGAATGCTGTAAAGGAGAGAATGGAACAATAAAATTAGAGTTCCTCCATGAAGCAAGCTGTACTTGTCTAGACCCCTCTTTCTCTGGTAGGTAAAGAAGTTATGGTGGAGAAGAAGAAGAGTAATGAGGAGAGAGAAAGGAGAATAGGTTAATAAATACTAATGGTGGTGGTAGGTAGGTAGGGGTTCACCTTTGGTTCATGATGAACCAAAGCAAAACCAAGCCAAGCCGAACCAACCCAAGAATAAACTAAGCCATGAAGAAAAGCTAAGCAAGGAATCATGCAATACAAGATAAAATACGTACATGTATTCTAAAATACGTAATATGAACCACAGGCATTACAGTAGCAGCCCGAGCCCAGCTAGGCCAGACCCAAGCAGTAGCAGCCTGAGCCCAGCTCACTTGGCCCAGGCCCGAGCTATCCCACCCAGCCCGAGAGAACACCCCAAAACCGAAGGTATATTTTAACCGATAGCATACAGAGAACGGAGAGAAACTCGAGAGCGACACACAAACCCTAACGTCTTCCCACACTTGGGCGACCCTGCCTCAGCCTTCGTACGCCGCTGCGAGGCCATCGCCGGCGGCCAGGGCCGTGCGCGCGCGCGCACCCGAATACAGGCATGACAGCAGCAGCAATGGCAGCAACTGGTCATTTCTCGAGGTACGTTTCTCCCTCAACTTCTAATAATTTTTCGATCCGTAAAATTCTAATGATAGCCTAGTTGACCACCTACGCAACCTTGCAAATAGATTGATCTAGTTTGCTCTAGATTAATTATAGTAATTCCTGAAAGTTCAGGAAAAACTTGTAAAAATAGAACTTATGAACGACCCGATACCCTGTTTTAGAAGAGAAATTTTGAACAATATATTAGAGTATTTCAAAAACTATTTAAACACAGTTTTAGTCAACATATATGAGAGTAAAACCAAATTTGTAGGTCAGGATTTCACGAAGAATACGTGAAGTATTCACTGTTGAAAGTAGGAAAAAACCTGTTTTTCAAAACTATAGAAAATCAAAAAGTTGTCCGATACGACGTGCGTCCCGCCAATCCGGGCGACGTGGTCGCGAACCAAAAGCATCGAAAGGTGCGTAACGACTTTGTGTACGTGTGGTCTTTGACGGAATTCAAATTGGTCGCGTGTGCGCGACGAATTTGATGCGTATCTGTCGAAATTCACCGTATCGACCTCTGTGCAAGTTTCTCAATTACTTTGTGCACGTTCGTCAGATCGAGACGAAGCTTGCGCCAATAGGACCGTATTGTTTTTCTGGTCCTGTATGACAAGTTTGGTCGGATTCTGAGACAGTTGATCGGATCACCGTTTTGCGGGTCCCACGGTCCAACTTAACGGGTGATTTTGTGCACGGCCCGCCGGAATCCAACTTTGGACATACGGTTGGGTTCATATCAGAAAACCGGACCTGTAGACATGTAGTTTGATGACATTAGAGATCATTGACTCTGGCACACTTTTCGGTGCAAAGTAGGTCTAACGGCGGACACTGTTTTTGCTCGAAATTACCATTTTACCCCTGTGTCCAGAATTGGACTTAAGGACATACAATCCTAGATAATTTGACTATTCTGAGAATGTTGACGATGTCTGTTTCAGCTTTCGGAGACATTTGTGAACTTTAGACTTTATGGCGTACAAGTTGACGGTATTTTATTGGTTCTTCGCGCTACCACCAGGCAAGTATACCTTGTCTCCCTCTACAGTTTATTTTCATGCTTATAGTACACCTGTTGTAGTATGTTATATTTAGTTACCTTAGTTGTTATAGATTTATATGATACCGCGTTTACCAGTTTATTGTCTTGCTTATACATCAGTATTTCATGACTTGATAGTGTAGTTATACCAGGCTTGTTTACGTCATGGATTATGCTAGAGTTGTCCTTACCTGTGTCATGACTGAGTTGTACCATGTCTTCACATGTATCTTGATTGAGTCGTGTCTGCAAGTATGTGTGAGTGAACTGCTATTCCTTTGTCTTTCCCACAACCTGCGAGTCCACACACGGGGCGAGGGTTGTCCTTTACACCTGCGAGTCCACACACGGGACGAGGGTGACTTGTCTTGAAACTGACCTGCGAGTCCACATTCGGGGTGAGGGTTGGTTTTCCATTGATCTTCCAGCAGTTCATTTATGCATACTTGATCCCGTATCCGTATTCATAGCTACCTGTCAGTAGCCACATGTCAGTCTCATGTCTAGTTCCTGTTTATACCCTGATTATATTATTGTAAGATTAAACTGTTAGATAGGCATGTTATATGTATCTTGCTAGTCCTCTGAGGACCTGATGATCTCTTCAGGTTTAGCGATTGTATGGAGTTAGTCAGCAGAGCGGGATGGTAGAGGATTGCGATACATGATACAGGTATTTGCTTATAAAATTTCTTTATTAACTACTCGTGCTTTATATTCAGTACCATGATATTTTCTGCTTATTTTATAGACTCATATCATTTTTAAAGTCTAATCGGACAATATGCTAATGGGCTGCAGATCATGACCCATAATTGTTCATTCTTATTTTATTTGATTCTTGTGGATTGAGATACAGTTTAGGTTAGACATGATACCCATGACCTTGACAGCTTATACGTACTCGAGTCGGGCTGGAGTCCGCTCGATACGTAGCTGGCTTGCTCACGAGCTCACGTCCGAAAAGCGGGTACGGGTCGTGACAGTCTCTAAAGTCGTCAAACTACATGTCTACGGATTCGATTTGAGTAGACGGACCCAACCGTATATCAAAAGTTGGATTCTGATGGGCCGTGCGCAATTTCGCTCGTTGGATCGGATCGCGGGTCCACCAAATAGGCATTCCGGTCGACCTTCTCAAAATTGGACCAAACTTGGCATACAAGACCAAAAATTTGATACGACCCTGTTGACACAAGTTTTGTCTCGATACGATGAACATGCACAAAGTTATGGGCTAGTTTGCAAAGGGACCGATATGGGGTATCTTGACGGATACGCCTCGATTTCGTCGTGCACACGCAAGAAAATTGAGTTCCGTCGAATCCCACACGTCCGCGAAGTCGATACGCACCATTCGATGATTTCAGTTTGCGACCACGTCGCCCGGTTTGTCAGGACACACATCGTATCGGAAGGTTTTCTAAAGTTTCTACTGTTTTAAAACTGTTTTTTTCTCGGTTTTTAGAAATTGTTTTCTCGATACACAATAGATGAAATCAGAAACTAGGAAAAGGGTTTTGAAGTTGTTCATGTCTTCTAAAACTTTGTTTAAATAGTTTTTTGAAAATCTTAACCAACATGTCCAAAATTCTCCTTCCAAAACGGGGTCTAGTCGGGTCATTGTTCTGTTTTGGTTTCTCTTAAAACATGTTTTTTCGAAAGTTTGGTCTCGATTTCCAATCGAATTTTGGATGTATCAAAGTAATCAAATTGACAGAGATTGAAGAGGGATAGATGGTGGTCTAACCTATTTGATTGGTTCAAAAATTGGTGGAGTGATCGCGGAAGAAATGGCTCGCGAAGGGTGCTTCGTAACTGCTGCTGCTGTCGTTACTGCCTGTGTTGCTGCTGTCAATGCGGCTGCTCTTGCTCACTGTTATGCCTGGTGCGGCGGTTGCTTGTATCCGTGCACGACATTTCGGGGGCAGCGAGTTCGCAGGAGGTCGGGGTACTGGTTTTGCGCATGAGAGTTTGAGGAGGTTGCGTGGGTGAGCCGAGAAGAAAGCTGGGTTCCAAGTTTAATACTTATACTAGTTTTGCTTTTAATCCAATTCCTAATAGATTTAAACAAAGTTTTAAACTTTGATATCTATTTGGATTTAAGCAAATCTTGAGAGAACTTGATAAGGTTTGGGTAGGATAGGTTTGAATTGAATTCATTAGGATTAGAATGTGTTTTAGAATTCCTTTCATTTCGTATTTTTTTTAACATATCCTTAGCTCTGGACGCGGGGAGAGGGACGGGTGAACGGTGTGTTTGCACTGTTCATTCCAATATCTTCTTCTTTTTTCTCTTTGTTTGGTATATATATATATATATATATATATATATATATATATATATATATGTATAAAAAAACTTAGTATCTACTACCTATAATATTAATTAAATCATTATTTAAGTAACAGCCTATTTAGTTAATAGAAAAATACCCCAATTATTATTAATAAATAAATTTATAAAATTCTAAAAATTCTAAAATATTGTACAATTATATCTTACCTCCTACTACTACTACTATTAGCAAAAAGATCATCAATCGCGTATAAAGCTATTTTAAAACTTATAAAATGTGGTGAACTTAAAAATAAAATTTCTTAAAAGAAAAATAACATAAAAATATATATACATATATTTTTGAAATAAACTTGTAAAATTCCATGTATACATTTAATGTAGCATTTTACATGCTACCCTTACTATAGTCAAAATCCTAGTATAAAATCAAGCTTATTTAAATGAAATAAAAATACTGTAAAAATACATTGTTTAAGAATATAAAATCGTCAAATTTTAGGGGGTTTATAATAACTTTTGACTGGGAGGCCGAAACGAGGTCCGGTTTGTCGCAAAAAGAGCGTATTTTCGAGAAGCCTGAGATAAAATGTTTCACCATTTGACGGGCATTCAAAATTTTTAGAATCGTAAAAAAAAATGATGTTTTGACCTCCATTTTAATACGGGAAATGGTAATTCTTCGGTTTGTCGCAAAATGATCATTCTCCTGTATTTCAACACGGAAAATGGCCAGTTGATGCTGCTGATGATGATGAAGTGGGAACTGATGATGACGACATGGTGTGAAGATTGCGAATGGAGAGTCACTGACGAGTTTTTGAAGTAAGTTTTGAAAATTTTGGAGGAGAAAACTTAAATTCGAAAGTGAGCAGCGTATGGAAGAAGAGAAAGTATCGAAACATTTTTTTTAAGAGTTGGTTTCGTGGATGTTTTCAATAAATTAGAAGGACAAAAAGGTCATTCAGAACTCTTTTATATATTTTTTGCTAATTCTGGGCACGCGATAAAATGTTATTTTGCGGTAGATTTTTCATAGAACTTTTATGATTTTTGGACATTTCATAAATTTCCCATTATAAATTATAGACATAAGATTGGAGAATGTTAGCTAAAATAATAACTTTAATCTCTTGAGAAAAATAGTACTTAATCTCACGGAAAAAAAGAGTACCAATCATGGTTGGTTCAATTGGATAATCGTTCATAATGATAGAGATTTATACTTTAAATCAAAATAACGATGACGTGAAAATAATGTGGCATTAAAGTGTACTCTTTTGATAAGTGTACTATATTGTTGAGTGGAATTTATAAAATTTTAAATTTTGCTGAAAAAATTCTCTACCTAATATTAATATCATCAGTTCAATATTAATATCATCAGTTCAAAGAAAATTCATTGATTGTGACAAAAACCATAAATTCATGTATATCTAATCTACTGTTGCGTGGGTAAGAGTCCCCACTCCACTACCGGATAAGAATTCTTTGTATAGAGTTACTGTAATCCCTTGCTAAATATTATTCACGTGAATTCATGCAAAGTGCAAACACCACAGACGCGGCGAGCTGCTGGTGCCTATCTATCTCCACCTGAGCCTATCCCCTACGTGTCCATCCCTAACCCATGCATCGCCACAGATGTACGTCCCTTGCTGGCAAGAGCGCACGTGAAAAGACGCAGCCCCAGGTTCGTCCGAACGCGAAACCCGCAGCCACGTAGTACCATGCAGGAGTACACTCGGCAACCCATCGCCACTCCCCACCAACCTCGGCACCTTTTCTCTCTCTATAAATTGAGCCCGCCCTCAGCTTAACGCTCATCAGATTTCAAAGAAACCAACGGATAAGTAACAATGGCTACCAAATGGACCACTTTCCTCCTCTTACTCTCGATCTTCCTCCTCCTCTCCAGCAGCTTGGCTCTCTCCTCTCACCGAGAGGACGAGCGGGAGCGGGAGCGAGAGCGAGAGCGAGAGCGAGAGCGAGAGCGCGAGCTGCAGCAGTGCCGGCAGCAGTGCCAGCAGCAGCCCCACCACGACCGGGGCAAGCTGAGGCAATGCGAGCAGCAGTGCGTGGAGCGGCAGAGGGAGCGTGAGCACGAAAGCGAACGCGAGCGAGACGACGACTCTCGAAGGAAGGACCCCGAGGAGAGGCTGGAGCAGTGCCGTCAACGCTGCACCCAGCGCCGGCCCGGCCAGCAGCAGCAGTGCGTGGAGCAGTGCCGGGAGAGGTACGAGGAGGAGAGGCGCGAGCAGGAGGGAGGCCAGGGCCGCGACAACCCCCATCGACGAGACCCCGAGGAGCGACTTGAGGAGTGCCGGCAGCAATGCCAGCAAAGCCAACAGGAGCAGCAGCAGAAGTACCAATGCCAGCAACAATGCGAGGACCGGTACCAGCAGGAGAGAAGCCAAGGCAGAGGCGGCAGCAGCAGCGAGGAGGAGGAGGAGGAGGAGAGGAGCCAGAACAACCCATACGTCTTCCGACGCGAGAGCTTCATCCACAGAGTCAGGACGCAGCACGGAAGCATCAGAGTCCTTAAGAATTTCTTGCAGAAGTCCAAGCTCCTTTTGGGGATTGCCAACTACAGATTGGTGATATTCGAGGCCAACCCAAGAACATTTGTTGTGCCTAAATATTCAGATGCTGAACAAGTCTTCTTTGTCACGAGAGGTACAAATTTAAAAATAATTGCTTCTTTAATCAAAAAAAAAAAAAAATTGGTTAACGATCATCCCATGGCAATTTTTGAACATGCGTGATTTTGATGCATCTATCTATGTATATATACAGGCGAAGGAACTGTGACTCTACTAAGGAACGAGGAGAGGGAGTCCCAAAGCATTAAGAGAGAGTCGCATAACATCAAGAAAGGATCTATCATTAGGGTTCAGGCCGGCACTGTTGTCTATATCATCAACAACAGCAACAATCAGAAGCTCCAGATCGCCAAGCTCGTCCAGCCAATCTTCTCCCCTGGCCAGTTCAAGGTGCAGCTAGCTGCTCCTAACTAACTTTCGTCTCGAGTCCTGGCGTATTTAATTTGATGTGTCTTTCTCGTGTCCGACGAAACGTGGCTTAATTATACTCCTTTCTAGTTTAATCTCGTCTATTAATTTTTTTTAATTATATATATTCAGGATTTCTACATTGGTGGAGGTGAAAATCCGGAATCTATCTACAAGACCTTCAGCACCAGCATTCTAGAGGCTGCCCTCAATGTACGTACCAGCAATGTACCCCGGCCTTAGCTATATATAATGATCGACTAACATATATAGCAATGGTGATGGTCGATGATCTATAAATCTATGCAGACACAGCAAGAGAAGTTGCAGAGGCTCTTTGGCCGACAGGGGCAGGGAGCAATAGTGCAGGCGTCCGAGGAACAGATCCGCGGCATGAGCCGTCACTCGTCCGAGGGCGGACATTGGCCTTTCGGAGGACAGAGCAAGCCCTTCAACCTCCTGGACAAGCACCCCGACCACTCCAACCAGCGGGGACAGCTCTACATTGCCGACTTCGAAGACTACCAGGAGCTCAGGGATCTGGACGTCCATGTCGCCTTCGCCAACATCACTCGTGTACGGATTAACCTCGATCAATCGAACCCAAGCTTCTTCTTCTTGATAGCCATATCTCTATATATATAGCTACTTCTAATTGACATAAAATTTAATTCGTGTAACTTACGTGTAACAAACAAACATACAGGGATCAATGATGGCCCCCTCCTTCGAATCCAAGGCTACCAAAATAGCTCTGGTCGTGGATGGAAGCGGCGAATTCGAGATGGTATGCCCTCACCTGAGCGGGAAGGGACGAGAGTCGGAGCAAGAAGAGGAAGAGAGTGAGGAGGGATCACAACAGGGACAGCGCCGATACCAGAAGGTCAGGTCCCACCTGTCGCAGGGCACCGTGTTCGTCGTCCCCGCCGGCCACCCGACCGCCATCGTCGCCTCCCAGGACCAGAACCTCCAGGTGGTGTGCTTCGAGGTCCATGCCAAGAACAGCAGGAAGGTCTTCCTCACCGGGAGGAACAACGTGGTGAACCAGATGGAGAGGGAGGCGGCCGAGCTATCGTTCGGCGTGCCCTACAAGCTGATCGAGGAAGTCTTCGGCGGGTCCAGGGACGAGGTGTTCGTTCGAGGCCCCGGCCAGAGCCGAGAGAGGAGCCAGCAGGAGGGGCAAGGCCAAGGTGGCCGCAGCCCGCTGGAGGCCTTCCTGGAGTTTTCTGGCTTTTGAGTAAGCTAAGCTATGCTAAGCTAGCTGAGTGATGAGGATGTATATGTAAAGAGGTACTTGAGAGGGGGAAACAAGAATGTAAGTGTGAAAGTAATCTAAGTGAGCGAGTGAATGCATGCATGTATATTATGTATGTATAAAAATAAGAACTTGCCGTTGAGCGAAATAACAAGAATCCCCTACTCTCTTTGAAAAACAAAATCTTGGTGGTTTTAAAAATCCTTTGGGTTTACTTTGTATCAAAGGTAATTGGGTTTAAAATAGAGTGGCTAGCCAATGAGTGTGCTAGCGCTCCTAGAAATGTAGGCAAACGATAATCCAGTGTTGCTAGCAATCATGTTCCAACATTCCTCAATGATATGTCTAGTTCTCCAAATTGTGTTTGACTCAGTGTATTAAAAACGGACCGGTGGTCGACTAAGCCAAGGCACGGGGTCGGATTTGTCAACCAGTTGATTCAACCAGTTGTTTAATCTAAGTGGTCTATTAATTTCTTATGGATATTAATTTTTTTTACAAAAATACTAAATTTTAAAAAAATATCGGGTCAATATTGAACCGGATCGAAAAAACAGTCGGTTTACGGGTGAACCTGTTGAATTCTGTTGAATCGGCGATCTGGTCCGATTTTTAAAACACTTTGAATAATCCTTATATTAGATGGCATCAATTAGGCATTTGCAGTCGCCTTCAATGATTAACTTCACCGTTCAATGAATAACTTCTCGGTTGTCTTGCGGTTGCTAAGTTCCAATGCTGCGTTTGCTAAGCTCCAGTGCTAGTTTTAAAGCAAAACTTTCTGCCTCTAGCGGGTTTCCCCCTTCCTGGAAAGAAGTGATAGCTCCTATGAAGTTAATTTCCACCCTCATCGCGAAGCACATCAACTCCTCCCATCTAAGAACCCTCTGTTTAAGTTTAACTTCATGAAATTGATAAGAGCCCTAGACAATTGTTCTTTTGGAGTGATTGATTAGAGGATGCAATAAGCGGTGCTGGATCTGGATTGTGGGCTTCATAAGCTTCCCGGAGACGCACGTGGCTGCATATATGATGTTGTCTGTGCAAACTAAAATTTGATCAAGCATAATGAAGATACATCAATCATAATGAATATGTCTCTTTGGTTTTCTAAATACATTCATGCATGCAACAATAAATTTGGCTCTTTCTAGATACGTCTATGCATACAACAATATTTTTGATAAAATTTAGTTTACATCTCCAACAATGCCTCTGGTAATCCAAATTTACTTTCGACTCCTAAAGCTTCGATATTTTTCTTGAAGGCTTGTCCACCTAGAGATTTTGTAAACACATCAAAAATTGTTCTTTATTTCTGCAATCTTCAATGTTAATTTCTCCTTCATGAACAAGCTTCCTTAGAAAGTGAAACTGCATCGAAATATGTTTTGTCCTTCCATGTAGGACTGGATCCTTTGAGACAGAGATAACTGATTTGTTTTTTTTTTTTTTTTTTAGGAAACAAAACAATTTCATTCAAATGTTTAAAGGATAAAAAGACATGTCCCGAAGAACATGATCTAAATACAAGCTGGGATGATATCACGAGCTATAAGAGAGTTCAATGAATTGTGTAATAGAGCATTAGTGGCCAGATGATGAGCAACATGATTGGCATTTCTATGCACAAAAGAGAAGGTGATCCCCTTATCTGACTTCACAAGTGTTCTTGCATCAGCTATAGTATGTCGAACAAGCCAAATAGAAGGAGCCGCTGGAGAATTTATAGCATCAATAATGGCTTTGCAATCTCCCTCAATAATAGTTTGAAGTAGTTGTTTCCTTTCAAAAAAATAAGTGCCAAATGTAACCCCATTGCTTCTGCTTCGACTGGAGAACCTCATTTTTTCTTTGACATGGCCCTAATGAAACTACCTTCTCCATTCCTTAGAATAGCAGAAGCAGCCATCGAACCATCCAAGTATGCACCATCAAAATTTATTTTCCAATTAAGATCTTTAGGAGGTTTCCAAGTTTCATTGGAATCTCTCCCAACTGATGTGGACTTGTAGAAGTTTGGACTTAAGTTGGAGGCTTCGCACTTCTCCTTCATAATAGAGGCGTCTTGACTGATTCTATTAATGCTTGTCAGTGAGTTGTTGAAGATGACATTATTCCTGGATGGACCACATTTGATATAGGCAACTTGAAACTTTGACACTATCTCCCTCCTTGAGAAGGGTAGAGCTTAAGGAGGAGGTAGTAGTTTGTGGTAGTATAAATCTCATAATTGAAGCTTTATCCTGCCAAGAGGGACCTGAAATAGAGCAGTGAAGAATAAGGTGGTCAGTAGTTTCATCACAAACCTTGCAGAGGGGACACGTTGCTTCAATATCATTGATTCGTCAATGTAGATTGGCTTTGGTGGGGATAGAATTGGTTAGAGCTCGCCAAGCGAACAGAAGTACTTTTGGACATATGTGATTGAGTTTCCAGAATTTTTTCCATTCAACAAACCCATTATCGGCAGTTGATTGTTGTTCCTTATAGAGAGTCTCATGGATAGCTCTGTAAGCTGATTTGGTAGATAAATTCCCATCAACAGTATACTTCCAGATGATTCGATCAGTAGTACAATTCAATGATAAAGGAATATTTAGTATTGCCACAGCTTCATGGGGGGGATATGAAAGAAATGAGATTTTCTTTCCAGTTACAGGTTTCTCTGTTTATGAGTTCACTGACAGTAGTAACCCATCCCATAGCATATTGGTATCCTGATACTCTGTGATTAGGCAGATTTGGAACCCACGGGTCTTCCTAAATATTAATCTGGGCTCCATCTCCTACTGACCAAATAATGTTGCCATAGAGGAATTCCCTGCTCTTCAGTATACTCATCCAAATGCAGGATGAAGTAGGTAATGGTTTAGCTGACCAGAAGCTATTAGATCGGAGGTATTTGCTTTGAAGAAGAGTAGCCCAAATCACTACTAGGATAAGGACTTTAGGCGACGAGTGATTTTTTGTCGCCTAAATACAAAATTAGTTGCCTAAGGTTTATCGCCACCAAATTTCTTGGTCACAAGCATCGTCGCCTCAGGCTCTTGACCCAAAGTCAGGGACGACTAATTAAACATTTTAGTCACAAGAGAACTTTGGCTACTACATTGTTGCGAGAAAATGTCTTTGTCGTTCTAAAGCTTTGGCCAAGAAGGCTTCAACACTATTGCGAGAAAATGTCTTTGTCGTTCTAAAGTTTTGGCCAAGAAGACTTCGTCGTCATAGGTTGTATCATTTTTTTAGGGAGGGGTATGCTAATATCTTTGCCGACTAAAATAGTTGGCATAGGTAGTTTGTGACGACTAGAATTGGTTACAATAGGTAGACTATGGCGACTATCATTGTCCCCCAAGGTTGTCTGTGGCGATCATGATTGGTTATAATAGGTAGTGTAACTATCATTGGTCGCCCAAGACACTGTGTGGCAACTATGATTGGTCGCAATAAGTAGTTAATGGAGAATATTATTTAATGCCGGACGACTATCATTGGTCGTCTAAGATACTCTGTGGCAACTATAATTAGTCATAATAGGTATAAATCTTTCATTAGCTATTTACATATATAGCAGCAAGCATTCGATTGGTTCGATTAACCCAAACCTAAATTGCGAGAACCGATCAAAATGAAAAGTAAGATTTTAAATTATAAAACATTGCATACTTAAAAAAAAACCTTCAAATATTTTATTCACAAGCAATACATATATGAAATATTATAATTGTACATAGTGCAAAAATTCACAATGTCAAGTGACATGAACTTTAAAAAAGTCCTCATCTTTAAAAAAAAAAAGTCCAGCAAAATAGTCGTGTCTAACATGTATCAGACACAACTTGAACACGCCAAAATACACTAGGGGTCATTGTCAGTCTGCTACTATCCATCTCAACTGGCCTTTTAGCTGGTACTTGTGAGTTTGATGGTGTATCCAAGTGTTTATATATCTTTTGAGATGTGTTAACTACAAGAGCATTATACGTGGCAAAGATCCTCCAGTATTGCACCACTACAGAGAGCAGCAATTGCATTCTCAACCCTGCAATTCAACGAGATTTAATTACTAAGAACCATGCTCGACACAGAAAGAAGTAATTATGTACATTGTTGGTTACTTTTGCTATTTTACCATTTTAAAGAAATTATATACAAACTAAATTAAGCATTACTGGAAAATAATACCTGCATATCTCAATTTAATTGCAGCAACTTCGATTTCTAACAGACACTGTTGCAATAGTTTTGATTAGAGATTTTTTTTCTCATAAGAAAAATTATGATATAAATTTAACATCCAGCATAGAAACTTACATGTACAGAGGACTTACGAGCAATATTTTGTAGGATACCCTGAAGTCAGACCTCCAGTGAACGAGGTGATGAAGAAGGCCTCATTCGTAGAGGTATCCATGACTATCGTCTTCTATATGATATGTGTTGTCTTTAGGTTACGCAGCATTCGGGACGATGCACTGGCAACTTTCTCAACAGATTTGGTTTCTACGATCTGTTCTGGCTCATGCTTCAATGGAAAAATTAGGAAACTTTCTCACGCTTCTATGGAAAAATAAAATATCTTCAACATGGAAATGTCAATTATCCTAGGAGGGATATTTGAAACTAAACACAAAGCACGTTAATTCATTAAAAGGTTGGAGGAGATATATCTACAAAGAAAAACACTTCCATCCAAAAATGATAAAGAAGCTGACAAAAAGACCATTTACAAAGTTGCAGGAGGACCAAGTCCAGACTGTATCAATAAATCATGATGAAGCTTCTCTAGGATCAGATTCTGGTATATTTTTTAACAATCGACGCCCAAATCAGTCTTTCCTCCTCTCGGTAGGAGGCACACAGTAGGAGTATACTACTTTATCCATTAGAAATGGAATTGAAGTGGTGATGCATAGATGATAGAACTACACCTTTTGTTGAAGATGGGATAGGTTGATTGATGTTGTAAAAACAAAAGAGATCGGCAAATTGGTCCTTTTCCAAGGGTCAAGGGAGAGCTACAGATTGGTCTAAAAATATCGAATTAAGATCATTTTTTTTCTCGACACAGTAATAGGAACAGATAAACCAAATTAAGAATTGTGTTTTGAAGTTTTAAACTACCTTAAAAGCATATGCAAACTGCACATGCGCACTTTAATCTATTGGTACTTATAGAGCACTAAATTTTACTTCTATCAATTCAATGGTGTTTATTTTTTATTTTTCCTTATAAATAAACATATATTTTCTCCAACTAAAGCAATATATGTGTTTATGTGCAAGCATAGTTTTCGTTGATTTGGATGCAACCTTTTTTTAACCTTTTGATCCAAAAAGGATACATATTCTAATATGTGGAGCCTTGGAACAAAACTTCAGTTGTCAATAGCTGTTGTTAGCTAATTTCCTTTAATAAACGTAAACATCCTGCAATTAGTTATATTAAGAACAAATAGGTAATCCTCCCATAAAAATCTAGGCAAAAACTTCTCTGACCAAAGTAGAACTATACATAAATATGGGCCTGTATAACTGTCACATTCATTTTCCGTTATACGTATTTTCAGTATACGTGTACGGAATCCCGACCCGTAGTTAGACATGTCTTGCTTAGCTTGATCCTGGTTTGATCTTGCCTTGGTATATTTTGGGTTCATCCTGGTTCGGCTTGGCTTGGCTTGGTATATTTGGTTGGGCTCGGTTTGTTAAGACTTGGTCCAACATGCTCACCCCACTTTATAAGCCACCAACCCCTTTCTCTCTCCTCATTCACTTCTTCATTTACTTTTTTCTTCTTCCTCCATTAACTCTTTCCACCTACCAAGAGAGGCTTAGGCAAGTACAACTTACTTCATGGAGGAACTCAAGTTTTATTGTTCCATTGTCTTCCTCACGAGATTCAAAGACACTTTAGTACTCAGTATTTTTAATTTTCATGATTTATTTCATGTAGATCTAAGTTTGTTGCATTTTTGGATTTCTTGAATTTTGATCTACCAAACCTTGTTATTTTCAAATTTTGATTGTTTCATGTTGTAGAGAATTTTATTATACCCTATTTTGACCTATGGAAGTCCAGATTTGGGCTTGGATTGAAGGTTGGGAAGTCTGCGGAACCCTCAACTTCTCAGGTTCTTCTTCTCGAAAAGTTGGAGAAGAAGAACAGTGCTTGACCGCATGGCTTTTTCAGGCGGCAAGTTCCATGCGGCTCCCTTTAGCCGTATGGTTTTGGCAGCCTTAGGCGCATGGCTTTGGTTGGCTTAGCTGCATGAGCCTGTTTCCCCTTAGCCACATGGCCCTTGTCGCATATGCATGTTTCTTCTTGCCGCATAAGCTTGTTCCCCCGAGCCGCACGAGTCTGGTCCTCCTTGTCGTATTATCCCCTTTGGACGCATAAGCCTGGCCGCATGACCCTCCTTCAACCCTGTCGCATGAGACCCTCATCTATAGCCGCGTGACCCTCCTTCAACCCTGCCGCATGAGACCCTCATCTATTGCCGTATGACTCTCATCTACCTTGCCGCATGAGCCTGTTTTTCCCCTACCGCATGGCCTGTTTCCTCTGCCGCATGAGACCCCTATCCCTTGCCGCGTGGCTGCTTGCCGTATGGCTCTTCCCGTAGCCCTTGCATCTTTTTATTACTTTAATAGTTATATTTATGCTTATGTCTCACGACCCTCAGTGTAACTTGGGTCCTTGATGGAATGCTTATACCATGTTAATTCTGCACATGTTCCAAGAACACGATAGTGACCCGTCGTGGTGCACTCATGACAAGTAACATGACATAATAGTGGCCCATCATAGCACACTCTTGATAAGTAAACCTGGCATAATATACCTCGATATGCTGTTGCGACGGCTGAACTGACATGACAAGAGTGAATGACCTGGACACCGTGGGCGATTGTGTTTGTACAAATGACCCATATTGTCTTGCATCATGTCTAGGGCATGGACCCCTGAGTACCACGGTCAGGGGTGCCTACTGAAATTGACTAAGGCTAATAACTAGAATAATCCAGTAGTCATAAAGAGATTTTTTTTACCTACATTCAATCCCGTTATCTGGGTGCCCCATCATGGGATCTGTAGCCTGCCGTCGAGTAGGGCACATTTCCAGCACACTGTCATGTGTTGCACCCTTCAAGCTACTTAAGGGTACATGTGTTTCCTGGATGATGTACCCACATGAACTCAACCCCTAATTTGCGTCCGGATAGCCTGGATGGTCTGCAGAGCTTGTGGCTGTTGGAACAATCTTATTGCATCTTGCTAGTAATTAGGTCTGTGATAACCCTAGTTAGTTAAAGTATCAAGCCGTACTCATTGCTTGACCGTGATTGATTGGATGGAGTCTAACCCAGTCTAGTCTTGTCCTGATCCTGTACAAGATTGTTACATGACCTGAATGCTTGTGCTTTACATTATCGATAAATGGTAGGAAACCAAGTTTCGTTCAGACGAAGGGTTACAACCCCGGTCTTTGTTTGGTTTAAAGGTTGTAACTTGGTTATCTGAATAGCTCCATGGTTATCCTATCGTATATTATCATGATTTTCTAATTTCCTGTCTTTTATTTTATAACTATGTTTTGTGCTAATTGCTGGTTTTAGTTCTTAAGTGAAGCCTCCTTGTGGCACATGCTCTTTCTGGGATCTGATCCAGCTGGTTTTGCATGGCCAGATACCGGAGCAGCTCTAGAGGATCTTCCTACCTTTCAGCCAGATGGTGACCACCAGGTGCAACCCTGGCAACAAGTGGGTTTTATTTTGGCTCTCCCACTCTATTGTAAAATTATTCTTTTGAGACGTTTAGCCGACGAGCACGTGTTAGCTCGATTGCACTTTACTTACTGTCTGCCTACGGACTGTAACATGATTGACAAATCTTAGGGTTGATCATGTATGACTGAAACTCTTGCTAGTCTTCGTACTTTGTACGACTAGCTTCATGATCATCCAAATATGTAATGTATGGGACGCCTTACTATTGTATATTTGGTGCTCTAACATCTTGTAACTGCTATTACTTGTTGAGATTGAGACAATAGGTTGTTCATGACCATAAGAGACTGCTGGCTTGTAGTTAAACCCTCATGTATCTAGACAGCCATGATCGTATAACGTGGTGGGTTGCACTTCAATATACGTAGCTGGCTGTGTCCGCCCCCGCTCTCCAGTATTCTAGTTCTGGGACGTGACACGGTTTAAGTGGTGGCCCATGCAGGTCTTGCGAATCAAGATATGTGAGAGTTTACCGAATAGATGTCTCAATCGGCACTCGTCCTTGATCTTTGCCCGTATCCTCAAAATCCCTAAAATCTTGACCTGATCACATGCTTGTATCTTTGATCAGTCGTGGTCCTTCTTTATTGTTCCCTGTGTCGTCTTCTTCAGTAGCACTATTCCTGGACCTGCCAATCAGCCGGAAGGAGTTCAACGAGTACCCCCATAACAAGAGGATCAAGCTCAGCACTCAGAAGCAGCTTCCCGAGTCATGCTTCTCGGAGGTCCAGAACCCCCAGTACAGCTAGCCCATCCTACGAGGCAGGATAATGGAGTCTTGGTTGGACTCATCAGAGAGTTTCTTGCATCACAGGATCGTCAATGTGATGCATTGCACCAGACAGTACATGATGCTCTGAGCAGAGGTGGTCATCAAGGTAACAGTACGGCCAAGATATTCAAGCGCTTGAACCCTCCCTTCTTCGATGGTAGCGAAGATACTATTGCCGCAGATGCTTGGCTGCAGGATACTGAGGTTATCCTAGAAGCATCCAGGACCCCAGAAGATGAGAAGGTGGCCGTGGTGCGCCTGCAGTTATTGGATCTGGCCCGCAGCTGGTGGGCGGCACAAGCCGTTGGATTAAGGACACCTATTGCATGGACAGTATTCCGTGAGAGATTCCAGACCAAGTATTTTGACGCTGTAGCTCGGTATGATCTACAGACGAGGTTCACTAATTTGAAGCAGATGGGCAGGATGGTTGATAGATATGCGACCGAGTTCTCCAGGCTTAGTCGGTTTGCTCCTACCTTGGTGGCGACCGAGTTCGACAGAGCTCAGCAGTTCCAGCAATGACTGCACCTGGAGATCTTACTGGCGGTGGAGCAGTTTGAGCATCAGACTTTCGATGCAGTGTTGAGAGCAGCTAGGAGGCATGAGTATACCTTCCAGAGGATTGTGGACTGAACCGGAAGTCGAAAGCGGTCTCACAGCCAGATGAACCAGTCTTCAGCACCAGCCCCGGCAGCTAGGGCTTTGACCATTGGAGCTCCGAGGCGGGCGGCTTCCGTTGCGTCGATTCAGCATTCGACCCCGGCATATCCCCAGCAGCAGAAGCAGAAGCAGTCTTCCGCAATAGGTTGCACTCATTGTGGGAAGCCAGGGCACGTGGTGTCGGAGTGTCGCAGAGCACAGGGTTTGTGCTTGGTTTGTGGGGCACTGGACCACAGGGTTGGGAACTGCCCGAATAGGGGGATTTTATCTTCCTCGACCTTTTCTAGTCCCTCGGTTAGGGGACCAGCCCCAGTATCAGTTCAGCTGCAGCAGCAGTACCCATTTTCGCGGCCCTTGCCGCCTCAGACCCAAGTATTTCAGCAGCAAAACCCCCAGCAGTATACACAAGTCCAAGCTCAGACCCAGAATCGCCAGAGAGATTTCCAGCAGAGGGGACCAGCACCCAGAGGGCAAGGTCAGGTCATGGCTATGACTATGAAGGAAGAGTTAGCTTCAGGTGAGGTGGTGGAAGGTACCATTCTCGTCAACTCTTTTCCAGCATCAGTATTATTTGATTCGGGTGTATCGTATTTATTTATGTCTGCACGATTTGCGACACGGATAGGACTAGAGTTCGAGTCATTATCAGTAAGGCTCAATATACTTACTGGTAACGGACTTATGGGAGTAGATAGAATATTTTTCTCGTGTCGGATCGTAGTTAGCGGTAGAGAGTTTCCCGCTAGGTTAATAGAATTCCCGATGGCCAATTATGATGTGGTCTTAGGGATGGATTGGTTGAGAGACCAGTATGCTAGAATAGATTGCCATATCGGCAAGATTATTTTTAGTATTCCTGGTGAGCCAGAGTTTTTATTTTTCTGAGGCAGAATAGAGCCTTCTCCTCCAGTATTTCGGATGGCAATGGTAGCGGTTCGATTTCCCAGAATTGTAGAAGAGTTTACCGATGTTTCCCCGAAGAGCTTTCAGGTATGCCACCAGAGAGAGAGATCGAGTTTACCAAGGACTTGATCCCCAGGACAGCACCAGTGTCAGAGAGATCTACCGGATGGTGCCGTCAGAATTGGAGATCTTGTATAAGATGATTGAAGAACTCAGGACCAAGGGATTCATCCGTGCTAGTGGATCGCCTTGGGGAGCCCTAATACTTCTTATGAAAAAGAAGGATGGTATGTCCAGATTATGTGTTGACTATCGTACCTTGAACTCAGTGATAATCAAGAACAGATACCCTCTCCCGAAGATAGATGACTTGTTTGATCAACTCAAAAGGGCGTCCGTATTTTCGAAGATTGACTTGCGGTCAGGATATCACCAGATCAGAGTCAGAGAGCAGGACATCCCGAAGACGGCAACTACTAAAATAACCCCTTTTAGCGGCGTCAGAAGACGTCGCTAAATAAGGAAAATCCGTCGCTAAAAGCTATTTGCGACGTATTTAGCGACGAAAATTAGACGTCGCGTATAGGCATGTCGCAGATGACAATTTCGTCACAAAACGTCGCTATTTGAGACGTCACGTTTAGTGTCGCTAGACGTCGCAAAATTCGCGACAGATAGCGACGTAACGTTACGTCGCCAAAATAGCGACGTAGAGCGACCACGTTGCGACGCGGTAAAATATATATATGATGACATGGCATGGCAGCCACGTGGGCACTTTAGCGACGCCTAGCGACAAATTTAGCGACGCCCACTGACAGGTTGTCATATCCCACGTCAGCACTTTAGCGACGTCTAGCGACGTTACGTCACTATTTAGCGACGTATAGCGACTAGTACGTTCCATCGCTGTCCGTCGCAGAACGTCGCTATACGTCGCAGATATTTTAAAAAAATTTAAAAAAATATAATTGGTATTTTTGTTATGCTATGTGTCTGTGTTTACAGTATGTGTGAAGTACAGTGTTCGAACCATCGACAGTTTCGCTTACTGTTCTACGTTTTATCTTGGATAGAAAGAGCAACAGTGAAGGGTGCACTTCTCAGAGCTTCCTCTTTACGTCATTCACCTTCTCGGGAACCTTTACGACGTTCGGAGAAAGTGAAGGACGTGAAAATGAAGCTCTCAGAAGTACACCCTGAACTGTTGCTCTTTCTATCCAAGATAAAACATACAACAGTAATCGAAACTGTCGATGGTTCCGAACACTGCATTTCACATTCATTGTAAACACAGACACACATCATCACAAAAATACACATTATATTTTTTAAATTTTGGCAGCACCTCCTTTGTATATCAGATCATCGCTTATAACCCAGCGTAGGTATATTTGTCATCCCCGTCGCAGATATCACAAAGTAAATATCACAATAAAAATAGGAGGCAGTACAAAGTAAATATCACAGACACACATCCTCACAAACATCCAATAGAGTCAAATAAAAATAGAAGATGATAAAAAGTCTCCCACCAAGTGTATAAACAACAGTGTAGCAATAAACAATTTGCCCATAGGGCCAATACATACAACTCATAAAAAAATTAATAAAATCACTGTGGACCCCTGCCGCGCAACTGGGATAGAATATAGTCATACTGCTCCTGGGTGAGCTGCACCGTAGGGACAGTAGGAGGCAGTGCAATGTCTGGAGTCGGCACCGTCGATGGACCTGGAGGACGTATCTGCTCCAGCTCTCGCAGTCGCTCACCATAAACAGTAAGGGTACTCACCACCCTCTCAGTACTCGCCTCAAGCGAAGCCAAAACCTGAGTGAGTGAGGCAGACATGCTCCTCTGCGATCCCTCCAGCTCGACCTGTCTACGCTCTGTGCGCTACGTAGACTCGATGAGCGTGTACAAGATGGCAGCTGTAGCCTGATGCAGACTCATCAGCTCCTGTATACTGTGCTCTACCGCATCAAATCATCCGGTGACGATCGGAGGGTCGGATCGTCGCTCGACCGTATCAGAAATCTGCTGCTGCAACTCGCGATGCAGCTCCTCGATCTGACGACGAACATCCTCAGCTCGTGACGACGCCTGCGAAGCCGGAGACTGCGCACTGACAGAGGGGGCCTGGGATGACTCCGAAGCCAAATACGCGCCATAGGATCCCGTACCGTAGTATGTACCCTTCTGAAGACCGCCAACGGTGGTCATCCAGAGCTCGTCCGACGATGGAGCCGTAGGCGGCTGGGAGGAACTACCAGCCCCTCCCTCTGCTGGCGCACTAGCAGCAGCAGCCGCCTCCTCCTGTAGCCGAACAAACTCGGCCTAGAACAATGTTTGCTAACGTGTAAGTGTTTGCTAAAGTCTATATTGATATCTATTTTCCTGTTTTATAAATTATAGTAAATTAATATAAAGATTAATAGAAAGTACATATACCTGCGTCGCCCTCTCGTCAATGAACTCCCCAGCCCTCCGATGGGTGACCAGGAAGACGGTCACCATGTTCGGGTCCTCACCCTTTTTTACCTGTTAAAATATATTATCTATTATTAGTATTAAACATTCTATCGAACTATATATAAATTAATGTCCGTCATAGGAAATGTACCAGACGACGAAAATGCTCCGTCATCGGAATGGAGCCACCACACCACTTATCGGTGCTCGACCGTGCCACCTTGGCCTTGTCAGACCGCTCCTGGTACTTGGGCTCGCTGAATCTAGCCTTCATCGCAGCCCATTGCTATGGCGTGATCCAACCATGGATCGGCTCTCCGGAGCGATCACGACACTTCTGGTCGTGGATCGCATCACGGATGAGCTTGGCAGCGACGGCAGAAAATTGGCCCTCGATCCTCGCCGCCCGGTGTGGTGGATAGAAATAGGTCCTCTACAAGAAGTAAAATACAAAAGTTGTATAATATACACAAATGATTATAAAAATTTAAAAATAAACAAATTTTTTACCTTGAAGTGGGCGAACCAAAAGGCCTTCCTATCTGCGGGAGCATCTGAGTAGTTAATCCAAGGCCCACCATAGTTCTGCCTCAGAAATACCCCCAGCTGTCTCTGTACTGCAGAAGGCCGATACCTATACAATAATAATTCTCATGAATATATATGTACATATAATCATTTGAGAAATATATATTAACTAATTAACTTACTTCATAGGCCCGTCCGTCCAAATCTCCATACGCGTCTCGCCCGGGGGAGCGCATGGAGGGTCGCTCTCACCTCCTGCCTGGACAGGATCAGTCTGATCGCCGTCCTCCATATGCGCGGTATCGGCTCCCTCCATAGAGCCGTCGACAGGAGGAATGCTGGACGGGGGATCAGGGATGCTGGACGCGGGATCAGGAAGGCTAGACGACGAGGGAGGAGTCGCCAACCTGCTGGAACTGCCCTGTCCCGGTAATGGACCGGGAACAGAATGGTACAATGGCGTACTCAGAGATGAGGATAAGGATACGAAATCTCCATACCCAGCCCGAGGCTGACGGGACTGCCTAATATAAAATCTTCCGCGTCGTCCTCTTGGTATAGTCATACCTGATAATAACATATGACAATAAAACAAAAAAACATATTTATATGATAGACATCACAGATTTTTGAAAAATATCATAGTCACAGATAAAAGTATCAATAAAGTGTCACTGAAGTGTCACAGATTTATATGATTGAAGTGTCACTAAAGTGTCAAATATGATGATAAAACAAACATACAAATTTAATCCTCTTCTGAAAATTCATCTAGTTCGTTTAGCTCATCTACTTCTTCTTCTTCTTCTTCTTCTTCTTCTTCTTCTTCTTCTTCTTCTTCTTCTTCTTCTTCTTCTTCTTCTTCTTCTTCCTCCTCTACATCTTCACTTTCATCTGCATCTTCCTCTTCAGATAATTCTACTTCTTCTACACAATTAGATGTGTAATGAGAAACTTCCGTCGTGTCCACTTCTATAATATTTGTTACAAGAGGTAGTTCATCCTCTTGATAAGCTATATCGTCAACCTCAAAGGTATTTCTAGCTTTGGTCTTGCATACTGCCCACCAGTCCGACCTTGTTGTTCTCCGTTTAGGATAACTTGTGAAGTACACGAGCTGAGCCTGACTTGATAGGACAAATGGTTCATAGGCTTGATATCGACGTCGATAGTTTATATCAACAAGACCGTGCTTGTCTACTTTCCATCCTTGACCTTTAATCGGATCGAACCAATCACACCTGAATAACACAATCTTAGCAGGCTCTATTCCATAACTATATGTCAGCTCCACGATCTCCCGTAGCACGCCATAGAAATCGCTGCCCGCATCAACATCTTTGTAGTTCGAAGATCAGATACACAAACAGCTATTTTTGGTGGAGTCGAGATCCACAAAGTTGTCTCTGATCGGGCAAGTTGTTGACTTGAACCTAAACCCATTAACACAGTAGCTTGGCCATATTTTTGCAGCATAAATTGGTCCCTTGGCTAGCGTTCTAATAGACTCATTCTCAAGTCTTGCGTATGGACGATCGACCTAAATACCACGAAAGAAGCAATTAAGCTCATTCTCAATCAAGTGCATATACAGAAAGGTAATTACAGAAAGTTGTCTACAACGTCGGCATGGAATGCATTCCTGTTCCTTCTGAACGGATGATCTTTTGGCAGAAATTGCCGATGACAATCAAAAAAGCACGGTTTTCCTCCGTGTTTCAAACGAAAAGCCTTACTACGGTCCATGCAATACGGACATGAGAGACGGCCATGAGTGCTCCATCCAGATAACATTCCATAGGCCAGAAAGTCGTTGATGGTCCATATAAGGGTTGCCTTCATCTGAAAATTCTGCTTCCTTGAAATATCGTACGTATTAGCGCCTACTTCCCATAACTGATTCAACTCATCTATCAAAGGCTGTAAGTACACATCAATGTTCCTCTTGGGATTGTTCAGACCAGGAATTATAACGGTTAGAAACATATACTGAGTCTTCATGCACATCCAAGGCGGTAGGTTATACGGAGTGACAATCACAGGCCAGCACGAATACTGGGATCCCGAAAGACCAAAAGGAGTAAAACCGTCAGAAGATAGCCCCAACCTGACATTACGCGGATCGAAAGCAAAATTAGGATACACTCGATCAAAGTGCTTCTACGCTTCTCCATCGAATGGGTGATCCAACACTCATTCAATCTGTTCTCGCATGTGCCAACTCATATTTTCGGCCGTCTCTTTTACCATAAATAATCTTTGCAACTGCGGCGTTAAAGGCAAGTAGTGCATTGAATCGGTCGGTCTTCTTACACCGGTAGACCTTCCTGTACTAGTTGTCTTATAGCGATCAGCACCACAAAATCTGTACACATCTGCATCCTTGTCGTCTTTGTAGTATAGCATGCACCCATTGCGACAAGAATCGATTTTCTCGTATTCCATCCAGAGCGATCTCACCATCCTCTTAGACCGGTAGAAGTCTTTAGGCAACTTAGCACCCGCCGGCAAGATCTCTATAATCAACTCCAACACTCGGTTGTAGCATTCTTGCGACATATTAAAATCTGACTTAATGCTTAACAGTCTTATAACCACCTCCAACGGTGAATGATCCTCACAACCAGGATACAATAGAGTCCTTGCATTCTCCAGCAACTCCATGAACTGTGCAGCATCGGCGTTCGGTGCCTCCTCAGGTGCATCATGAACGAAACTAGGCCCCGCAGCGTCGAAAACCATGTTCACGCACCCGTCGTCGTATACATGATTATCTGAAACAAAATTAGGTCCCGCATGCATATACGGCTCAACATAAGGCTTCGGTTCTGATGCTAAAGACACAAGTTCTCCGTGTGCGGTCTACTGATAGTAATTAGGCGTGAAACCCCTCGAGTACAAATGATATGTCACTTCCACTTCTGGATAATATTTCACGTTATGACATTTCACACACGGACACTTAATTTTGGTGCCGTCCATGTACTGAGGGAACGCCTTAACAAACTGCAGGAACTGCTCTACTCCCGCTATGTATTCATCCCGTACACCACACATATCATCAGGACGATGATTGTACATCCATGAACGATTCTGCAAGTAGTAATTCATATCCATTTGGAAATAATTCTGCAAAGATGGACACACATTATCCAACAGGCACAAATTCGTATATTATGTCTTATTATGGGATACACATTAGTAGCGGACAGTTACTAATAACAATGATATGCAATCTAGGTCAAACTAGGTTGTACTAAGTCAAACAAAGTCAATCTAGGCCATCGATAAGTCAAACAAAGTCAAACAAGGTCAAACTAGGTCAAGGGTTGACCTACAGTTGACTTTGTCAACTCTTAGTCCAATCTAGATTAGATGTTGACTCTACTTTGACTTTTAGTCAAAATAGTCAACCTTTGTCAAACAAGGTCAAATCTAAGTCAAATATCCTATTTCTAGTCATTACCTACCAAGGTACCCTTTACCTTATCGCTATTGGTATCCTAATACCAATACCTTAAGTTGGTACCCTTTACCTTATCGCTATTGGTACCCTTTACCTTATCGCTATTGGTATCCAAATACCAATACCGCGGTAACATGGTTGGTACATTAAGGGTCTTTGACAAGATGACATATTGCGAAAAAATATATCCTTATATATAGTTCTCCTACGGATTTTCTTTAACATTACGTAGGAAAACTATAAGGATATATCTTTTCATAACATGTCACCTCCTCAAAGACCCTTAATGTGACAACCATGTCAACCTCTCATATTCCTGCAACTAAAAGGCAAAACCATGGTATATACATGGTTTAAAGTATCGGCCGATACCGATCCGATACGGCCAATACCGATACAGTTTGGCATGTTCCGATCCGATACCGACCGATACCAAATATTGACCGATACCGACATTGGGGGTCTTTGTTCCGGTCAATTCGGCAAAACCAATCGGTAAGGGTGACTACTATTTCATATAATTTCAAAACTACTAAGAAATAACGCTGAAATACTTAAAATTATGCCTAAATGTATAAAATATATGTTTTTAAATGTAAATAATTTATTAATAATTATTTGTTTTCCGATACCAAAGTCTGATACTCCGATACGATACCGCCGATACTACCGATATCGCCGATACCAATACTCATAGGAATAGTCCGATACCGATTCCGATACCGATATTGTGAACCTTGGGTATATATCGTCAACATTTCAGATTCTTAAAATGAATTTCAAATGGATTTTTGATTGTATATATATGTGTATTTGTGTGTATATACATTGTATACATATATATTTATATATGTATTTGTGTGTGTATGTAAGTGTGTGAGTATATATATACATGTATATATGTAGATATGTGTATTTATATATATAGGTATATATGTATGTATTGTGTGTGTGTGTGTGTCCTGTGTCCTGTGTCCTGTGTCACAGAGTCGTGTCCGAAATAGGGTTAGGTCCTGTCCCCTGCCCCCTCCCCCCTACCCCTGCCCCCTCCCCCCTATAGGGTATCCTATTACCATAGACTAATCTAGGACACTCTTAAGATACTAGGATATCTAACTATCCTAGGATACCAAATTCTAGCCAAGATACTAACTTAGGGTACTAACTTAGGGTACTAACTTCTAGCCCATATCCTAATATCCTATTATCTTGATACCCTCAAGATACTAGCATAATTCTATGTTATCGTATAAACTCGAGAAAATTTTGATATAAAATCACCGTCTACTTGGATATTTTGATATGGATGTGTTTTAAAAATCTGCATATCACTTTGAAAGGTTTGGATTTGATTCAATGAGTGATCTTGATTTAATCAGTTTAATTTTCATTTAAAATGACCCCAAATATACTATAACCTGTACTCTTAATAATAATAGTAATAATAATAATAATAGTGTAGTAGCAACACCACTACAAAAATATGTCAAATCAACATCTCGACTAGTAACGAAAGTTGTTCAATCCCTACATAGCGACGGTACATCAAATGATTATCGACAAATATATTATTTGGATTCCACTAAAAAACCATTGTTGCTATATTGTTGTTGTTTCGTCGCTAAATATCTAGTGACATCTTAGCGAAGGACCTATTTCGTCGTTGCGAATCGTGATATATATTGGTAGAACAGATTTTTTTTCATTTCATCCAAAAAAATTCCCCTACCCCAAACTCAAAATTTCTTTCGTCCCCTAAAAATTCCGATTGGCGCCACCTTCATTTCCTGAGGCTCCCGACCGCCCATACACACTCGACTCATATGCCACCCTACGCCCCTCGACATAGACACCACCAGAGTTTCTGACGCAGACATGGACGCTGCCCCATCGACGTATGTGTGCACCACCAGAGTCTTTGGGGACACGATGTGTGTCCGTGTGTCCGTGTGTGTGTGTCCATGGGAGAGGAGGAGGAGAAAGGAGAGGAGTTAGGTTAGGGTTTACCTGAGGAAGAGGAGGAGGAGCTCAGATTGGGGGAGGAGGAGCTCGAGGAGGAGGATCTCGAGGAGGAGGAGCTCGCCGGAGGGGGAGGGAGTCGCCGGGGGGGAGGCGGTCGCCGGGGGGGAGGGCACTGACAGAGGGGGAGGGAGTCGCCGGGGGGGGTGGGGGGGAAACTAAAATTTTTGAGTATTTTCGAGTGAGAGTGAGGGGGAAAGAAGGAAACGGTGTGCCCTAAGTAAAAAAAACTTAGCGACGTCACGTGTTGACGTCGCTAAACGTCACAAAAATGGCAACGTATGCTAATAATATGTCGCCGAACGTCACAATTCAGCGACGTAATAAACTCCTGTCGCGGAACGTCGCTAGGCAGCGACGTTGTGCGACGTGTTTATAAAGCCGTCGCTAAATTACATAACTAGCGACGTCATTTCTTGCCGTCGCTAAATTACGTCGCTATTAGATGATATTTTAGTAGTGGGCATTTAGATCTAGGTACGGGCATTGGGAGTTCCTTGTTATACCCTTTGGAGCAACCAATGCGCCGGCTGTATTCATAGACCTCATGAATCGTATCTTCATGCCTTATTTGGATCAGTTTGTGATTGTGTTTATAGACGACATCCTGGTCTATAGCAAGAGTGAAGCAGAGCATGAGCAGCATCTCAGAGTTGTTCTTCAGATTCTCGGAGAGCACCAGTTGTATACGAAGTTCAGTAAATACGAGTTCTGGCTCGATCGCATTTCATACTTGGGTTATATCATCACCAGAGGCGGAGTGGAAGTGGATCCCCAGAAGATCGTGGTCATTGAGACGTGGCCGGTACCCATCACAGTTGCAGAAGTTCGTAGTTTTTTTGGTTTGGCCGGCTACTACCGGCGATTTATTTTAGACTTTGCTCGGATTTCAGCACCACTGACCCAGTTGACCAGCAAGGATGTGCAATTTGCTTGGACAGCAGAATGTCAGGATTCCTTTGAGAAGTTGAAGCGAGATTTGATGACGGCACCCATTCTCACGCTTCCAGATGGGACCGAGGGATTCTCAGTGTGTTGTGATGCTTCAGGAAGAGGTTTAGGATGTGTTTTGATGCAGCATGGGAAGGTAATAGCTTATGCGTCACGTCAACTTCGTGATCATGAGAGGAAATACCCGACCCATGACTTGGAGCTGGCAGCAGTAGTGTTTGCACTTAAGTTGTGGAGGCACTACTTGTATGGAGATAGGGTGGAGATTTTTACCGACGACAAGAGCCTGAAGTATGTGTTCACCCAGAAGGATCTTAACATGTGTCAGAGGAGATGGCTAAAGCTACTTGTGGATTATGACATCAACCTGCAGTATCATCCTGGGAAGGCCAACGTTATTGCATATGCATTGAGCAGAAGAGCCGGAGTTTATTTTCTGACAGCACAACCAGAGTTGTTAGTAGATCTTCAGAAGATAGGAATAGAAGTTGTCCTTCCTACCAGTGTGGCATTGATGGCCTGTATACAAGTTCAGTCAAGTATAGTTGAGAGGATCAAGTTAGCTCAGTCATCAGATTCTAAGCTTCAGCGGTTTAGGGCAGAATGTGTAGCAGGACGAAGACCAGAGTTACGTATCCATGAGGACGGTACACTTCGGCATGGGGGGCATCTTTGTGTACCTAGTGGTGATATCAGACAGGAGATAATGGCAGAAGCTCACAGTTCTCAGTATTCGATTCATCCGGGCGGTACGAAGATGTATCGTAATATCCGACAGCATTTTTGGTGGAATGGCATGAAGAGGGAGATAGCTCGATTTGTCTCTCGATGTTTGGTTTGCCAACAAGTTAAAGCTGAACATCAGAGACCAGCTGGACTTCTTCAACCCTTATCGATCCCAGAATGGAAATGGGAGTACATTACCATAGATTTTGTAACGGAATTACCGAGATCCCCAGCTGGAAGAGATGTTATCTGGGTTATAGTCGACAGACTTACCAAGGTAGCTCATTTTCTTCCTTTTAGGATTGGTCAGTCGATGGATCAGCTTGCAGAGATGTATCTCAGGCAGATAGTCAGGTTGCATGGAGTGCCAGTCAGTATCATATCAGACAGAGATTCAAGATTCACATCGCACTTTTGACAGAGTCTTCAGAAAAGTTTGGAGACTCGTCTCAAGTTCAGTTCAGCTTATCATCCGCAGACAGATGGTCAGTCAGAATGCACAATCTAGACTCTTGAAGATATATTACGGTCATGTACATTCGACTTCGATGGTTCATGGAAAGATCACCTGTATCTCGTGGAGTTCTCATATAACAACAGTTTTCACGCCAGTATCTAGATGGCACCCTTTGAGGCCTTGTACGGTAGAAAGTGCAGATCTCCTTTAGCTTGGGATGATATCGGCGAGAGGCAGATGCTTGGTCCAGAGATGATCACATGGACTATTGAGGTGGTCAGGCAAGCCAGAGATCATCTTCGAGTTGCGCAAGATCGCCAGCGTCATTGGGCCGATTCTCATCGGCGTCCCCTTGAATTTTCTGTCGGCGACCATGTATTTCTAAGGATCTCGCCTACCCATGGCATCATTCGTTTCGGCATACGAAAAAGCTTAGTCCTAGGTATATAGGGCCATTCGACATTCTAGAGCGAGTAGGAGATGTGTCCTATCGTCTCGTTCTTCCACCGTCGTTACGTGAGGTGCATAATGTCTTCCATGTATCCCAATTATGATGGTATATCCCGGATCTGAGTCATGTCTTTGATCATTCAGAATTGGTTATTGGTACCAACCTTTCGTATGAGGAGAGACCCGTATCCATATTGGATCGAAGAGAGAAGATACTCAAGAACAAGACTATCAAGCTAGTCCGTGTTGCTTGGGGTCATCACTCTTTGGATGAGTCAACGTGGGAGCATGAGGACGATATCCGATCGCGATATCCTGACCTGTTTGACTCGTGGGGTATAATGTCTTCCTTATGCCTCATGCCTTCGATTCCTTGCTTGCATGATTGATTGTTTGATTGATTGCTTAGTTATATCTTGCCTGTGATTAATATAGCTTGCCCCGGCATCTCTAGCCTCTTGATTAAATTCCGAGGACGAAATTCTTTTAAGGTGGGTAGTGTTGTCACCTCCATTTTCCGTTATGCGTATTTCCAGTATACGTGTACGGAATCTCGACCCGTAGTTAGACTTGTCTTGCTTAGCTTGATCCTGGTTTGATCTTGCCTTAGAATATTTTGGTTTCATCCTGGTTCGTCTTGGCTTGGTATATTTGGTTGGGCTTGGTTTGTTAAGACTTGGCCCAACATGCTCACCCCTCTTTATAAGCCACCAACCCCTTTCTCTCTCCTCATTCACTTCTTCATTTACTTCTTCTTCTTCCTCCATTAACTCTCTCCACCTACCAAGAGAGGCTTAGGCAAGTGCAACTTGCTTCATGGAGGAACTCAAATTTTATTATTCTATTGTCTTCCTCACGAGATTCTAAGACACTTTAGTACTCAGCATTTTTAATTTCTATGGTTCATTTCATGTAGATCTAAGTTTGTTGTATTTTCAGATTTTTTGGGTTTTGATCTACCAAACTTTGTTATTTTCAAGTTTTGATTGTTCCATGTTGTAGAGAATTTCATTCTACCCTATTTTGACCTATGGAAGTCCAGATTTGGGCTTGGATTGAAGGTTGGGAAGTCTGGGGAACCCCCAACGTCTCAGGTTCTTCTTCTTAGAAAGTTAGAGAAGAAGAATAGTGCTTGACCGCATGGCTTTTTTATGCGGCAAGTCCCCTGCGGCTCCCTTTAGCCGCATGGTTTTGGCAGCCTTAGCCGCATGGCTTTGGTTGGCTTAGCCGCATGGCTTTGGTTGGCTTAGCCGTATGAGCCTGTTTCCCCTTAGCCGTATGGCCCTTGCCGCATATGCATGTTTCCCCTTGCCGCATAAGCTTGTTCCCCTAAGCCGCATGAGTCTGGTCCTCCTTGCCGCATTATCCCCTTTGGCCGTATGACCCTCCTTCAACCCTGCAGCATGAGACCCTCATCTATGGCCGCATGACCCTCTTTCAACCCTGTCATATGAGACCCTTATCTATTGTCGCATGACTCTCATCCACCTTGCCGCATGAGCCTGTTTTTCCCTGCCGCATGGCCCTGTTTCCTCTGCCGCATGAGACCTCCATCCCTTACCGCGTGGCTGCTTGCCGCATGGCTCTTCCCGTAGCCCTTGCACCTTTTACTACTTTAATAGTTACATTTATGCTTATGTCTCACGACCCTCTGTGTAACTTGGGTCCTTGATGGAATGCTTATACCATGTTAATTCTGCACATGTTCCAAGAACACGATAGTGACCCGTCGTGGTGCACTCATGACAAGTAACATGACATGATAGTGGCCCGTCGTGGCACACTCTTGATAAGTAAACCTGACATGATATACCTCGATATGCTGTTGCGACGGCTGACCTGACATGACAAGAGTGAATGACCTGGACACCGTAGGCGATTGTGTTTGTATAAATAAACCCATATTGTCTTGCATCATGTCCAGGATAGGGACCCCTGAGTACCACGGTCAGGGGTGCCTACTGAAATTGACTAAGGCTAATAACTAGAATAATCCAGTAGTCATAAAGAGATTTCCCAGCTACAGGCAATCCTGTTATCTGGACACCCCATCATGGGATCTGTAGCCTGTCGTCGAGTATGGCACATTTCCAGCACACTGTCATGTGTTGTACCCTTCAAGCTACTTAAAGGTATATACGTTTCCTGGACGATGTACCCACATGAACTCAACCCCTAATTTGTGTTCGGATAGCCTAGATGGTCTGCAGGACTTATGGCTGTTGGAACAATCTCATTGCATCTTGCTAGTAATTAGGCCTGTGATAACCCTAGTTAGTTAAAGTATCAAGCTCTACTTATTGTTTGGCCGTGATTGATTGGATGGAGTCTAACCCAGTCTAGTCTTGTCCTGATCCTGTACAAGATTGTTACATGACCTGAATGCTTGTGCTTTACCTTATCGATAAATGGAGGGAAACCAAGTTCCATTCATACGAAGGGTTACAACCCCGGTCCTTGTTTGGTTTAAGGGTTGTAACTTGGTTATCTGAATAGCTCCATGGTCATCCTATCGTATATCATCATAATTTTCTAATTTCCCATCTTTTATTATATAACTATGTTTTGTGCTAATTGCTGGTTTTAGTTCTGAAGTGAAGCCTTCTTGTGGCACTTGCTCTTTCTGGGATCTGATCTAGCTGGTTTTGCATGGCCAGATATCGGAGCAGCTCCAGAGGATCCCCCTACCTTCCAGCCAGATGGTGACCACCAGGCGTAACCCTGGCAACGAGTGGATTTTATTTTGGCTCTCCCACTCTATTGTAAAAGTATTCTTTTGAGGCATTTAGCCGAGGAGCACGTGTTAGCTCGATTGCACTTTACTTACTGTCTACCTATGGGCTGTAACATGATTGACAAATCCTATGGTTGATCATGTATGACTGAAACTCTTGCTAGTCTTCGTACTTTGTACGACTAGCTTCATGATCATCCAAATATGTAATGTATGAGATGCCTTACTATTGTATATTTGGTGCTATGACATCTTGTAACTGCTATTACTTGTTGAGATTGAGACAATAGGCTATTCATGACCATAAGAGACTACTGGCTTGTAGTTAAACCCTCATGTATCTAGACAGCAGTGACCGTATAGCGAGGTAGGTTGCACTTCAATATACGTAGCTGGCTGTGTCCGCCCCCGCTCGCCAGTATTCTGGTTCTGGGGCATGACAATAACTATCTTCTTTTGTTCCTTTAAAGCTACACATCATGTATGTACCCTCAATATACCTTCAGAACATTTTCTTATATAACGGTTAAAAAATTGGATGAAAGAAGCATGTTTTAGTCCATTGATTAGAAGATATCCATGTATCAGACTACTGGCAAAGCTGGATTATTTCACTTGCCAAGGTAATTGAGATTTGACAGCTTCACCTGTCTAATGAGATTTAAATTCGTGAGGTTATTTCCTGGCAGCGGGGGGAAGGCGGGAGAGAGGAAGTGTTCCATCTATTCCACGGGGTATTAGCTTTCAACCAAATCCAAGTAAGGACATAGTTCTAAATAGAGAAAAGGCCAATGGTGAAACAGACAAATGAAAAAATTATGAAAAGCATTAGTAGATAAACTCGACTTTTAGAACAGCTAATATGGATCAATACACAGAAAGGGATAAAATGAGGAAAATCTATTCTCTATGGAAAGGTGAAACCACCACTGAGGGATGGTCTATTGGTAGCACTGGTAACGAAGAGGAGGGAGCATGGTTCAAATTCCAGCTTGTGCAAAAATAAATGGAAGGGGGTCTTGGTGCTACTAGCCTAGGGCAGGGACGGACATTAACGATTGGTCTCCTCTCAAAAAAAAAGGAAAGAAAAAGAAAAAAGTAGAAGAGCAAATTGTAAACATAATTTGAAAAGCAAGCTGGGATATTGTCAAGTATAAGAGATAAGTTGAAAGCCATACCTTAACTTGTTTGATTTGGACCATGCCACTCATATCGAGGTTCTCTTGAAGTATGGTGATCAAATTGTAGAACTCCTGGGACATAAGAGATACACTGGGACTGCTATATGAGGGAGGAGTTGATGATTAACTATAACCAGATCTGCCAATTGAACTTGGGTTCTCAAAACCAGTTATTTCAAATCCATGTCGAGGAACTCTGGGGTCATGCATATGTGCTCTAGGCCTGGTGAAGGAAGGTGGGTCCATCGGATATCCACAGCCAGGTCTTCCTCCAGCGACAGGACTCTCAAGCTGGGATTGGACTTATACTTGTTAATAGAGTATGAGTGAATTATTGGCTATCTAATTACAAAATAATACCTGTAGTAGGTCTTCCCCTTAGCATTCCATAATGTTGTCGATGTCTCTGTTCAACTGGAAACTGGGGAGAACGGTTTGGCAACTACACAATCAAAGAAAGAAAAATAAATATGCATATGAAAATATAACACTCACGAAGGAAATTTTTTTATATGAAAATAATACCTGTAGTAGGTCTTCCTGGACCATTCACTCCACATTAGACTGTAATTAGGGAAGGATTTTGTTGGAGCTTCATATGGTCTTAAAAATAGATACAATCATGTTATAAAGATTGTGTTTCTTGGTCCAAAATGAAATAAACCTCGTTTAATAAAAATAGAAAATGGAAACTAAATGCAAGTACAAACAGACCTTCTAAACATGACAAATAGAAATTGGTGAGGTTAATGTAATATAATTGAGAAGAATACCACATACCTTTATGGATACATTATCGTGGGTGAAACAAGTAAATGGCGGTCCAAATAAACTGACAAAATTGGGGGAGAACCAGAACTGTCATCTCCAAAATGGCATGCACATAGACAAGTTTATAAACTTTCGAGAATTACCTACAAAGACCACACGTTAATGGATTTGTCACTGCTGCCAATGTATGGATACCCTCCTGAAATGGCCAAGGCATGAACGTCACTATAACACCAGCACCCCCATCAGAGGATCGTTATTGTATGTTTAGCCTGGCCAATACCCCCATCAGAGTAGCATTGTTGTATATTGTTGGTTCAGGCTGCTCATAATGATCAAATTGTTATAAACAATGTCTACATGAAAGACACTCCTAGCACAAATATAGTATGATTTTACCATTTGAAAAATTGGAAAATAAAACTGTCATTTGGAAAATTGGAAAATAAAAGAACAATTTTCAAGTAAGTTACAGTGCTCTCGGGCCAAATTCAATTATTCAATGCATGAATCCAAAATACATGTACCTCTGGCGTGCATGTACCTCACCATTAGAATCATAAATTAAACCATCACAAATATAATTATGATTTACATTAGTCTGAATAATGTACAAAAGAAATCTATGTATTAGTAATATGATTTTACATATACATCAAGCAGTCATGATATATAACTTTTATTGGCCATAATAAATATTAGGTTTCAAACCTAAGTATTTCACAATCAAGTATATATGATTTTAGTCCGTTCAAGACCAAGGAACCAATTTACAACTTTGTAATTTGACATAAACCTAACATCACAATGAACGTCAAAAATTGACGTGCCACATATAGTGTGTGAATGAGTTCATAGAAAAAGAATCAGGAAGGCACCATATATGTTATTTATTAATTTTTGGATAATTCCAAAATAAGAGGGATTAACATCAAACTATCAAAGTATGTGTTTCTTAGTAAATTTAAGACCAATTAACGTTACAACTCTATATTAATGATCTTGTAAACCTGACATCAAGATGAACATAAAATTTTATGTGGCATCTATATTGAGTCAAGTATGTAAACATTTTGATCTCTTAGAAGAAGAATCATAGAAAGCACCATATACCTTATATTCATTGCACAACTAGAAAATAAGAAAAGTAAAGGTCTCCTATCAAAGTCGATTCTTCAATATCTCAACCAGTTCCGGCAAATGTTTTAATCGAAACATGTAAATGCTGACACACATGTATGTCTATAGAGCAAATTAAATATTTCACTATCAAAGTAGAAAAACCAGAAAACATCATGATATTAATTGTCATTTACATTATATGATTATGTCTAGGTAAATTATTCTCAACAGTATCTACATACTAAATTGATAGAACTTTACCTATACATGATAGGTCCAGTCATGTACAATATATATTTGATACCACATTTTATCATTTATCCATGTTCATCTATGCCTACTTGGTAGGTCTAAGAACTGGCCGGAGCAGATGAACAAAAACTCTCAAATTTATGATGAACATAAACTCTCAAATTAACTTCCATAATTCATTTTCAAGAATCACAATGTTGACGATGGACATAAACTCTCGAATTGGCCTCCATAAATATGTTTATTCCTTCACAAGGGTAATTACTAATTAGAGAATTCAAAAACATAAATTTTAGTGTTTTAGGGTTTGAGAGAAGAGAACCTTGAGACCGCCGTCAACCTCGTCGCACCGCCGTCCTTGTTGTTCTGTTGTCAGCCGTGTCGTGCCATCGTAAGGCTGACCGTGCCTCATTAGACTCGCTTTCCTTCCGTCAGCCTTCGACTCGCTGTCTTTCTGTCGTCGTCAGACTCGCTGTGCACCGTAGCAGAATGAGGGGTGAGAGAGAAGTGGATCGCTGTAGAGAGAGGGAGAGTGGTGACGGGAAACCAAATGATATTGATCGAGGGAAAAAGAATGGTGACCGCGCAACGAATTTTTTTGAGGGAAATGGTAAAAAATTGAGGGAAAAGGAAAAGTTGTGGGGGAAGCAGCCGAAAAATTAGAAGACCTTATTTTTGGAAAAGTAGTTTTTAATATCTTTTGTCACAAAATTATTTTCTTTGGCTAAAGATTTTTTTTTCAAGTTTTTTTTTCCGTCAAATCTGTTGCCACTTAAATAAAGTCGTCTAAGAATATTCATCCCCGCACAAAATTTGGTAGAAAATTTAGTATTCTCGCTCTACTTTAGGCGAGGAATATTGTACGTAGTCATCTTAGATTTTTTTTTGTGACCAAATATTGGTCGGCCCAAATTAATTAATAGTCGCTAGAGAATTCGTAATTATTTTTGTCAATATGGAGAATTTCAGGCGATAACTACATTGTTTAGTCGCTAAAGACCAATTTGAGCGACTAAATTATTTTTGTCGTCCCAAATTTTGTGGCCTAAAGCCCTTATCCTTGTAGTAATGGAATAAGGGTCTGTAATGAACCTCTGGGATAATTTGAGAATGAGCACGATATTGGTTATATGCGGATCGCGAATCCCAAGTCCACCTTGAAATTTTGGTTTTGTGAATGTAGACCAAGATTAGAATGAATTTTGTAATGCCCCAGTCCCAAAATACGTAGGACTAAGAACGTAGACATGCCAGCTGTATGCATACGATGTACACTCCAATATATGGAAACCTCGTATGAATACATAAGCTGTAAAATACAGTAGAACCACAACAAACTAATCTTATCCACAAAATATAAGAATAAAAGATATCATAAAATTAACTATGAATTGTTATTTGTACATGTAGTTGGGCGGAGACAAATCCACTACCAACAAGTAAGGAAAGATATACATGATATACAAAAGAATGATTTTGGCGAGCGAAGCGAAGACGATCAAAGTGCAATCATCCTCGAAGAAATAGAGATGATCATGGCCACGGCTAAAACACCTACGAAAGATAAGAGCACACACCTGGCGAGATAATCAGGGCCTCAGAGGGACGTAACAAGACACATAATATCATGCCATATAAACTGAATAAATATTGCTCAAATAAATAAGTCAATTGAATTTTAACATGGTCCAATACACACCTATTGAACTAGCTTACCATCCCCCCAACCAAACAAGGACAGGAGATGGTAAACTAATTCACGATGACGTATCTTTCCATGCTATGAATCCAATATGGTATCTGGACCCCAACAAGGTTCAATACCTTCTCATCGAAGTAGTAAGTCACACCTACAACCAAACAAGGACAAGATATGACGAACTAATCCGCGACAAGTTATTGTTCCAAGCCACGGTCAGATACAAATACCCAAACCAAAAGTACTCATACCTAACGGATAAGGTAGCCTAACCGTTCTAAGTGAAATGTAGTTAAGAACAATCCTTCCTACACATGGGCCCTGGCTAAACTGGGATCGGCGTAGTCCCCCCTTTGGGGCACCAGAGGCCCAATCAATAAGAGCATGACGTCCGCAGAACGCCAGTGGCCGTCAGTAATCATGGGTCATCAACCCCATATCTCCAGCGGAGCTTTCTGGTCACAAGAGAAAGTGCATCGAAGTCCATACGCTAAGGAATTATCCTTCCCGTCCAATGCATACTATGTTGTATCCACAACAGAAAACCTCTATAACCGCTAAGACAAACTAGCATGCAACCTCTATTAGCGGTTATTCCTATCGCATGGCTTATACGTACCGGTGGTCAGCCAGTCACACATGTTCGTATTCTACATGCGACACACAACTTCGTGGTACAACGTATCAAGGCCAATAAATGTAACACAAGGTGGTCCCTTAAATCAAGGTTTAATATGTAAGAAAAATAATACATAGCAGAAAATATAAATGAACAGTAAGTTCTAACAGGTTATGCCATGTATCACAGTTTATTTTACATAAAAAAATAATGAATAATGCATGAAATATGAGCTAAAATAAATAAACAGCAAATAGCAAGGTGCCTTGCCTGGTAGGACGCCTTGTGTGCTGCAATGATCAAGGTGGCAAGAACTGCGACTTCGGTAACAAGTACACAAGGTGACCTCTGTTGATGGCACGGACAGTTCCATTGGGTCCAGAAGGGTCAAATTAGTTGGGGTGGACATAAGGTAGTATAGAATTGGTAAGGAAATAGAAAAGATGGGCTGGGGCATGGACATGAGAATGATCGATAGAAATTTGGATAACTAATATGTATGTTTTTAGAAAATATTTTATAATACTTGAAATATAATTTATTAGTCAAAATATGTTGTCAATTAAATATCCAAAAAATCAAAAGTCGTTTTAAGGCAAAACTGTAAGTTTGTCAACATACTATTCTACGCTGAAACCTCTGTCTTATAAATCAAAATATTTTAAGCGAAATAAAATAATATTAGAAAATTTATTTAAGGCTAAGAAACATGTTTTGTAAAAATAACATCTTGATAAAAATCTATACTTTACTGACTATTCAAAAATTGAGAAATGTTTATAACAAAAAAATAATTTATATATATCACAATTTGGAAACTACATTTTATTAGTCCAAAATATTTTTAGGCTAGAAATTCTACGTTTGTCAAAATACGATTTGTAGGTAGAAAAACTATGATTTTATTAGTCAGGAATATTTTTAGATAAATACTTGGAAAAGCTAGAAAAATTCTTTTAGGGTTAAAACTTAATTTGTCAAAATAAATTTTGAAAATATTATTTATCTATTTATTCAATAAAACAGAATAATAATAATAATGATAATAATAATAATAACAATAATAATAATAATAGTAATAATAACAATAATAATAATAATAATAATAATAATAATAATAACAGTACATGTACTGTTGTGTTCTCTCTTTTCGAGAGAGAGAGAGTGATTGATTGAAAAAAAAACATAGAACAACAGTTAGCAGAAGAAGTCTGAGAGAGAGAGAGAAAGATTGATAAAAAATAAAGAAATAGAAGGAGGAGGAGAGTGAGAAAGAGGGAATAAGGAGGGCGGGTGAGACAGAGGGAGAGAGAGTGAGCGCGAGAGGGAGAGAGGAGCCACTGAGCCGGAGAAAGGAGAAGAAGTGAGGGGCGGAGAAGGAGTGCAACGCCGGTGGCGCGCGAGCACACGACGACGGAGGCTGCGCTCGCGGAGGCGGAGGCGGCAGAGAGGGGTTTTCTTGGTGGGGCCGAGCTCACTGGTCGCGAGCGGAGGAGCGAGGAAACGGCCAGCGGAAACAGATCGGAGAGCACAGCGGCGAGAAGGACGGCGCGCTGGAGGTCGGGGCTGGGCAGATCCGGCGGAGGGTTTTGGGGAGTCGTCGGTCAGGGCTTGTCGGCGGGTGGAGAAGGCGGACGCGCCAGGTGGGTTCGCCGCTGCAAGCGCGGCTGAGGCGGAGCCCGGGGCGAAGCCGGTGTCAGCACGACGTCGGAGATTCCATCCGGTGGCGCGCGGTGGTCCCAAGAAGAGGGGAGGTGACGCAACCGCGGCTCCAGTCATTGGCGGAGGCGTGGCAGTACGGCGGACAGGTAAGGGGTTTGTCTTTTATTTTTGGTGGTGGTGGTATTAATTTGGGGTTTAGGGGTGGACCGCCGGAGGTGGGTCGGCCGGTCGCGGTAGCAGGGTTGATGAAATACGGTGATGGTGGTGACGATGTGGATGTCGTGCGTGGCTTTGGCATTTTGGTCGGAGGTTAGATGGGTTGGACGGTGAGTCAGGCTTGGCCATGCAAGGTAGTTCTGTTTGCTTGGTTTCCTATCCGAGGAGGCGACAGGGGTGGCGGGTTTGACGGGTTGGTAGTGGCAATAGCGGTCGGGACATGGAATGGTGGCAGTGGTACACTACTAAAATATGCTATATTAGCGACGTTGTTTAGCGACGGAATAAAATACTGTCGCTAAATATGTAATATAGTGAATCCCTTCTATTGACATCGTAAAATGTTACTGAATAGCGACGTTCAGCGTCAGTAGATAAATTACGTCGCAGAATAGCGACGTTCAGCGACATATTATTAAAATATGTCGCCACATATTAAAATGGTTGCGACGTGTAGTGACGTCGACTGTTGACGTCGCTAACTTTTTTACTTAGGGCACAGACTGTTTCCTTTTTCCCCCTCACTCGAAAATTTTATAATTTTTATTTTCCCTCGAGCTCTCGGCGACTCCCTCCCCCCCCCGGCGACTCCCTCTCCCCCCCTCCCCCGGCGACCCCTACCCCCCCTCCCCCCCCGTCGAGCTCCTCCTCCTCGAGCTCCTCCTCCCCCAATCCATTTTCCCTCGAGCTCTCGGCGACTCCCTCCCCCCCCCCCCCCGGCGACTCCCTTCCCCCCCCCCCCGGCGACCCCTACCCCCCCCCGTCGAGCTCCTCCTTCTCGAGCTCCCCCTCCCCCAATCCGAGCTACTCCTCCTCTCCGGTAAACCCTAACCTAACTCCTCCTCCTCCTTCTCTTCCACACACACACACACACACACAGAGACACACACACACACATGGACACACGGACACACACACACATACACGAACACACGGACACACACACACACACACAGACACACACGGACACACACACAGCTATTGTGTGTGTTTGAGTAGGGATGGCAACTTCCTCCGAACCAAACGGGGACCCGAATTTTTTTCCCCGATGGGGACGGGTTTGGGGATATAAAAATAGGGATGGGGACGGGAATGGGAATTAAACAAAATCCCTGATAACAGTAACAACAAGGCTCATGTATCCGAGCATGAACCTACCCTACATATAGGAAGGCCACAGACTAGTACAAACCAGGTGGGATTTCGAAGGCATGTTAGGCATGAACTCCTCTTTGATACCCATTAGGCAATAATAGGTGAACTTTCCTTTATATTCAAACTGATACCAAGTCAATGCAAGAGTGTCCATGTTATGTTATAAGGTTTTCACCTAGATATCAGATTTGACTAGCATATCTAGGTAGCAATTGGTACCAGAGAGTGCTGATACCAAGTCACTGCAAGAGTGCACATGACTTGGGGCTATGTACTAGCAGACCTGTAAATAGGTGCCTGTGTGAGTAGAAGGGTCTGTAGCAATTTGAAGGATAAGTAGGATTTAATTCATTCCTTTGTATAAGTATTCACTTGTAGAAAAGTTGGCCATGGTGATGTTCCCAGTTCTAGTTAGGAACCTCATATGGGGCTCTGATACCTGGTAATGCCTAGGGACAGGTTAAGCCTCAGGATATTAGGCACTGGAGTAGGCTTATGCATAATGTTTTAAAGTACATGATAGTATCTGATTTGAGATACTTGCAGCAGACAGTTAGTAAGGAGTGGTTTACAATCATAGAGTATATGGGTGTTTAGGTATGGGCTCGAACCAGAGTGGGTAAGTTGGTATTAGGACATCAAAGTCTTGTGTACTATCAAATAGGCTTAGAGGGTAGGTGCTTGTACCCACTATTATTGTAATTGCCAAGTGTAGGTAAGGATTGGATATCTCAAGATACTAAGTTATAAGGTAAATATAGCTACACATACATGTGTGTGTGTGTGTAGATTTGAGAGTAACTGATTAGTGTGTGATACTAAATGTATATGGGGATATAGATATTAGTGTGTGTATGCATTAGCTATAGGTTTGTGTAGTGTTTGAGAGTGTGTAAGTGTGTGTAATATTAAGGTATATATATATATATATATATATATATATATATATATATATATATATATATATATATATATATATATATATATATATATATATATATATATAACAATTATGTGTGTCTATGTGAGTATAGTAGAGTAGTGTGTGAGTGTGTAGTATAGGCTTGAGTATATGTCCAGAGGGTGTTCAGTCGAGTGTCATTCAATCTAGTATACTATTTATTTACCTCTATACCATACTAGGAGACTTATTTAGTACTAGTTGTGGTTGTAATTAGTTGATATTATATTCAACTCTTGTCAATAATGTCTTTGACTTTGTCATGGGATCTTAGATATCGGTTGTAGATGACATTATATATATATGGTCTGGCGATATCAAAACGAATCTAGTGTGTCTGAATGAGATATCGGTTGTAGGTGACATTATATTCATGGGGTCATTGACTTTGTCATGGGGTCTTAGATATCGGTTGTAGGTGACATTATATTCAAGTCTTGAAAATTGATGTTAAGACAATTTTCAACTTGACCCTGGCGATATCGAAACGAATCTAGTGTGTCTGAATGAGATTGGCATCAGTAAGAATCGATAGCGTATGTGTACACGTTGGATGCACAAGAACTTATGTGTGATATAGCATGGTTATTAGTAACTGTTCGCTACTAATGTGTGTCCCATAATAAGACATAATATACGAATTTGTGCCTATTGGATAATGTGTGTCCATCTTTGCAGAATTATTTCCAAATGGATATGAATTACTACTTGCGGAATCGTTCATGGATGTACAATCGTCGTCCTGATGATATGTGTGGTGTACGGGGTGAATACATAGCGGGAGTAGAGCAGTTCCTGCAGTTTGCTAAGGCGTTCCTACAGTACATAGACGGCACCAAAATTAAGTGTCCGTGTGTGAAATATCGTAAGATGAAATATTATCCAGAAGTGGAAGTGACATATCATTTGTACTCGAGGGGTTTCACGCCTAATTACTATCAGTGGACCGCACACGAAGAACTTGTGTCTTTAGCATCAGAGCCGGAGCCTTATGTTGAGCCGTATATGCATGTGGGACCTAATTTTGTTTCAGATAATCATGCATACGACGACGGGTACGTGAACATGGTTTTCGACGCTGCGGGGCCTAGTTTCGTTCATGATGCAGCTGAGGAGGCACCGAACTGCAAAGTTCATGGAGTTGCTGGAGAATGCAAGGACTCCATTGTATCCTGGTTGTGAGGATCATTCACCGTTGGAGGTGGTTACAAGACTGTTGAGCATTAAGTCAGATTTTAACATGTCGTAAGAATGCTACAACCGAGTGTTGGAGTTGATTATAGAGATCTTGCCGGCGGGTGCTAAGTTACCTAAAGACTTTTATCGGTCTAAGAGGATGGTGAGATCGCTCTGGATGGGATACGAGAAAATCGATTCTTGTCGCAATGGGTGCATGTTGTACTACAAAGATGACAATGACGCAGATTTTGTGGTGCTGATCGCTATAAGACAACTAGTACAGGAAGGTCTACCGGTGCAAGAAGATCGACCGATTCAATGCACTACTTGCCTTTAACGCCGCGGTTGCAAAGATTATTTATGGTGAAAGAGACAGCCAAAAATATGAGTTGGCACATACGAGAACAAATTGAAGGAGTATTGGATCACCCATTCGATGGAGAAGCATGGAAGCATTTTGATCGAGTGTATCCTGATTTTGCTTCAGATCCGCGTAATGTCAGGTTGGGGCTATCTTCTGATAGTTTTACTCCTTTTGGTCTTTCGGGATTCCAGTATTCGTGCTGGCCTGTGATTGAAACTCCGTATAACCTACCGCCTTGGATGTGCATGAAGACTCAGTACATATTTCTAACCGTTATAATTCCTGGTCCGAACAATCCCAAGAGGAACATTGATGTGTACTTACAGCCTTTGATAGATTAGTTGAATCAGTTATGGGAAGTAGGCGCTAACACGTACGATATTTCCAGGAAGCAAAATTTTTAGATGAAGTGTCACGCCCCAGAACCAGAATACTGGAGAGTGGGAGAATGACTCAGCCAGCTACGTATTACGGGTAGATAAATACCGTATAATACGATCAATGCTGTCTAATAAGACGAGGGGGTGCATACTACATAAAGTCTCACTATGGTCACTTCATATCTATTGTCTCAATCATTCAAACAAGAAACAGAAATAGAGAACATGTGAGATAAAGCAGTAAGGCGTCCCAAATGCTCAGTCAAAATGTTCTTGATATCTGGCTTTACAAAACACAGCCAAATAATGTAGTAAGTATACACAATTGTTATCAGCTGCAGCCTGACTTAGTTACAATTATACAAAAGTAGGTACAAGACAATCCGACTAACATGTCGGTGCCAAACGGCAAGTATAAAGTAAATAACAAAAACGAGCGGGGAAGTAAGAAACCCACTCGAGTCCTCCTGCGATCATCCCTCTAGTATTGACCATCTTGGAGGTAGAAGTAAGTTGGATCCTCGGGGACCGGCTCTAAATCTGGCCATGTAAAACCAGAGAGGTTAGACCTCTAATAGCAAGTACTGCAAGGAAGCACGATATGAGGAATGAAGCCAGTAAGAAGAGAATATGATAATAGATCTCTGCTATCTACTAGGATTCATATAACATCACGATACTTCGAACCAACCTTCCAACCAAACAAGGACAGAAGTTGGCCCGTCATGTCCTGACATTCTGATCATCTCAGCTAGGTAACAGAGTAGGTACAGTACACAAACAAATCTACTTAAACGGCCATGCAACTACTACGGCTTGCTACGGTGAGTTCCAAGTTATCCTGGAATTATGCAATAAAGGATTCCTCAGTTCTTACTATGTGCAAGCAAGGCTAGTCTATCCAATCAATCAATTGCGCCAATCATGTATTTAGACGAGTCCCAGCGGGATGCCCGTCGTTAGTATACCATGTACATTTTAAATAATATAAGCGGATACCGCTCCCTGCCCGTGTGGCAGATTTGCAGTATCTGTGGGAACCAGCCGGCCTGTCGGGTACTTAATAGTCCCAAGAGGGCTGCCATGTAAGAACTCGGGAATCCATCCTCTCCATGCAATCATTATTTTATTTAACTTAATAGCCTTTATGTTAAGCGAAATCACATGCCGTGGATCATGGTCATTCGAATGAGTACTTTCGTACGGGGTACGATATGCACAACTCTACAACGATACCCGTGCGATTAGGTTGTAGGTCTTATATAGCGTAATACAACAATCAAAACTAACCACGGATTAATCATTCCTTGACCATAAAGTACACATGCTGCTTTTGTAAAATAAATTGAAACCTGCATGTGTCTGTATACCAATATTCAGGATCAGTCAATCGATTACAATAGTTCATGATATGAACGTGTCTCATTCATTTAATTCAATAAGACGACTAGCTAGTCTCTTAGTTCCAACTAGAAATGCATGATCAATTTACTAAATCAAGATAACAATCCCTGTTTATTAATGTCAAGACAATAATTAATGTTAATAAATGCCAAGTTAATCAATCAATGGTAATAAATGTCAATCAATGTCAATCAATATCAATTTGAAACAAGAATCAGCCAAAAAGGCATTATGGCCAGCATTCATGCGGCTGGGAAATTATTAATTCATGCGGCCGAAAATGAATGGGTTACATGCGGCTGGACAAGGGTGATTCCATGCGGCCGGAACAGAATAGTCTCATGCGGCCAAAAAAGCCCTATGCATCTAGAAACCAAAGGGGTCTCATGCGGCTACGGGCAACATACGCCCATGCGGCCAGGGGAAATTCCATGCGGCTGAATAGGTGCAAGCCTATATGCGGCTAAGAAGTCACGCGATGCCATGCGGCTGAGAATGATCAGCGCCATGCGGCTGAAATGGGTGCAAGCCTATATGCGGCAGATAAGTCTCATGTGGTCAGATAACTCTATACGGCTTGGGCTGATCTTTATGCGGCAAGCGGCCGATCAAGCTCATGCGGCTGACTAAGCCCATGCGACTGACTAAGCCCATGCGGCTGACTAAGCCCATGCGGCCAAGGGAGACTTGCCGCATGAAAACTCATGCGGTCAAGCACTATTCTTCTTCTCCTCTTTTCCGAGAAAAAGAACCATAGGAAGTCATTGCTTCTAAGCTCCATAAATCCTTCATTCCAAGCCCAAATCCGGACTTCCATAGGTCAAAATTGGGTAAAACGAAATTCTCTACAACATGGAACCATCAAAACTTGAAGATAAAAAAGTTTACTAGATCAAAACTTAAGAAAACCAAAAATATATTAAACTTAGATCTACAAGAAATGAACCATGGAAATTGAAAATGCTAAGTACTAAAGAGGCTTAAGATCAAGTAAGGAAGATGACGGAACAATAATAATGGAGATCCATCAAGAAGCAAGTTTGGCACTTGCCTTGGAGGCTGAAGAGTTTATGAGGAAGAAGAAATGTAAGAAGAGTAATGGTGAAGTAATGAAGAGAGAGAAAGGGGATAGCTTTAAATGAAGGGGTGGTGGTAGGTGGGGGTTGTTTCGGTTCATGATGAACCAACATACTTAATCCAATCTAAGCCGAGCCCAAAGCATAGCTAAAGCAGAGTATAAAAGCAGGAAATAAAATACAGAAATAAAATTGTAGGAAATTAATTAACATAAAATTAAAGGAGATTTAATTACAGAACAATACATGATAAATATTAAATAAATATATTAAAGCAGTACATGTTTTAAAAAAAATACGTATTCTGGGAACGGAAAGTGACATGAAGGCAACCCTTATGTGGACCATCAACGACTTTTCAGCCTATGGAATGTTATCTGGATGGAGCACTCATGGCCGTCTCTCATGTCCGTATTGCATGGACCGTACTAAGGCTTTCCGCTTAAAATACGGAGGAAAACCGTGCTTCTTTGATTGTCATCGACAATTTTTGCCAAAAGATCATCCATTCAGAAGGAACAGGAATGCATCCGTGCCGGCGTTGTAGAGAAGGGTGATCCACCGCCAAGGTGGTACGGAGCCACGATATGGGAAGAGGTTAGAGATTTTTCAAGTGCTATCGAAGATCCTATAACTGGGTACAAGTGCGATGGATTTGGTAGAGATCATAACTGGACAAAGAGGAGCATATTCTGGGATATGCCATATTGGAGTACCAATCTGATCAGACATAATCTTGATGTCATGTATATTGAGAAGAATGTGTTTGATAACATAACTAATACTGTGATAGACGTAAAGGAAAAAACGAAAGACAATCCCAAGGCCAGGTTGGACTTAGAAGAAATATGCAAACGCTCCAGTCCCAAAATACGTAGGACTAGGAACGTAGATATGCCAGCTGTATGTATACGATGTACACTCCAATATATAGAAACCTTGTATGAATACATAAGCTGTAAAATAAAGTAGAACCACAACAAACTAATCTCATCCACAAAATATAAGAATAAAAGATATTATAAAATTAACTATGAATTGTCATTTGTACATGTAGTTGGGCGGAGACAAATCCAATACCAACAAGTAAGGAAAGATATACATGATATACAAAAGAATGATTTTGGCGAGCGAAGCGAAGACGATCAAAGTGCAATCATCCTCGAAGAAATAGAGATGATCATGGCCACGGCTAAAATACATGCGAAAGACAAGAGCACACACCTGGCGAGATAATCAGGGCCTCAGAGGGACGTAACAAGACACATATTATTATGCCATATAAACTGAATAAATATTGCTAAAATAAATAAGTCAATTGAATTATAACATGGTCCAATACACACCTATTGAACTAGCTTACCATCCCCCCAACCAAACAAGGACAGGAGATGGTAAACTAATTCACGATGACGTATCTTTCCATGCTATGAATCCAATATGGTATCCGGACCCCAACAAGGTTCAATACCTTCTCATCGAAGTAGTAAGTCACACCTACAACCAAACAAGGACAAGATGTGACGAACTAATCCGCGACAAGTTATTGTTCCAAGCCACGGTCAGATACAAGTATCCAAACCAAAAGTACTCATACCTAACGGATAAGGTAGCCTAACTGTTCTAAGTGAAATGTAGTTAAGAATAATCCTTCCTACGCATGGGCTCTGGCTAAACTGGGATCGGCGTAGTCCCCCCTTGGGACACCAGAGGCCCAATCAATAAAAGCATGACGTCCGCAGAATGCCAGTGGCCGTTAGTAATCATGGGTCATCAACCCCGTATCTCCAGCGGAGCTTCCGGGTCACAAGGGAAAGTGCATCGAAGCCCATACGCTAAGGAATTATCCTCCCCGCCCAATGCCTACTATATTGTATCTACAACAGAAAATCTCCATAACCGCTAAGGCAAACTAGCATGCAACATCTATTAGTGGTTATTTCTATCGCACGGCTTATACGTACCGGTGGCCAGCAGTCACGTATGTCCGTGTTCTACATGCGACACACAACTTCGTGGTACAACGTGTCAAGGCCAATGAATACAACACACAAGGTGGTCCCTTAAATCTAGGTTTAATATGTAAGAAAACTAGCAGAAAATATAACTGAAAAGTAAGTTCTAATAGGTTATGCCACGTATCACAGTTTATTTGCATAAAGAAAATAATGAATAATGCATGAAATATGAGCTAAAATAAATAAACAGCAAATGACAAGGTGCCTTGCCTGGTAGGACGGCTGGTGTGCTGCGATGATCAAGGTAGCACGAACTACGACTTCGGTAACAAGTACACAAGGTGATCTCTGCTGATGGCACGGACAGTTCCATTGGGTCCAGAATGGTCAAATTAGTTGGGGTGGACATAAGGTAGTATAGAATTGGTAAGGGAATAGAAAAGATGGGCTGGGGCATGGACATGAGAATGATCGATAGAAATTTGGATAACTAATATGTATGTTTTTAGAAAATATTTTATAATACTTGAAATATAACTTATTAGTCAAAATATGCTTTCAATTAAATATCTAAAAAATCAAAAGTCATTTTAAGGCAAAACTGTAAGTTTGTCAACATACTATTCTACGCTGAAACCTATGTCTTATAAATCAAAATATTTTAAGCGAAACAAAATACTATTAGAAAATTTATTTAAGGCTAAGAAACATGTTTTGTAAAAATAATATCTTGATAAAAATCTATACTTTACTGACTATTCAAAAATTGAGAAATGTTTATAACAAAAAAGTAATTTATATATATCACAATTTGGAAACTATATTTTATTAGTCCAAAATATTTTTAGGCTAGAAATTCTACGTTTGTCAAAATACGATTTGTAGGTAGAAAAACTATGTTTTTATTAGTCAGAAATATTTTTAGATAAATACTTAAAAAAGCTAGAAAAATCCTTTTAGGGTTAAAACTTAATTTGTCAAAATAAATTTGGAAAATATTATTTATCTATTTATTCAATAAAACAGAATAATAATAATAATAATAATAATAATAATAACAATAATAATAATAATAATAACAGTAATAACAATAATAATAATAATAATAATAATAATAGTACATGTACTTTTGTGTTCTCTCTTTTCGAGAGAGAGAGAGAGTGATTGATTGAAAAAAATAATGATAATAAAAAACATAGAACAACAGTTAGCAGAAGAAGTCTGAGAGAGAGAACGATTGATATAAAAAATAAAGAAACAGAAGGAGGAGGAGAGTGAGGAAGAGGGAATAAGGAGGGCGGGTGAAACAAAGGGAGAGAGAGTGAGCGCGAGAGGGAGAGAGAGTGAGCACGAGAGGGAGAGAGGAGCTACTGAGCCGGGGAAAGGGGAAAAAGTGAGGGGCGGAGAAGGAGAGCAACGCCGGTGGCGCACGAGCACGCGACGACGGAGGCTGCGCTCGCGGAGGCGGAGGCGGCAGAGAGGGGTTTTCTCGGTTGGGCGGAGCTCACTGGTCGCGAGCGGAGGAGCAGGGAAACGGCCGACGAAAACAGATCCGGGGGCACAACGGCGACGAGGGCGGCGCGCTGGAGGTCGGGGCTGGGCAGATCCGGCGGAGGGTTTTGGGGAGTCGTCGGTCAGGGCTCGTCGGCGGGCAGAGAAGACAGACGCACCAGGTGGGTTCGCCGCTGCAGGCGCGGCTGAGGCGGAGCCCGGCGCGAAGCCGGTGTCAGCACGACGCAGGCGATTCCATCCGGTGGTGCGTGGTGGTCCCAAGAAGAGGGGAGATGACGCAGCCGCGGCTCCAGTTATTGGCGGAGGCATGGCAGTACGGCGGACAGGTACGGGGTTTGTCTTTTATTTTTGGTGGTGGTGGTCTTAATTGGGGTTTAGGGGTGGACCGTCGGAGGTGGGGCGGCCGGTCGTGGTGGTGGGGTTGATTATATACGATGATGGTGGTGACGATGTGGATGTCGTACGTGGCTTTGGCATTTTGGTCGAAGGTTAGATGGGTTGGACGGTGATTCAGGCTTGGCCATGCAAGGTGGTTCTGTTTGCTTGGTTTCCTATCGGAGGAGGCGACAGGGGTGGCGGGTTTGACGGGTTGGTGGTGGCAATGGCGGTCGGGACAAGGAATGGTGGCAGTGGTAGTTTAGTGACGGGGTGGCGATGCTTGGTCGGTGTTGAGGTCCTGGCCGAAGGGTTGTGTCCGGGGCGATGGTAGGCAGAGGGAGGATGGAGTGGTTTCGGTGATGACAGATGTGGGCTGCCGCGGTGGTAGTGACAGCTAGTGCTGCGGTAGGAGTTGGGTTTGGCCGGAGGTGGGGTGCTGGTCGTGATGGCGGCCAATGATGATGGTGGGGGTGTTGGTTGGAGTCGAGAGAACAGTGGGGAGGTGGTCGTAGGGTTCAGGTTAGGTCAGGTATTGGATGAGTCGTGTCGGGGGCTTGTCCGACACGGAAGGATGAGGAGGTGTGTCCGGGATTGTCAGACAAGAAGTGTTATTTGTATATGTAAAAAGAAGTAACCTATTAGAAAGACACCCGGGGTCGGACCCGAGGCCGTCACGGCTGACACGGAAAAGGTTGGACACCGACACGATGCACAGGTTTTGTTTGTGGAAAAATTTATGAAATAATTATGGAGTAAATAATATGGAGGCTCCCCTATTTATAGGGTTGAGAAAAATCTTAGTAGATATGGATTAGGAATATTTAAACCCAAAAATAGATAATTCGCTACTTAATTTAAATCAAATTTAAGTCGATTCAATAATAATCCAAATCCAATTCTAATTTAAATCTAGATAATCTAAACTCAAATTAAATATAAATTCTATCTTTAAACTATTTAAATTCAATCCATAAAATCTAATCAAAGATTTAAATTGCCACAAAAATTTCAAAATATATTTTCTAAAAATACATATAATAATAATTTCGAAAACTATATTATTATTTAAAATAAACTAATAAAATATTTATGAAATATATGTATGTACGAAATTTTTTTATTTATTATTATAACTGTATGAACGAAAGACTTTTCATAAATAAAATAAATAAAATAATAACTTGGAAACTTTGGTACGATAGTTAAAATAACTAATATATATATTATTTTGAAACTATAAAAAATAGAAAAATATTTTTCTAAAAATATGTACGCTCGCACATATTCGTACTCGTCGAGCAACAAAAAAAATGAAATTACGCGCGCGACGTACAATGCAACTACGCGACGTACAAATACAAAATAAAAAAATCAGTACCAAATTTATAAAATAATAAAAATATAGTATAAATTTAGGGGTTTAATTTACAAATTTTATGATCCTGTTGTTTTCAGTTCCCCATCAGAAATCCCTTTGATGTTTGTATAAGGAGTTAGTGACAAACTTTGGGATGGTATAAGATGAAAAGTGGTATGTAGGGAGTGATGACAGTATGGATTTGATGAGTGTAGTACGAAAGGCATGGGATAAACCTCCTCTCTTCCAACCCTTGAGTTTACAGATACTAGTATGAAGGAGAACCGAGTAGGTTTTAGTTCTATTCTTCGATTGAAGGAGTTTATGACCAAGGTATTTGTCATGTGGATCCATAGGATGAATACCAAAAAGATTTGTAAAGAGTTGTCGCATATATGGGTCGATTTTCTTAGAGAAGAAAATAGAAGATCTGTCAAAGTTAACTCTTTGTCCAGACCATTGCTCGAAAGTTTAGATGATGATTTTTGCTTGGATAATATTATGAAGAGAGCACTTGCCAAATAAAAGTATATCGTTTGCAAATGCAAGATGGGAAAATGGTATAGGACAATGGTTCAACTTGATACTTTCATAGAGCATATTCCTCTCCATGATATGAATGAGTGTGGAAAGAATCTCCATGCAAATGATTTATTGTCACAACAAATTGTTGTTGTTCCTTCTTACTTGTACTTCATGCTTTCTAAAAGACATTACAGCCAAATATTTTGGCATGCTATAGAGATGCAACAATATCCTCTGCTTCTGTGGTAGAAAGTACCACAATTGGCTGCTTCTTTGAACTCCATGAAATTGCTCCACTACCAAGGTTGAAGACATAAGCAAAAGTGCTTCGAGAATCATCAACGCTTCCTCTAGACAGCTTATATATTCGAGTAGGCTGGAGTCTACTTGATACGTAGCTAGCATGTTTATGTATCATGGTCCTATATATTTTGAAACTAGGATGTTACATTTTTTGGTAGCCCATGCAGGTCAAGTTAGCCGTTTCGGTTATGTTACTATACGGAATGGACCTGTAACGCCCCAGTCCCAAAATACGTAGGACTAGGTACATAGACATGCCAGCTGTATACATACGAAGTATACTCCAATATATGGAAATCTCGTATGAATACATAAGCTGTAAAATGCAGTAAACCAAGAGTAATCTAATCTCATCCACGAAATATAAGAATAAAAGATGTCATATAATGATAATGAATTGTCATTGATACAAATAGTTGGGCGGAGTCAAATCCACTACCAACTATGAAAAGAAATACAAGATATACAAAAGAATAATTTTGGCTAGCGAAGCGAAGACGATCTAAGCGCAATCATCCTCGAAGAAATAGAGATGGTCACAGCTAGAGATAGAGCACCTGCGAAAGACAAGAACACACACCTGGAGAGATAACCAGGTCCTCAGAGGGATGTAACAAGACACATAATATCATGCCATATAAACTAAATAAATATGCTCAAATAAATAAGTCAATCGAATTATAACATTGTCCAATACATACCTATTGAACGAGCTTACCATCCCCCCAACCAAACAAGGACAGGAGATGGTAAACTAATTCACGGTGACGTATCTTTCCATGCTAGGAATCCAATATGGTATCCGGACCCCAACAAGGTTCAATACCTTTCATCGAAGTAGTAAGTCACATCTATAACCAAACATGGACAAGATGAGACGAACTAATTTGCGACAAGTTATTGTTCCAAGCCACGGTCAAATACAAGTACCCAAACCAAGAGTACTCATACCTAACGGATAGGGTAGCCTAACCGTTCTAAGTGAATGCAGTTTTAAGAACAGTTCATGGTCGTATGACTACCGGGTCAAGTCAAGAAATACCAATGCAGTACCTCAGTAGCGAGTCACAACACCATATACTATTCCTCAGTATCGAGCGAGTCAATAGCATATAGTCTACCTATCGTTCCTCAGTAGCGAGCGAGTCTACGATAGATAGGGTGGTAGTCAACTTCCAATCATGTTCTCCCCACCCAATGCCAACTCATAACTGCTAAGTCTTCTAGCATACAATTCTATTAGCAGTTATTTCCTAACGCACGCCTTATACGTACTGGTGGCCAGCCAATCATGCATGTCCGAGTCCTATATCTGACTCACAACAACGTGGTATAAATGTGTCAAGGCCTATGTATGCAACACACAAGGTGGTCCCTTAAATCTAGGTTTAATGTGTAAGAAAAATAATACATAGCAGGAGAATATAAATGAACAGCAAGTTCTAACAGGTTATGCCATGTATCACAGTTTATTTTGCATAAAGAAAATAATAAATAATGCATGAAATATGAGCTAAAATAATTAAACAGCAAATGGCAAGGTGTCTTGCCTGAGGGTGGTGCGAGATTAGCAAAATCAAACAATCAGAATCGTCAACACGAAAGTCAAAATCCACAAGGAGCTCCGGATGCTGAAACAAACATCACGAACGAGTTTGGAATAAAGATATGCCTAGAAAATGCCTGTCCAAAAGTCTAATTCTGGAACATGAGCAAAATTGTAATTTCGGATCAAAACGATGTCCGCCGTTGGACCCGCTTTGCACCGAAATGTGTGCCAAAGTCTATGGTCTCTAAAGTCATCAAACTACATGTCTACAGTTTCATTTTGAGGAGAGGAACTCAACGGTATGTCCAATTTTGGATTTCGATGAGCCGTGCACAAAATCGCCCGTTTGAGTGGGTTGCGGGCCCGCCAAAAATGGTTTCTGATTCGACCTTCTCAGAATCGAACCAAACTTGGCACACAGGACCAAAATTTCGATCTGGACCTGTTGGCGCAAGTTTCGTCTTGATTTGATGACTGTACACGAAGTTATGGGCAAGTTTGCAAAACGCCGATACGGGGATATCTCGACGGATACGCGTTGATTTCGTCGCGCACACGCGACGAAACTGAGTTTCGTCAGTTCCCACACGTCCGCAACGTCCATACCCGCCTTTCGATGCGTATAGCGCATGACCATGTTGCCCGATTTTTTGGGGCGCACGCCATATCGGACAAAATTCAGAAAATTAATACAATTAAAGACAGGTTTTTCCTCAACTTCAACATCAATCTACTTTTTACACGCAAATCGAAACGACTATCCAAAAGATGCGTTGCGATCTCGGTTATATTGTCTTTTACTGGTTTCAATTATTTCCTACAATACTTTACTGTACAGCAAAAAATTGACCGACAAGTTGTCGTCTCAAAACAGTTTTTAGTATTACAGAAAACAGGTTTTTCTTCAACTTCGTCTCGATTTTTCGAGCAAGTTGATGGGTTGTTTTCGAAATCCACCTGAGGATCTCGAAGAGGGTCAAGTCTACTTTTTAGAAAATTTTACGGATCGAAAATCGGTGCTACGAGTAAAAAGTTACGTCGTCGGGAAGTAGGGTACCTTGAGTGGGAAAACTGCTCCGTGGATGACGAAGGGCTGACTTTCGATGCTTCGTTCGTCGCACACAATTCTGTCGCTGGTGAAACGAACTCGTAAGCGAAGAGGGTATGTTCTGCTACAACTTTCGTTTTGGAAGTTTAGGATTTGAGGTCTGTGGAGGAAGTTATATATATAGCATGTTGGGGCAAAACCTAGTAATACTAGGATTAGTAATAATTTCTTATGTGCACCCATGGTGCTCGGTTTTGTTCTCACGTTAGCTTGCTGCTATGCAGCAAGCAAAGTAGAGGGTGGGGCCCCCCACTTTAAGTGGGTGGGTTTGTTTTATTTTTATTTCTTTCTTTTCTTTTCCTTTTTCTTTCTTTTCTTTTTATTTTTCTTTTTCTTTTCTTATCTCTTTTATATATAACTATATATCCAAAAAAAAACTATCTAAATTCAAATAACACTTTAAATGTCACATATCCAAATATTTAGTATATTTAAATATATCTACATATAATATAAATTCCATTCACAATAAACCAACTCAACATATTAATAATAATATTTAAATAGAATAAACATGTTTAATAAATCTCCAAAATAACTTCAATAATAATAAATTAATAAAATTGTTCCAATGGGTGCACTTATACCGCACACCCTTTTTTGGGTCCACAAAATATACTATTTTGTAAAATATTATTTAAATAATAAAATACCAATAATTGCACAAATAATTAAATGATTTAAAATTTGTACATGAAATTCTAAAATAATTTAGAAATTATTTTTATGTACATAAATATGTCTACATGGTCACTTTGGTCCCACCACATGCCTGCTTGGGCTTAAATTTGGTTCGGACCCAGTTCGGGCTGGTTTGGACAAACCGGGCCATCTAAAAACCAATAAAATAATATTTAATTAAAATACTATAAATAACTCAATTCACAATTTGGTCTGGTTTTCCTAGTTTGGACATTACCATGGCTAGGCTTCCCTCCGACATGGCTAGTACACTAGTCAAGGCTCACTGCTACATCTTCGTGCCAAAATTCATGGTAGTTTGGTGCTCCAAAACTCAACAATGGCTAAGGTCATTTCAAAAAAAACATAAATTGCATAAATTCATTTTTAAATCTAATAAAATAATAAAAATAATAAAAATAATAATTAAAAAAATAGGGATTTTACAGGACCTATTATAGGATAGTATATTAGGATGTCAATCTATAATTGTTTTGAAAATTCTTTTGATTTCTTCTATCGTCCTTAGAACTTGAAAATTGCATTCGATTATCTTTCTTGAACTCCTTACCATGAATTCTCGTATTTCCTTATTTCGGAAGGACGAATGCTCATGCTTGACACTTCTTTGGATTGTATTTTATCATAAGATAGAAGGTAGTTATTAGAACATCTTAAGCAGAATTGATTGTTTAAGGTAATAGGGGTTGGATAGACGTATCTATTAGATAGATCGAGTGGATTAATTAGATTGGCAGTATAGAATTAATATAGGCGACTTAATCCAATGAGAGACTCTAGGAGAAATGGACTACAACCATTCTACAATTTTACCTATGTTAAGAGATGGGGTAGAGGTATAACACAGTTTAATTTGGTTTAGTAAGAAAGATAAGATAGACCACTACCAAAATAAGTCATATTGGCGACGAATTTAGCGACTCCGAGTAATAACGTTGCTACTTTTTGTGTATTTAGCGACGTCTATAAAAGACGTCGTTAAACGTCACTATTAGCAACGTAGAGCGACGAGTAGCGACAAGCATTATTGTTTGGAAAGCAGATGTTGCGGTCTTGTCGCAAAACATCGTTGTTTTGTTTTATTTAGCGACGTTTTTTGACTCATACTTCTGTACGTCATCGTATCTTTAGTTTACAGCGACGTTTAGCGATGTCATTTTTAGACGTCGCTAAAAAGTTTCATATAGGGTTCAAGTGCCGATCGACTTTTTATTTTTTTACCCTAAATTTCCCTTTCCGCTCTCCGTCTGCAAATTTCCCTTCTCCTCTCGTCCCTCCGGCGACCCCCTCCCCGAGGCGACACCCTTCCCCGCGGCGACCCCCGTTCCTTCGACGTCCCCCTCCACCGTCGATTCCCCTCATCGACGTCGACCCGACCAGTCCCCTCCGCCGCTGTTCCAGCCCCGGCAACCCCGACCCGACTCCGTCCAAGGCAGGTAAACCCTAACCCTATCCCCCTCCTGACGTGCTGACACAGACACGATACAACACACGACACGAACACACACAGACACAACACACGACACGCACACACACAGACACGACACATACGCGCACACACGCTGACACGACACGACACACAACACGCACACACACAGACACGACATAGGGCAGTGAGCATGTTGACAAGTGCCACATTGGCATATGCCATGTGGCATTAATGCAGCAGCAACTTGCCTTGGCAAGGCTTGCATTAACTCAGGCTACAAGCCACGTAGACAGGGATTAGAGAAGTCAAGGGCTTTAGGAGATAGGGGAATCCCATTTGGAGCTTTAGTACAGGAAAATGCCTGAGTGAAGTGTGTATGTGTCGAGTGTGAGTGTGAGCAATGGTATCAGTTGGTATCAGTATAGTATCTTGGGGAGATGAGAGTGCCTATTTGAGTTAGTATGGTACTAGTGAGTGAATGTAGTTTAGGATCAATTAGGATATTTAGAAGTGAATGCGAGTATCCTATCTAAGAGTGTTAGTGTATTTGATTATCAGTATGTGTCAGATCTTAGTATTCCTAAGTAAGAGTGGGTATATGTGAGTGAGTGTCATTAGAGTGTTAGAGAGTTAGTTCAGTCCGTACCTAGAGTGTATAGAGTATCCTAGAAGTGTAGGTATGATTGGTACAGTATTTTGAGCCATTCTCTAGAAATTAATGCCAAGCCTTTTGGGCCTATCAGAGTTATAATTTTTTTCGGAAATCTAGTATAACGTTGATTGCCTCAAAAGGCTTACATAAGTAAGAGTGTATAGAGTGAGTATACTAGTAGTATATCGTAGTATCCTAGAGTATGTAGAGTGAGCTTCCCTACTTCCTTTCTTCTCATTCGGTTCATTGAGCCGACTATTCGACATCATAGGATATCTACCTCAACCTCACCCTAGAGAAGTGTGGAAATATTAATATTAACCAAGGTTCACAGTATCGGTTTCGGTATCGGTATCGTTATCGGTATCATTTACAGTTGATATCATGAATCTCATAGCTTCCGCTAGCAGAGCACAATGTAGAGCCAAACGTGAAGCAGAGCTTTATTTCAAAATATAGAAGTAAAAAGTTTTTAATGGTGGTGGGACGAGAAAGGATTCTGACTCGTCCCACCACCAATCGAAAACTTTTTCTTCTAATATTTTGAATATGAAGTTCTGCTTCACGTTTGGCTCTACATTGTGCTCTGCTAGCAAAGCTATGAGATTCATGATATCAACTGTAAATGATACCGATTCCGATACCGATACTGTGAACCTTAGTTAACATTAATATTTCCACACTTCTCTAGGCTGAGGTTGAGGTAGATATCATATGATGCTGAATAGGATGCTGAGAGAGTCGAATGAGAAGCAGGGAAGTAGAGGGGGGTCAGAGAGGGGCCTTCTTGTTGAACATGTGACGACACTCATTTGATACTCATGTGTCTATATGCATCAATTTGGAATATACTCGAATAATGTGTATCTATCTTTGCAGAATTATTGTCTGTCACGACCCGCTCCCGAATAATCGGACACGATCAGACACGCCCAGCCTTCGTCGATGGATACGATGAAGTAAGCTGTACAATACTAAGAAAACTCCAAGTCATAATGTAATGTAAACAATCACAGAATCTATAAACGTCCCGAAAGATCACCAATATCCATCAAGTTATTATACAATGTTATCCGGAGACAAATTCGGTCAAATAAAATATACAATGATGAAATCAAATACAATCTCCAGAAAAAAATCCTGCAATCTCCATGATACCACCATGCTCCATATGGCCTCAAGCACCTGCAACGTGTCCTGTCAGAAAAGAGCAAAGTACAAGCATGACAAGAACAATATACAATGTAATCTGTAATACAGAATACAAGGTGAAACCAGAATTCGAAAGCTGAAAATGAAACTATAGTACCAGAAATAAAATACAAACTGAAGACAATTGACACGACAATCAATATGCGAAGACAATGAACACGGCAATCAATGAATAATACGATGAACACGACAATCAATACAAGTGTGACTTTTGTGAAATATTAACCTAATGTGTGATCGGCTAAGGACCATAATCCACAATCAATCCACAATCAATCAATTCTATAAGGTGCGGCTTAATCGTACGTGAGATGTACGATTAGGCTATCCATAATACCTATGTTGGGTGTGGTCACACAAAAGTTAATATTTCCCCCAATCCCTGCAATAAATAGTGACTCACATATAATGACGAACAAGGACGATGCAATCGTGTGTATCACGTGTCCGATATGAGAACATGGCACATGAATGTAAGACAGAAACAAGGTAAAGCTCGAGTCGGTGTACTTGCCCCACTTTGGAAGTACGGGAGTAGTACTGCATGGATGAATGTCACATGTTATATTTTGGTTATAAGTTAGGGTTTAAACAATGTCAATTAGCTCAATGCTATCTAGATAATTAACTATCTCTAATAATTATTAAGGCAAAACTAGCTAGCAATTTTTTTTGAAAATATATAACATAGCTTTATAGTAATCACTAGTAAAAACACTATTTTAGATAATATATATAGATATTTAGTTTGATCAAAATAATATTTAGTGAAATTACTTTTAGGCTATATCTTGCAAGGAAAAAACATTTATAAAGTATCTAACTTATTTATTTAAAAGGTATTTGCTTGGCTAATTATTTACAAAATATTAATAATAAGGTTTTATCCAAATATTTGACCAATAATATTTTATGACAATTAATACTAGCATTTATAACATTCAGAATAATTCTATAACTTAAATAAGAGAAACTACAATTAATAGGACTATTATTAAGCAAAAACCAGCCCACTGTTGACTCTTAGTTAATAATTATGCTAAAATTAAACTAAACACCAGTCCAATATTAATAAGCCCAACACCAGTTGTTGCAAGAATTTTAATCAACAATTAAGATCAACCCAGATCAACTCCAGCCCAACCCATTTAGGCCCACTGCTCCCTAGGCTCAGCCCAACACTATAGGACCAGAAACAAACTCTAATTATTTTCTTACTAATACTTCCAAACCCCTTAGTCAGCCCAAATCCAAGTATACCACCCCGGCCCAACAACCTTCCAAATAAAACCTAACATAATCTTTCTCTCTCCATTCTGTTCCCATTTCTAACCAGCCGACAAAATCCATCCTCTTCTTCCTCTGTGTCATGAACCCTAACCCTAAAGCTTACTTCACAACTCATCCACAGAATCTCTAGTCCTTTTCTTCCTCTCCCCATATACATCTCGAACCCTAATTTCTCAGTCATCTCTCTTCAAAGCCACCCGCCCCCTTCATCTTCTCTACGAGGAGAAACCCTAACCCTAGGATTTCTTTATCTCCTGCCTCCGGTCCTATGAAACCCTAACCCTAGCACTTCCTCTTCCCCAAGCATCTCACTCCATCTTCTCCACATCAATGTCCCAAACCCTAATCCTAAATCCGATTCTTCTTCTCAATCGGCCACAACAAAACCTTAGCTCTCGATCTACACTACACAACCCCAAATCTACAGACAAACCCTAGAAAACAAGAAGGGGGTCGAGGAAGATCGATGAGGAGACTTACTCAACCGGTGGGGATGTCGATCCACGGTGGCTTCGTCTTCTCCGACGAGCTCTCTTCGACTCGATCCTTGGAAGGCAGTGCAGATCCGGTGGCTAGGCTGGTATGGCTCGGTAGCACGAGATCTGGTGGCTCGGCTCGAGCTGTGAGAACGACTCCTCGGCTAGCTCGACGCTGCAACGGAGCTCGACGACGTGGCATCAACGAGAGAAGGCGGCGCTCGATCTGATGTCAACGCGGTGGACGTCTCGAGGCTCCTCGATCTGGCAAAGAGGCAGTACGAAACTCAAAGGGGCGCGCACTGAACTCAAAACGGTGGCGGCATAGTCTTCGATGCGGCTCCTCATTCTCCGAAGGGGCACCACTCAGATCGAAGAGGCAACGCATACTTCGAAGGGTCAGCACGAGAATCGACGCTTGGGCGTTGTAGCCAAGGTCGGCTCAATCTTCAAGAAGCGGTGGCTGGACTCCAGTGAAGGCGCACGCGTCAGCAGCTCCGACGATGATGAAGTGGTCTTCGAAGTGCTGTCGTCGACCGTCGGATGGCAAGGCCGAGCTGTTGTGGTGGTGAAGGTGGTATGAACTTTCGATGATGATGATGGTGGTGCTCAACTCTGATGATGACGATGGCGGTGATGCTCGGTCATGATGGCGGTAGCAAACAGTGTGCTTGGCCGGGGTTGGCGAAACTGTGGTGGTGCTCCAGCCAACTGGCTGTGGCACATGACGGAGGGAAGCGACAATGATATTATATTATTTATAGTGAAGTATTTGAGTGGCAGAGTTGTAATTAAATGTAGATCTAGGGGCAATAGTTAAAGGTGGGGACAGTGGCAAAACTGTGATTATGGACAGATCTGGGGGTATAGAATAGTGTCTGTAACTGATTTGTTAACATACTAACAGAATTAGTTATAACTACCAGCTTTAATTAATAACTAATTACATGATTCTTAACTAACAATTAATCAGGAATTAATTAACTACCAGCTAATTAAACTAGCACTCGATAAATTTTCTTCTCATTAGAAAAAGTAGCCCAAAGCCCATACTCAAAGCTGGCAGGCTTTACCATAAAGTCCAACAGAAATTATAGCCTAAAAACTTAATTTAATCAGAAGCATACACTAGCCATTCATATAAACATTTGAAACTATAACCACAATAATCATTAATACTAAAATAAACTAGGTTAATAGTTACCATTCCTAATCTATAACAGTTTAATTAACTAAGAAATATTAATTCAAAATAAGTGACACTAATAACCAGTTTACTTAAAGTAAAATAAGTAAAATCAAGAATTTCATTTATTCGACCAAAATAGAACTTTCTAAAATTTGAAATTTCAAGGAATAAAATCAATAAACAAAATTAGTCCTTATAAATCTAATTCAAAATTTTAACTAAGCAAAAATAGAATTACTAACAGAATTACTTTCGAAAAGCGATATCGTATTAAACCAAGATACTTCCAAATTCAAAATCCATAAAAGATTTAGGGAGTTACATTGTCAAATGGATATGAACTACTATCTACGGCATCGTTCGTGGATGTATAATCGTCATCCTGATGACATGTGCGGTGCGGGATAAATTTATACATGGGGTAGAGCAATTCCTGCAGTTCGCCAAGGCGTTCCCTCAGTACATGGACCATACCAAAATTAAGTGTACATGTGTGAGATGTCGCAACATAAAATATCATCCAGAAGTGGATGTGACATATCATTTGTACTCGAGAGATTTTATGCTAAATTACTATCAGTGGACGTCGTACGGAGAACTTGTGCCTTTAGCATCGGAACTGGAGCCTAATTTCCCGTATATGGATGTCCATGACCACGCTGGTTATGACAAAGGGTGCGTGAACATGGCTTTTGATGCTGCGGGACCTAGTTTCGATCCAGACAATCATGATGCGACAGAGGAGGTCCCGAATGTCGATGCTGCGAAGTTCATGGAGTTGCTGGAGAATGCAAGGACTCCTTTGTATCTTGGTTGTGAGGATCATTCAGCGTTGGAGGTGGTTACAAGACTGCTGAGCATCAAGTCCAATTTTAACATGTCTCAAGAATGCTACAACTGAATCATCGAATTGATTATAGAGATTTTGCCGGTAGTTACAAAGTTACCTACAGACTTCTACCGGTCTAAGAGGATGGTAAGATCTCTAGATGGGATATGAGAAAATTGATGCATGTCACAACGGGTGCATGTTGTACTACAAAGACGACAAGAATGAAGATGTGTACAGATTTTGTGGTGTTGATCGCTACAAGGCTATAGAAGCATGAAAAGATCTACACCATGTGCCCAAGTCAGGAAATTCTATGCGCCCAAGTCAGAGAGTGGCAGACACCCACAATGCAAGCTCTATGCGCCTATATAAAATTCCTATGCGCCCATGTGCAGCAATGTCTATGCACCCGCATGGCTCCTCCAGAAGGGGGCACATAGTCCTCTTCCCACATTATGCACCCAAGTCAGGACAGCTCTACGACTCGGTCAACATCCATGATCAGACGTGCACTGAAGCATGCCACGTCAGTCTCCATGAGCAGTTGTGCACCGAAGCATGGCCACGTCAACCCCATGATCTATCTATGATCATCCAGTCTTTATGCGCCTACACCTTATGCGCCCAAAGGAAGACTATGCGCCACATGGAAATCAGTATATTTTTTAACTGTGTGTGCATAACAGTCGTTTCAGTACAAAATGACTATAAATAGAGGACATATGCCTCTTCAAATAAACAGAACAGAGAGTATTTCAGAGCCAAATTGCTGCCCTTCTTGCCAGTGAGATGAGAGTTAGCAATTTCTTAGGTTTTCTCCCACTTTTGTAAATCGGAGTGTTAACGGAGTAAAGAAGCAATTGCCGTTCGATCTCCATCATCCCACACTACAACAAAAAAACCTTTTAATAACGGCTAAAAAGCCTCATTAATGACAAACCATGACGCTTTTTTTTCAAAGCAACCGTTATGAAAAGGGTTATAAATGTTTTTTAAAAGCGTTATAAAAAACCGTCATGAATAGTTTCTATAAAAGCGTTATGAATATTTAATATATAGTGCACAATTCAGGACTTTTGTAAAATGTTATGAATAGATAATATGTATAGGCTCAATGCAGCATATTTATAACACTTTATACTATTCAAATTAGCATATTTATAATGCTCTATAATGCACATTATATATTATATTCCAAAAACTTAACATTATATATCACCATCTTTATTCATTTCTCAAAATAGAGTACATATCAACATCTTCATTACATTCTCAAAATAGAATATCCAAATATATATATATTTACAACTACCAAAATTGTCCACATCAAAACTTGGCCACATAACCAATAATCATGAAAGATCAACGACAGCCGGAACACCAGTAAAATCCTGAGAAAAAGAAAAGACAACCAAATCAGTCCATATAATTGTCAGGCCTAAAAATCAAATCTAATCATGAAATATCAAGAGAAAGGAGTAAAACAAACTACTCATGATAGGGATCAGGTATTTGTCCCATATCTTGAGCAAGCTTGATAGAATAATCCCTTAGAAAAGAGTTTTCATGAAAATGGAAACAATCATAACATTATATAGAAACCATAAAAAACTATTGCAGAGATTTTGCAAGAAAAAACCAATTCCAACGACGCCAATACCTTTAAAAGGAAGAAATAGAATAGTATCCTGAAGGAATGAGGACGTTTCGATTTCCTTCACCGTCTATCAAAACAAACACAATATAAAGGTATAGTTGGAAAAGAAGCTAGCAACGGAACAGTTATCCTGCGTCCCAGCAACAACCACAATATAAAGGTACATTTTACAGATGATTATGTTTCATGTGTTCAATGGTTCAAGAACATCATTAATGGGACCAAATTAATTTAATTAGAGCAAATTGGCCTCTATATATGCACCACCAAATAATGAATACCTGGTATAAAGAAATAAACATTCATGCATATAAATGTACCAATAATTCTGATGTTCTAGATGAGAATTGAGATCGTAGAATTTATTACAGAGTACTAAATAAGAACACCATCACAAAACACCATAGAGGATTTGCATCCTTATCGTGTTTGTAACTTATCCGTTTCCACATTGGTGCAACGTACGTGACTACCTTGTACCTATTTTGAAAATATCCCTATCCCAATGCAAACTAGCACGAGACAGTTCAACAAAATAAGCTGACATGGGCATCAAATCTACACTTACCCTGGAAGAATCCAGTTGATTTTTTAGCAAGTTAGCATGGTCCCCAACCCAGTGAGCGTTTCCATCATAGCACTTTTCTTTCTGCAGCCTTGGGATGGTTTCTCCATTTTTAACAGTATCAGCCTGAAGATTGATATTGTATTGCTGCAAACTAGTGTTGTACTCTTGCAACCTCCAATTTGTTTCTTGCAACACTTTAATCTAGCATTGCCATATAAATGAATCAAAGTCAATACAGTATCTTTAATCAGCATTCAGGTTATTTAAGAAGTGATTCATCACCTGATGATTGCTTTGTTATAACTCTTGAGTGATCCTTAATTTCAAGATCTTCTGACAAAGAAGCACGTAAGTTTTCAGATGTAGCCCTAGTCTCTGCTTTTTTTCTCGAAAGACTTATACTTGCAACCTGGCTTCTTCTTCTTTTTTGTGTCCAGATACCACTTAGAACCATAAAAAGACAACAGATGGAAGTACTCGCAATTGAAATATAAACACACCAATTTCTCGTCTCTTTCTTGCAAACTCTCCTGCAAAGATAAACACTCTGTGAAGATCCTCGATAGTTGCATTCAATTCTTAAGCTGAGCATTCAATGTGTCTCTGTACAAACAAATAGAAAGTTTACATCAGCATTACAATGACAGGTGCCGATAAAAAAAATTAAAATTAAAAAATATGATAATCAATAACTACTCAATGTTACTAGTTCATGCTTCCTAAGTTGAGAAATCGAGTCAGCGGAAACTCGAATTTCTAGTTATAAAGTGAGCACAAACTGGCATTTGATGTTTTGCTTGCAGTTCTGTGAACAAGAAGTTTATTAAAGCAAAATAACTTTCAATACCATTTAGTTGCTCATACTTATTTGACAGAAGCAAAAAATAGGTCTGCTTACAACCAGTCCCTTAAGGTAACAATATGCTCACTGCACAACTGTATTTTGAGCCTACCTCTGAATTCTGTAAATTAGCTAAGGAAAAATAATACAACTGATAAGTATAGGCTATAGAAGGGGAAAATAGTTGTACATATCAAGTCTTTTAAGCTACGTACAATTATCAAAACATAAGTAGCTATATATCTATCAATTATGTTTTTATGTTCATTCACCTTCAAGTAATTGGAATTTTAAGATGCAAATTAAATACTAAGATGCACTGATACCTCCTCTTCAGTTTCCTTTAAACACCTCTTAGTTAACCAATATAATCATTCCACATAACACTCAAATTATGTTCCAAAGGGTTTGGAAGAAGTTTTGAAAAAAAAAGAAAAAAAGCTAGCTGAAACTAACCTTGTTCATCTCGTTGCTCATCATTCCTGATCCATCGCTGGCGGCAGTTGCGACAACTCGGTCCGGTTGGGCGCTGCAGGCATAGGCGATAGCCCCACTGAAGAGGTGAAGGCGGCGGGAGGTGACTGGAACTCACCGTGCTTTGATCCTTCTGCCGATAGTCTTGTTTTGTTCAGAGCAGTCGAGGTTGACTCCGAAGAGACGGACCCGCTTCGGCTCTGCCCACATGGGCATCGAAGCCAGTATCCTCTCGTATATCGGCGGACAAGCTAGTCGCCGCCTCGGCCGCGGAGCAGTCGAGATCTGCGATCGTCAGATCGAAGAGACTAAACATAGGGAAGAGGAAAAATTAACGGGGGGAGGGAAGGGGTGGGAAATTAGGGTTAGGTTTTGGGACGGACCGAAGGAGTCGCCGAGGCCGAAGTCGTGACAGATGATCCAGCCCTTGCTGGTGCCGAGGACGATGACGTCGTTGTCGGAGGCCATGGAGGTGATGGTGCCGCGCCCCCTAGCGGCGTTGCGCTCGAGGGGGTCGACGGAGAAGAGGGCGCCAGAGGCCCCGCCGGAGTCCATGGCGGAGGGGTTCGGACGGATGGATCGGTAGAGAAACCCTAAACCTAACCCTAGGCCTGGACGATGGACCGAGCCCTAATTTTGAGCATGGGAGCGAGGAAGAGGAAAGGAGAGGAGAGGGGAAATGGAAGGAGAAGAAGGTATTTCGAACGCTTAATATTAATAAGTTTGCAAAATATTACAAGTTTGCCACCGCTCTAAAATATTAATAACGCTTTTTTATAAACGTTATAAAAATCCCAGAATTAGCCCAAACTGTCATAGAAAAAAGGTATTTCGAACTTTGATAACGCTTAGGTATCAGGCGTCATCAATACGTTTTATCGAGCATTATTAATAGGCCTTTTTGTTGTAGTACCATTTCCTGGAATTCTTTTTGTACTCGGGGATTCTCAGTGCATGATCTCTCTGATGTACTCGATTTGTAGTACCTTGCGCTAATAAGAAAAGACAGATTCTTCTCTTTTTTGTAAGTGTCTACAAAAATGGCTACTCTGCTGGGGACTACCTTTTCCTCTGACGAGAAGGGTGATGCAATCCGATACCTATAAAGTGGGGAGCATTCAGAAGATGTTGATCGTGAAGTTCGATCAACAGGCATTCGAAGAGATGCTCTCGGGGGATGGCTCTGCTCCCTCAAAATTAGTGAAGCAAAATAAGTCTCGCAAGACTTGGCTTCCGAAGGCTCGTGTTGCATATCTGCCTGCCATAGAAGATAAAACCAAAGGAGAACTCTGTCACGTAGGCGCATAACCCTTCCACAGGAGCTCCCAATGCAAAGAAGGCGCATAATGTTCAGGGCTCTACTAGCCCAGTAACTTTCTCTTGTACAATCAACAACAGAATGTTCAACGCTCAAGACTTGGAAAAGAAAATACTACGATGCCAAGAATCGAAGTGTCCGACACTCTGGACAAACTCAGCGAAACTCACAAACGAAGAAGGCAAAATCGGAAGAAAGCAGCGCTGTTTCCCAAAGCATGCCCAGAGCTATGCGCCCAAGGCAGTATGTGGGCGCATAACTCTGGCTAGAAGACTTCTGTCTTCAATAGGTTATGCGCCCAGGTTCATGTGCCCAGGGCTATGCGCCCAGGCTCTGATGACCCATTCTATGCGCCCACATCTAGGAAGGCCAGGCATGCTGCCAGAGCTTCTGGAAAGCATGCGCCCAAAGGCATGCTCTAGGGTCTATGCGCCCACAGCAAAAAGACAGGCCCTAACGCATATAGCACGGGGCTGTCTTCAAGGTCATCACGGAACTTAGGTGTGGGGGTTGCCCCTGCACATGAACTAAGTCCAGATGTGCCAACTTCCCTTACAAACCCATATGCAAAGCTTGACAATGCATGTGACATGGTTTTAAGATGAAACTCCCTTCCGTCGATTTATGCGACATGATAAATCATAAGCGTAAAGCGAGAGAGGACACTGCAACTCATGAGGTGCATTCGTGTACTAGTTGTCATCAACTGTTGCTACTCCAAAGCAATGAAGGTGCCTCCAAGGCAGTTCGTGTTTCGACGACTGCAGCACGCTGATGATGAAAAGCCGATGTGTTTCATCCAACATAGCTTCATGGGGTCCTCCTTATGGGTGCCCCAATCAAAGAAGGTGGACCACTAACCCAACCTTTTCTTTCAGTTCTACGAACAGAAGAAGAAAAAGTCTGCCAGCAAACAGCCAGCGAGCTGTTACATCTGAATGAGTCTATATGGGCACTCGGTCAAGGATGAGATCCCTTATAGATGGCGAGGACACTCAAGCTAAGGGTGGTGTTCCCTCAAAACTTCAAGCTGGGGGTAGCATTCCTTCAGAGTCTGAAGTGGACGACCTCTACGTCGGGGGTAGCCTTCCAGATGACGATGATCTTTTCGAGTCTGACGGTGACTATCTACTTCCCCTGCCTGAAGATGAAGGCCTCCTCAACTCTGAGATAGACAGTATCAGCACTAACTTTACTGTTCATCCTCTCGTGCTTTCGGCGTACATGATGGATGGAGAGAGACCTGAAGAAGCCAGTGATCAGACCAACAAGCACTAGAGAGTCTTGAAATGGCATTTACCAAGATCACTGATATGCTTACCAGCATCATGGCGGTCCAAACTGCTGGGGCTATTCCTCCACCTCAATCGAACATCTCAGCACACGCTAGTACGGCTCATAGCAATAACCCTCCTTCACTACAAAAGAGTATCATTCCGTTGCGCCTCCTCCAAATCCCGTAAATGCTGGAGGGGTCCTTCGTCGACAGCACTTGACAACAGTACAACAGCCGTTTCTCAACATTTTCTCAATCAGCAGGATGCAATTGATTCTCTTGTTGCTCGTCTCAATACCATCTCGCACAAAGACGAGCTTCAGAAGATGGAAATATCTCAACCTTATCCTCCTAAATGGGGGAATGCCACTTGTCCTCCTAACTATAAGCTATTGACGCTAAATTGTTTGACGGGATGACTTCTCTCGCCAACACATGACATACTTTAATACATAGACGTTGCACTTACCAAGAGATGATGCGTTCTTTAAAGCTATTTATCGGCACCTTGTAGGGGGTAGCTTTTGAATGGTTCTGTAGTCTGTTTGACGGTTGCATTAACTCCTTCAAAGACTTGGAGAGGTTATTCCTCAACAGGTTTTATGAGAGCGACATGCATGTTAGTATGTCCACCCTCATCGAGACCAAGCAGAGGAAGAGTGAGTCTGTTATTGCTTTTATCGAATGCTTCAGGCGACTAGCCTTGAAGATGCCCTTGGTATACCAGACTCGGAGATTATGGATACTTGTCGGCATAACTTCCTTCCTACAGTAAAGTTTTGTCTGGGTATACATAAGTATGATACATGGCCCGCTTTCATCGGGGCCACTGATGCTGCTGAAAATGATGTTCCTAATCTGGAACTACTGGGGTTGAAGACACCCAAATTTGAAGACAAAAGTAAGCACCCCCAAAATATCCCTATCTATGGGGGTAAAGGGAAAAAAATCTTGAAGGTCGACATTTCCAAGGGAGCTTCAATTCTCTGGGCGCTCCTGACAGATCCAATAAGACTTTCTCCTTTGACGAAGATGATGTTATTACCATTTTTCATACATTAATGAAGGGTAATAAACTGGCATTGCCTCCACCACGACGTCCTGCAGAGGTAAACAAACTAACAATCCAAGTACTGTCTTTATCACCAGTACGTGACCATTCTACCAAGGATTGCATCATCCTGAAGAAGAAGATACAACAACTTATCGACAGCCAAGTTATCAACCTCGAAACTGAAGACAAGGTTGTGTCTTCTAACTTAATCTCTTCAATTTGGTGACTTTCCTCCCACAGAAGTTCCAGACGGCGTAGTCCAATCTCCAAGGCAGTAATGGAAGTCATCAACCTGCCGCCAGCTTACGACTCAACATCAACATTGGTGCCACTCACGACAGAGTGTGGTGAGATCATGTGGGTCCATCCAGACCTTGTGCAAGAATTGACGCATGGGGTAGTGTCTTCTAAAGCAAAGAGGGGCAAGAAATACAAGTCATGCCATATGGTGTCTTCTCCTATTTACGAAGTTCTATCTGGCGAAACGCGATCCGGGAAGACTTACCTGCGGAGTTATTGTCACGCCCCGCTCCCATAGGAGCGATCGTCCTCGCTAAGGCGTGATGTCGCACGAGCCTAAGTTGCACTCGTGCAAGGCCAAGTCCAGAAATGGCCGATTTGAGCTAGGCCACAGAGTCGCACAGAGTGTCCCCATTTGCAGCAAAAGTGAATGAACACAAGTTGAAGGAAATTTCCAAACTCTTTATTGATATTCAAGAAATATTACAATCGGCGCTAGGCCGAGATTATAATTCTCTCAAGCTCTCTCTTTCGAAACATAAAAGGCGTGCCAAGTGGCTTACATGTAGAATGATAAATGGCGATGTTCCGATACATTATGTCCTATATATGGTGCTACCGCTCCTTTGCAACACTCAAAGGCTCTAGAGTTAGCTCCGTGCCTTAGCACGTTCGAAGGAAAGCTCTGCACCCGACGATGTCTCATGTACCCTGCAAGCAATCTGTGGGGTTATTAGTACATTGTTATGCACTGGTGGGGAGGCTAGCTCGTCCACTCGTCATTATTACCAAACACGTTTAATTTACTCTTGTGCAACATCTATCATTCATTGTCTTACTAATCTTGCCTTAGGATCAGTTTCATGGCATATTGCAAAACCTAGCTCGTGTTGCTGATATCAAATATTGCATGGAAATACATGCACGACTTACCCATACTTACCGTCCGGTCTTCCCTGTCCAAAGTAAACCAAGTTAGCCAGCATATGATACGTAAAAGACTTAACAAATTTTATAGGCATTCAAGTGTGTCGAGGGCGTGTTCCTGCCTCAAAACTGTGAAGTATTCCAGTTATATCATACTCGAAGAGTTTTGTTCCGACGTCCATGTTCACTCAACTATTCAATTATTCAGTTAACTTAGACTACTTGTTTCAATACAAGGACTTGCACGTGGATTGCCACCAGCAAGCCTACTTATCTATATGCACTGGTCGCTGGCATACAAGCCATTTTGGACACTTCCTCTTGGTACCATGAGTCCCTATCGGTCGACTGGCTGATGCGCCTCGATAGGCCATGGATACCCGGCTCACACCCCTTGAATGACCAGGCCGCATTCAAACGTTACATAGCCCCTTTCGATCATTTCCTTGATCGTTGCCTTGGAATCCTCTTTTGTTTCTTCCCCATATACGTTGGGTTGTCCGTGACCATTTTGTATTATCTTGTCATTTTTAACTTAACGGTTGCCTTTAAGTCATGGGTTGTCTTTGAGCCATAGTCGATTATCGATTAGGTTGGCGGCGGCATCCGTGCAGCACGGGTAGCGAGCCCCGTTGCATGTCCCTGTCATACCTATTGCTAATCTTTTCTTTCTTTCTTTCCTTTCTTTTATTCATTCATTCATTCACGCATTCATCAATCTCCTATTCGTTCATTTATTCATTATGCAGGTCCCTGTACGAGAACCGCCTTGGCGACCCATCGATCTCGAAGCCTTTTAACGTTGCTATACTCTACTCAGAACGACTATGTCGATAGTCTTCCCGTTTTATTGTTATAAACCATTCATTGCTTCATTGTTGAATGCATAAGAAACTTGAAATGTAAACTTGTGCCTTGGCACGAGCGTGGAGTGCGGTACGAGAGTTCTTATATTTTTGAATTTTTTTATGTTCTAAACAAGCATATAAGATGGATTATTCCCTTAGCTAGGTGCATTGAGTCATTTATTAGCATGCACGGTGTTATCTTCTAGCAATTCTAGCAATAGTGTCTGTATTATTAGGTCTAGGCTAAGCAAAGACAGGTTCATCGGAGCCACCCACCTTAGAGATGATCGCGCGGCCGAGCGATACTCCGAGCGCGCCTTTGAAAGTCTAAGTTTGGATTCATCTTGACGGGCCCATAAGTCTTGCATTGATTTGCATCGATACTTCATCGGATCGACGCAACTCTTCGAGTCGACGGCTCATTTGAGTCGTTGTACTTGTCGTTTGAATCGATGTTCTGTTAGGGCGGAGCATGAAAAGATCTACACCATGCGCCCAAGTCAGAGAGTGGCAGACACCCACAATGCAAGCTCTATGCGCCCATATAAAATCCTATGCGCCTATGTGCAGCAATGTCTATACGCCCGCATGGCTCCTCCAAAAGGGGGTGCATAGTACTCTTCCTACATTATGCGTCCAAGTCAGGACAGCTCCATGACTCGATCAACATCCACGATCAGTTGTGCACCGAAGCATGCAGCCACGTCAGTCTACGAGTAGTCGTGCACCGAAGCATGCAGCTGTGCCAACCCCATGATCTATACGATCATCCAGTCTTTATGCGCCTACACCTTATGTGCCAAAGGGACTATGCGCCCATATGGAAATCAGTGTATTTTCACATGTGTGCGTATAACAGTCGTTTCAGTACAAAACGACTATAAATAGAGAACATATGCCTTTTCAAATGAACAGAACATAGAGCATTTCAGAGCCAAATTGCTGCCCTTCTTGCCAGTGAGCCGAGAGTTAGCAATTTTCTTAGGGTTTCTCACACTTTTGTAAATCGGAGTGTCAACGGAGTAAAGGAGCAATTGTCGCTCGATCTCCATCATCCCATTTTCTAGAATTCTTTTTATACTCGGGGATTCTCAGTGCAGGATCTCTCAGGTGTACTCGATTTGTAGTGCCTTGCGCTAATAAGAAAAGACAGTGATTCTTCTCTTTTTTGTAAGTGTCTACAAAGGCAACAAGTTCAAGTAGGACTCCCGGTGCAAGAAGCCTACCGATTCGATGCACTACTTGCCATTGACGCTGCGGTTGCAGAGGTTGTTTATGGTGAAGAAGACTGCAGAAAATATGAGCTGGGACATACGGGAATAGATCAAAGGAGTGTTGGATCACCCATCTAATGGGGAAGCATGGAAGCACTTTGATCGAGAGTATCCAAATTTTGCTTCGGATTCCCGTAATGTCAGATTGGGTCTCTCCTCCGACGGTTTTACCCCATTCGGACTTTCGGGCTTCCGGTATTGTGTTGGCCTATTATCGTCACTCCGTACAATCTACCGCCTTGGATGTGTATGAAGACTCCGTATATGTTTCTCACCGTTATTATCCCGGGTTCGAACAATCCGAAGAGGAACATCGATGTGTATTTACAGCCATTGATAGATGATGAGTTAAATCAGCTGTGGGAAGTAGGTGCCAACACCTACGATGTTTATAGAAAGCAAAATTTTCAGATGAGGGCCGCACTGATGTGGACCATCAACGACTTTTCGGCATATGGAATATTATCTAGATGGAGCACTCATGGTCATCTCTCATGTCCGTATTGCATGGACCGCACAAAGGCTTTCCGTTTAAAATACGAGGGAAAATCGTGCTTCTTCGATTGTCATCGACAGTTCTTGCCGAAGGACCATCCGTTCCGGAGGAACAGGAATGCATTTTGTGCCGACGTTGTAGAGAAGGACAATCCACCGCCAAGGTGGACCGGAGGCACGATATGGGAGGAGGTCAAGGATTTTCCAAGTGCTATCGAAGAGCCTACAAAGGGATACAAGTGTGATGAATTTAGCCGCACTCATAAATGGACAAAAGAAGTATATTCTGGGACCTGTCTTATTGGAGCACCAATTTGATCAGACATAACCTTGATGTCATGTATATCGAGAAGAATATGTTTGGCAACATAATCAATACTGTGATGGACGTAAAGGAAAAGACAAAAGACAATCCCAAGGCCAGGTTGGACTTGGAAGATATATGCAGACGTCCTTCGTTGCATTTGATAAATGAAGGCAATGGAAAGTATAAGCAGCCTAAGGCAATTTTCTTACTAGACAGGAGAATAAAGTGAGACTTTGTAGGTGGATTCAGGACCTAAAATTTCCTGACGGATACGTGTCGAATTTAAGAAGATGCGTCGACCCGAAGGAGAACAAACTGACGGGTATGAAGAGCCATGACTGTCATGTATTTTTGGAGAGGTTAATTCTGATAGCATTTGGGAATTATTACCGTCGGTCGTTTGGGATCCATTGACAGAGTTGAGCATATTCTTCAGAGACCTTTGTTCTGCTAAGTTGCTTGTCAGTCGTCTAGAAAAACAAGAGAAGGATATTGCAGTAACTGTGCAAGCTTGAGAGGGTGTTCCCTTCTGGGTTCTTCGACTCCATGGAGCATTTGCAATTCATCTATCCTACGAGGCACGTGTTGGTGGGCCCGTCGGTTATCGGTGGATGTACCCGTTTGAGCGGCATTTGAACCACCTAAAGAGAATGGTGAAAAACAAGACTCGGGTCGAGGGTTCTATTTGTGAAGTCTATGTTCTCGAGAGATTACAAACTTTTGCTCGATGTATTTCAAGCCACATGTTGCTACTAATAGAACAAGAGCTCCCAGAAACGATGATGTATATCTTGAATATAATGATGCAATACTGAAAGTCTTCAATGCTTTCGAAAGCCTTCCGGGAAAATGAAGAAAAGATATCTGAATGACGAGGAACTAAGGGCTACTCAGTTATATATATGCTCAACTGCGACGAGGATGAAGTGGAGAAGCTCGAGGGGTAAGTAACTAACACGTCCACATTTACGTCATCTATGCATGTAATAGTATCCAATATTATTATTACACTAATTGGTATATGTGTTGTTATTTTCAGCACATTTAATGATGAGGTGAGGTCGAGTAGACAGTACATAACGGATAAAGAACTGGAACAGGAAATGAGACATCATTTTCCTTTATAGTTGAGTGCATATGTAAGATGATGCAGTAACTTCTCATATATGCACTTTGCATAGTAATTAACGGAACGCTGAATTTAATTTCTTATCTTATGGTATTTAGGTCGATCATCCGGACGCAATACTAGAGAATGAGTCTATTAGAACTCTAGCTAAGGGGCCATTTATTCCGTCAAAATATGGCCAAGCTATTGTGTGAATGGGTTTAGGTTCAAGTCAACAAATGCTCCGATCAGAGAGAACTTTCCAGATCTTGATTCGACCAAAAATAGTTGTTTGTGTATCCGATCTACAAACTACAAAGATGTAGATCCGGGCAATGATTTCTATGGCGTCTTATGAAGATTTGGAGTTGACATATAACTACGGCGTAGAGACGGCTAAGATCGTGTTGTTCATGTGTGATTGGTTCGATCCGATCCAAGATCAAGGTTGAAAAATTGACAAGCATGGTCTTGTGGATATTAACTACTGTGTCGATATCAAGGATACGAACCATTTATCCTAGAAAGTCAGGCTCAACTAGTTTACTTCACTACTTATCCTGGACGGGGAACAACTAGGTTGGACTGTTGGGCAGTATGCAAGACTAAAGCCAGAAATACCTACGATATTGATAAAATAGCTTATCAGGAGGACGAGCTACCTCTCATAACAAATACAGTTGACGTGGACACAACGGAAGTTCCATATTACACGTTTGATCGTATAGAAGAGTAGGTAGAAGTATCGAAGAGGAAAACGAAGTAGATAAAAGCAAAGATGAGGAGGAAGAGGAAGATGAGGAGAAGGGAAGATGAGGATGCAGAGGACGAAGAAGATGAATTTTCAGAAGATGATTGAAAGTAAAATAAAATAAAAATATCTTCCACATTACACGTATAATTTGTTATTTTGTTTAATCCTCAATTAATCTCTATATTTTCATCATTCTTACCAGAAGGCACCCATGACCCGAGGACGTCGCTTGAAAGAGGTACAGATGGCTGCTGAGGAGGTAGTGCTTCCTCCTGCTGCTGAGTCGATAGTGGTACCTACTGTAGAGATGACAATCAAGGAAGAACTAATTCCTCTACTATTAAGGAGAAAGTGATTTCTAAAGCCGAGATTGCTGTGAAGGAGGAGGTGGCACTAGAGGGCAGTTGCACCGGGAGTTCCAGTCATCCATCTCCTCTGATATTGATCTTGCTGGCGTGGATCCTACTTATGCGTAGTGGCTGAAGAGGGAGATCTTTCTACGCCTGCGTAGAGGACAGTAGACTTATTTCTGGGTTAGACTTGGCTTTGTTTCTGGATATTAATTTTTGACCGGCTTTTGTTTTAGACTTATTTCTGGGTTAGACTTGGATGTTTTTGGATGTTATTATCTAGACTTGGATGTTTATTTCACTTTCTGGATGTTTATTTTACTTTCTGGATGTTTCTGGATATTTATATGTCACGACCCGCATCCACTATGAGGGTACGAGTACGTAACAACGCCCAGCCTACGTAACAGTGTCGGCGGTAGAACGCTGTTCTAGGTCATGAACATAACTAACACAATATAAATACTCTCCAACTGGAGGCTAAGTCACAGAAGGTACAACTCAATCACAATCTAGAGTAGTAGAATATAGCACGATAGAATAGATAAGGAATCCTCAAAACTGAGGTACAAACAGAAGTAAAATAAATCAAAGTTAACAAACACGAGTCTCAACATCTACATAATAATACAACTCTGAAATCAAATACAACAACTAACATGAAAAGAAAGAACAGTCTAGACTATCTATACTATGCATGGATATCATCCTCAGCAGCTGCCTGAACCTCCAAGGGTCCAGGTCGCGAGTGTCATCTAGGCAAGCTCCATAGTAAGGAGTACAGGGTTCCTCATCATCCTCTGTAAAACCTTCAACAGGTCCAGTCAGGACGGAAGCGAGTACAATACATCTCACACAAATCATAACAGGTTAGGAAATATAAACATGCTAGAGAGTAAGATACATAAAAACTGAAGGAACAACATGATGTAAAAGAGAGAACTATAAAAATAGCTATAATATATAAAGAGAACTATCAGTGACTAGTAATTCAGAGTAAGATAAACATGTGAACAGCTGGATGTGATTCATGGCTATACTAAAGAGGTGATTCATGACTACACTACTTTGGAACATTCACATGTTTAGTTCTACTCCCCCATTCCCCAATCAATACACAAGGATCCAGTCAAGTTACGTTAAGATTCATGACTACGCTACTGGCTCATAATGAGTGATTCATGAATAGATTCGTGAAGGCTCTGTGATTCATGAGAGTACAGGAACCACAAGCAGATTCATGATAGATTCATGATAATAGAAGCATGAGATACATGATGTAAGTGAAATACACGAGACATGAGTATCTGATGGTCCCGAGAGGAATAACATCTCATGAAGGGATCCATATAGTACTAGTTCGTGTTACCAACGTGAAAGCATTCAAGTAAAGTAATCTAAAGCAGGAATATAATCCTAAACAAGATATGAAATGATCAGAGAATGTAGTCGCCTGATATCTGTATGTCTGAAGAGAATATACTGTCTGAGGAGTGGTGTCTGGCTCCTATAGAACAGTACAAGTCACCACATATCCAAAATAGTAAAATAGACTGCTATAATGCATTCTACATGATGTTTGGGTCAATCTAGGCTAAAGTCAACCTTTGGTCAACTCTAGTCAACTACACTGGTCAAACTAGGTCAACTAGGTCAAGCCTAACCCAAACAAGTCTTACTAAGCCTAACCAGCCTATTCTAGCAAGCACACATCATCACAAGCCATACAAGTCTAACAACACACAAGTCACACGTGTTTCATGCCAATACACATAGGTTATCACATATGGCTACATCCCATAGGCTATATGCCCTATATAGTTTATATCACACATATTTAATTACCACATCCATTTATAGACTAATCATAGGCAAATATATATATATTATTATATATATATAATATATATATATATATATATATATATATATATATATATATATATAATATATATATATTACATATTTAACAATTTAGATATTAATATATATACATAATAGAGGGTGATATAGTGTGGCATGTGTGTGCACATAGGGTGTTAATATTGTGTGTGTCCTGTGTGTGTGACAATATTGTGTGTGTGCATACAACATAGGCTAGGGTGTATATCAGTTTACATGTGTGTGTGGGTGGGCTAACAGTAGACAGGGTAGTGTGTGTGTATAGGAACCAACATAGGCTATAGTGTGTTGTGTCAATATGTGTGAGTAGCTGGAAAATAGTGTACAGATGTGTATGAGTGTGTGTAATAGGAATATCAGTGCACCCACAGTTTACATGTATGTTTATAGCTATTCACAGTTTTACATGTGTGTGTAAACATATATGTATGATGTGTGTGTGTGTAGCATAGATGACATTAAGAGTGTGTGTGTGCCATAATGAACTCAGTTTTCAGTGTGTAATGTGAGTGTCAATTCTTAGTTCATGCATGTGTGTGTGTGTGAATATGTGAGTGTAAATGATAGTAGATAGGGTGTTGTGTTCCCAGGTTTCAATAGAGAAATATGTGTGTGATACATACATCAGTTTTTCATGTGTGAGTAATATAGATGACAATAGCCATTAGGGTGTTTCCTGTGTGTGTACACATATTAGTTCTCAGGAAAACAATACAGCAGTAGATAGGTTACTAGTGTGTGTGTGTGTATAATAACAGGGAAGAGTGTGTGTGTTAGGTATATTCCAACATAGGCCATAGTGTCTCAAAGTGTGTGTGGGTGAAATGGGAAAATAGTAGGTAGGTTTCAGGTTTATGTAGGGTAATGTGTCAAGTGTCCTTAGTTAGTATAATGTGTATGGGGTTGGAATAACAGGGTACACATGGCATTTCCCAGGTTGCAGCTTGTGTGTGTGTGTATAGAGAAACATCATAGGCTAGAGTGTTCTCAGATTTGAAATGTGTGTGAATATGCATGAGGAACAGTGCAACATAACAGTTTCAGGATGAACATATGACAGTTTCAGTATTACATAGCAGTTTTCAGGTTTTAATCAGTCCAAATCAAATTCGAAAACCCATTATCAATCCCAATCATGAACCCTAATATGATTATTAATCCTTATATATATAAGTGAACTATTTATGATAATTAATCATCAACCAAAACAGTTTAAATATATAATTAATTCTCAAAATTTCAAATTAGTGCACTTAGGTATCAATGAATTAGGAAAAACCCATTTCGAAATCCAAAATGAAACCAATACTCGAATTAAAGGGTTGGTAATCATAGTGTTACATGTGAACATGCCTCACAGAGTGTGTCGTGTCCCCAAAGTGGGACATGACGTGTCCAATCAATCATTAACACACACGAATACACACTCAGTGCACAGCCTCGTGTACGCGTGCACGCGTGTCTAGCACACGACACAGGCCATGTGGAGACACGTGGTCGTGCACACGTGTTCGCCAAGGGTAAGGGTAGGTGTCCAACCGCCTGCAAGGAGTCCACGTCATGTCGTGTCCAAGATACAAGCCTGTATCAGTGCGCATTTTTAACAGTGTAACGTGCAGTGTCAATTCGATGCGGGTGAGATTTCTCCCAATTCGCTCGATCAAATGGCCTAAAATTTTGTATGTGTCGTTTCAGTCATGTGTCCAAGGTGTCACCAAAATTTTATCTCAAATGGTGTCGTATCGTGTCCGCTAGGACACCAGAACAGCAGGGGACAGTGCACGCTGTATCGTGTACGGATTCCCGTATCCAAAACTGACATGAATCGTGTCAAAATCAACTCAGTCGAATTGTAAATTAAAATACACATATAAACTAACATTCCTATTCAAACACAATTCAAAACAGTAAATTAAAACCCATTGAGGCATTTCATCAAACACCTAGGACTAGGTTAGGATACGTGTCCGATACAGACAGAAATCAAATGCAATTGACACCAAACCTTCACTACAGCTAGGGGACACCTAGATCTAGGCTACCATACAAAGAAATAGAATTTAAATACAATTTGAAGGGTTTACCTATAGGGTGTCAAATGGCAAGAAAAGCCTCAAATCGATTGATTTTTGTTGCTAGCCAAATCCTCTAAATTGTTCCCAAACTGAAATTACTCTCCATGAATATCAAGTAGAGATGATTAGACTCTATTGTAAAAGATTGGATCAAAAAGGAATAGAAATGAATTTGTTATGAATTGGGGAAGATGGGAATTACCTTTCCTTTCTAAAAGTTGGAATGATACAAAAGAGGCAAGAACAAGTGAATGAGAGATTATATAGGGGGGATACCTATGTTGGCCGGCCACTATGGCTGAAATTAGGGTTAGGGTTTCATGGCATGGGCCTTGGGCCAAGTTTCATTAGTCATGGAAATAAATTCCTAAGTCATAAATCATTGAACCTATTCATTATTCTCCTATTTCAAACTTGATTCTAAATGACTAAAATTGGGTTGACTTAAGTTAGACTAGGGTCCCACCATGCTAACCAAGTCACCATAGCTAGAGTCAACATCTAGGTTAGTCTCCAAAGTCTCAACTAGTCAAAGTCAAAAATAGCAATCACCAATTCAATCAATCAAAATAAATTCACAAATTCACAAATGACCAAAATACCCTCAAGCTAAAATGTGGTAGTGACAATAGAGTTTATTATCTAGACTTGGTTATTATCTAGAAATTCAATGGAGGGTTGCTCCGGGTCTATTTTTATAAACTGTGATAATTAAATGCATGTTTATTATCTAAATTCAACGAAGAGTTGCTTCGGGTCTATCTTTATAACATATGATATTAAATGCATGATTATTATCTTGTAGATATCTATTTCTATCAGGTATGGCAGGACGCAGAGGATCGTACCCCCGTGGCAGTAGAGGAGTATCCCGCGGAGGTAGAGGTTCTACCGGTGGACAGAGTGGTACTCCGTTAGTTGATGACGGTACCGTCCCTCATCTCATAGTACTCCAGTGTACCAGCCACTCGGATCTCCGTCTGCGTCGACGGTACGTGGGCAGCACTCCTGGGACGGACAGTTCCAGGCCTGATCCTAGCCCATCCAGCAGCATTCCTCCTGTTGACGGCACTATGGAGACGGAGGAGCGGATGGAGGAGGTCGCACCTACGCCGTCTACATATGATCCGAGCGATCCCCCATGTGCCCCTCCGGACGAGACGAGGATGGAGATTTGGTCCGACGGGCCTACAAAGTAAGTTAATTAGTTAACATTTATTCAACTTATATCTATATGTTAATGAATTTAATTATCGTTGTGTAGATATCGTCTCCCGTTAGTTCAGAGGACATTGGGGCTATTTCTGAGGTCCAACTACGACGGGCCTTGGATCAACTACTCGGATGCCTCGGACGAGAGGACGGTATTCTGGTTTGCCCACTTCAAGATAACTAAAGTATATTATTTTTAGTATAAATCATATTTTATGCATATTGTATAGCTAACTAATTTAATTTTTGTAGAAAATATATTTTTATCCACCACACCGGGCTGAGACGATTGAGAAGCAATTTCCTGCCGTTGCCGCCAAGTTGATCCGGGATGCGATCGACGACCAAAAGGCTCGAGACCGTTCCGAAAAAGGGATCCAAGGTTGGATCACGCCCGAGCAGTAGACTGCCATGAAGGCTAGATTCGATGCTCCTAGGTACAAGGAACGGTCGAAGAAGGCGAAGGTGGCTAGGACGAAGGCAGGGAAGTGGTGTGGTGGCTCGATTTCCATGATGGAATATTTTCGTCGCCTGGTACGTGTTTTACTGTAATATATATTTTAATAAAAGTAGTAATAAAATGTTTAATTTCAATGACAAACATTTTATTATAACAAGTAAAGAAGGGTGCGAAGCCCAACATGATGACGGTCTTCCTGGCTGCCCATCGGAAGGACGGAAAGCTCATCGATGATCGGGCCACGCAGAGCTATGTAAGTATTACTTTACGTGTCACTAACTTTATTATAACTTAAGAAATATGCAAATATATCCATAGACGTGGAACAACTAGGTTGGTAGTAAATATTATGCTTATCGAGATGCGTACTTTTCTAGGATGAGTATCTTAGGCTAGAGCGTGAGCTTACTAGTGCATCTGCGGAGGGAGGGGCTGGAACTTCCGCGCAGCCCCCTCCGGCTCGGATGATGGAAGAGCTCTGGATGACCACCGTTGGTGGTCTTCATAGGGGTACGTACTACGGTACGGATCCTACGGCGCCTTTGTGGCAACACAGTCATCCAGAGCCTCCTCTGCCAGTGTGCATTCCCCACATCCCTCAGAGGAGTCAGTCCGAGTGGGTGAACTCTGTCGCCAGCTTACTGAGCTGAGTGACGAGATGTTGTCGCCAGCTTACTGAGC
>JANAVB010027999.1:13404355-13812182 GCA_029216955.1 Iris pallida | reverse complement strand
CACAACCTATATTGTAACGGTTCACTTCAATCGAGTCGTACCGTCGATGACGGCCGTACAATATCTGCAATTCCTCTTAGGCCGACACGAACCCGGCGCCCCGGGATCGCTCGAGGAATTTACCCTTGCGCGCAAGTTGTCCAATTGACCATGCAAGACTCAACTCGATCTATCAAGTCCTTCCTTATTCATGATCATGCTTTCCAACTTTCTATCGAGACTCCCAAGTAGCGGGATCGATCTCGGCGACAACCAGTCGCGTGGACTTCCTTATCGAGACTCCCAAGTAGCGGGACCGATCTAGTGCACTTCTTTATCGAGACCTATCGAGACTCCCAAGTAGCGGGACCGATCTCGTGTGCTTCCTTATCGAGGCTTATCGAGACTCCCAAGTAGCGGGACCGACCTCGTGTGTCCTTATCGAGGCTTATCGAGACTCCCAAGTAGCGGACCGATCTCGACGACAACCAGTCGCGTGGACTTTCTTGTCCGTGGCACACTTTTCACTAAACCAACCGTGGCTCGTGCCTTAGACAGACCTTATTCTCTAGGCGACGCTATCACTCAAGTCACATACTTTATATGACGAGCCTTGTTCTCGTAGGACTATGTGACTTGACAACCGCAGGCAACAGGGAATAGTGCTTGCTATGACTTCGATAGCCCAGCAAAACTCCTTTCTAACTTATTCGGGCAACGATTTGACTAGCAAAGGCTATGCCAAGGCTCGCATCGAGATAACGTGTCGTGCACGCGTTCGACTTGAACAACCAAGTTCTTGAGTGCCTAGACTTAAGCCACAAGCCGTACAATACGACTTAAACCACGGGACATGCGAAGGCTATGCCAAGCCTTGGACGACGGGACCGTGCATGCTTTATCAAGCATTTACGCGGACGACGCCTATGACTTAGGCTAATTCGAGCGTTGTGGCAACATAGCAACTTAGGCCAACATCCTTCTCCCAAGCCACGGGACGAAGGATCGAGTGTCATTTTAAAGCACGCTGAGCAGACTTCTAAGCAGACCGTGGGACCTTTTTTCATGTTCTAACACATTCCGACCCGTCGGGATTATTTTCTTAGCTATGTGGATGCGTCTCTTTATTATCAAGCCTAACTTGTGCAAGTTGAAAACATGCAATTTATTATGTGAAGGCAAAGATGAGGCAAGTTCACCGAAACTACCCCACCCGAGCGAGTCTTCGAGCAAGCCGTTGTGAGGCTAAGTCCGAACGCTGTCGCGTTTTAATTCCTCCGATTGACTGAGCGGGACGGGACATTACACAGGTGGCCTAGCTGGCTGGGCATGAGTAGTAGTCCTAGGAGTGGGGCGAGGTAATGGGCATTCCTTCAGCTGATGTGTGCCTGATCCACATTATAAGCACAATCCCAACCTCATTATGCAATTCTTCCAAATATGTTCAGGCTTCTTGCAGAAACCACAAGGCAGTGGCAATGGCAGGTGATTCTGCCTCTGAGGCTACTACTGTATAGGGACTCTAGCCGGCTGTTGAGGCTGAAACTTCTTATGCTGAAATTGAGGACGCTTTGCCGGTCCAGGGTTATTATTACCCCCAAATGTGTTTCAGTTCCTCTTCAACCTAAGTCCAAGTCAACCTCTATCCTCTGTGTTTCTGCTAAGATCCCAGCAAAAGTTGTAGTGCTTGAGGCGATGTGGACCCTGATCTCTCTGGCCAAACCTTGACGGAATCTACGTGCACCGTCTTTCGGCTTTTAACCATGTATTCCGCAAATCGGCTCAGCCTGCCGAACTCTGCAGCGTACTCATCAACAGATAATCTGTCCTGCACCAAATTCTGGAATTGCATTTCTAGAACTCCTTCTGCTACTTCTGGATATAACTTCTTTTTGAACAGGTTCTTGAACTGGTTCCAAGTGAGATCTGGAACCGCTAGTCGAGGCTCATTCTGGAACCAAGTACGGGCAATATCCTGAAGCTGCAAGCCAACATCTTTAATATATAGATCCTTGAGAATCCTAGCAACCCTCATGATACACTCTATGTCCTCGAGCCACTCAACATATAAATTCCTTCAGCGCCTTTAAATATTTGAGGAGCCATCTTCTTGAAGTCCAGAATATCTCCTTCTTTCGGATTAGTGGACTGCTGCTGCTGCTGTCACAAAGAAACTGAACACGAAGGTCTAAAAGGGACTTCGTAAAGATATCTGCTATCTGATCTCTAGTTCTAACACGGTGACATGTTATCACCCCCTTTTGTATTCATTATGAATGAAGTGGATGTCGATCTAAATATGTTTTGTCCGTTCATGGAATACGAGATTGGTAGCAATATGGATAGCTGATTGGTTATCATACCACATATCTGCTTTTTTCGATCCCACTTCTCTCAGCTCTTTTAGAAGATGCTGCAGATAACACACTCTGCTGTGCCATAAGCAATAGCTCGATATTCGGCTTCTGAACTTGATCGTGAGACCATACTCTGCTTCTTGCTCTTTTACGACACTATGTTCCGCTAATGAATATCGAGTAGCCAGATGTAGACTGTCTATTTGAAAACTCGCACCCAGTCAACATTTGTAAGGTATTCAAGACGAGTATGCCCCTGATTCTTTATCTGAATACCTTTTCCTGAATTCTGAGCTAGATAGCGCAAGATCCTGAGAACTGCTTGCCAATGTGAAATACGTGTAAAAACATAAATCTACTTACGACACTTGCAACAAAGAAAATGTCTGGGCGAGTCATGACTGCCAAGTAGTTGAGTTTTTCAACAGCCGACATTACTGATCAGTTTTGGTCATCAGTATTACCTCATTGGGGAGTAACTTTACCCTTGGATCCATAAGTGAGGTTGCTCCCTTAGTTTGCATCACTCATGTTTCATTTAGGATGTCAAACACATACTTCCTCTGAGACATTACAATATCTTGCTTACCTCGTGTGACTTCAATGCGCAAGAAAAACTTTAATGCTTCCATATCTTTGGCCTGAACTGCTCACCTAGAAACTTTTTTAGCCCTCCAATCCCCTGACTCTCATCTCCGGTAATCATGATGTCATCACCATAGATACCAAGTAGTATCCGTCTGATTGATGTCTGTGGTAAAATACCGAATGATCCTTCTTTGATTGGAACATACCAAACTGGGATACGACGTGTAATCGACCAAACCAAGCACGATGTGATTGTTTGAGACCGTAGATGGCCTTTTGCAGATGACACACTTTACCCTCTATTGCAACGAACCCCGAACCCAGGAGGTTGCACCACATACACTTCCTCTTCAATGTCCCTACGACGAAATGCATTTCTTTACATCCAACTGAAGTAAGTGCTGGTCATATCGGACAACTAAGGACAAAAGTACTCGCACAGAGGTCATCTTGGCAACTGGAAAAAAGTCTCAAAGTAATCATGCAATAAGTCTGAGAATACCCTTGGCCACAAGGCGAGCCTTCACACAATCAAGGGTGTCATCTGATTTCACCTTGATAGTGACACCCATTTGCAACCTACTACCTTCTTACCAGAAGACAAATCTACAAGTTCTATGTATGGTTCTCCAGTAGCGCCCGCATCTACTTCTCCATAACGGCACGCCAACCAGGATGTTGGAGGCCATCCTCAACAGATTGTGGAATCTGAATCCCATCTATAGTAGCCACCAAGGACTGAGTGTGACTTGCGAGCCTTTGTAGTTATCAATATATAAAGAATGATCATGTTATGCACGACGGGAACGAGTCGGTACTCTGGTTGTGATGAATATGTGGATATGGAAGACTCTAATGACGACACCTGCTATATAGTGTTGGGTACGTCTGGCGATACCGGTTCAGACTGAGCTGGTGTTTGCGGACCGTTGGACTGTGAGACTGACTCGGTAGGGGAGGGCACCCTTACGGGGGACTGCTATGTTTGAACTAGATACAAGAAGTTCTAATATGGATAAATTTTAGGAACATAATTTTAGATGGAGGGGGTAGGGGAAACTCGGTCAAAACAAAGATATCCCAAGACATCTTCTTTAAATTTGGAGAAAACAACGATACCCTTTCTGGGAGCCACATGAAGGGGGTTTTGGGGGGGGGGGGGGGGGAGGAACTCGGTCAAAAGAAAGATATCCCAAAACTAAAGCCCATGACTAATACTTAACAACTTTACTATTGCTGTAGAAAGTAATGAAGCCGGGGGTAGCGAGGGTGGGGGTTTGGCCAGTGGGTTAGGGTTTTGGGGTTGGGGTGGCGGGTGCAAGTAGGGGGTGGCGGCGGCGCTGGGAGCTGAAGGGGGGGGGGGGGTGGCGGGCAGGGGGGTGGTGGTCGGCCAAAGGGGGGAGGGGTAGGGTTTTGAGAGAGAGAGAGAGAGAGAGAGAGAGAGAGAGAGAGAGAGAGGAGTGGCAACTAGGGTTAGGGTTTAGAGAATTGGCTCGGATATCATGTAGAATGTAATGAACCCCTCAATTCTCATATGAGGGTTTGGACTCATATATAGTAGGAGTAAGAATGTTACATTTATATAAATATCCACACTTATTTAGATATTGTTTAACAACACTAATATCTTAACAATTACCATAGCTTGTTAATTCTTATAATGTAGATGTTAGCCTTCTTGTAGTTATCTATACTGTTTTTGTTTGTGAAAATAACTATATATAATAGCTTAATGTTTTGATTTGTTAATTATATGAAAAATAGCTTAAGACTATTATGAGTATAGAAGTTTGAAATGTGTTATTCAGATCATTAGTGTGAACATAGGAGGATGTAACGCCTGTAAAACCCTTGCTTGAGTATGAAGGCACTTATTGCTCGAGTGGACATCCATTCCTGTTCCCCACTTTCCGTAATTAACCCACATTAAAATTATTGGTACTTCCGTCCTTTGATAATTCGGTGTGGTATTTGTATTCCATGAACACTAATTAATTTAGTGTCTTTTAACTTCCTCTTCTAATCCTTTGATTAAACAATTTCGATTAATCCCATTAGGTTGCTGTTCTACACACTATGTTTTTTCATTATACATATCCGGATAAATATGTGGACATAATCCTGTTTTGCCATTTCATCTTTTAGTTTGTTCTGTTTGTCACCTAATGATGCAGCCATGCATAGGTTGTCTATTTGGTTCTTGTGTGATAGTTGGAAATCTAGCAAGAATTTAGCAAGGGGATGCACTAGTAACTTTTTGTTTTTATTCATCTCATGCACTTCTAATTTGGGTTTTCAGATATTTTCCCAACTTGAACTCATGTCCGAGTCTCTTGGCAGGCTGAGCTGTTTAGAGGTCTTGAAGCAGCATTAGGTTCACCTTTCAGCTCAGATCCTTTATCACCACCTCCTAACCCACTAATCGTTGTAATTAGCGGTCCAAGTGGTGTTGGCAAGGATGCTGTTATCAAGGTAATATAACTCACTGTTTTTATGGGCTATATATTTTCTGATAAGTTGTTGAATAAGCTTCTTGTGATCATCGTGACAAAGATTTAGTCTTAGTTATAAACTAGTTGCTTAACTAAGATCTATAAAGATCATGGATAATTGATTTTCATCTGTGGTTTGGACTCTTAATGGGATTAACATATTTTAGCATTATCAATGTTTTCTCATACCTTGATTTGATAGCAACCCCGAATTAGTTTCATCTTTCGTGGTTTTGATTTCGTCAAGTGTTCTTCAACAACATGCTCTACGAAGAATAAGTGCCGTCATATAACTGATTGCGGTGGGCTGCAATGATTAAATGATCTGGGACCTTCCCCTTTTCCTCATACTTCTCAGATTTATGTGAACGAAGCATAGATATCTTGGATCTAGACCAACTCAGGTGAATTAAGTCGACTCCAGTCTGAAACCAAATACTAATATATGCGTTTGTTCATATGCCCTTTTATTATCATGGATTTGGTATTTCACAGTGTTGCGCAAAGGAAAATTATATATGTAGTACAAGAAACTATTTGAACTGAATATCAGCCATCTTTCCGCGTTGATATATTATTTCATTTTTAATTCTTCTGTCTCACTTGGTTTCAAATTAATATGATGGTGGCGTGCTCTATTATGTCGCCTCTGTATTGCCAACTGCAAAAATTTGGCATAAAGGCTTTATTCTTCGTCTTGTTGTAATCTAGTCTTTGTCTTTCTATCACTTCTGTAGGTCATATGCACTGGGATTCTCTTTAAGAATTTTGAGAAAGTAATGTACATGTAGTTAAAGCTCACTTGCTATTGATTTTTCAGAGGCTACGAGAAGTTCGGGAAGGAATTCATTTTGTTGTCACAGCTACTAGCCGAGCAAAGCGACCTGGAGAAGTTGATGGGAAGGATTACTATTTTGTTACAAAAGAGAATTTTCTTTCTATGATCAATAGGAATGAGCTCTTAGAATATGCTCTTGTGTATGGAGAATACAAAGGAATCCCAAAACAACAGGTATTGGTTGGTTTTAATTTGGATTGATTTCTTTTTCTTATTGGATATGTATTTTGAGCCTTCCAAAAATGCTCGTGGTATTTCTTTCAATTTAAGAAATGAGATATCATCAAGAAAAAAAGGCATTGACAAGTTTAGCTCTACCTATCGTCTTACTTTCCTGCAATAGCTGAGAACATATCTGACAAGTTGTCTTATGTTTCCTAGTGGGTTGTAACATACCTTGCGAACTCTTCCTAAGGTCAAATATAATACTACTGTATGAAGCTTTCTTTACATTTCTTCCAGCATGCTTTTGATCTTTCTTTATAATTTATAGAAATAAATACACTAATCCTCCCTATGTTTCATGGGTATTACAAGGGCTACCCTTATTTTGAAACTAATTACACGGACTACCCCTCCTTTATAAAAATAAAAATAAACATAGGGGTGGTTAGCGTTATAACTTCCTACAGGAAATATAAAACATAGGGGTGATCCGTGTATTATTTTGAAAGTAGGGATAGCTAGTGTAATAAGTATAAAACATAGGGATAGTTAATGTAAAATGCCCCAATTTATAAAGCTTAACCAGGGGGTGGCCCAGATATCATCTCCATGTTCAGTACCTGCATAAGCACACCAAAATATACTACAATATGCCACAATCAGTAGTCTCTTTGTCTTTGTGTCTCCTTGATTATATCCCATAATATCTGATAAACTCGTCGCCACTGCACCATACTCTTTGCCACTGCACCAAAACTTGTGTTGGTGAGGGTGAAGGTTATATTATTGTTATTTAACATGTCCCACTGGTCGAAGACCCATTTATGAGTTGAGAGCTGGATCACACAACGATATACTTTTTTTTTAAAGATCAACTTAAAATGCCCGGTGGAGAAATTCAACCAAGTTTGCTCTGATACCATGTTGAAATTCCTGTCGCTGCACCAAAATGCTGGTTACATCAATTCCCCATATAAGTAGTTATCGCAATTCGGGAATGCACGTCAAGAAGTGGAACACCAGCGAATTGGAACATGGAAATCCACATCCCAATAAGCGAACTCGACATATTCTTGGGTTTCGAGTCAAGCTTTTGAGGGGAAGAAGTTCTAGTTATTTTGATTATTACTTGTTAAAAAATTTCTGAGTGCAAAACTTGCTACTTTTATTTTTGTTTGAAAAGACGTTATTGGATTGTTGGAATTGATGAATCTTTTTTCATTTTGAATTGTGATGATGCTATATCGTATCTTGATTAATCTTGAATCAGTGAATCTTACATGTACATTATATATTGTTACATACTTGTTTCTTAAAAACATTACACATTATGGATAAACATATTGCACCCTGAATATTAGTTCCAACGACGTCTATTCCCAACATAAGTGTACGAAGACCCCACCGTGTTCCCATTTTCGTTCCATGTTCCAGAGCATTCAACGTTCTAGGTAATGATGACCAAAATTCTAGAATGTTGGCGCGTCGAACGGCTGCATGCGTGCGGCCATCCAGCGAGCGCGCGCTTGCAAAATTTGCGTGCGCGACGATTCGCGGCGTTTTCTGTCGCGCGGCAGATTCTGCCGCGACCGAGCGGGAGGTTGGGCGAGTTTTCTCCAAAAATGACAAGCTCCTCAAGCACTTTGGTCCCCCGGAGTCACCCCCACAATAAAACTGCAAATCTATTATTTTTCAACATTGTCGTATTCGTATCCTTGCAACATAATCAAAATCTATTAATTCTTACAAAGGCTATTTGCAGACGGAATGGGTGCCCAAACAATCCAAATTCTGTCACTATGTTGATTATGAATCATTAATTATAATTATCCTCGTGTTCCCAGATCTTTCCCTGCCCATCCTACTTTACCATAGTGTTTACAACAGTTATCTTTTGCTTGTGTTCTGTCTCATAAAACTGTCTCATTTATTTGCTAGATTTAGTTTTTTAATTTATATACTTCTTCTTATAACATGACTGGTATCTTTTGCTTCTGTGTCTCATAAACTGTCTCATAAACTGTTTGATGTATTTAGTAGATTTAGTTTTAAATTTATGTACTTCTTCGTATAACATGACTGGTATTTCATGATAAAAAAAAAGAGCATCAGCACATTCTTTTGAACATCCCCAGGACCACATGTACCTTGGAGTCATTCTGTTCCAAATCCCATAGTGGTGTGACAGATTAGGAGGAATAATACTAATCTGTTGAAATGTATTTTATTTCCCATTCTTCCAAAGTCAATGTTAATTATAGTTACCCTGGGGAGTGTAATATACGCGCAGAAATAGGACCAAAACATTTGTTGCAATAGCCATACATCACTTTACTTTGGTATATGGTGTTAGGAATTCATACAAACAATGCTTAAACATGCTTGCAGCATGGATTAAATTGTAGTGCACTTGTTAAAAGTGAGGTTTAGCAAGGAGTATGGTAAGTATCCTCATGAGGCAAAATAATGTATGGATGGTTTCTGGAGGAATGTGACTGCACAAGTAGAATAAAAATTTATTTGGACATCAATGTAAGAGTTCTTGGTTTCTAATCACCATATGGAAGTGCGAGATAGTAACCTTCTCATCCAGCTTACTAGAAGAAGGAAAACAATATTATCAAGAGAGGGATAGAGAGATTTTGACCAAATATGAAGATGGATAGAGACGTGACGTCAACCCCTTCAGGATTTGAATGATGGGGAAGATCAGTTCTTCTCTTTCCCTTGAGTAATGACTTGAGGCTGCTGTCAAGATCGGGAAAAAATTTGGACACATCATAGGACTTGCATAACATGATTATGATCTATAAATCATTAGCCATTTAATGTCGCAAGTCCTTTTTGTCATTTGTCAACGAACGGTTACGTCTATAGACAGTATAATGCTTGAAACTTGGAATGCTGAAAACCTCACTTGCTTGAACTTGGCTTCCAATTGTTCAGTCTGCCTAAAGTTAAAGCAGAAAGCTGAGCATGCTTCCGTCATTCGTCACATCAAACTGTGGTGTATTTAGTTATTTCCTTGTTTATTAAATTCATCCAGTGTTATAGGTGATGGTGATAGTCCGATATGTTTGTCGGCATGACATTTCACAAGAAAGCGATACATATCAGCACCATGTCAATTATATCGGTTGAGATATATCAGCCGATATATCCTGTTGAGACGGCTCGTCCAACACGAAATAACCTAATGTTGGACGACACTAGATAATCTACTACCGGCCGGTATATTCTAAAATCACTTTTTAACTTTAAATTGTTAACGGCTCCCAACCGGTTAACCTCCTACGTAGAGTTGTTGTACAGTGACATGTCAAGGAATCTCAAATTTATCGTCTAATGAGTAACGACTAGGAGTGTTAATGAATAGGCAAATTAGTAGTTTTTATCTTGCATTTATCTTAATTAGACTCTTAAATTACTTGATACAATATTTTCATGTTAGTGTTTATTTAGAATTAAATTGTTATCATGTTATGTTAGTTGTAGAACATTTAGTATATTTAGAAACTAGAATTAGTAGAACAATTATAACATAATATGTAAAATACTATCATTTATATCCAACATTTTAAATTGTCTCCGACATCTGGCATTTCCAAATCCAAACCGGCAGAAAGCCGGCATCCGACATCTACAACCTTAATTTCATCATGTAGTGAGTAGATGAGATGTGATTGGACTAGAGACTAGCATGTGAAAGTAACACACCAATTAATGTTTATTTAAGTTGCAATGATTATGATGTAATATTTACATAAGTAAGATAATCCCATGTTTTTAAGATAGGATATTAGTTATACTAGTAATATTATGTGCATGGATAATACTCTATATATTTACAATAAACAGTTGGTCTGTTTGCTACTATTCAGTAATTAGCACAGTTATGTGCCTGATACCTTCTTTTTCGTTACTAATGTATGAAAGCTTTGTAATGGAAGACTAAACTGCAAAACTTTCTTTGTTCATAGACCGTCTTGCCTTACCTGCAGACTCAGGAACCCGTATGATTTCTTCATGATATATACTAACTTACGGTAATTGGCCAAGTTAAATCTTTAGTTCAGTCACATTAAGTTTTCGGGATATTGGATGTGTACCAGCTAATGTAGCTAGTATATGTTAGTTTTGCTTGAATTAGTTTCCATGCCCTTTAAAACAATCATAGACAGTGTGGGCTTAGAAGGGATTGTACTGTTGCACGAACTACAATAGAATTCTATCAAGCCTGCAGGTTTAGGTCTAGAAAGTTAATTTTGTTTTCCTAAAGTCATAGTTTAATCCTAATATTTGAGAACAGAATTTTGTTATGAATCCTACCTAGGATTCCTAATATAGGATTTCCATTATTGTTTCTTGGATATGATAATTGCTTATATACAATACTTGCCAAACATTCATAAACCACTTGGGGTGGGGTTGGGGGGGGGGGGGGGGGGGTTTGTCAATCAGGATTTCAGAATCACATGCTGTGTTTTCGAAATTCAGTATTCGGTAATTGCTGTTGGAAAGAACAATTCAAGAATCACTTTTTAATCAATTGAGTTTCTAAAACCTTTAAAATTATGAGTCGACGATCACTGTCTAAATTTGCCTTCACATCTTGAATATCAACCACCTCTCTCACGTGAGATTCTAAAATACACCAACCCAACGCTCTTCGTGGCATATCGTTCCTATGAAGACCACACAAAAATTCATCTCTCTTTCATCTCTTCCTCATTCCCAAAATTGAAAGTTAACCCTATTTTTGATTCACAATATGGATCCAAACCAATTTCTGTATTTCTCGATCAATGGCAACATCAACAACTGGTTCGATACGAGGTCATGGTAGTCGGTTCCGACAATGACATCGACGGGTGAGCCCCTGAGAGGGCGTTGCAACAAAGCTCGCTACAATACGGGGAACACTTTCCCTTATTTCTTCTCCGAGTTTACTCCACATTACATTGATCAGAGATCCCTTTAGCATTTGTGTACAGTAGCCTTAATTTGGAGATCATGGTTTCTATCTTAATTCTTTAGGAGCAGTAGGAATAAGATTTGGGAGTGTGTTGGTTAAATTTCACACATTCTGTAGATATAAGTTGAGCTACTTTGTTAATGCCTATGGATAGTTTTTTTGTTGGTGGCAATTTAGAATGGTAGATTTAAAATATATTGGATGCTTGACGGGAAGTAGATACCTTGGCCCAGGATGCAATGAATAGAGCAGCTTGCTCTAACTCGACCTCGCTTGATAAAAGCTCGGCTCGACTTGGTTCCAGTAACCAGTCTAGTTTGAACAGAGGGGTTCGGCTGATCAGCTCTGTACCAGCTCGACTCGTGAATCTTGACGAGTTCTCGAGTCAATATATAATAAAAATATGAAATTTTAAGCATTATTATGATGGTATTAGATTCATATTATATTCTTGTTAATATCGAGGTGATTGGTACAAAAATGGTTATTTGCTTTAAATGATGATTACATAAACACGGTGTAGCATAGTTCAGAATCACAATAATAGTCACAGGGATTCTAATCAATGTGTTTTATATAACATCACGGTGATTGTAATTCTGAAATCACAACCACACTGTGTTTAGAAATCCTGATTAACTAACCCCTGCTTAGGGGTTTCCATGTCCAGATGCAATTTGTTCACAGGACCAGTTCTCCTTCTTCCTCTCCTCATCTTTTCTTCATACTACTTTGATCTTGTTGGCTCAATGAATAAGGTTCCAGTCATTTTTTGTCTTAAGGTGGATAACTGACCTTTTTAAAAATGGTAAGCTCAACCAGAGAACTTTCATTGTGTAACTACTGATGAGTTTATATTATCAGTTAGTGTTAACCCTATGTAATCGGGGATATTAGATAAGCAGGTAGGTTGAGCATTTAATAGAAGCGTATTATACTATTTACAGGATAATTTCTATGTTACCTGGACTCTCCACTTTAAGGAGAAGTACCCGTGTCGACCCGATAGGATATGGGTATGGGTATGGAAACCGTATCCGATCCTCCATGGTGACAATCGGGTACTTTATAGTGACAATCGGGAGACTGGTAGTGAAGTAGATATCGGAGATATATTGAAATATCGGATAGCAATAAATATTTCTTCATATCCAGACCCATTACATAGCCATAGGCTAATGTTCGAGCTATCAGAATCGGGTTCATATTGGTTTGTGTTTTGAGATATCGGAGATATATTGAAATTTGAAATATCGGATAGCAATAAATATATAATATATTATATATACTAAATGTTCTGATCAAATTCAAATTTCTAGATGTACTAATGTTCTAAAAGAAAACTAACAAAATATGTCTAATGTAAAATCATAAATGACAACAAACTAACAATTATGAACTTACACGTACAAATAAAATACACTACTAATATTAATGGCTTCCACCCAACAGAGAGAGGTTTACAGCTTTTTAAGTTTAATTTGGTTATCGAGTAGGAATGTGACCCAATCCGACCAGAAAACAGTTATTCACCTCTAGTATCCAATATTGCAATAGATCGAGAGAGATCACCCAATATCATATCGGCTAATATATCGGATTTTGATCGATTTATCGGCTGATTTTTCTCAAACGATATATACAATATATGGTCCATATATGTCGGTTTAGGCCTCAAACCAATATATCGGCCGCTATCACGGATATCTATAGCACTGTCATAGGCAGTTACTTTGACACACGTGAAATACAATGAAATCTAAGGTCGAGGAATAAGCCTTGTTTCTATTTTCTGGTTTAAAATGGACTTCTGAGAACAATCTGGAGCAATGATAACTTTAGATGGTAACTCTTGTTCTCTGATAGAGAACTAAACCCTTCATTGGGGTTACATTCTCTGATAGAGAACCAAACCCTTCACTGGGATTACTTGTAGGTTCTGCCTAACTCTTGCCTTAATATCCTGATTTCCTAGTTTATTCTGTTATGAGGTATGACCAGTGTTGTTAAGACATCAACATCCTTAAGGCGCGAGGGTCTCCTAGCTTCTTAGGCTCTAGCCGCTTGCCTGAGTCACATGAGGTGTCAAGTTTAAAAACAAAAGTCACATTAAACCAATTCAAACTAATCATTAACTTAAATCAATTAGAAACATCAAGAAATCAAGCCTTAGAACAAGGACAAATTGTATGTCATTATACGTTCAATGCTATCAACTACTTTCGAAGATAATCATGATATAACTAATAAATCTAGCCCCAATCACTTTCATACTAATTATCAAAGGAAAACAACTTTTTAGAATGCAAAATCATGTGATCTATGATATGATTGATATGATCCAACATTTTCCACATTATCTGCTGCATCTCCCTCATCTATATTATCATGTATCCATCACTCTTTTGTAGCTCTCATTTTCCTTTTATATCCTTCACACCCTTGACTTTGAACAAGTCTTAATGAAAGATAAAATAGGCATGGTTGATGGTAGATAACTGTAGAATGAGAATAATTGGTTATCTTTATTATGAAGAGGGATTACATATATATAGGAGAGTCTAGCTCCTCTCTTTACTCTCTTTTCCAATGTGGGACTAAAGCCCACTATTACTAATACTTAACACCCTCCCTCAAGCTTGAACATATATGTCAATCATGTCCAGCTTGTTACACAGAAATTGAACTCGAGGACCAACAGAGACTTTGTGAAGATATCAGCTATGATCACCGGTCCTCACATGACGAAACTTTATTGCTCCCTTCTTATACTAATCGCGTACAAAGTGGATGTCGATTTCTATGTGCTTCGTCCTTTCATGGAATACAGATTAGTAGCAATATGAATAGCGGACTGGTTATGACACCACATGTCTGCTGCTCTAGATCCTGCTTCTTCTCCTAATTCTTGTAGCAGATGTTTCAGATATAGCACTTCTGCTGTGCCATGAGCAATAGCTCGATATTCTGCTTCGGAACTTGATCGTGCAATCACACTCTACTTCTTGCTTTTCCACGAGACCAAGTTTCCGCCAATAAATACAGAGTAACCAGATGTAGATCGTCTATCCGTTAGACTTGCACCCCAGTCAGCATCAGTGAAGCCTTCAACATTCGTATGTCCCTGATTTTCTATGCGAATTCTTTTTCCAGGATTCTGAACTAGATAACGTAGAATTCTGAGAACTGTCTGCCAATGTAGAATCCGTGGAGAAGACATAAATTTACTCGCAACACTAACATCAAATGAAATATCTGGACGAGTCATAACTGCCAACTAGTTGAGCTTTCCCACTACTCGACGGTACTGATCTGGATTAGTCATCAGTGTCCCCTCGTCAAGAAGTAACTTTTCTCCTGGGTCCGTTGGCGACGTTGCTCCCTTGGCTTGCATCATTCTAGCATCATTTAGTATGTCCAATACATACTTTCTTGGGACATGACAATGTGCTTCTTTTCCCTTATTACTTCAACACCCAAGAAGTAGCTCAGCGCTCCAATATTCTTGGTCTGAAATTGTTCTCAGAAACTTTTTCAGTCCTACAATGCCCTGTCTATCGTCTCCCGTGATGACAATGTCGTCAACATAGACACCAAGTAGTATCCTTCCAGCTGATGTTTGTTGGTAGAATACCGAATGATCCTTCTTTGATTGACACATGCCAAACTGAGTAACAACATGTGTGAATCGACCAAACCACGTCCGTGGTGATTGTTTGAGATCGTATAGGGCCTTCTTCAGGTGACACACTTTACCCTCCCTTGCAACGAATCCGGGAGGTTGCACTACATATACTTCTTCGTCAAGATTCCCGTGTAAGAATGCATTCTTGACATCCAGTTGAAGTAATGGCCAGTCATAGCGGACAGCTAAGGCCAATAGTACGCGAACAGAAGTCATTCTGGCAACCGGAGAGAAGGTCTCAAAGTAATTCTCACATATGTCTGAGAATATCCTTTAGCCACAAGACGAGCTTTTAGACAATCAAGAGTGCCATCAGGTTTCACTTTGATCGTGAACACCCATTTACAATCGACTGCCTGTTTTCTAGGTGGCAAATTGACCAAATCCCAAGTATGGTTTTCTCGAAGAGCGTTAATTTCTTCTTCCATAGCAGCACGTCAACCGGGATGTCGGAGACCCTCTTCAGCAGTATTGGGAATCGAAATTCCATCAATAGTGGCTATGAGGGACTGAGTGTGGCTTGCTAGGCCTTTATAGTTGCTAACATACAAGGGATGATCACGATAGGCACGGCGAGGACGAGCTGGTGGAGAAGTTGGAGGCGATTCAGAGGAGCTTGAGGAAGATTGTCCAGGAGTGCTAGACGAGGATGATGTCAGTAACCGCAGGCACTATCTGTGTGGCGTGATCAGGTGATGTCGGTGCTGACTGAACTGGTGTATACGATTGTCTGACCGGGACGACGTCGGTGTTGACGGAACTGGTGTATGCGGATCGTCTGACTCGGGGACAGACTCGGTAGAGGAGGGGACTCGTACAGGAGACTGGTGCGTTTGAACAGGAAACAACAAAAAATTATCGTCTGGATAAACATGGGAAACAAGATTATCAGTTTGTGGGAGTGGAGGAAACTCTGTTTCATCGAAGGCAACATCCGAGAGAAAAAAATATCGTTTTAAGACAGGGAAAAACATCGGTACCCTTTCTGATCCTTAGGTACCCAAGAAAAATACAACGTATTGCCTTGGCATCAAGCTTAGAAAGAGTCGGTCGGGTATCTCGAACATAACACAGGCACCCAAACGTTTTGAGAGGAAGTGAAAACGGATTCTGATCGGGATATAACCGAGAGAAAGGAGTAGCACCATTGAGTATGGATGATGGCATGCGATTAATAAGATAACAAGCTGTAAGAACCGCATCCGACCAAAATCTTTTGGGAGTACGTGCTTGAAACATAAGAGCACACGTTGTTTCCAAGAGGTGGCGATTCTTTCGTTCGGCCACACCATTCTGTTGTGGTGTGGAAGGACAGAAAGTTTGGTGGATGATGCCATGTCGAGACAGATGCGAGCTGAAATCTCTAGACAAATACTCACGACCATTGTTACTTCGAAGAATTTTATCGAAACACCAAATTATGTTTTAATTTTTGCATAGAATTTGCACCAAATTTCAAATAATTCGGATCGTTGTTTTAGCAGATAAACAAAAGTGATACGTGAGTAATCATCAACAAACGTAGCAAAATATTTGAAACCCATTACTGAATTGACAGGACACGGTCCCCGTATATCTGAATGCACCAGCTCGAAAGGAGCAGACGCAATTTATTCTGATTCACCGGATAGGGAATCCGGTGAAGTTTGGCTAACTGACACGACTCACAAAAAATTAACAGGAACATCTAAAGATGGGTACAGTTGTTGAAGAACTTGGATTGACGGATGGCCCAACTGACAATGTAACTCAAAAGTATTGAGTTTCACGCCAACACAAGTAACCGGAGAAGAGACGTCAAACAGATACAAGCCTCCAGTCATATGCCCTTTATCGATAGTCTTTCCAGTCTTCAGATCCTGAAAAACACAACCATCAGGAAAAAAAAGTTATCGAGCAGTGTAAGTCACGAGTAATTTGACTAATGAAAAGCAAACTAAATGGGTTTTCATGTGTATGCAACACAGAATGAAGTGATAAGTCGGAAGAATGACGTGAACCACCATTGGCAACAGTAATACCTGAAGTACGACCCATCGATATTGCGGATCATACCTGCGTCGCCAGTCATGAACAGACGCACCGGAGTCAATGACCCACTGTTTCGATCGCACCACACAAGCTGCAGAGTACCCAGCAGTGGATCCGGACGTGGATGTCTCACCATGACGTTGAGCTTGAAACTCAAAAAAATTGCGTAAGAATCGGCGCTCATCTGAACCGAACGAACGCTATCATCAGTAGCGTCCGAAGTAATATTGGCAGCATGAGCTTATGATACTGCCACTGGAAATGCCCCTACTGACCGCAGTGGAAGCATGTTCGTCGTCCCCTATCACGACCACATTCTCGCCTGCCATCGCGACCATAAGTCCCGCCACCTCGTCGTCCACCATGCCCACCACGAACACCAGGACGAGCAGCACTACCAAGGGCAGATCGATCAGCAGGAGCATCCCCCGGAGTGGTCTCAACCACCTTTGCGGCACGAAGAACACGGAAGTGGGCCTCCATCAAAGACGGAACTTCAGATCCAGCAATGATCTGTGATCGAGCCGAGTCCGTGCATGTTAAGTATTAGTAATAGTGGGCTTTAGTCCCAAATTGGAAAAGAGAGTAAAGAGAGGAGCTAGACTCTCTTATATATATGTAATCCCTCTTCATAATAAAAATAAATATTTCATTATATATAGTATCAGAGCCATAAACCATCCCTCCCATCTCTCCATATCCTAATCCCTGCTCCCCGCTCCTCCAGCCCCCCACCCCTCCCCCCCAAGCACCTCCCCCGGCCCCCACCACCTGTTGGCCCCCCCTCCAGCCCCCCCCCCTTCGGCTGCTCCCCCCCACCCGATCCAGCCCCTGCCCCCCCTCCAACCCCGCCCCCCCCACCCGATCCAGCGCCCACCCCCCCGCTACAGCACCCCCACCCGATCCAGCCCCTGCCCCCCGCTACAGCCCCCCTGTTGGCCCCCCCCCGGCTGCCCTCCCCCCCCCACTCGCTCCGGCTGCACCCCCTTTCGCCACCAACCCTAACCCTAGCCCATCCAATTCCTAACCCTAGCCGCCACATGTTCCTTCTTCCAAATCCTAACACTAGTTCATCCATCTCCTACAAACCCTAGCTGTCTTTTCTTAAAAAAAATGCCGTATTTCGAAGACAGACGGTAGCCAAATGCTTTATTTGCACACCTTCTGTTCCTAGATTACGCCGTCAGGAATTAACAAAGGGTAGACAACTTGATTGTCTACGTGGATTTTTGTTTTTTCTAACCCGATCTTCATATCAGGATTTACATAGAGAGTGATCATGTTTACTCCTGTGTCCTGACGTATTCACCAGCTACACAGAGAAGGAGCTTATTTACTCCTGTGTCCTGCTGTCTTCACTTTACATGCGCGCGTTGGTGTTTGGCCACGTTAATAGCGCACTCGTAAAGTTGATGTGATTATTGGGGTTGGGAAGAACTCGCGACGGTTGCATTCATTTCAAGATGACGGACCCGAAGGCAGATAATGATGATTCTACTACCAGTGTCAGCACGCAATGGGCACTGGCAAGACGGTCTCTTCGACTCGACTCGTCGATCGTCGATTGGACGGACCAGATGGTTACTCAACATGGCGGAAGAAGGTTGAGAAAACACTTCGAGGATGCGACTGTCTAAACATCTGACTGACAGCCCTCCGAACGACTGATCCCACGTTTGAACAATGGGAGACGGATGATAGTCGAATGTTTACACAGTTGATGAACTCAATAGAACCGTCTATCGAGCGGGTGGGGGAGGGGGGCAGCCGGGGGGGCTGGAGGGGGGGTGCAGCAGGGGGGCTATAGCGGGGAGTGGGGGCAGGGGGCTGGATCGGGGGGGAGGGGGGGCAGGGGGCTGGATCGGGTGGGGAGGGGAGCAGCCGGGGGGGGCTGGAGGGGGGGCCAGCAGGGGGCTGTAGCAGGGGGGGCAGGGGCTGGATCGGGTGCGGGGGCTGTGTAGAGGGGCGAGCAGGTGGTAGGGGCCGGGGGGGACGGCGCTGGGGGGGGGGGGCTGGAGCTGTGGGGCATCAGGGGGGATAGCGGTTTTTTTTTCGTGTGGGAGAGATGGGAGGAGGATGGTTTATGGCTTTGATACCATGTAGAATGAGAATAATAGGTTATCTTTATTATGAAGAGGGATTACATATATAGGAGAGTCTAGCTCCTCTCTTCACTCTCTTTTCCAATGTGGGACTAAAGCCCACTATTACTAATACTTAACACCCTCCCTCAAGCTGGAGCATATATGTCAATCATGTCCAGCTTGTTACACAAAAATTGAACTCGAGGACCCAACAGAGACTTTGTGAAGATATCAGCTATCTGATCACCGGTCCTCACATGACGAAACTTTATTGCTCCCTTCTTATACTTATCGCGTGCAAAGTGGATGTCAATTTCTATGTGCTTCGTCCTTTCATGGAATACAGGATTAGTAGCAATATAAATAGCGGACTGGTTATCACACCACATGTCTGCTGCTCTAGATCCTGCTTCTTCTAATTCTTGTAGCAGATGTTTCAGATATAGCACTTCTGCTGTGCCATGAGCAATAGCTCGATATTCTGCTTCAGAACTTGATCGTGCAATCACACTCTGCTTCTTGCTTTTCCACGAGACCAAGTTTTCGCCAATAAATACAGAGTAACCAGATGTAGATCGTCTATCCGTTAGACTTGCACTCCAGTCAGCATCAGTGAAGCCTTCAACATTCGTATGCTCCTGATTTTCCATACGAATTTCTTTTCCAGGATTCTGAACTAGATAACGTAGAATTCTGAGAACTGCTTGTCAATGTGGAATCCGTGGAGAAGACATAAATCTACTCGCAACACTAACAAATGAAATATCTGGACGAGTCATAACTGTCAAGTAGTTGAGCTTTTCCACTACTCAACGGTACTGATCTGGATTAGTCATCAGTGTCCCCTCGTCAGGAAGTAACTTTTCTCCTGGGTCCATTGGCGACGTTGCTCCCTTGGCTTGCATCATTCCAGCATCATTTAGTATGTCCAATACATACTTTCTCTGGGACATGACAATGTGCTTCTTTTCCTTATTACTTCAACACCCAAGAAGTAGCTCAGCGCTCCCATATCCTTGGTCTGAAATTGCTCTCTCAGAAACTTTTTCAGTCCTGCAATGTCCTGGCTATCGTCCCCCGTGATGACAATGTCGTCAACTTAGACACCAAGTAGTATCCTTCTAGCTGATGTTTGTCGGTAGAATACCGAATGATCCTTCTTGATTAACAAATGCCAAACTGAGTAACAACATGTGTGAATCGACCAAACCACGCCCGTGGTGATTGTTTGAGACCGTATATGGCCTTCTTCAGGTGACACACTTTACCCTCCATTGCAACGAACCGGTCGGTTGCACTACATACTTCTTCGTCAAGATCCCCGTGTAAGAATGCATTCTTGACATCCAGTTGAAGTAATGGCCAGTCATAGCGGACAGTTAAGGCCAATGTACGCGAACAGAAGTCATTCTGGCAACCGGAGAGAGAATGTTCAAAGTAATCCTCACCATATGTCTGAGAATATTCTTTAGCCACAAGACGAGCTTTTAGACTATCAAGAGTGCCATCAGGTTTCACTTTGATCGTGAACACCCATTTACAACCGACTACCTGTTTTCCAAGTGGCAAATTGACCAAATCCCAAGTATGGTTTTCTCGAAGAGCGTTAATTTCTTCTTCCATAGCAGCACGCCAACCGGGATGTCGGAGACCCTCTTCAGCAGTATTGGGAATCGGAATTCCATCAATAGTGGCTATGAGGGACTGAGTGTGCTTGTTAGGCCTTTATAGTTGCTAACATACAAGGGATGATCACGACAGGCACGACGAGGGCGAGCTGGTGGAGAAGTTGGAGGCGATTCAGAGGAGCTTGAGGAGGATTGTCCAAGAGTGCTAGACGAGGATGCTGAGTCAGTAACCGCAGGCACTATTTGAGCAGGGGGGCAGGGGGCTGTAGCGGGAGGGTGGGCGCTGGATCGGGTTGGGGGGGGGGCTGGGGGGAGCAGCCAGGGGGGGCGGGAGGGGGGGGGGCAGCAGGGGGTGGGGGGCTTTAGCTGGGGCTGGGGGGGCAGGGGGCTGGATCGGGTGGGGGGCTGCTGGAGAGGGGCCAGCAGGTGGTGGGGGCCAGGGCGGGAGGCGCGGGGGGAGGGGGGGGGGCGCTGGAGGAGCGGGGCAGCAGGGGGGATTAGGATTTTTTTTTTTTTGTGTGAGAGAGATGGGAGGATGAGTTATGGCTCTGATACCATGTAGAATGAGAAATCTTTATTATGAAGAGGGATTACGTATATATAGGAGAGTCTAGCTCCTCTCTTTACTCTCTTTTCCAATGTGGGACTAAAGCCCACTATTACTAATACTTAACAATAACAATTGTAAATGACATGATCTGATAGCGTGGTGCCTTAGGTGTTTATAGGTGCCAAAGGGCTATCTCACCTTGCCTTTGCGTCCAGGCGAACACCTTTGGCGCCTTTAGTAACATTGGGTATGACGTCAGGTAATTGTAGACCCAATGTTGGCGGATGGCCTTAACTTTTGCCACTTGGGAACCAATAATGGGAAACGCCATCTTGCAAATTCTTGCTTGATCTTATGCTTCGACTTGCTACAAGATCCATCATAAGTTTTTATTGGTTTGCTAGTGTTTTCTTCATTGTAGATTTGATAAATAGTGTTGATACCAGCTTGGTTTGGGATTTCGTTTTGCAAATAGTTGTGGGAAAAATCCCAAAGTCTGGTCCGATCTAGTGTAGATGTCATGTCTAAGTTCAGCTCATTAACATCATGAAAAATAATCAAGCTAATGTGCTTACATGGAAGAAATATTTCTTGAGTATAGAAGTTGATGTCTAATACGATTGATATTGTAGTAATAATGAAGAACTATTAGTATTGTCATTAACATTCGGCACCAATTTGTACGATAGCACCAATATAGTGCCACCCTAGATCTGTCAATGGAGGACTAGAACCATGAATGTAAACATCCTGCACCAATTTGTAAGATGGAACCTATATAGTGCCACCCTAGATCTGTCAATGAAGAACTAGAACCATGAACAAATATTTCAGTGCTAATCAGAGTGCCAATGTACAAGGGAATATGTGGTGATGTACACAGTTGCACTGCAAGGGTTATCATAGATTGTGAAACCAATATTTTTATAAAATGCTCACTGCTTGATGATTCACCCTGGTGTTAAATGCTCAAGTTGGTAGAAAATTCAGAGATGGTTTAGGTAGAGGTTTAGATATTCCTCGTATCATTATTTGAATTGTTCTTTTAGGGTGGGTTATTATGCGACTCGTTAGTTTGTTAAGTGGCCTTTTAAATGGCCATTTGGCTTATGAGATGCTAGTGTATTATGCAATCCCTGTTACTAACTGTCACGTGATTGTCCTCGCTAAAGCGTGATGCCGTACGAGCCTAAGTTGAGCTCGCGCAAGACGAATACTATAACGGCCGATTACGCAGCTTAGCGACGGGGTCGTCGCCCAGAAGTCCCAAGCAGAAAAGTTGAATAACACAAGATATATAAAAAACAAGTCATCTTTATTGATATTGAAAACATAAGGTTACAACGGCTTGAGGCCAAGATTACAAATCACAAGCTCACACTCACTCTGATTACAATCACTCAACTCCCTCTCATCTCTCAATCTCAAATTATCACGCCCTTCGGCTTACAACTTGCGGATGCTTCAGAAGACGATGTCCATACATTATGTCCCGTATGGATGAAGACTCCAGCGCGGCCGCACGCCTCGAAATGTCAAGGAACTCCATGTCTCGACGCATCCAAGCGAGCTCTGTCTTGAACGAGCGAGTACCTGTAACCTGTGCATGAAAACTGGTCGGGTGTCAGTACACAACCATACTGGTGGAGGGCATCTCGTCCACCCATACCAAAATCAACACGTTAATTTAGTAACGTATTATTTTGTGGTCTTTCTAATCTTGTCTTATGATCAATTTTAAGACATACTTCCTGGTCTACTTTGTGACGCAACAACATAGTCGTACCATAAAACCTATTTCGTGTAACAACATCGAGGCCGTGCCTCGCAACTTAGTACAATTTACTCAATACTTGTCTTATGGCCTTCCTCTGTTTTATCGTACAACTTGCTCAATTATAAACTTATGAACTTAGTATCAACGACTCAAAAAACAAGACCACATCTCGTACCGAAACACGTATTTCTTTTATAGCCAAATCTTATGCTTTATACTCCTGTTGCATACCGTGTACCCATATCTTGACTAATTGTGCCGTGCATACACTTCTTGACTCATTCGTGTCGTACATACACTTCTTAACTCTTGTGTCGTGCATACACTTCTTGACTCATTCATGCCGTTAATACACTTCTTGACTCGTTCGTGCCGTGCATACACTTAATTCAATTATAGGCATGCACGTGGATCGCCGCTATCAAGCGGACTCAAACTATATGAAAGTCACTGGCACCACAAGCCATCTTGGACTAAATGTAAGACTGAAAGACTTCGTGTGAGAGGTGCAGTGTCCTCCGAAGGTTACGAAATACTCGTATCAGCGGCTCGTTCTTCAGTGGTCAGCCGCACGCCCACTAATGGCCCGCAATACCTGTAATTCCTTCTAGGCCGACGCGAACACGGTTCCCCGACGATCATTCGAGGAGCCAATACCTTGTGCACAAGTTGTCCAATGACAATGCAAGACTCGACTCAACTCAATATGCTTCTGAATTATTCCTCATCTTTCTTTCCATACTGTACCTCCCTTCACCAGGGACTGCCTCGGCAAACTACAGTCCCGAGTACTTCCATATTTTCCATAACTTTGACTCAAACTCAAGAACGACTATTTGATAACCCTCCTGCATACTCCACTTGAACCAACCGTGTTCTGTGCCATAAACCGACCATGTTCCGTGCAACACTACTAACCAAGTCATACTCTATACGACGAGCTTGAGACCGTGGCAACGTACAAACATGCCTGCTATGACATTAAGTCGATAGCTCATGGCAAAATTCTACTTAACTCATTCGTGCGGTCGAAGGACCCAGTGCGAACTTTGAAAACACTTCGTGGAGAGACATCTAAACAACAAGTTGACATTTTCATATTCTATACATACATATGACTCATTGAGATTATTCTCTTAGCTATGTGGGTTTATCTCTTTTATTAACAAGCCTACTCAGTGCATGTGAAAACTTCTATTTATTAGTGTGATGGCCAAGCTGATACAAGTTCATCGAAATCATCCACCTGAGCGAGAGTTGTCTCGGCCGAACGGGACTTTGAACAAGCGGTTGCATAACCAAGTTCAAACTTTGTTGCGTTTTGATTCATCCCGTTGGCCTCAGTGGGGCGGGACACTACATAATACACCACTCAAAATAAGTTTCGTCCTCGAAATTTACTGAGTACACACTCAGCAACTCTATCACTCGTATTCGACTCGAACTCACTTGCCATACTTTTTTTTAAAATTCTCTCGAACTCACTTGCCATACTTTTTTAAAAAAAATTCTCTCGAACACATTCGATTTTATCGACACTCGAATTCATCTTCAATCACTTTCTTTTATACTCAAAATTCGATCCAACAAATTCGATTTGTTCAATCAACATATGATAACTCATCCGATTAATTCTTCATCAATATTTTTTCTGAGCATACAATTTCAAAAATTTATCTTATCACATCTAACTTGACTTCTTTGAAACATCAGTTCAACTTTAATCTTAAACTTCCATGTAGAGAATCCGATTCCACATAATTGAATCATCCTGTCAACCAAACACCAGTATCCAATTTCATTATTCAATCCAATCCTATCAATCATTCAAAACATCCTCAGATCATCTGTCCAACTTTCAAGTCTCAATTCTATAGCTAGCTACCCCCAACTCTATAATCTACCCAGGCAACTCTCACAAGTATCGATCGCACAATTTTATATCTCAACACAGGGACGTCTGCCTAACCACTAGGCTAACTCATAAGACTAAAGTCAAAGTCATATTTTCGTGCAATCAATATCACAACACTCACCCCAAATCCTAAGGTCAAACCATAGTCGATAGTACCGGATTTTCTACCCAAGCTCGTATTACTCCGATGTCTAAACTTCGATCATAGATTTCTTCTATCCGCACTTGTAACGTTCAGTCTAAGAGGTTTGAGTCATTCAGCAAAGCCATTCCTAGGGTAAATCGTTTCATGATCATCCTCGACCACGATATGGTTCTACGACACAAACTCACAACTCTCAAACTCGCAATCCTCAATTCGTTTAATAGACCTATCAATCCAAATATGTATACCTCAACTACAAAATCAGAAGTAATCCACTGATCACAAGTCACAATATCGATTTCCAATTCTCAAGTCGCATAACATCAATCATAATTCATCCATCGTAACTTCACTCAAAATTTCAAACATAATAGTCCTTATCCGTGCATCTATCTCATAGCAACATTGGATCGCCTACTGTAAATTTTTCGAGTTATAACAATCCTTGGTCTTCCCAATCCATCAACAGTATTCTTTCTCATAGTCCTCCTAACATCCATTCACGTATACTCCCAGTTCATCTAATCAAGGCATCCGAATTTTGTTATTATTAAATCTCAAAGTATAGAATCCATTCAACAACAACATTCGACACGATCATCATTCCTCGAATCAGAGTGCCTCCGAGTTATTGCACATCGATATTTGATATGCTTCAATACCATCGATGATATACATAATCTGACGATTTTCTTTTACAACAAGCTATGAGTCGTGCAACTAATGCTATCATCCGAAATGGATATACAATCAGCTATAGCTAAACTCTTGAACTAGTTTTATGCTCTATTTGTTCAAACTCAAAATCACATATGTTTATCTGTCTATCTTAAGTCATTGAGCAACATATTCCTTCGATCGTATCATTCTTTACTAAAGTCATCGAGCAATTTTATCTAAAATTTTAGTCATTCTCGTATCTTCAAATCAACATTTTCATGTACGCTATCTTCCCGTGCTATCTTTTCTTAGTCAAATTCAAAATTTCATTCCGTTTAGTTTTATATCAACATTTTTGTATACGATCTACATCAATTTTCTTGATTGAGTCATTCATTCCATTGCACCTTAACTTTTCCTTGATTCCTTCTACCTACTCAATCGTGTTGAATTTCATACACAGCGCAATCCAATCCGATGCGCGCCGTTTTCTCGTTCGTTCGAATTAAACACATACTAGCTATCAAGTCACGACTAACTTTAAAACACTCTTTTTAAGGTTGTGCGTAATTTCATCGCTTGCTGATAGACAAATTGGTACACTGATCCTCAGTATATCAACATCCCCAAGGCTATTCCATACACCACTCAATGATGAAGTCATTCGACAAATCCTCGAAACAATTATTCGAATCATTCCTCAAATTCCAAGCATGTTATGTTTATATCGCATCGACGACATCGTCGTCCGATAGCATCTCTATTGTTAGTTATCAAACATTCTCTAAATTAAGTCCAACACATTCTTGTCCGAAAATATTTTGATTCCGTATACATTTCGCTATCATCGACGCAAATGTAGGTGTGTATTGTCCAGCTCAACTCAGCCAACCGTGCCTTACGTGAAATCATCTTTGTTCAACCAAAATTTTATCATAAGTTTTTATAAAATACATATTTATTGTATAGAACATCCGCGGAACATTGAGAGAGCGTCATCAATATCAATCGCGAAACAATATCAGAGTTCAAAAGAATTCAATTGAAAGTCCAAAGATGTAAAGCCGTGCTCTGATACCATTATGTTATGTCTCGGTTCCGCAGAATCGATCGTCCTCGCTAGGGCGTGATGCCGAGCGAGCCTAAGTTGCGCTCGCGTAAGGCGAATACCATAACAGCCGATTACGCAGCTTAGTAATGGGGTCATCGCACATAAGTCCCAAGCAGAAAAGTTGAATAACACAAGATGTATAGAAAACAAGTCAGCTTTATTGATATTGAAAACATAAGGTTACAACGGCTCGAGACCAAGATTACAAATCACTCAAGCTCACACTCTCTCTGATTACAATCACTCAGCTTTCTCTCATCTCTCAATCTCAAATTATCACACCCTTCGACTTACAACTTGCGGATGCTTGAGAAGGCGATGTCCATACATTTTGTCCTGTATAGGTGAAGGCTCCAGCGCGGTCGCACGTCTCATCAAGGAACTCTATGCCTCGACGCATCCGAACGAGCTTCGCCTCGAACGAGCAAGTACCTGTAACCTGTACATGAAAACTGGTGGGTGTCAGTACACAACTATACTGGTGGAGGGCATCTCACCTACCCATACGAAAACCAATACGTTATTATAGTGAGTGCAACTTATTCTTTTGTGGTCTTTTTAATCTTGTATTAAGATCAGTTTCAAGACATACTTCCTGGTCTACTTTGTGACATAACGACATAGTCGAGCCATAAAACCTATTTCCTATAACAACATCAAGGCTGTGCCTCGCAACTTAGTACATTTTACTCAATACTTGCCTTATGGCCTTCCTCCGTTTCATCGTGCAACTTGCTCAATTATAAACTTGTGAACTTAGTGTCAGCAACTCAAAAAGCAAGACCACATCTCGTGCCGAAACACGTATTTCTTTTATAGCCAAATCTTATGCTCCATACTCGTGTTTCATACCGTATACCCATATCTTGGCTCATTCGTGCCGTGCATACACTTATTCACTCATTCTGCCGTGCATACACTTCTTGACTCAATTTAAGGCATGCACGCGGATCGTCGCTATCAAGCCGACTCAAACTATATGAAAGTCACTAGCACCACAAGCCATCTTAGACTAAATGTAAGACGGAAATGCTTCGTGTGAGAGGCGCAGTCTCCCCAAAGGTTCCGAAATACTTGTATCAGTGGCTCGCTCTTCAGTGGTCAGCCGCACGCCAACTGAAGGCCCGCAATACCTGCAATTCCTCCTAGGCCAATACAAACCCGGTGTCCCGAAAATCGTTCGAGAAACCAATACCTTGTGCACAAGTTGTCCAATAACAATGCAAGACTCGACTCAATTCAACATGCTTCTAAACCATTCCTTATCTTTCTTCCCATACTGTACCTCCCTTCACCAGAGACTGCCTCGACGACCTAGAGTCCCGAGTACTTTCATATTTTCCATAACTTTGACTCAAACTCAAGAATAAGTATTTTATAGTCCTCCTGTATACTCGACTTGAACCAACCGTGTTTCGTGCCATAAACCGGCCGTGTTCCGTGCAACACTACTAACCAAGTCATACTCTATTTGACGAGCTTAAGACCGTGGGAACGTGCAAACATGCCTGCTATAACATCAAGTCGATAGCCCGTGGCAGAATTCTAGTTAACTCAATCGTGCGGTCGAAGGACCCAGTGCGAACTTTTAAAACACTTCGTGGAGAGACATCTAAGCAACAAGTTGACATTTTCATGTTCTATACATACATATGACTTAATGGAATTATTCCCTTAGCTATGTGGGTTTATCTTTTTATTAACAAGGCTACTCAGTGCATGTGAAAACTTCCATTTATTAGTGTGAAGGCCAAGCTGAGACAAGTTCATCGAAGCCACCCACCTGAGCGTGGAGTTGTCTCGGCCGAGCGGGACTTCGAGCAATCTGTTGCATAGCCAAGTTCAAACGTCGTTGCGTTTTGATTCATCCGATTGACCTGAGCGGGGCAGGGCACTACACTAACTATTTTGCCAAATTCTTTGTAAGTCATCATCTAAGGTATCAGTTGTTACTCTGATATGTAAGTCCTGTTCTGTTTATGAATGTGTCTTATTTGACTAAACACACAATAGTATCCTCTTTATGCAAGTCCTGTTTATGAATGTGTCTTATTCGACCAAGCACACATAGTATCCTCTTTCAAAAGGATATAACTAGGAAAACCTCATTCCCATTAATATTGACTTCGTTTCTGGTTAAAGTTCTTATATACACTTAACATAGACATATTAGAATTGCAATAATTTTTCTTGATGTTTAATCTTATTGATGGTATGACATTCTAGCAAAATTGCTTATTGTAGCTGATAAACCTCAACTCTTTTTGGTTAAATTTTTATTTAAGGATACAAGACACAGAGGATGACGTGATGTACTTGCATATGTGGATAATTGTAGATAAATTGTTATCTTCTTTGTTAACCTTTTATATTTTACTTTTAACATATATAGTATTAGTCATTTGGCTAATCCACATATAGATGAGACATAATATTTAGTCTCCCATATGCTTCCAGTGCTTGTAGTCTTTCCATGCACTTTTTCCGAGCATCTTTGCACCTAGTCTGTAGAGGTCCTTAGCACCTAGGTGCGCTTTTCACCTCTGACAACTATGAAATAAGTAGAGGCAGCCCAGGCGTGTCTAGGCATTTCATCGTCTTACCCTAGGTGTGCACATAGGTGTCACTTTTGATGTCCAACTATGGTTACATTTCATCCGGGACTCCATTTGGTACTAAACGCAGGTGTGGGCCAAACCGTTTCCTTTCATGATGGGGTTTTTTCATATGTGCCATCCATTTTGGGGTCAAATGACGTTTCCGCAAAGCTAGCCCAACGAACATTCCGGAAACGGACGTTTGAGCAAATGGGATGAAACGAAAGTACAATCCAAACTAGCCCTTACTTTCGTCATTTTCAAGTTCCACTCAATTGTAATCTGCAACTAAAATCTGAACCTTGACCTCAAGGCCCATTCAAATATGATTTAATACGAAGCTAAATCGTTGCACAATTACATGAGCTCAAGATCTTCAGAAATTGGTCAATAATTGTAATATATCCTCTAGTTTCAGCAATTAATCTTCCCGTATAGATTTTTCTTCTCTTGAAACAAATAAGAAACAGATCTGGCTCTAGTCTGAAGTATAATGACTAAACTCAACTGCATTAAAGAACAGTGAAATATATAAATTACATACTGTTATGTGGCTAACACAGTTTGATTACAGTTTTGGACCTAATTCCGAAGCTTGCATCTAGTTCAGTCAATAGTTCAACTAGGTAACTTAGAACTATTAACAATTTGATGATGTTAATATAATTAATCTTGAAAGTCTTAATTCCTACTGGAAAATAGCTGAGAATATCAAGCCATTCTGAGCACTGAATTTCAAGTTTAATGTACCCTCCACTTACCAACTTCACAGTTCATACAGATGCCTGTTGAATTCTTTATTGTTCATCGAGGTGCATGGATTAGATTATTTTCCTGGGTTCCTTAATTTTCACCTTAATGTCAACGGTCCATGTATTCTAATTATCTACATCAACAATTCCTTCCCCTAATGTCAATGTTCCATGTATTGTTGCGTCTGATATTGTATTCTAATTATCTACATCAACAATTTCTTCCCCTAAGTTGCATTACACATTCTAGAAGTTACTGCAAGTCAAATTACAGTCTCTTGTTTCAGAGCACTGATTTATATCTTTTAAGCCCAATGATCACAATATTTTTTATCACTAAATTTTTTTTTCACAATGACAACTAGAGTTCTCCTTATTATTTTTTATTTTTTTATTTTTTGTATTTCATTATCTAGATTCGAGACTTCATGGCCAAGGGGTTCGACATTGTTTTGAGAGTGGACATACAAGGTGCAGCCACCCTGAGGTCAATACTTGGGGACTCTGCTGTCTTCATCTTTCTGGTTGCAGAGAGTGAAGCGTCACTAGTGAAACGTCTTATCGACAGGAAGACAGAAACGAGTGAAATGCTTCTTGTAAGGATAGCTACAGCACGAGAAGAGGTCAGGCACATGAAAAAATTCGATTATGTAGTTGTTAATGCTGAAGGGAAGCTAGAGGATTCGGTTAAGCTTGTGAATTCCATCATTGATGCTGAAAAAGCTAAAGTCCGCCAACGCTCTGTAAACATATAGGATAAAGGCTCCATTTGATTCATTCCAACCGCTCAACCAGTACCCACTTCTTCCAGCGATGCAAAGGCGGTACTAATACCAGTGGTAAGCATGGAAGACTAATATTAAAGTACTTTCACCTAGCTACATTTTGAAAATGGATGTCTAGCCTTAGGGCTTGTGTGGGGGATCATTGCTAAATGTCAGCCTGTCTTTTACCATCACTCTTTTTATGTCAACACGATTTTGCAACCTTTTGCCTCTTTAAATATTTTCCTGATTTGCTAGGTATGTGACTTTGTAAGTTGTAATTGTACATAATCCTCGAGTTCTTGGAGTTGATTAGAATGTAGAACTGCAGTTCAATTTTCGTTGGCTGTGTTTGGTTGCCAAGACAGGACAGGAAGCCATTTCATGCAGGAAAGAGCTCCCAATCTGCATGAATTTTTGCTTTCCTTTCCCTCACTTAATTCAAAACCAAACACAGCTTCACTGCAAATGTTAGCATTGGAATTGCCAAAAAAGTAATCATTGTCAGTAATACTGTTTGGTATTGTTTCGCCCTGGTAGCGAACCATTATTTTTTGAAGTAGGATCAATGTGACCATATTAATGTAAATAATTTTTGAAAGGTGTTCAACATCGTGATCTTCATTATTACATGGAGATTTTTCTCGTTAATGTCTTCAACATGGAGTTCCCCTTAAAGTAGCGGCTTACCTACGTTTGACACAAATTGGAAACATATTTTCTTTTCTTAATTTACCAAGAAGGGGAAGCTTACTACAAGTAATATTGATGAAAACTAACATGACAAATTCCCGCAGTTTAACTTCTAAAGAGTATAACTAAATATCACCATTACTATTATAGATATATGCATACAAAACTCTAATGTCACCCACTACTATAGATAAATGCATATGATAATATATTTTAGAGACGCTAACATACAAATATATTTCTTTGTTTTCATTTTTTAGTTACGGGCGTGGCAAACTGAAATGGCTCGTCCCCAGGGTAATCAACTCTGCATGGACCGTAATTCCAACTTAGGGTACATCAGACGATAACTGCATGATATGGACTCCCGCTACCATGTTAAGAGGGTGGGGGTGGGGTTGGAGGGGAGGGGGAAAGTTGTAATTACTAGCAATGGTGGGTTTATGAGGGTCATAGTTAGTATTGAATGGTGAAGGGGAACATAAGCACATATTCTAATACAAAGTGTGTGGGAAAGGTTGGGTGTTTGTGGTGGTGTAGGACGATATTGTTTGTACTTATTTTTAATTTAGTGGTCGAGGAAAAATGAATGGACTTTTTGGCCTAGGCCTTGGAACCAAGTAGTCACGTGCAAGCGTTAAGAAGCTTATCTAGCCCAAACAGACCGACCTGGGACACGTCACCATGTCTATTCGTGCCTACGATGGGTCATGGATCATTTTTCATGCTCCAGTATCGATATACGGAGAACTGAGATATGACTAGGGCAACTACCGCAGTACAGTCACGACTGTTACTAGATAATGGGGGTACATATTACACTCCAATAGTCTTCCAAGGGTATAAAAAATAAATCCTATGTCTCAATCAAAAAATGAAGAAGCAATAAGATATGACATATAAAATTAAGTAGAAAGACATTATAGATGCTATATCATAATAATTATGAAGCTAGTATGACAAAATATAATACTAGAACAAGTGTCAATCATGTACAATCATATAATCAGCTGCAGTCTAAATATACAATCATGTTGTCTTAAAAGATGCGGAACAAACTTCCGAATACATGACTAAACATGTGCCCGATGGCTAAACGTCTCAAAATTTATGATACAAAATATGAGTGGTGGGGAAGGAACCCGCTCAAGACTCATGGTTGTCACTCTCCTGGTGCACGACATCGAGTGGAAGTGACGAAAGATCCTCGACCTCAAGCTCCGCTATGAGATCTGGCTATACAAAACCAGATAGGTCAACCTCCAATAACAATTACCACTAGGAAAGCATGAAGGAAATGCAAAACCAATAAATCACAAGAATAAATAATACAATAACGACAGTAAAATGTCGATGTGAGACCTATGTAGTACCAAGGCATAGTCTCCCAACAAGCATGAAATAAGAATACAAAAAGGAAGACAAACAATAAACCTGTACATGGTCATAAAATGGATGACCTAAAAAGTCATACAACTATGAATATATAGATGGAGAACGGATCCATATCCTTATAAGAAAGAATTCACATTTGTATTGGAAAATGAATCTGTCACCGTATAGGAGAAACGTAAAGATAGACTTGAATCTAATGATAAATCTACTCCCCTTTACACTCATGATGGGTCAAACAACATAATTGTTTGTCCAGTAGAAATTGAAATCGAGGTGTGGGGTGTGACTTTGTAAAGAAATATGCAAGCTAATCAATGGAGGTCACATGTGGCCTGTAGAGAATAGTGCTTGTCAAAAAATGCTCAGGAACAAAATGATAATCAATCTTAATGTGTTTTGTTCGTTCGTTCATGAAAAATGGATTGCTTGCAATCTGTATAGTACTCATGTTATCATAGTGAAACGACATAGGTTATGTAGGAGCAATGCCCATATCAGAGAGCGGTTCCATACATGAACGATCTTCCTAGTAGTGCGAGTCATAGCGTTGTACACTGTCTCACTAGAAAAACATACAACAATGACTTGTTTCTTGCTTCGCCATAAAAGTAATGAATCACCAAAAAACAAACAAAATCATATAGTAGATCGTTTGGTGATCGGACCTCTTGTCCAATATGCGTCAGATATGCTCGAAGTTGTAGAGTAGATGTAGATGATATTAATATATAATGACCGTGTAATCGAGCCCTGAAGATATCAAAGAATTCGGAGTAAGGTACCATAATGAGCTGGTCGAGGCATAGAAATGAACGACACTAACTGCAAGAGAAATATCTTGCATGGTCAAACAGAGATACATAAGTTAACCCACTAACCGTCTGCAGTGAGTAGGATCTGTGAGAGGCATACTGTCTGTGGGACGAAGCTTCACATGAATCTCCAAAGGAGTATCAACTATCTGACTATCCGATAGAACTTTTTTTTTTTTTTGGAATAAGGGTGAATTTATTCCTCGCATGTAGCGAAAAAGGTATTACAGTACATAATATCACAACTTCCCAGGCCTCAAAATAAAATACTATGGGGCCATTACTGATACATCGAATTCTATGTTATGTAGAATTCCAATAGGGGGGTAGTCAAGCCTTCGAAAATACGTCTGTTCCGTTCCTTCCAGATGTGCCAAGCAGACGCGGCAAGACGAACTCTGGCTCTTCTGGCCCACCCCGGATCCCGACCTCTGTGATCTCGAATCCAGCTGAGAATGCTCCGGATGTCTCTGTCCATCCCAACTCCTCCTCGCAGCTGCGCGCACTGTTCAGTCCAAATGTGCCAGGTCATCGGGCATGCAAAGAAGAGATGTCCCATAGATTCATCATCTTCATTACATAGCACACATTTGGCATCTGGGATCTGCATCCCAAATCTGCGGAGTCTGTCTCTCGTCATCAGTCTACCCCGGAGAAGTCGGTATGCACATAGTTGCATTTTTCGGGCAACCCCCTTGCCCCAAATGAAGTCCACCTCCTCAGCTCGGTCGTGGTGGGTCCGGACCAAATTATAGCAGCTGCGGAAGCAGAATAGGCCTGACCCTCCCCCCGTACCTGGGCCGGACCAGCTCCAGGAATCCTCATGCTGGCTAGCGTCAATAGTGATAAGGCGGATCTCCTCAGCAAACTGAGCAGTATATGGATATCCCTCTGGCCTCCAAACTCCATCTCTGATGATCAGGCTGCAAGTGAGCCCCCTGCCCGCTTCTCTATCCAGATGTCCTCCCAATATCTCGAGTAAGGATCTGGAACCCAACCAAGGGTCTAGCCAGAGGTCGGTAGTCGTCCCGTCCTTGATGCTCCTGCAGATAGCGGTCTGAAGCACCGGTCGGCACCTCAGAATGGCCTTGAACGTGACCGAGAAGTTGTTGTCAATCCTGCAAGCCCAGAAGTTAGTCCTCCTCAGGTATCTGTTCGCCATCCATTCCGCCCAGAGTGATCTCCCTTGATGAATCTCCAGGCCATCTTCACACAAGCCGCCTTCCTGACTGCATGGAGAGGCCTCAACCCCACTCCTCCTTCCTCCCGAGGCCTACAAAGCTGGTCCCAGGAGATCGTATGCATCCCTCCCCTCCAGATGAAGTCGGCGCAGAGGGCCTCCACTTTCCGAATAGTGGCCATAGGGATCTGGATAGACTGCATCCAGAACATCGTGATGCCCGCAATGACCGAACGCACCAACTCTATCTGACCGCCAAATGATAGCCCCGCCGCTTGCCAGCCTTCTACTCTCCTCTGAGCAAAATCCACCAAGCTGTGACAATCCTGCTCTCTGGCATAGTTGACCGTCAGCGGAACCCCCAAGTATTTCACTGGAAGCTCGCCTCTGTCCACTCCCAAGGCGAAGGTTCTCTCCTCCTGCTGTGTAAACCGGGAGCTGAAGTAGACTCTGCTTTTCTTCCTGTTTAACTGAAGTCCAGAGAGCCGCCCGAACTCCTCCATAATATCAGAGAGTGCTCTCATTCCCCGCATGGAGGGCTGGAGGAGCACCAATAAATCGTCAGCATAGATCAAATGAGATACCACCGGGCTCACCAGACAGAAAAGGGGAACGATCCTCTTGCTGTGCACTGCCGTATCCATCATGCATGTAAAGTACTCCATCACCAAAGTAAATAGGTACGGGGATAGGGGGTCCCCCTGTCTCAACCTCCTGTTGCTCCTGAAATAGCCATGTGGCGTATCCTGGATGAGGACTGAGAAAGTAGGAGAGCAGATACACTCCCTCACCCTTTCAACCCACCTCTCGTCGAACCCCATGGCAAGCATCAAATGACACAGGAAGTCCCTGTTGACCGTATCATAAGCTTTCCGGAGGTCAAGCTTTACACATGCCTTCATCCCCCCAGGTTTGCTGAACTCCCTCACCATCTCATGAGCTAGCAGGCTGTGCTCCGCTATCGACCGTCCCTTGATGAACGCAACTTGATTCTGGGACACCAATCCCTGCATAATTCCCTCCATTCGCTTGCACATAAGATGAGTGATGATCTTGTAAAGAAAATTACAGCAAGCAATGGGTCGAAAGTCTGCAAGAGAGGTCGCTCCCTCCTTCTTAGGAACCAGCGTCAAGAATGTGTGGTTCATCTCCTTAAGTAGCCTGCCCTCCACAAAGAACTCCTGAACCGCCGCTAGAACCGGGACCTTAAGCACACCCCAGTGTCGCTTAAAGAACCCTGACGAGAAACCATCAGGTCCGGGAGCTTTGTTGGGATTAGCCTTCATCACAATGTCTTCCACCTCCTCCATCCTCACAGGGGCCAGAAGTAGCCTGTTCCCATGGCTGGACACCAGTCTCTTCGTGACAAGGGCTGGGAACGTGCTAGCGTAGTCCGTCTGCTGATATAGGTCAGTGTAAAATCTGACGGCCGCCTCCTGAATCTCCACCGGGTCCCCCACAAGACGTCCCTCAGCATTTAGAAGTCTGGAAATGCTATTCTGGTGCTGCCGGGTGCGGATCACATCGTAGAAGAATTTGGTACAGTGGTCTCCATATTTGAGCCAGGTGCATTTGGCCCTCTGTGCCGCACTGATCTCCTCCTGCAGTCTCATGATGCTGACCTCCTCAATCAGGAGCTTCTCCTTAGCCGCCAGCTCCCCGTTCAGAATGTCAGCTTGGAGGGCCACCTGGATATCCCGGAGCTCGGCTTCCTTATCCGCCAGGGAAGTCCGCGGAATCGTCTTCCCCCATGATGAGCAGAGAGAGGTGCATGTTGTCCGCCAGAAGACTCAGGTGCACAATGTCCGCCCACAAAGCCTCCCGGAGTCTCCGGTCGTTGTGCCCATATACAGCACCCAGAATGAAACGAAATCCACCTTTGTTCACAAAAGTAACGCCGATGAGTTGTTCTGTTTTATGTATCTGCACCCCCTCCCAGCTGCCTTTGTTCCACCTAACCCAGATCCTCGCCATATCGCAAAGATCTAAGTTGTGAATGTGATCCCAGTTTGCCGGGGTCCTACGCGAGAGCAAAACGGCCCCTCTAATCTTCGTCTCCAGTAGGATAGCAATGTCACACAGCTCTCTCCTCATAACTCCTACAATCTCCCTCCATCGTCCAATGGAACACCCCCCCTAATGTTCCATGCTAGGACCGACATCTAAATAAAAGATGAGGGGTCCCCCTGGAACTCATCTGGATCGACTCTCGAGGGAAGAGTCTCATCCGCCTGATCAATGACTGCATCCACCATGGAGGAAGGAGCAAGATGGGCCTGAATCCTGCTAAGAGTAAGTGTCCAGTTAGGGTTGGAAGGGACGAGGGCGCCCTGCGCTCATACCCCTGGTCACCTCCGTCACCATCTGACCACTCTCAGCCGCGCTCATACCCTTGGTCACCATGGTCCTCTGTGGCTTGAAAGGGACGAGGGCGCCCTGCGTGCTCTCTTGTCTCTGCGGTGACCCTGGATCCAGCCCCCTCCCAGCCTCCATCACTGTATCCTCCTCCATATGCCTATCAGGCGACGACTCTCCAGGTAAGTGACTAGGTGCCTTCTCCAACCCGGTATCCTCTGTCTGAGCCGCCGGTGGACTGGCGGCCTCCTTTCCCTTGTATTTGCATGCTCCGGTAGAATGCCCAAAACACTCGCAATGTGTACACATGGGAGGGACCCAGTCATACTCCACCGACTGGGTCAGAACCTCCCCCGACGGTACCTGATACTCCAGCATACTCGGAAGATCCGAGCCCGCCTTGATCTCCACGAAGACCCTAGCGTACATAAGTCTGGTGCGGAAAGCAGTGGCCTCGTCTGCCTTGATCGGCTTTCCCACGAGGCTGGCCAGTCTCATGAGAAGAGGAATACTCCAATATTTCACCGGGAATTCTGGAAATCGGATCCAAATGGGGATGGCGTTTAGCACCTCCTTCTCACATTTCAGGTCAGGGGTCCACTCTTTCAGTATAATGAGTCTCCCATCAAATGACCAAGACCCTCCCTGCAGAATCCTAGTCACATCCTCCGTGAGACCAAATTTGACATAGTAGAACCCGTTCTCCCTGGAGAAGAACTCCATGCTCCCTTTGGGTCTCCAGACACGCTCCGCATAACCCCTGATTTGGCCAAAGAACGGTTTGTTCCCTAACACGTACAACACCAGCGTGTTCTTCCAAAATTCCGAAACCACCGCTATTTCCTCAACGGGGAAATACGCCTGTAACCCTCCTCCAACCGACATTGGTGGGACAAACTCCATCGACAACGGGCTTTTCGTCACCACCGGCGTGCACACCTCCTTCCACGACCGAGTCCGCTGTTCCTCAATGTGCGCCCTGGCCGGGGGGTTCGCAGCTCCAGGGCCTTTACTGCCAACAGTAACAGCAATGCCCTTAGCCTTCTCTGTCGCGGTCGCCTTTGGCCTCAATCCTGGTACAGTGTACGCCATACCTCCCCCACGACGACGGGACTCAGTTGTGCCTGCAGATGACCGGGTCCCGTAATTCTCTGGCCCCGTCCGCCTCGATATTTGAGTTTGGGTCCCTCGTCTCCCTCCAGCCCGGTGTCTCGTCACCGTCTGCCAGCCCGCCTCTTCTGGTTTGTCCACCCCGGACCCAGACCCGAATTCAAATAGGGGAGCCGAAGCCCCCGATCCCCCCATGCCACCGCCCGGCCTCCCCCCCTCCGGTGAGGACTCGCCGTCGCCACCCGGTCTGAGACCGCCGGGCCCAGCCCCAATTCCTCCACCTCCAGCCGCCCCCCCTCCCGACTGGAGGGGGCCCGCTGCCGCCTCCCGACCCCCCCCCCCCCCGCCTGGGGGGGTCTTGCTTGCCGCCTTCCGACCTCCCCCGCCTCCCGGGAGGACACACCGTCGTCGCCTCCAGACGACCCTCCCCCGCCTGGGAGGGTCCCGCTGCTGCCTCCCGGCCCCCCCTTGCGTGGGGGGGGGGGTCCCTGGCTGGCCGCCGACCAGGCCTCCACCGGGCTGGAGAAGTCGCCCTCCCCCCCCCCCCCCCCCCCGGACCGCCCAGCCGCCGAGCCTCCCTCCCCGCGAGCGGATCGGGGGGTCGGGGTGGGAGGCGAAGAATCCGTCGCCAAAACCCTAGCAGAGGGGTCGCGCCGCTGCTGCATCCTTTTACTATCCGATAGACCTACTAATGAAATTATCTATATATGAAGTATATTTCTATTGAGAAACCAGTATTCCTCTGTCATTTTGTGCAATCTCGAGTCGAAGAAAGTAGCGAAGATAACCAAGGTCCTTCATCTGAAACTGTTGATGAAGGTATCTCTGAGTAGCTACAATTTCTGCTGAATCATCGCTAGTCAAAATTATATCATTCCTATAGAGTAAGAGAAGAACTCGTCCATGCGATGACGATCACATAAACAGAGAATGATCCTGAGAACAAAGCTGAAAACATGCCTCACGAATATCACTCCAAACACTATCTCTGAGTAGCTACAATTTCTGCTGAATCATCGCTAGTCAAATTATATCATTCCTATAGAGTAAGAGAAGAACTCGTCCATGCGATGACGATCACATAAACAGAGAATGATCCTGAGAACAAAGCTGAAAACATGCCTCACGAATATCACTCCAAACACACTCAAATCAAGCTCAGAGAGCTTGTTTGAGATCATAGATATCACGACGAAGGCGATAAATATGTCCTAGTAGAGTAGAAAACCCAGAAGGGACTGCATATAGACAACCTTAGATAAAAAACCATAAAAAAAGTCATTTTCACATCCATCTGCTAGATTGGCCATCGACAAATGGCATCAATAACTAGTAATGTACGAACTATGGTTATTTGAGCAACAGAGACAAAGGTCTCATAATAGTCAATTACGTACACGCTCCTGTATAAAACCCCGGGCAAAAAGGCGATACTTGTGTCGCTAAATGGATCCGTCGGGTCGATAATTGACCTTGAAGACCCACTTGCAACTAATAGGCTGGACACCATCTAGGAGTGGAATGACATCCTAAGTGCATGTATGCTAAAATGCTTGAAAATTCTCTACTATATCCTTCTGCTACTCAGGATACTGAACAACCTCTTGATAAGAACTGAGTTCTCGTGTAGTATGGATATCAGTAAGAAATGAATGGAATTGTGAAGAATGTGAGACTAAGGTAGCAAAACTAAATTTATCCGCTGGACCGAAATAGTTGGAAGTAAAACAAGTACGTAGAGGTGTAGATGGTAGAGAAAATGGTATAGCGGAGGCTGTTAGAATATGTGGAAGATCTTCATGAGATATCAGTAAGGAATCATAGGAGTTGTACTAGAAAAGGGGAGCAAAGGCTTACGATCAATGGAAACACTAGACGACTGAGCTGGAAAAAACTAGAAATAAACATCTGGAGGTGGAAAATAAAATAAGAAGAGTCCTCTAGAAACATGACATGGCGAGATATACGAAGATGATGGTCCAAGGAATCATACCAACGATATTTCTTGTGCTCAAAACAAAAATCGAGTAAGACATACTTGGCTGATCGAGCTGGCAGTTTTGTACGCTTCGTTAAAGGAAGAAGAATAAAACAAGTGCACAAAAAGTGTGAATCATACTGTAGTTAGAAGGGTCCAAAAATAGACTTTCATGAGGTGTTCAACTAGACAAAACAGAGGATGTAGTGATATTGATAAGATTAACAGAGGTAAGAATGGTCTTTGTCTAGAAATTTTGAGGAACAAAAGAGGATAACAAGAGAGCACGAGTAGTCTCAAGAATATGACGATGTTTGCACTCGGCTACCCCATTATGTTAATGAATGTAACGACATGACTGTTGAAAAGGTGTCATGAGATTGTAAGATAGATCTCATTGTAGCGGAGAGATACTCAAGCGCACAATCAGAGCGAAAAATATTTATCATAGCATTGAATTGAGTATAAATCATAGTAGTAAATGTCCTATAAATGGTAGAAAGTTTGGAATGATGATGTATAAGATAGACCCAAGTATATCGAGTGTAACCATCAATAAAGCTCACATAGTAGAGAAAATCAGTCATAGATTGGATCGGAGTAGATTTTCATATGCCAGAATAAACTAATTCAAAAACACTACTGAATTTAGATAAGCGTTTAGAAAAAGGTAGGGCTAAGTGTTTTGCCAACTTACAGTCCGTACATGTGGATAGAGAAGAGAAAGAAACATGTCCAAGTGCTCCACTATGGAATAAACTCTTTATGCGAGATTCTAAAAATGACCTAAACGTCTATGCCATAAGTCGACAAATAGACGTGACAACAGTAACATGACTAGAACTTAAAGGTGGAGATAACGAAAAATGAAGAAATTCTATGTGGTACAACTGTCGCTTCCTATGAACACAACCAATCGTCTGACCCGTGAAGAATCATGCACATAACATATAAGGGAATAAAAACAACATTAAAACCTCTCTCACAAAGGCTAGCTAGTAACTGATATGAGATGTAAGTAAGATGAGAAACATGTAAAAATATAGAACGACTCAAAACGTCAGAAATAATGGAATCAAATTGAGTGATGGCCAACTGAGAACCATCATCTGTGTGTAAAAAGAGAAAGTGAGATGGTAAATGTGTAATACTAGATACGAGATTAATATCGGAAGTCGTATGATGAGAAGTACCAGAATCTAATATCCAAGAAATAAACGTACCGGTAGAGGCAAAAAAATAGATGAAAAGGAGTCGACAAAGACAAGCTAGTGTTGGAGCTGGAGCTCTAACTAAGGAAGACGATGCTGAATATCTGTCGCAGCAAAAGAGAGAAAAGAAGATGTCGATGTCTATGTACTATTTGAGCCTGAGGTACCGGAGAGCGAGTAAAGAAGAAACCCTTTGCTTTTATCCGCTCGAGAAATTAAGTTTTTAAATGTGGATGAAGCATAAAACAACCATCAACTGAGTGACCAGGTTTATGACAGTGAGAACAAATCAGACCAGACGTTTGATGAGCATAGAAAGTGGTAGTAAAATGACCAGGCTTCATGCAATAGGTACATAGAGGACGAGGAGAAGTTCTAGAGGTGGGAGCTCAAACTTCTCGAAAGTGGAAGAAGGAATGAAATTTCAAAATTGCTCAGATAAAGGCATTTTTTTTAAAACTAAAAAATTCTACTACTTCTCGATGGTTGTTGGTATGGAAGGATCAGGCATGCAGGAGGAATAACTGTGAGGAGATTGTGAAATCATGTGGTTTTGGGGCACCCTCAACGGCAAAATTGGGCCAGATCTATGATGATACTACTCGGTTGCAGTTTGACGATGAAGAAGAAAGCCGCTAAGAAGATTATGAAGGTTGTCCTAGGATTGAAAAACCATAAGCTCTGATACCATGAAATAAATTAACAATATATTGATTTTATTAATGGATGATCGAAAAAGCCATACAACTATGAATATATATATATAGATGGAGAACGGGCCCATATCCGTATAGGAGCAGGAATCCATATCTGTATAGGAAAATAAATTTGTATCCGTATAGGAGATACATGAAGATAGACTTGAATCTAATGATAAATCTAATCATATCTTAACAACCATGATGAAACAAGATTAACATGTATCTTCATTGCAACTAAAGTAGTTAACTATTGAGTTAAGCTGCAGTCTTACTAATTCACATAGATACCTAAACCTGTTATTTTTATTCTTTACTACTCTTCATCTCTCTGTTGCAATAGTAAAGTTTCTTATACCACATATCATTGGTTAGTGTTCAAGTGTAGCTTGCAAAGGTCGTGTTTCCTTAATTATCCTATAATAGAAACATGTCAATATCAATGAACACTTGTAAGGGTTGAAACAGAATAAATTTTGATTGAAGGTGGTTGTCTTCTGCTTCTTATTTTCTCAATATATATATATATATATATATATATATATATATATATATATATATATATATTTTTTTTTTTTTTTCTCAATATATATATATATATATATATATATATATAGCTCTGTTTACACTATAGCTCTACACTTGTAGTGGAAGGTATTAACTAATTAACATGCGAGGGTTGACATGCGTCGATCGATATTGTTCATCACAAAGAGAGAAAACTGTACTAGCGGAAGATAATTGTTTTGTGAGCTACCAAGAAAGATGCAGAGTACTTGTGATATGTTTAAAGTAGAAATGTGGAGACTTCTACCTGAGGTTAGTCTTATTAGCCACAGGCAGATGGAATTCCCAACAACAACAAAGTTCTAGATTTGATTCCGCAACTAGGTGTTGAATGTTGTTGTCAGAAGTTGTAGAACCAGTAGTTTCATGAACTAACAGGCTTGAGTGCTAGAATTAGGTTTCATATGATGCAGATGAAGACAACATTTGTAGGTGAACTGAGTTTGTTGCTTGTTTGATCCTTTTCTTTTGTTCTGAAGATTTTGGTTGAGCTACTACTATGTCATGTTTTACAAGTGTCAAGGTTCAAGGATAACGAAGGGATCAGTACACACCTGGGTTTGGCTACTATTGGTTAAGTTTGCTGCTTTTTTGAGTTTGCTTGGAAATCTGTTCTATTATCTATATGATGTTTACATAGGACATGATGACAAGGTTAACACAGTGGTGCTGTTATGGATTGTGTTATAGTATTGCCATAGTTAATTTTGTTTGTTGGTACTAGTATAACTTCAAATGTGGTTGGAAGAATATATTATTAGCATTAGATACTGTTTTTTATAAATACGTATGGTCTCCTAAACTATTAACAAATTTATATATTAAACTTTTTTACTTTTTTTTTTTTTGGAATTAGGTGATGACACTTTTGACAGTCAATACTGAATCAGAGTAACTGTTGTATGTAACATAATGTGTAAATGAACTAGTATTCCCTTTTAACATTTGTCACATATCATTCCGTTAATACACTGAACATACATGTTAAGTTGTAGCCCTGAAGGTTGAACTCATATATGATCCATCTGGTTTTTTGCTGAACTCAAGAATGTTATCAAAACAACTCAATAGTTGAGCTCAAGTACTGAAATAGGCCAAGACACACAAGTAATTAGCCTGAAAACGAGTGAAAGGAAGTTAAACAGAAAGGAATAATCCTTTGGTTTCGTCTATGTATGTAGTTAGTCTACCACTTAAACTCCACATCGGCTACTACATGTATAATTTGTCCTTTATATTGCATTGAAGATGATCGTTCTGTCCTGTTGGATTGTTAATGCCTCAGTTCTTGCTTAGCTTCATTACTATCATCCTTTTATTCATGGGAAATAATATTTGGCCCGCGGGGGTGACCGCAAGTGTCCCCCTCCCCCCTATTCACTCTGCCCCTACGGCCGTACAAGCTCCGGGGCCCACTCCCACCCCCAACCCCACAAATGGAAGGCCGACACGGTGCTGGCTAAAGGTCCTTGTAGATGCCTTAATATTACATGTATAACCATAATTTTTTCAAACAATACAATTATATTTTGTACGTTACTTGTGGTTTAAATGTTTGTTATTCAAATGGCAAGCACACTTTGCACGGGGGAATCGAGTTCATTAGAAGATTATACTAAAAGGCTTACAAGTTATGTGGTTCTTTGAAATGGTGCAAGAGATTGCATCGATATGAGAGGAAAACCCTTCGAAATGTTCTCAAATTTTATATGTTTGCTGCTCGACTTTAGATTTGGTTTCAGTAGCCAGAACTAGTATTTCTTGATTTAGTTAGAAAGCAGCAGATGGCTTTGGACAATTCTATGTAGAGGACAAATTCGACGCTTGGAACAGTGTTGAAAGAAGATTCACTCTCCGTCTGAAATCACAATGATGAACTATGAAATTGCAACCAACTTAAATACAATGTCGGGATATTCACACAAGAAGAAGAAATACAGAGGTGGCAACATCGAATGTGATGGAGGAAAAAGGCCACAACGAAAGAATGCAGACTTGATTAGAAGCTAGAGAACAGCGCAGCGGCCACGAGGAAGAACACGAGAGGAGAGGTGAACTTGGTAGAGATACTAGCGGAAGACGAGGCACCAGACGGTGGAGTACCTGTCTTTGATCCGCCTTTAGCTGACGGAACGCTTGGAGCTGAAGGCGTTGCAGGGCTTTTGGGGGTGGCAGTGCCGCTTGGGACAGACGGAGTCGATGGCAAGGGAGCAGCTGCCGCGGATGGTGTCTCCGAAGAAGCCGGTGCAGGCGCAGGAGCGGCTGATCCAGATGCAGCTGCAACAACACAAAAGAGCATGTAAGTTTTGTTACGTAACGTCATAGGTGGGAGGAGCTGTGATCATACCGTTACACTGGCTAACGGATGGTGTCTGGATGTTGCTGGCACCAGGAAGGGTGAGAGCCTGGGTTTGGTTCACGACGAACGGGAGTTGTGGAGCGCCGCCGTTAAGGACTGTGCAAAGGCATTGGGCCTGGGTTTGGACGACGCTGGCGAGCTGGGTGCAGCAAGACGGAGACGGGGTTGACGAGTTTCCCGTGATGAAGCCGAGACACGGGGAGAGGCTAGCAATTGCCGGCATGCAGTTGGGGTTGGGCTGAGCCCAAGAATATTGTGCCAACATCACGGTCGTGAGGACCAGGACCAGGCATATTTCAACTCTTCCTTGAGCCATTTGATACTCTGTCTAGGTGTGTGATGATGGGCTGTGATAGAGAATGAGTTTGAGAGGATTGAATGAGATTGGAAGAAAAGGCGAGAGGCATGAGGTTTAAGTGGCCAAACTTTCTCCTACCAATGGATCTCCATATGTTTTGTTGTGAAACCTTGTTTTTTTTTGAATGATTGGGAGTGGGTTGGATTGAACAAAAAAACAATGTTTGGAATTCCTAAACCAATTTGAAGAACAACTCTTCAACATCTAGTGATCTACTTTTATTAGGTCATGTTTCAAACCTAACAAACTGTTATTTTCCTTCACTACTACTCTTCAAAGCAGAGGCCGAGCTAGGATTACAACCAATATGTTGATGGAACTTGTGTCCCAACATCAAGTTAACTTCTACGTGACTATCCACAATTCAAGGTGTTAACTGTTAACTGGGCCTTTCGGCCTGATTTTCGGCTCGGCCCGGTCAAATCCGGTCCGGGCTCGTCCGAGCCCGGTTAACGATCCGGACAGGCCCGGCCCCCCTTTCCCGCGGGTCAGGTCTGGGTTCCAGTTACAAACCTGCTAGCCCATACCGGCCCGGCCCGGTTTGACTGCGAGACCAGGTCAAACCCGCTTAACCCGGTCGGGCCGGCCTGACCCGGTTCAGGTCCGGTTAGACCGATTTTTTGTTTTTTGGATTTAGCCGTGGGGTCCGGGAAAGACCAATATGTCCTCATTTTGAGGGCTTTCTTTTTGACCATTTAAAAGGTATTTTGGTTATTTTGCTGAAAATGACTAAAAATATCCTTATAACAACTATATTTTAATGGTAAAATAGGTCATTTTGTACCCAAAAATATATATAAGCAGACCCAAATTCTTGAAAATTATACACAACCATTTATTTCCGCTCTTACAAAATATACAAGATAAGCAATTTTCTGAATATTGAAATAACGAGTTTCTGGATTTTGAAGTGCAACTTTCTGGAGGCCGAACTGCAGTGTTCTTGAGGCTTCTAGTTCTGCGAAATTTCTTGGAGTTCGACATTTCTTCCCTCAAGTTAACGTTCCAAGTAATTTTAATTTTTCATAATATTTTTTATTATCTCTCTCTCTTTCTCTCTCTCTCTCTCTCTCTCTCTATTTTTTGGTAGATAAATAATTTTCTCTTCTCTTCTTTTTCTTAGAAATTAATTTTTAAATTATGGATGCTACTGATTCTAACCACCCTTATGGAGATGATTCAGAACAAAATTATGCTTACTATGCTGATTTATTTGAAAATAATCATATTCCTGATTCTGTGCCACCGATATAAATGTTACCTCCTGAAGTTAGGAGTACTAATGTTGTAAAATCAATTTTATGGTAATATTTTGAAAAAATATATGTTATTGATAATGAGGGCGCACCGATTTTAGATCCAAAAAATCAAAAATCAATTGCTAAAGGTGCACAATGTAAGAAATATAGGAAAGTATTTAAATGAAAAAAAAATGAGGGCAGAGACACTTTGAGAAGACAATATAGCACTTGTTATGGTAAGGATACACTGCAAGCTAGACAGACACATATAAACATTGGTCCTCAAGGATTTTCTTTAGGTAACTTTACTTATTTTGATGATTGTAACAAAACTGAGTTAACAAACCGTTTACATTTGGTGAGAGTGATTGGTATTATTATTATGCAAGTACTACTTTTAGTAAAGTATCTAGATCTACTACCAAGGAGAGGCTCTGAAATTATTTCAAAAAGAAACGACAGCTTTAAAACAAAGTTTTGTGAATGTTAGTAAGTTTGCTCTAACTTCTGATATATGTAATAGTAAACAAAATTATGCTTATATTTGTATCACGGCACATTATATAGATCCAAAGTGGATGTTGTAAAAATATATTATTTGTCTACGACCTTTAGAATTTTCACATATTAGTTCTGTAATTGATGGGGTTATCATACAATTTTTACGTGAATATAATATTCACAATAATTTTTTTTTAATTTCTTTTGAAAATGCTAGTAGTAACACTTCTTGTATTAATATTTTAAGTACACAATTTTTGCCTATAGTAGAAGGACTACTTTTTCAAGTTAAATATGCTTGTCATATTATTAATTTAGTTGTACAAGAATGTCTTCAATTTTTTCAAGTAAATTTAGAAAATCTTAGATTATGTCTACAATGTTTGAACACTTCTGCAAGTAGATAACAATCTTTTAAAAATTTATGTGCAAATATGGTATAACTTTTAGGAGATTTGTTAAGGATGCACCACATAGATGGAATTCTACTTATTTAATGTTGAAATCTTGCATTAGATTTAAAGATGCCATTACTCTTATTGTAATGTTAATCCTAGTTTTGATTATCAAGTTACTAAAAATGATTAGTTAATTGCTATTTCTATTTATGAATTTTTAGAATTATTTTACAATGCTACATGTATTTTATCTGGACTTTATTATCCAACTTCTCCTCTAATGTTAACAGAACTTATTAACATATCTCATTTGTTTTTTAAATATAAAACTATTCTTGGTTTTACTTATGTCATTTCCAAAATGGAAACAAAATTTCAAAATTTTGGGGTGAAATATCTTTTCTGTATTGTTTGGCTTCGCTTTTTTATCCGAAGATTAAATTAGATGACCTATTCATATTGTTAGATAATTTTCATGAAATGAATGTTGATGTAAGTAACTTAAAGGTAGAGATTAAAGATGTTTTAGATTCTTTAATTACTTTGTATGAAGAACGAGTTGTATCGGTCCGACCCGGTACGCCGTTAAAGTTAGTAGTAGTAACTCTGATTTTATGTCTAAATTATCACATTCAAAGAGTGTACTGTAAAGGAAGAAGCAAAAATAATCTTCTTTACAAACTCAGGAATTGTCATATTTAAATTCTTACGAAGAAGATGATGAATCTGCATCTTATTTTTCCATTTTAGAATGGTGAAAAAAACACGAAAAAATATACCATATATTTTTTCTATAACACGTGATATACTAATGGTCCCGGTGTATACGGTAGCACCAGAATCTTGTTTTAGTGCAAGTTCAAGGATGCCAAGCAAGAAGAGGAGCAGGATACTGTCGAATATCTTAGAAACTTGCGTATGCATTCAAGATTGGGTTCGTACGAAAAAATAAACTTAAAGCTCAAGAGATGAAGTGCCGACGTCAGTGAACTGGACTTTTAGTCTTTTACTTTGGAGGACACTACTGAAGGAGCAGATGAGCAAAAAAGACGGACGATAGACGACGAATGACCAAAAAATACTTCTACATTTTTTATAATTCTTTTAAAAATAAAATTCGACACTTATACATTTTATTAGAAATTTTATCGAAAAAAATACTTGTAGATTAAATTATCTTGACATTAATAAAAAAAACTTTTATTTTCTCAAATTTTTTTAGTTAATGTTACAACATATTTAAATTATACTAACGTTTATATATATATTTTCGTTTTCTTAAGTTTCTCTCAAAAAATCTGGCCGGCCCGATCCAACCCTGAACCGGCCCGGCCCGATCCAACCCTGAACCGGCCCGGCCCGGCCCAGATCCGGTTCAGCCCGGCCCGCCCAAACCAGGGCCATAGGTCCGGGTTCAGATTTATTATTTCGGGCCGGTCCGGACAGACACGCTCCTCCATTTGGGCTAAGCCTGTTGGTGCTAAACAGGAAAAACACACAAGGGAGAGGGAAGAGAGACAAAGCTTGCTGTTAAACAATGCTATGCTTGATTGTACTTTGTTATTCGAAATGATGGCCTTTATATAGCCAAAACAGACAACATAAATGACAAAAGATCAGGAGCAACTAGCTCCTAAAAGTGTGCTTTCTCACACATCTCCCGCACATGATTAGCATCCACCTAAAGACTAGGATTTTTGCTAGAGACTAGGAACATGATTAAGCCCAACAAATCACCCCCATAATCCTGTTGCACATAGTCTTTTGTCATGAGCCGCGTCTTGTGCTAGACGACGCCGCCGTGCTCGTCCTCCTTGATCTTGTAGATCCATTTGAGATTGATCAGCCAGGTAGCCAGGTGGCGGTCCATGTGGCCCTGGGTGGTCACCATGTTCTGCTGCGTGGGCTCCGGCTGGCGCACGATGATCCGGCAGTTCTGGAAGACGACGCGGCCGTCCCCGAAGATAAAGTCGATGGTACTGGAGATTGTGCAGTCGCAGTAGAATTGCCTTAGTTCTGGACGTACATGGTGTCCTGGTACCCGTCCATCCTGCAGTTGTACACCACCGCGAAGTCTGAGTTGATCCGGAGCGCCACGGCCTGGTGCCCCTCGGGCCCGGCCGAGTTCACGAACCCGATGTCTCTCGCCATGAAGTTGTGCCCCTGGACGCCCACGGTCGTGGTCTTCCAGGTCTTGGTGCCGTTGATGCCGTAGTTGGAGTCGTAGGTGATGATGGTCTTGTCCGGGCCGTCTTCGATGAACACGATATTGGGCTTCTTCTTCTCGATGAGTATCTGCTCCCTGTAGGTCTCGTCAACCGCGACGGAGATGGCATCCTTGAGCACGTCCCTGGGCTCGAGGTTGTCGTCAGGGAGGGCCTTCGAGAGGCTCTGCTCGCAGGACTTCTGGTAGTCGGTGGAGGAGCAGAGCATCTGCACAGACTTGGCGCCCGTGTGGAGTCCCGGTTTGGGCTGGTCCTCGGTGCTCTCTTCCTCCACGGTGTACACGGTGGCGATGGCGCCCACCATGACCAGGAGGAGGAGGAAAGTGGAGACGAGGAGGAGTTTGGGGCTCTTGAAGAGGCGGTGATCGGACCGCGAGGGCTTCGTCTTTGGCGCGGAGAGGAGGAGGCTGGTGTCGGTCGGGGAGGAGGAGACGCTGATGTAGGAGAGCAGCTTTGTCTCTGGCAGCTCCCGAGTTCTCTCTTTCTCCACAACTCCCACGAACCGATTCGGCGCCATCAGCGTTCTCGATGACAGGGTGATCATCTCCACTTCCGGATCAGGCATCCCGGTGAGGTTGAGATTCTTCATCGGCTTCTCTGTTTCCGTTTCTGCGCTCTGCAACTCCGACGGAGTAGAGAAGCAATCGACGACGCCGGTGTTGAGGTACCACACAGCATCGTGGTGGTCGTCATGGACACGGTCATTGTCGTCGGACTTGTTTGTGAAGGTATTCCACTCCGAGGCCTCGCTGATGGAGTGATCCTCCAGAACCAGTCCGCACTCCAGGTAGAAGATGTCTACGCCGGAGCGGTCGAACACCATCTTCGTGCTCTTCTTGCAGTCTCGACAATAGTCAATGGAGCCGGAGTCGAGGTACCACGCATCGATCGTGACCCGATCGGATTCTCCGATGGGCCGAATCTTCTCCTCGTTGAGGAACACGTGTTGCACCCCCGTGCTCGGTGCATCATGCACTCTGGGCCCGTCGAGGTCGTTGTCTGTCGCGGCTAGCAACAGTGCCGGATGCTCCTCCTCGGCTTGTGCGATGTGCGCTTCTGCCACCTTCTCGCTGTCGCATTTTGTCTTGCGACATTCCTTCGCCCAGTGACCAGGGATGCCACAGTAGCGGCATTCCCCCTTCCTTCTCACGCCAGAGCCACCCCCGCCACCGCTAGCCGAGGGCTTGTCAGTGTTCATCGCCTTTGGCTTGTTTTTGTCGCCCCCCCGACGGTCCACCGCTGCGCTCCTGTGATTTCTGCCGTTCCATCCACTCCTCTTCGGTGAGATGCAGGCGATCGCCGACGGAGCCGGAATCTTCCAGATCGTTTCGCTCCTCCACCACGAGCAGTCGGCCGTAGAGTTCTTTGAGCGACATGATTTTTGTGTCAACTAATGACTCGATGGTGAGCGTCATTTGCTTGTACCGTCGAGGCACACTCCTAAGAAGTTTGAGCACCGCCTTGTGCTCGGTGATCGGATCACCTAACACCTCCAGGTCGTTGACGATGGTGCCTAACCACATGGCGAACAACTCGATCCCCTCGCCGTCCTTGAACGCTAGGTTGTCGAACTCGGTCCGGCGCGTCTGCCCTTTGCCTCCCGGACACGCTCTACGCCGATGCGCCTCGTCTTGAGCGTGTCCCATGTCAACTTCGCCGTCTCCTTCACCGCCAAGGTGCGCACCAGCTCCTGTGGCAATCCGCGAAGGATCGCGGCGAGTGCGCGCTGATCGTCGCGAGGCTCGCCGATGCCGGTGTTCACCACATCCCACAGGCCTTGCGCCTGCAGCTGCACCTTCACGATCAACGCCCAGTCCGAGTAGTTTGTCCGTGTGAGTAGTGGAGGATGCATCAAACTGTCACTCTCACGGACAACCCTCTCGACCACGTGCATCTCTCTCTCGTCGCCTGTGTGACTTGTCATGGACAGCGATGTGGAAGAAGATGTGCTGGTGTCACTACCTCCAGGAGTACGTGGCCCGTACTTTGGCATGAACAGATCAAATGCTCGACCAAACTTGGCTCTGATACCACTTGTTGGTGCTAAACAGGAAAAACACACAAGGGAGAGGGAAGAGAGACAAAGCTTGTTGTTAAACAATGCTATGCTTGATTGTACTTTGTTATTCGAAATGATGGCCTTTATATAGCCAAAACAGACAACATAAATGACAAAAGATCAGGAGCAACTAGCTCCTAAAAGTGTGCTTTATCACACATCTCCCGCACATGATTAGGGTCCACCTAAAGACTAGGATTTTTGCTAGAGACTAGGAACAAGATTAAGCCCAACAAAGCCCAGCCCGACCCATCCACGTCAAAACTGGGTCCGGGCCGGCCTAACCTGGCCCACCGCCTTGCTCCACAATGGCACTGCCGGCCGCCATAAAGAATCCACTTGCTACGTGAAGTTTGTTCCCAGCAGCGTTGCCTGTAATGGCGCTTCCAGCGGCCAAAATGCCTCTGCTCGCCACGCGAGGTCACACTGCTATACCAATATTAGCGCCCAGCATACGGCAACGTCTAGTTCAAACGGTGATATGATGAACGTCCTGAATTCTATGATTATGGACACCAAGCACATCACCCCAAGAAAAAGATAGGGACTTCCATCAAGAAGGATGTCTAAACTTCGGTAAACGATGATGCATTCCATTATGACCTTTCGTACTCAAAGGAAAGTCCGACAACTACTACGGTCGAATGCGCACGGAGTTGGATTTTGTTACCCCCTTCCTCTTCGGAAATTGAGATATCGTCCTCTTATGAAGCTGCTGAGGATGCATCCTCCTAAACTACTCCATATAGTCTCTCCCGCGGGGTCGTAACATGCAAGATAGCGCAGTCACAAACTAATAAATCAGTCTTTAACCAAGAGCTTCCACTCTATTTTGTCAACATGCATGATGAGATGGACGCAGGTAATTCCAAGGTAGGGGTAGCTGATCACCATCTTGCGGAGCCTTCTCCCTCCAAGTCGCCATCCAAAGATGATGAGGATTCTTCTTCCCATCCTAGTTAGATGCTGATGACGTTTATGTTTTGTCCTCTACGACAATGAAGTGTGTAGCAACCTGCATGACGGAGAATAACTCTCAAGAAGTCATACACTATTTTAAGTCTCTTGAGCAATCCATCAAGGAACTGAAGCAAATGATGATCAATTGCTCGGCAATGTGCACATGCCGAGGAGAACACTCCTCCTACTTCAACAGCTAATCAGAGTGAATCAGGGGTGGCCAATTCCAATGTTGAGCAAAGCAATTTGTAAAGCTTTCCTAGTGCAATGGAAAGAGTTGAAGAATGTAGGAGTTGTTTGTCCTTACCCACCTACATGAGATAAGGTTTCGTACCCTTACAAATTGTTATTCAAAGCAATTTGTAAAGCTTACATGCTCAATTTGATTTCCTAGTGCAATGGAAAGAGTTGAAGAATGTGGGAGTTGTTTGTCATTACCCACCTACATGAGATAAGGTTTCGTACCCTTACAAATTGTTATTCCCAAAACAGATATAGATAGAAAAACGATCAGAAATTAGAGACCTCTTGCAAATAAATTTGCTCTCTATTCTGATATAGTAACCGTCAGAAACAGAGACCTCTTGCAAATAAATTTGCTCTCTGTTCTGACTTTCTAGGATATCGGCGACCTCTGGCAAATAAATTTGCTCTCCACATTTTCTTAAGCCACTCGAAGAAGAAGAAGAAGAAGAAGAAGAAGAAGAAGAGGAGGAAGAGAGAAAGGCAACTCTGCTGAGGTGATGAAAATCACCATTGCTCAAAGCAAGATTCGCCCTACCGTGGTCTTCTCCCAGGAACCAGCAAGTTCTGAAGGAACTTCTGGAACACTCACTATCACCTCCTGTATGAACTCGTCGGACTCCTGTGGACTCTGAAGGCAGCGACCACACAACTCTCTTCGTCTATCAATTTTGAAATAAGTTCTCAAAGGAGGCACAAAGAGAGTATTTATATAGTTGGGTGGAAGCCCTAACACTAATTATAGCTGTCAACTGACTGCTAAAAGATAGAAGCAAATAATAGAAAGATATAATTGAATTAAATTCAAATCCCACAAAAAAACGAATATGAATAATTGACTCAGTCTTTCCATAATCGCTTAAATCTTTCAATCATCCTAAATAACCACCAACAATGCCTATGCGCCCAACAGCCTGTCAGCCCATGCGCCTGCGTACGCCACCGCCCAACAGCACAGACATACAGCCTGCATGCACGCAGCAGCGCAATCGCACAGACCCATAGCGACGCATGCGTGCATACGCGAAAACATGCATAGCCACGCATAGGCCGCGCAAGCCCTTACGTATGCTTTCGCGCATGCACCCGCGCTTGCTTCTGCCCATGCGCCGAGCCCATGCACCTAGCGCACGCGACTCGCGCATAAGACGAGCGCACGAGCGCAACAACAACACAAAAAGTGCCATGCGTCGATGCTGACGTGCTAAGTGCAAAGTGCGCCAATAAAGTGCCACTTTGCGCCCTTGAGCTCGAGTCCAATTCCGAGTCCGAGCTCGAGCCCTTGGGGGCTTACCTCCTAGGGAATAATTCCATGAGCATGACAAAAAGTATAAATGTTTTATTAAGGTGTTAATCCTTTTTCTTCTAGAAAAATACCCCAACATGGCACCCATGTGCCCCACCACACCTCATATGCTCATCTCAGCACAAGCAATGCTATGTATTGATATACTCACTTTTTGGTATGAGCAATGTGAGACTATCTTTCTAGTTCTGAAAGCAAAAAAGACCAACAATCTCCCATATATCTCAATATATGGGTTGAGCGTTCCCTACAGTGACTATCAATCATGCATTAGGATATATGTCGCTGCAACTTTAATCTTTCTGCATGGGTTAAATAATAACATGATACAAGAATAGACAGCCTTGAATTATGCACCATAATTGTAATTCTTTTCACTCATATAATGACATCAACTGTGCTTCTGGCTGTACATTAAATGTTCCGTATTCGTCTTGTTTTGGTGTACGTATATTGGGTGTCGACAATGTTTCCCTCAAGAGACGGCTTAACTATCCAGCATGAAGCATTTCGCTTCCTTGTGGTGTTACGCCACCATAACATGGCTCGTGAAGCCGAGGCTTTACCCTTCCTAGGTACCTCATGTGGTGTCACCCCATTGTAGCATGGAGCACTGCGCTCCTTTGTAGTGTTGCGCTACCGTGCTTCATGTAAAGCACACCGAACATTCCAAATGTCCGAGAACTCATTAAGGCTTCCAAGCCATCCTCCTGCATAACTTTGTTTTATACAAAGAACAAACAGTAGAAAACATTGATTCTGGATCTGTAACCCCTCAATGTCCTAAAGGACTACTCACTATTCATGATATTCTTCCAGTCAATGGTCCTTCCTTGAACCAAAAGCTAGATGCCTAGTAGATTTTTCTTTGAACTAATTAATAGCATAAAACTTTATGATAGAATTACAAAGACACAATATCAGAATGTCTTCAAGCCTATTTTGCATGTTGTGTCTTCGACCAGCTGCCACTTAAGGCCTTTTATGAACAGATCTACCAGATTCTTCTGGCTTCGAATATCAACCATGGTAATGACTCATCTTTTGATAAGATCATTTACCGCTGTGTGCCTCAGACGCACAGTCCTCTTCTTGTCATTGAAGAGGTCATTCGATGCCATCGCTGTAGTCGCCTGATTGTCGTAGTATATCGGTACCGCTGAAATCTGTACACCAATCATTGGAAGATCATACATGAGCTTCCGAAGCTATTTGTTTCATTCACTGAAGTTTCTAGTACATAAAATTCAAATTTCATATAAGAGTGTGAGAGCATAATCTACTTCTTCGATTTCCACGATATAGCAGCTCCACCCAAGGAGGAGACATACCCTCCTGTGGACCTTTCACTCTTTACTTCTGAGCACCAGCTTGCATCACTGAAGCATTCTACTATTGTTGGATCTCCTCACTAATACAATGCATACTTCTGAGTCCTCTTGAGATATCTTATTACTCTCTTTACAGCTTTCCAGTACTCCACACCTGGATTGCTCATGAACCGACTCAGCATCCCCACGGTAAAACCTATGTCAGGGCATGTGGTAGTAGTCGCATACATCAAACTCTCGACAACACTTAAATACTCTAGTTGTCTGATGCTTTTCCTTGGATTTGGATTTAGCTTCTTATTATATCTATATGGTGTATCGATCCCTGGAAGATCCTGATACCCATAGCGTGTGAGCATCTTCTCAGTGTAATGAGACTGTGACAATGCTACTCCACTTTTCGTTCGGATGATCATTATCCCTAGGATCACATTAGCTTTCCCTATGTAAGCCCCCTAATTTTTGGATATTATTTTTTAGTTATCTTTATTTATTTAATATGGATATTTAATATTAAACTATATTTTATAATAAATATTGTCTATAGAGGTACTTTACCCTAGCTTTGATTTTTGAAGCACAATAATTATTAATTTCTCAAAACAAGTTCTATATTTGTGTTCTAGATGAGTCCACCTTTATTTTTATATATTATGTCCCACTCAAACATATCTTCTTATACTACATATTTCTTGTACAACTTTGGGGACAAAATAGTCATTTTAGTCCTTTGTCGTAAAATTTGACTAGTTTTCCAAATAGCAATAAAGGCCCAAATTCGATCCAAATATTTCGACCCAATATATGATTTTAATCTATTTTCAGCCTATTATACACATGCCAGTGGTGTCCCACTCAATTGAGTTTTCATGTGTTATTTATTTTCAAATGGCACACAAGACCCATTAAATAGCTTTTCGGAGTCAATTTTGATATCGTAAATCCTACCGGCCCAAACCTAGTCCAACAAGCTTTGGTAGAGCCTATTCTAGGCTGCCCAAACCCAATAGGATAATTTTAGACTAGTTTTATTCAATATTTGTCCAGCCATGATTGATCGATCATATTAGATTCAATTTCAAAGAATGGTTTCCATATTAGGTAAACGTAATAAAATCTTTTAAGGTTCACCTTGACCTATCTTGTAAGTTGGACCACCAAACCTTACTAAAACTTACCCAAACCTCCACCTTTCAAACCCTAACCCTTCATACTTTACATATATATATATATATAAATATATATATATATATGTGTGTGTGTGTGTGTGTGTGTGTGTGTGTGTGTGTGTGTGTGTGTGTGCATATAAAGTGGCCAACAACCCCCATATATCCTTATAATCCCGAAATTCTCTCCCAGCCTTGGCCATCTACGGCACTTTGTGGCATACTATCAGTTTTGTCCCCTTTTTGACCTCCCGTGACGTTCTACGAATATTCGTTGTGAAGCTAACATTGCCCTCTACAATCCTATCAACCCTTCATACCACTACCAAAATAAGTCATATTACCGACGAAATTAGCGACGCCTATGGAAAACATCGCTAACATGAAGGAAATTAGCGACACATAAATAAAATATCGCAGGACGTCACTGTTAGCGACGATCAGCGACGTCCCGCGACGATCAACGACGTCCCGCGACGTCTTTTAAGTAAAAAAAATGTTGCTGATAAGTCGGTGAACGTAGCTAATTTGGCTAGAAATAGCGACGTGTACCGACGTATATGGTATGACGTCGCTAAGAGCAAAAAATAGCGACGTTTACCGAGTCTCATTGTGACATCGCTAAGTTAAAAATATAGGTCATTTGAGTTTTCATTCTCCCCCATTATTTCGAAACCCCTCTTCGAAGACCACCGAAACCCCTCCCCCCCGGTGTTCGAAGACCTCCGGACCTCGGCGTTCCCCTCCCCCCTCGGCAACCCTCCCCCTCGGCTCGGCGACCCTGCTCCCCTCCGTCTCCAGCTCCCCTTCGTCTCCAACTCCCCATCGGCGACCCCCTCCCCCCTCGACGACCCGCTCCTCCCCGACTAGGTAAAACCTAACCCTCTTTCGGATACGACACTTTGACACAGTACACTTTGACATAGGACACGACTGGTTAATTAGTTAATTAACCAGGACACAGGACACAGGAAATGGGACACAGGACACCGGACACTTTGTTGACACACGACACTTTAATTTCTTTAAATTTCAGTTATAATTTCAGTTAATTAGTTAATTATGTTGACACAGGACACATGACACATGACACTTTGTTGCTTTAATTTTAGTTATAATTAGTTAATTATGTTGCTTTAATTTCTTTAAATTATAATGATTGTGCTTCATCCTGAACTCATCGTTTCCACGTATGACACTTGGATGTCCTGCCCATGTGGACAACTCAGATGTTACCCATTTAAAATTTCATGGGCCCGGATCATTACAATTGTCCATATTTCTTATAAATAAGGAAAATGCTATATACGTCTAACCGGAGCATTAAAATTTCATGTGGACAACTCCGACACGTGGCCGGTTGTAGGAAGGTTGTAAGTATTGGTTGTAAGCATAGCAAAACTCTATAAATAATGCTTTATACGTCTAACCGGAGCCACTCAACCTCGACTTGACTGAATCGACTCCGGTATTGAAAATGGTTTGTTAATTCGAAGGGAGCCAAAGTTTTCGAGAGCATAGAGCCTCGGTTCCTGAAGGCTAGACCTTGGTGGGAGACTGCGAGATTAAGACATGAAAATTGGTGGGGCACAAGAGACTAAGTTGGTGCTTGAGCTTACTCATGTATATATTAAATAAGTTCTTATTAAAGTTGTCATCCCAATCATTATTAGACTTCAAATGGAGACTTGAGAGCTTCTTGTGATACATTATCGGAGGGCTGCACCCTAAGGTCCAAGCTCGAGCTTGCTAAACTTTATACATAAGCCCATGTCCATGTTTGATATGGATACGAATCTACCAAATTTATTGATTAAACACTATGCTAAAGAGAATAGGATTAATATTGACAAAAATACTGACATATATCACGTCTTCATATTTAAACCTTTAACTTGACAATGCTGGACTTTATTTTTTGACATGCTATAAATATACTCTAACTCGTCTCTTGGATAAAGAGGATAGATACATTCATATGCATGTGTTTCAACGATGTGCTTGTATCTATCTTACAGAATTATCCTCAAATGGATATAGAGCTGAATTACTATCTGCGGAATCGTTTGTGGATGTACAACCGTCAACCTGATGACATGTGCGGTGTGCGGGATGAATTCATAGAGGGTATACAACAGTTCCTGCAGTTTGCCAAGGTGTTCCCTCAGTACATGGACGGTACCAAAATTAAGTGTCTGTGTGTGCGATGTCGCAACTTGAAATATCATCCAGAAGTGGAAGTCACGTATCATTTATACTCGAAGGATTTTATGCCGAATTACTATTAGTGGAGCGCGCACGAAGAACTTGTTTCCTTAGCATTGGAGTATGAACCTTATGTGGATGTCCACAACCACACTGCTTACGACGATGGGTTGGTGAACATGGTTTTTGATGTGGCGGGACCTAGTTTCGATTCGGACAATCATGATGCACCTGAGGAGGTACCGAACGCCAATGCTGCAAAGTTCATGGAGTTGCTGGAGAATGCAAGGACTCCATTATATCCTGGTTGTGAGGATCATTCACCGTTGGAGGTGGTTACAAGATGTTGAGCATCAAGTCCGGTTTTAATATGTCGTAAGATTGCTACAACCGACTTATGGAGTTGATTATAAAAATATTGTCTGAGGGTGCTAAGTTACCTAAAGACTTTTACCGGTCTAAGAGGATGGTGAGATCGCTCTGGATGGGATACGAAAAAATCGATTCATGTCGCAACGGGTGCATGTTGTACTACAAAGACGACAAGGATGAAGACGCCTGCAGATTTTGTGGTGTTGATCGCTACAAGGGCAGTAGTAGAGGAAATTTTGTCGGTACAAGAAAGCCTACCGATTCGATGCACTACTTACCGTTGACGCCGCGGTTGTAGCGACTGTTTATGGTGAAGGAAACTGCAGAAAACATGAGTTGGCATAAGCGAAAACAGACCGAAGGAGTGTTAGATCACCCATCTGATAAAGAAGCATGGAAGCACTTTGATCGAGAGTATCCAGATTTTTTTCTGATCCGCGTGATGTCAGATTGGGTCTCTGCTCTGACGGTTTTACCCTATTCGGACTTTCGAAATTGTCATGACCCGCTTCCGAATAATCCGATACGAGTCGGACACGCCCAGCCTTCGTCGTTAGACATGACAAAGTAAGCTGTACCAAGCTAGAAAAATCTAACCAGATAAACATGAATGTGTATAATCACAGAATCTATAAAATATTCCCAGAATAATCACCATAATCCACCGATCATAATATCGTAAAAGTACTAGAGACAACAAGAAGAAAAATACTATGAACTCACAAAATACAATATCTTGGGGAAAATACTACTAAAATATGCTCTATTAGCGACGTCGTTTAGCAACGGAAGGAAATTTTGTCGCTAACTATATAATATAGCGACTCCTTTCTAACGACGTCGCAAAACGTCGCTGAATAGCGACGTTCAGCGACACTAGATAAAGTATGTCGCGGAATAGCGACGTTCAGCGACATATTAAAAAAATATGTCGCTTATATTAAAATTCTTGCGACGGTTAGCGACGTCTACTGTTGACGTCGCTAACTTTTTTACTTAGGGCACAGGCCTCCTTTTTTTCCCCTCACTCGAAAAATTGAAAACTCGAAACTCTTTTTTCCCCTCCCCCCGACGACTCCCTCCCCCCCGGTGACTCCCTCCCCCCCCCGGCGACTCCCTCCTCCTCCTCGAGCTCCTCCTCCTCGAGCTCCTCCTCCCCCAATCCGAGCTACTCCTCCTCTCCGGCGGTAAACCCTAACCTAATTCCTCCTCCTCCTTCTCTTCCACACACACACACACACACACACACACACACACACACACACACGGAGGGTGACACACCAAGTATTTATAAAAATGCCCAATAGGTCATTTAGAATCCTAATTTCAGTTTTGTGCATAAATAAGGGTAGGTTAGTCATGGTTAATGTATCCCAATTGGTTTTCATATGGATTCCTATATATATCTATGTATTTTTGACCCACAAGTCATGTATATATGTAAATATATGTATAAATTGGTATATATTTATGTATGTGGACTATTTTAGATAAAAGTTTATAAATATATAGTGTGTACGGTTGTGTCTTGTGTGAGAGTGAGAGAGGGGGAAGCATGGCAAGTTATTGGCTATCCATTTGGCCTTTGGTTTGTGTGTTTGTGGCTTGGATTGGTGGTTGGTTGTTTGTGGTTATGTGTGTTTGTTTGAAGAAAGTGATTAGATATTATTTTAATAGTGTGTTTGTGCTTGTGATGAGATGTGAGAGTGTGTGAGTGTATGATTGTGTTTTTTAGTGTGTGTTTGAGGAAGGGGAGATTAGATGTGGTAGTGTGGTAGTATGGTAGTGTGAGTGTGAGTGAAGAGGGATATTGAGATAAGTGTTAGAGTGTGTTTGTGTGTGTGTTTGAGAGTGAGAAAGGTGAGAGGGATTTAGATGTGGTAGTGAGTGTTGTGTGTGTGTTAGAGAGGGTATGATAAAGTAGCAAGAGGGAGGGAACAAGTGGCTGCAAAGGCAGCAGCAGCAGCAGCTTGTGCTGCAGGGTAGTAGCAGCAGTAGCTGCAATGCCAACAACAGCTGCTAACAGCAGTAGCAAAAGCAGTGAGGGCAGCAGCTGCAATAGTGACTAGAAGCTAGTGTCTCTTATTATGTTGGGAGGGTGTGGTTTTGTTTTAGGATGAGTATGTTAGTGTCTACACATTAGTTAGTATCCTAAGTTAGATATTTAGGATAGTATCCTAGGCACTAATTTAATATCTTGTTTAGGATGTTAGTATCCTAGAGTTAGATAGGTGAGTTAATATCTTAGGATACTAGAAGTTAGTATCCTAGATAGGTTAGTTAGTGTCTTGGATAGGTTAGTTAGTATCCTAAAGTTAGTATCCTAAGTTAGATATCTTAGGGTAGTTAGATTATGCTAGTATCTTGAGGGTATCAAGATAATAGGATATTAGGATATGTGCTAGAAGTTAGTACCCTAAGTTAGTATCTTGGCTAGAATTTCGTATCCTAGGATAGTTAGATATCCTAGTATCTTAAGAGTGTCCTAGATTAGTTTATGGTAATAGGATACCCTATAGGGTATATCTCTATGTAAATATTAGAGTATCTTAGGAGTGTTGGTATATTGTTAGAACGGTAGAGTTAGTATCCTAAGGTATCTAAGGTATTAGCAAAGTAATGAGAATTACCAATAGGCTAAGGATAAGGTATTAGCTAAGGTAACGGGTATGATGTTAAGGCAGGTGGATAGATACTAGCCTAAGGTAGATGGTAATATCTATTAGCCTAAGGTATTGAGTTATCTACTAGCATAAGGGTAGAATATTACTAGGATATGGTATTATCTAGTACTAAGGTAAAATGGATGTTAAGGTATTAGTTACCTAGACTAAGATATTGAGATTCCAACTTAAGGTATTGGTATTGGGATACCAATAGCGATAAGGTAAAGGGTACCTTGGTAGGTAATGACTAGAAATATGATATTTGACTTAGATTTAACCTTGTTTGACCAAGGTTGACTATTTTGACTGAAAGTCAAAGTAGAGTCAATATCTGACCTAGATTGGACTAAAAGTTGACAAAGTCAACTATAGGTCAACCCTTGACCTAGTTTGACCTTGTTTGACTTTGTTTGACTTAGCTTGACCTAGTTTGACTTTGTTTGACTTAGTACAACCTAGTTTGACCTAGATTGTATATCATGCACTAGAAATCATGCCTAAAATTGTTATTAGTAACTGTCCGCTACTAATGTATGTCCCATAATAAGACATAATATACGAATTTGTGCCTATTGGATAATGTGTGTCCATCTTTGCAGAATTATTTTCAAATGGATATGAATTACTACTTGCGAAATCGTTCATGGATGTATAATCGTCGTCCTGATGATATGTGTGGTGTGCGAGATGAATATATAGCGGGAGTAGAGTAGTTCCTGCAGTTTGCTAAGGCGTTCCCTCAGTACATAGACGACACCAAAATTAAGTGTCTATGTGTGAAATGTCATAACATAAAATATTATCCAGAAGTGGAAGTGACATATCATTTGTACTCGAGGGGTTTCACGCCTAATTACTATTAGTGGACCGCACACGGAGAACTTGTGTCTTTAGCATCAGAGCCGGAGCCTTATGTTGAGCCGTATATGCATGCAGGACCTAATTTTGTTTCAGATAATCATGCATACGATGACGGGTGCGTGAACATGGTTTTTGATGCTGTAGGGCCTAGTTTCGTTCATGATGCAGCTAAGGAGGCACCGAATGTCGATACTGCAAAGTTCATGGAGTTGCTGGAGAATATAAGGACTCTATTGTATCCTGGTTGTGAGGATCATTCACCGTTGGAGGTGGTTATAAGACTGTTAAGCATTAAGTCAGATTTTAACATGTCGTAAGAATGCTACAACCGAGTATTGGAGTTGATTATAGAGATCTTGCCGGCGGGTGCTAAGTTACCTAAAGACTTCTATCGGTCTAAAAGAATGGTGAGATCGCTCTGGATGGGATACGAGAAAATCGATTCTTGTCGCAATGGGTGCTTGCTGTACTACAAAGACGACAAGGACGCAGATGTGTGCAGATTTTGTGGTGCTAATCGCTATAAGACAACTAGTACAGGAAGGTCTACCGGTACAAGAAGACCGACCGATTCAATGCACTACTTGCCTTTAACGTCGCGGTTGCAAAGATTATTTATGGTAAAAGAGATGGCCAAAAATATGAGTTGGCACATGCGAGAACAGATTGAAGGAGTGTTGGATCACCCATCCGATGGAGAAGCATAGAAGCACTTTGATCGAGTGTATCCTGATTTTGCTTCAGATCCGCGTAATGTCAGGTTGGGGCTATCTTCTGACGGTTTTACTCCTTTTGGTCTTTCGGGATCCCAGTATTCGTGCTGGCCTGTGATTGTCACTCCGTATAACCTACCGCCTTGGATGTACATGAAGACTCAGTACATATTTCTAACTGTTATAATTCCTGGTCCGAATAATCCCAAGAGGGCATTGTCTGAGTGTTGTGACGCATTGCAGGTCCAGAGTAGTCACTATCTTTATCATAAGTCTTCATGTCTCTCCTGAGCTTCAGCTTTCTATCTCGTTCTATTGTCGGTATTATATTCTGGATCAGAGGAGTCAGATCCTCAAAGACTTGGATGATCTGCAGTGGCGGCTCCAGGTTCTCGATCTGCTCCTCGGTGCAAGATATGCGCTCGATGTCGAGGAAATCCAAAGGTCGAGGAGTCTGGAAGTCAGAAGTTCTCCCTGGCTCGGAGAGTGTACCCACAAGTCTGGCTTAGAAAAGGATGGGATGCTCCCTCTGGTGTCAAGGAACTCTTCAAACATCTCTGTCAACTGCGTACTACCCATGGGGATAGTAGGGTTATAGAAAGTAGTGGAGGCTCGAAACCTTCAAATGTAGGTGGATCAATGTTTGCCATGAAATATAAAAGAATAGAACAATTATCGGAGGACTGGACTTTTACTTCACAATACAAACTCGCTTGTACAAAGAAAGCCTAGGGACAAAAACCTAGGTACAGCAATTTAAGTACAATTGTTTATTTTAGATTCTGGGGGGTGACGGTAGAGGCTCCGGAAAGCGACGGCAGCTCTGCCTTACTCCTTGGACGATCGGTTGCAGCCTTGGCTCTGTAGAAGAACTGCTTGGCGTTGTTGAAGAAATGCTCTCCTTTCAGGCTCTGTATATTCTCTCTCTGGCTCTCTATGTCTCTCCCTGTATATGTATTCTCCGTATATCTCTCTGTGTCTCTGTCTCTCTTCGCAAGAAAATGGCACCTTGCTATTTATAAGAGTGGGGGGCCTCATTAGGGTTTGCAATGATTGCCCATTCTTAAAAGTTGGCGGCTAAGGATTATTGGATCTGGGCCGTTCATCTTGAATATACGAGATTTGAGCAATAAATATGATTACATCAAATCTTTTATGGGTAATTAATGATGATTGACATAAATCCTCCTGATTTGTCATGCCAATCTCGGATTTCTCGACACGTGTCATTAATTTGCTTGATTGCAAATGATCTGATTTGATCCCAATATTTTATTAGGATTTGTTGAGGGGTTTCGATCAATTTGATGCCACGTGCCCCGCTATCATGCCACGTGTCTTAACCGTGAACCATTGCAGAAATCTGAGCCACAGGAGGGTTGCTCCTCATTGGGCCGCATAAGGCTGGCCACGTGTCAAGGCTGCTTGAGAGTAGTCCCCTGAACATTTGAACCGCATGGTGATGATCTGAGCCGCATGAGTGTAGGTGACCGCATGATGGGTACCTTCTTCATGAACCGCATGAAGATAGTCTTCGTGAGCCGCATGGGGTAGTCTTCGCTTGAGCCGCATGGGGCTAGTCTTCGTGAGCCGCATGGGGCTAGTCTTCGTGAGCAGCATGGGGCTGCTTCGGCCTGAGCCGCATGGGGTGGTGTCTACTTAAGCCGCATGCGACTGTCCGCGTGACAGTTTCTGGATCTCGGGAGATCGTGTCAGAGATATCCCTCATTTCCCTAGGAGTCTGCCATTATGACAGAGTCAAAATTGTATTTTTGTGTCAGGGCTGCCATGTGTCAGAGCTGTCAGCCGTCAAGGCATTTAATGCAGTAAAGGACAAACGGAAGAGTTGTTTACAGGCCACGTGGCTCCTCTCCGAGCCGTATAGAACTTGTTTGAGCCACATAGATCCTTGATCCTCATGGATACTTGAGGCGCATGAACTCTCTGAGTCGTATGGAGCTCTCTGGCCACATGGATCTTTCTTTATTATTTTTCCCTGCTTCTACAAGACCCCCTTCAAAGTTTTCAATTTGCAAAATTGAAATACTTTGAATAAGAAGCATGGCCATGTATAAATTCTTCTGGCCGCATATGATGTCCTGGCTGCATGGATATCTCGGCCGCATGGATATCTCAGCTGTATTGAGTCAATCAGCCGCAGGGACTTTCGGGCCGCATAGCTCCTTGCCACGTGTGTGCGTCATTAATTGGCTCAAATTCATTTTAGTGCCGCCTTTTGGGGAAATCCCAAGGGTCGGCTCATTAAATCTTTGGATTTTATGTCCTGGGTGAATCTCCTTTATGAGAGGGGGGACGAAATCCGAGGAGTCGGTTTCGTCTTTTCCGAGGCGGTTATTAGTCTACTTGTTTCCCCCTTCTCTTGTCCTCCTATAAATAAGAGGAGTTTAAGAGAGAAAACTTCTTTACTTTCTCCTTTACTTCGAACTTTCCCTACCCCATTGTCATCCTCTTCTTCAATTACCAATGGCTCCCAAGAAGACCGTTGCGGCGAAGGGCAAGAAGGCGACGTCTTCGTCATCTGCGACGGTGAAGGTCAAGAAGACCGCCTCTACTTCGACTGCGGCCGCTCCTCAGCCGGCCGACGTGCCCGCAGCTCGCCCTGACGTCCATCCCCTATTGCTGGTAAGGACTTTATGTGGGTTTAAAGAACCCTAACTGCTATGGCTACGTCGCATGCTTTATGCACGAGCCTTTATTTTTATGTGAGCCGCATATTCGTCCTATGGCCGAACCGCGAGCCGCATAAGAATAGCCACTGTAGCCGCATACGTGCTTTGCCTACGAAGCCGCATAAGCTACACTAAGCCGTATAGCTTCGAACACATTTGTCTGTCACGTGGTTCGTACGAATTTATCCGATCCCTGAGGGCCCTATGAAAGCACTGCCACATGACCCTTCATTGAATGGAGCCGCATGAATGTTCTTCTGAGCTTGAGCCGCATGAGGCTTCAGTAAGTTGGAGTCGCATAAGTGTTCTCCTGAGCCACATGAGGCTTCGTTAAGTTGGAGCCGCATAAGTGTTCTCCTGAACCACATGAGGCTTCGTTAAGTTGGGGCCGCATAAACTCGAAAGTACCCATCAGTTCTTTTTTGTCCATCTTTTTAACTTATCTTTTTCTGTCTTCTTCCCAGTGAATTTGCCGGTTAATGCTGCTGGAGAACTCCTGGAAGGTAGTGCCCAAGCTGCTCTGGGCTATAGATACGACCATATAGTTCAGTATATGGCAGACCAGTTTCCGAGTGACGAGCCTCCGGCGAGATTGAATGCCCTCAAGAACCAGCCTTTCTATTTTCTTAACGCTATGATGAACTCGGGGAAATTAGAAGGGGAATACTTGAAGCCCGCGTTCTTCTTTGGGGACGCCTTGACTGTGAAGAACAGTCAGGTTCTAGAGGTGTCAGAGAACTGGAGTTTTGTTTCTAACGGGATGGCAATCCGTATCCCCCAAATGGAGCATCACTTCCCGCTATCTTGGTTCAATATGCTCCCATTGGACCGGAAGATGGAGGAGTCTTTAACTCCTACCCGAAGTGGGATGTTTGTGGGAGACATTTATTATAACAACAGTATGAAGTCAGTGGGTACGGGATAGGTGCACACCAGTCGTTCTGTAATGGGATTGGCCCCAGGTACTTTCTTGAATGTGCAGGGTCCTAATTTTACTTTTTCTGCAGCCGACACTTTTATGAACCAACTTGCTCGGAAGAGGTCTTATCCCATTGGCCGGCTGATGCTCCCCAGTTGGATACATCCCATTCCCTCGTGGACCAACCTGTCTATGTGGATCTTGCAAAAGTATGAGGCCTTTCTGTGTGAGGTTGGTCTTTACCATGCTATTCGGGGCACCGGCTACGGCTTGCCCATAAACAAAAGGTTATTTATATCTCTGCTGGAGATGTATAATCGCCGCACGGGAACCTTCTATACGCCCGTAGGGAAAATGGGGCTTGCGCTCCACGAAATGTATGCGATCTCCAAGCTTCCTTGGGGGGACGAAGCTTTTGAGGCGTATACTCCCACGAATGAGGAGTTCGAAGAGTTGGAAAGATGGTATCCAGGCTTCATGGCTCTTTATCAAGAGATATTGTGCTATTATAGCACATGTCATCAAATAGCCAAAAAGGAGAGCAGCTTGGAAGGGAATGCCCCTCATACCAAGGACTGAGTGCGCTATCTCTTCACGACAGATGCCTCAGGGCAAGTTACTCCCCGACGTCCTCAATCCCGGGAGGCGGTGAAAGCCTTAGTGTCGTCAGCTAAGAGGGTGGCCACCTCTAATGACAGATTCGGGAGTCAGACCGACTCTTTCGGTTATTTTTATCAGGACACCCAAGAGTTGTCAGAGAAGGCGCTCCTGGCGGGATTCTTGATGATATGGCTGCAAAACTGTGTAGTCTCGGGTGGAGCAGGTTCTATCGAGAGGATCAGTCGTAATTTTATCCTTTCGGCTGTGAAGTTAGTTTTGTGAGTCCGGCTAGCTCTCCTTCCGGCCATGGTGTGCAGCATACACCGTGGCCTTCGCACTTTCACATCCATGGTCATTGCCTACGATGTGACAAAAGATTTTGAACAGACTGAGCTGCCATATCATTATCTGATGGAGTGGCTGTTGATGCATTATCCGTCTTTGATGAGACCGGCCTTTGAAAATGGCGTGACTGATGACGACGCTTTTATCTTTCGCTATCGTAATGAGTCTTAGGAATTCGAGACCATGCGTGCTTGCTGGATGGCACTAGCGAGGGCAGATATGTACAACATTTTCGTATCTGTCCCTCGTTTTACTGATGAGGAAATATTGGCTGTCCATCTCGACGGTATTGGGCCCCCTCAACTTCTGGACGGCCAGATGCTTCTGTGGCTGCGTAACATCCGCCCCGCTCATCTGGTGTATCGCAACCGTAATACTGTCTTCCTGGAGCCTTATCTGCCTAGCAGGTTCGCCCGGCAATTTGGATATAGTCAGCTTTTTCTAGACAGTCCCAGCACTTGTCTGGGCTTTGAAGGTAGCCTTCTTGACGGCATCAAAGCCTGGCATTACTATGACACATTCCATACCCGTACCGTTTTCTCAGTTCCTGCTATAAAGGCATCGGTAGAGATCTTGTATATGGCTGCTCTGTACCACGTCATGGCGAACAAGCCCCCTGTCAATTTTAACCCGGGTACCAGTTTTATCGTTGGTACCGGCCTGGATGAGGGTTCCCAGGGGGCCAAGACAAGGAAGAGGAAGAACAGAGTCGAAGTGCCGGATTCGGACTCCGCTGCTGCAGATGACGAAGGCGACGAGCATGATGGAGATGACTCTTCCATTCCGGTAGCAGATGTAGGGGCGGATCAGCCGCCTGTTTTGCCAGATGAGATGGTGGTAGATCAGCCATCCGTTGCACTCGGCCCTGCACGAAAGCGTAGCAGGCAACGTTTTCCTGTCGGCAGCATTCCTCGTTCTCGGAAACTGGCTGTGACCAGACACCGCGGGCTAACTATAAAGGAAAGAGGCGAAGAAGTTGACCCCGCATCAGAGGTAAAAAAGTTACTACCGGTCCTTCCTTTCTTCTAGCTTTTGATTTTAATCATCTTCCTTCCCTCTTGTAGGTGTCAGAAGAAGAGGACTTTCGAGTTGCCGAGGTCGTGACTCGGGATGACGGGGGTTCCGGTGAGCCTGTCTCTGAAATTGATGAATTCCGTCAAGATGATGCTGATCGAGTTGCCTCTCTCTCCGAGGTAGCTGGGTCAGAGGAGCCGGCCGAATTTAATTTGGAGATCGCGGGTGAGGAGACCCTGCCAGCTGCGAACGAGCTGCAGCCTCCATGCTTCTCTCCTGGTAAGATAAGCCGAATCTTAACTTGCGAGGAGGCCTATCTGCTCTATCATCACATCCTTCGGGTCACTTCGATTGATCATTGTCATGGACATGCAGGTCCTGCCTTTCTAGTGCCGAGGATGGACATTGTTGAGACAGACTCTGCCGAAGGGGCACTGGCGGAGAGGAGCGTACCTTTTTCCCTTCCGGCTTGTCTTGATGGGCCTCCTGCGGGCTCGAGTTCGGCAAGTCCGGTGATGGGGCAACCGGGGCAGGGGACGATGGTCCTCGTGTCTTTCTCTATTCGGGCGGCTCCGAGAGTCGACCTCTCCGCCCTGCCAAGCGTCCAGGCTCTTCGGGTGGCAGAGGAAGAGTTAGCCGCTATTCGTGCGTCGTTCTGCTCAGAAGTTGCCCCCCTGGTGGCAAGTTCTAGTACCACTCCTTCGATGCTGCCGGTCACGCTTCCTCTGACGCCATCCTCTACAAAGGTCCTGGACGAAGCGTTACAGGACGTGGTCGACAGCTTTTATCGTCACTTAAAAAGGGGGATAGAAGCTGCTGTGGAGAGAGGGACCTCTTTCGTCTTGGCCCGGCAATGCGCCCAGGATCAAATTGATATCCTTAAGGCCCTTACTGATGGGGCAGGGGTGGCTGCACTTCTGGAAGCAAAATTGCTGGAGACTGATCAACTGGTGGCCCAGCTTCAGGCAATACGGCAGGTTGATATGTCTGCTGCTATTGATCAGGAGCGCGGCTCCCTCACAGCTGCCATAGAGAAGGCGAGGGCTGCTCAGGATAAAACTAGGCCGGCCAAACTGAAGGATCTCCGCACTCTGTCTGATCGATATGATCAATTGAGCCATGAGAGTCAAGATGTTACGGCTCGGGAAGCGACTGCCTTCCGCGGGATTACTGACACGCGGGAGCAGATCCTTGAGCTTCAGAGGAAGTTAACTTTTTTTGAGTCTGAGCTTGAGGCTGTCCGTATCGATAGAGGGCTAATTATCCAGGAGGCTGACAATGTCAATAAAGCTTCGGCTGACTTGGAAGTGGCTCTGAAGAGGTTGGACGAAGAATGGCCGGCACTCATGGACCTGGATAATAGGGAGCGGTTGTCCCAGGAGGCTGAGCACAGGGCTAGACAGAGGCTTGAGCGGGGTACTGCCTCGATGAGAAGCCGTCTCTTGGAGTTGTGTAATGCCGAACTATAGTCGGCTTTTTCTTCTTTTGTTCCTGTTTTCCTTTTCTTTTCTTTTTGAGAGGGACGTGGTCCCAAAACATGTAATGCTTTTTCGTCTTTCAAATAAAGAGTACTTTCCATTCTACCCTTCATTTGTATTGCTTGTTGTGCCTGTGGTATTGTGGTGATGTGTGCCCCGTATGGGGGACTTGTTTATGGACCTGTTATTCCTGGCATACCTTGGTTTTAGGTATGGATAACAAGTTTGATTGGGGATACCTAGAACAGTTCCACGGTAAGGTGGTCGTGGGTGTTCGGGGTATCGGGCGATAGAATGCCATGGAGCAGCTGGGCTCCCGGGGCATGATGAGGAATGGTGAGCCTGTACTAAGGGACTTAGCAAAGGACATTTGTGGGCCTATTATCCTTGGCGTACCCTGACTTAGGATACGGATAATAGGATGAAGGGGGAACCAACATACTTATTCAGAGGTAATGAGGACATGGCAAGTATGAGGGTTTTACCGTGGAGTCTTCCTACTCAGAGGTAATGAGGACATGGCAGGAGTGGACCCAACGGAGGATATTTGTGGTCAGCAGAGGACATTTGTGGGCCTATTACCCTTGGCGTACCCTGGTTCAGGGTACGGATAATAAGACGAGAGGGAACCAATATACTTACTCAGAGGTAATGAGGACATGGTAAGTACGGAGGTTTTACCGTGGAGTCTTCCTACTCAGAGGTAATGAGGACATGGCAGGAGTGGACTCAGCGGAGAATATTTGTGGACCTATTATCCTTGGTGTACTCCGATTGTGGATACGGATAATAAGTCGAAAGGGAATCATCATACTTACTCAGAGGTAATGAGGACATGGCAAGCATGAAGGTTTCTTCGACGGAGCCTTCCCACTCAGAGGTAATAAGGACATGGCAGGAGTGGGCTCAATAAAGGAGGGTACATAGAACGACTCAGAGGTAATGAGGACATGAAAGTTCTATATAAAGGGGTGATTTGTTTTTGGCGAAAGTGAAACGACTCAGAGGTAATGAGGACATGGTCGTTTTGAAAATTTGTGGATCTGTTACCCTTTTTGTGCACTGGGAGTGCGGGTAGTGGATCATAAGGGAGGATCTCTTTCAGGTAAAAAGTTCAGAGGTATGGTCATACATGACTTACTATCTGAAAGAGTGACCGGAATGTGAGTTCAGAGGCATCTGCAGGTACATGACTCGATAATCTGGAATGTTATGAAAGTGAGTTCAGCGGCACCAGCGGGTACATGACTCGATAATCTGGAATGTTGTGGATGTGAGTTCAGCGGCACCAGTAGGTACATAACACGATAATCTAGAATATTGTGAAAGTGAGTTCAGCAGTACCAGCGGGTACTTAACTCGATAATCTGGAAAGTTGTGAAAGTGAGTTCAGCGGCACCAGCGGGTACATAACTCAATGATCTGGAATGTGTCGTTTAGACATAATATTTCTTCAGGAACTTGCCGTTGTCGGGCAACATGAGCAAGTCTCCATTTTGTTTTGCGAGGCGGTAAGCACCATTGGAGAATACAGCCTCAATGATAAATGGACCTTCCCATTTTGGCTGGAACTTGCCGGCGGTCTTGTGAGTCATGACCATCGGCCTCCGGACTGCCAGAACGAGAACGCCCACTTGGAATGTTCTGATTTTAACCTTCTTGTTGAAGGCTCCGGAGATGCGTGCTTGGTATAGCTCGATCCGCTGCTGAGCCAGGAGGCACTTTTCATCTAAGGCCTCTAACTCTTGTAGTCGGCGATGGTAGTTATTATTCGTCGTCAACTGATAAGTGAGCGCGACACGGTGCGAGAGGATTTGAGTCTCCAATAGAAGAACTGCCTCACGCCCGTACACCAGGGAGAATGGTGTGTTCCCTGTGGCCGTTCGGACTGTGGTACGGTACGCCCATAAGCATTCACCAAGCTTCTCGTTCCAGTCGTATTTGTTGGACGTTACGAACTTTTTGAGAAGTTTGATGATTGTTTTGTTGAATGCTTCTGCCAACCCATTCGCTGCTGGATTGTATGGTGTTGAAGCAATATTCTGGATGCGGTGCTTATCGCAGAACCGATAGAAGGCGTGGCTTGCAAACTGCAGACCATTATCGTGGATGATCCTTCGGGGCAGTCCAAAGCGATAGATGACGTGATGCTTGAGGAAGCTGATCACGTTTGAAGTCTTTACTTCTGCAAGCGGGACAGCTTCCGCCCATTTAGAAAAGTAATATGTGATGGCAAGTATAGAGCGATGTCCTCGGAAAGAAGGTGGAGTAATCGGACCGATGATATCCATTCCCCATGCTTCGAACGGCCAGGACGCCACTGTCGGATGTTAATATTCGGATGGTTGGTGGATGAAGTCCGTATGGACTTGGCAAGCTTTGCACTTTCTAGCATAGTCTATCGCATCTGCTACCATCGTGGGCCAATAGTAGCCCATTCGGCGAAGACGATCTTGCAATTTAGGGCCAGGCTGATCGGCCCCGCAGACACCATCGTGAGCTTCACGTATGGCTCCTTTGGCTTCTGCGTTTGACAGACATCGGAGCAATAATTCATCGTAGGATCGGCGATACAGCATTTTTGTCTCTGCATCGTAGAAGAATATGAGAGAACGCCTTCTGATAGAGGTGGCCTCTTTTGGGTTCTCGGGCAGGATGTCGTAGACTACGAAGTCAATGAATAGTTGTCTCCAATCTGGGACTTCGTCAATCGTCTGAGCAGAATAACTCGCCACGAATTGAACGTTGTTCTTGGGGCAGACCAGTTCGTGGCCTATTACATCTACCGATTGATGAGTATGATTTAGCACTGCTAGGGAAGCGGCCAGGCCTGCTAAGGCATCGGCTTCGATATTTCGGAGTCTGGAAACATGTTCGATGAAGAAACCCTCGAACGACGAGATAATATTTATCGCTATTTGGTGATAGAGGATCATGTCTTCGTGGTGGACTTCGTATGAGCCCCGGATCTGATTGACGATTAACTGTGAATCGCCATATGCTTCAAGATATTCTACCCCCAGCTCTCTTGCAAGTTGGAGGCCAATGACCAAGGCGTTGTATTTGGCCACATTGTTAGAGCAGGGTTCTGTGAGAGAGTAAGCGCGATTGATCACCAATCCGAAAGGAGAAACCAGCCCCACCCCGACTCCGACGACGACGTTGCCCTTAGGTCCGGTCCTTGAGGCGCCGTCGAAGAACATTTTTCATATATCATCGTGAGAGGTTGCATGCGAGTCGGCGACCTCATCTGGGATTTCCTCATATATTCTGGACGACTCCGAGCCCGGGTGTGCTGCCAAAAAGTCTGCCAGGGCTTGACCTTTAACAGCCTTTCGTGGGACGAAGATCATATGATAAGGGGACAGCAATATTGCCCATGTAGCGAGGTGAGAGCTGAGTGCCCCTGGTTTAGTCATGAGGACCCTGAGAGGGTTGACTCGTGAGATCACATATATGGTTTGTCCCGTGACATAGTACCACGTCTTCTGAATGGCGAACACCAGGGCGGACATTCCTTCTCCACAGCGGTGTATCGTGCTCTGGCCCAATCATCATTCGACTGAGGTAATATATGGCTTGTTCATGGCTTGCATCGTTGTTTTGTGCTAACAGAGCGCCGAGGAAATGTTTCATTGCTCGTACGTAGAACAGGAATGGTTTTCCAGCGACCGGGGCCACCAGGACTGGAGGGTTCGACAAATATTCTTTGATGCTGTCGAAGGCCCGCTGACATTCTTTATCCCATACGAATGAGACGCCTTTCTTCATGAGATGGATGAATGGTCGACATCGCCCGAAGAGGTTAGAAATGAACCTCCTGATGTAAGCTAGCCTCCCTTGAAGGCCTCTGAGTTCGCAAAGATTTCTCGGGAGACCTATCTCCATAATTGCCTTCGTCTTCTCAGGGTCTACATGAATACCCTGGGCGGTGATGATGAAACCCATGAACTTCCCGCTGGATACGCCCAGAAAAGACTTCGTAGGGTTCATTTTCAAATTGTGCGCTCGCGTCAGGTCGAATACCGTCCTCAGATCCTACAAATGGTCTCCCTTACAGCGACTCTTGATGGCGATGTCATCAATATAGCACTCCACCGTCTTGCTTAAGTGGTCTCTGAAGATGATACTCATGGCTCTTTGATATGTGGTGCCGGCATTCTTCAAACCGAAAGGCATGACTGTGTAGCAGTATGCGCCAATCGGTGTTCGGAATGATGTATGCTTTTCGTCGTCAGGAGACATCTTGATTTGGTTGTACCCCGAGAAGCCATCCATGAATGACATACGTTCAAAGCCGCAGGTGTTGTCAATCATGATGTTTGTGATAGGGAGGGGGAATTCGTCTTTGGAACATGCCTCGTTCAGATTGCGAAAGTCGATGCAGATTCGAATCTTTCCATTCTTCTTAAGGACTGGTACTATGTTGGCGACCCAATCCGGATGCTGTTTCTCACGAATGAAACCGCTGGCTATTAGTTTGTTGACTTCGGCCTCGATCGCATCCATGATGCCTGGGCGGAAACGTCACTGTTGTTGCTTGACTGGCTTTGCATCCGGCCGAATATTGAGTTTGTGAAAAGCAATATCGGAATTTAACCCCGGCATGTCTTCATAGCTCCAAGAGAACACATTAATATATTCCTTGACAAGTTCCAGCAGCGATTCTCGCTCTTCGTCTGTTAGACTTTTACTGACGAAGATTGGTTTTGGAGAAGATTCGCTGCCGAGGTTGACCTGTATAACTTCATCTTTAGTAGGAGGTTCTCTCTGTTCGAACCGCTTTTCCCATTGTGCATCCAACTGTTGGGCCCACAGCTCTAGCTCGAGGATTTCCGGAATGTCTTTATCTTCTTCATAAGCGTCGGCGAATGTCATGTTGACTGACATGACTTGTCTGAATATGTCTCCGATGCTGGTATCCGAGTCAGAAGTTGGTGACCCGGTTGAATGTGAATGCCAGTCACATTCTTCATCTGAACTTTCGGAGGTCGTTGTGGGTGTTACATACCCTAATCCACATCGAGTCTTGCTATAGTAGTCCCGTGGTTTGCCAGCCGGGACTGGTAGCTTCAGAGGTAATCGTCGCCCGGTGCCATAGTTCAAACCTGACGTAGTCTCCAGATCATACCCCTGTTTTTGCATGAGATATTTGGATTGGGGGCTATAAAGATATAGAGGCAGTCTCCGGCATCTGATTCAAGGTTGACTTCTTCTATAGTGAAGGGCTGCAGATCGTCCTTCCGGTCGAAGACGATTGGATGGTCCCCTCCCTCGATTATGCGTTAAGCGCCTTCCACTGGAGTAAGCTGGTTTGCGGTGTACACATTTGTCACCTGTGTGTATAGGTGAGTGCCTATACCGTGTTCTATAGCATACATTGTATAAAGCTTATTAAGCTCGAGGTAGTTCAAAGATAGCCCTTTATTGATGAAGTAAGGTATCTTTTCTAGCAGGATTACATCATTTGCGGAGGGAACATCAGTGTGGGCAGCCACATACTTGGCTAGCTCTGGTTCCTCTTCGGCTATCCCCTGTATAAATAAAGACTGAGAGGACGACCTGGGCAGCTTGATCGTCAGAGGTTCAGCTGGTGGAGCAGAGCGTGGAGTTATTGGCAGACTAGTGACCCCCAGTTTGGTACTCGATGCTGGGCGGGGAGTGGTTGGTTCGCTAGAAGTCCTCGGCCTTGCATCGGGGTGACGACTCTTCTTGGGAAGGCGTATCGTCATTGGCTTGTCGGAGGGATTGAGCTTCTCCGTTTGCGGCTGGCTGACTCTCGGCAGCTTGATTGTCAATGGCTCCGTTGTGGGTCTTGGTACTTGGCCGGACCTTGGCAGCCGGATTATCATTTGCTCTTCTTGTGCCGAGAGGCTGACTGTGTCCTTACGCAGAGTGGCTGTAAGGGGTGTGGACTTGCCATGTTTGCGAGCTTGGAGGTGGATCGTCAGAGGTTCCTCTGATCCTGTGGCTGCCTCGGTACGAGCTTGCACATCTCCTTCACCAAGGTGCCTCTTCGACTTTTCGTACATGCAGGAGTCTGAGTAGTAGGATTCGACCCCTTTGAAGGGATCGATGTCGGCAAATTCTGTCCTCACGAAGCCATGTTTGTCGACAAACTTGAAGCATTGGTGCAGCGTGGAAGGCACGATCATATAATCATGTATCCAAGGGTGCCCCAAGAGGATGTTGTAAGAAGTGTCTGCATCTATGACGTAACAAGTGACTTCCGACTGGAGATCGCCAATTTGACACTTCAGACGAATCTTCCCAATTGGGTAGCTCCTGCCCGAATTGAAATCGCTGATGGCGGTGCTTGTAGGCGTCAAGGGATGCGGAGATGATGTAATAGACCCTTTGGGATAATGCTTATGGAAGAGCCAGGATCGATGTGCATCCGATCCACCTTTACGTCGCCGATATATCCAGTGTAGTATAACGGACGATCGTGCAGATTGGTTTTGATAAGCATGTCCTGCGGGGTGAAGACAATGTTGGGCATCGCTCCTGTGTAAGCACTGTCTTGGAGATCTGCAGGCAGGTTCTCTCCCGTGAGGTTGACCTGAGCCAGGTACATGTCGGCATTTTGGAGTGCATCGCTCAAAGCCGCGCGAACGTCTTTTGAGAGCCTCAGAAGCTCGTATAATGACAACTTGGCCGGTGTGTTTGTTAGTTGCGCCAAGATGTCGAAGTTGTAGGGCCTCTCCAGCCCCTGTGGTACCTCTTTTCGGAGGGATTTGTCAAAGCGAGTCTCTTTCGGCCTAGGCTTGTCGGTCGTCGGAGGCTGAGAAGGTCCCGGAGTGTCAGTTGTAGTGGGCTGATGATCTTCAGCTGAGTTATCAGCCACGGGTTGGGATTGTGCCCCAGACCGAGTGACGACGGCTATAGCTTGTTCGATATCTGCCGAGATTATGCAGCAGGACCTGACTTTTCTACTCTTCTTCTTGTAAATGGAAGATGGTGTGGGCTGAGTCACTTCTGATACCAAGTCTGGATGGACCCACATGACCTCCCCTCGTGATATGGTAAGGGGTACTAGACCAGCAGCCTGATCTCGGGGAGGTGGAAGATTAGCAATCTCCATTGTCGCCAGAGGAATGGGGACCACACCATCTTGAGTTTCCGTTGGAGGGAAGCTACCAAATTACACTGACACTATATTGGCTGCCACGGTTACCTCTTCGAAATCGATGGCCAGAGCGTTCGAATCGATGAGATTTTGGATGTACCGTTTTAGCTGGTAGCAGTCGTGTGTAGGATGGTGGATGTAGCGGTGGTAATGGCAGTACTTTGGGTTCTCCATTTCTGCCGGCCGAGGTTCCCGTCTTGGTGGAGGAAGCTGAATTCTGTCTCCTTGTATGAGCATGTCCAAGATGGGCTTGACGTGACCGTCTTCGAAGGAGTAAGTGATTTACGACCATTGTTTGTCTGTCGGTTTTGGCTCAGGTTTCCGTGCTGTGTCGGCCACCATAGCCTGCTTACCCCTGCTGTCCCGATTATTGGAGGGGCTACCCCCATTGTCGTTGTTGGTATTAGGACGCTTGTCCTTGTTCTCTCCGTCCGAGATGTGCAATCCCAATTGGCGAGCCTTCTTCAATCGTTCTTCGGTGCTTGTGGCACTGATGATAAACGACTTCCAGTCCTTGAATTGACTTTTGCCCATCCAGAGACTGATTGTTGGGAGCAATCTCTTTTGGCAAATTTCAATCAAGGAGGAATTCGGATTTCCAGACGACAACTTTATTGCGGTTTGGCGAAACCGCTCGATATAGTTCCTTGTCAGCTCTTTCTCCCCTTGGACGACGTCCATAAGGGTGGACATTGTGATGTCCTGCCCTACTTCATAGAATCTCTCCAAGAACATGCGCTTGAAGCCGTCGAAGAAGTGGATGCAGTTGTCTGGCAGGTTGCGATACCGGTCGAAGGCGACTCCTTCCAATGCCCCAATGAATAATCGTGTGAGGATGGCATCGTCATGGGGTAGATGGTCGATGGTGACCTCGAAGTAAGTGATGTACTAACTTGCGGAGGTCTTGCCATCATACGGGTTGATGTTGAACGGCTTATATCTTGGCGGAAAGGGGACATCCCTCCATGCAGCAGGGTACGGTTGCCGTATTCTGAGGTCTTGAGAGTTTTTTCGAGCATGAAACATGGCTCAGAGCTCTTGGACCTCTCTTCTTGCTTCTCGGGCCTCATCCACAGCGGTAGAAGCCGTTACTTCAGGAGGATTGTTGCCCGGATTCGGTGCCGCTGAATTCGAGTCCACATTGACTGCAGGACCTGCGCTTATTTGGCCAGGCATCCCTCCTTGGAGAGTTGGAAGGGCCGCTTTGATCTCGTCCACAGACTTGACCAAGGCATACAGTATGGCCTCCAGAGTGTTGATGCGTTGGCGATCACTGGAACCGCCTTGGCTGCTGTCCGTCATGAACACCGTCTTTGTATGAGGAGAGATGGACGGAACGGTGGAGGAAGTGCCCTCCGAATCATACCCCTGTACCGAGAAGTCATCGGGGTAGGTGGGAATGTTCTCCTCTGGTTCGGACTCAGAAAGGATAGTACCTCCAGCTTCAGAGTTTGCTTCATCTTCGGAGTCGTAGACGTCATCGGGGACGTCGGCCTTTGCTGTATCTGATGGAAGAGTTGTTTCTTCGGGCTCATCTCCTTGGAACATCGAATTATCGTGGATATTTTGTGGAGTGCTATCCCCAGTCCCAGCGACCCCCCAGTGGTATGGACGATAAATCTTCCACTGTAGCAGATTTCGTCTTTGAACGGGTACCTTGGAAAACTCCGGTGGCGGGTACCCGTTTGGACGATAATTTCTTAGTCATGGTGGTTGAAATCTTCGGACTGGAAACATTTGCCTTCTTTCCACTCCCATCGGCAGAAACTTTCTGAGCAGAGTTGCAGGAGACGACGAAAAGTGCCTCGTCTTCTGAAGACGGCTGTTGTAGTCTTTGAAAGACGGACTGCCGGTCTTTTCGTACCATCGCGTTATTGCAACAACAGTTGACGATGACTTGGGTACAGTGACGTCCGTGGGAGGGTTTTTTGTACCCCGAGGCACCTTCTCTTTCCTTACGTTTGTGGAGGATGGCCTCACGCAAGTCAGATAGGTCCGGTTCGACCATGTTTGCTCCCTGGGTCTTGGAAGACTTTTGGAAACCTCTCTGTCCGTTTGCCACCGGGGGCTGGACTCGAGTGGTCCTGTACAACTTCCCATCTGAGGCCCGTATAACAGTATACGGGACGCTCGGATGGTCAGAGGTCGGATCAGCGGACCGAGCTTTTCAATCTAGTACTGCCTTAGACTTCTTCACTCTAGTGCGTGAGGGCACATAGTAGGAAGAGTCTAAGTGGTGCTGGAGAGAGTCAGACATGTCTTCTTAAGAGCACAAGAGATCAGGACCATAGGAGAGGCGGTCGAAGACAGAGCTGCGTGGAGCAGGCGACATGCGGCTGGAATCAATAGTCTCCATGCGGTTGGCAGTCGTAGCCGCATGGGCTTTCTTCATGCGGCTGAAAGTCTCAGGCGCATAGGTCTTCTCCATGCGGCTAGAAATCCTGGCCGCATGAGTATTGCGCCTTTGGCTAGTAGTCTCAGCCGCATGGTCATCATTCATGCGGCTGGCAATCTTGGCCGCATGAGTCTTCGTCTTACGGCTAGTGCCCTTGTTCGATTTCTTCCTGGAGCACATAGGATCGCTCTTTGCCCCTACAAGTCCAGCATCGTAGTGCTTTCCTCTGCCGAACTTGGGGACAGCAGAGTCCTCTTTGGCTCGAAGTGGGGCCGCGCGAGAGTCGCCTCCTCCATCTTGGACAGCAGAGAGTACTCCGTCCAGAGCTTGGGGAGGAGCAAATAATTTTGGCCTCCACTCGCAGCGAGCTTTCTTTGTTCGGGTTTGCTTCTGGACCGGGCCAGCACTTCCTTCAGAGAGCATTTCTTCAAATGCCTGTTGGTCGAGGCGGACGACCATCTTCTGTTACGTGGAGCCAAGTTTGGCTGCATCCGATTGCGTCACCAACTCCTCAGCCATGGAGAAGTTTGTCCCCAGCAGAGTCGCCATCGTGTTTGCTATAAAATATAAAAGAACAGAACAATTATCGGAGGACTGGACTTTTACTTTATAATACAAACTCGCTTGTACAAAGAAAGCCTAGGGACGAAAACCTAGGTACAGCAATGTAAGTATAATTGTTTATTTTAGATTCAGGGGGGTGACGGTAGAGGCTCGGAAAAGCGACGACAGCTCTGCCTTACTCCTTGGATGATCGGTTGCAGCCTTGGCTCTGTAGAAGAACTGCTTGGCATTGTTGAAGAAATGCTCTCCTTTCAGGCTCTGTATATTCTCTTTCTGGCTCTCTGGCTCTCTATGTCTCTCTCTGTATATGTATTCTCCGTATATCTCTCTGTGTCTCTGTCTCTCTTCGCAAGGGAATGGCACCTTGCTATTTATAAGAGTGGGGGGCCTCATTAGGGTTTGCAATGATTGCCCATTCTTAAAAGTCGGCGGCTAAGGATCATTGGATCTGGGCCGTTCATCTTGAATATACGAGATTTGAGCAATAAATGTGATTGTATCAAATCTTTAGTGGGTAATTAATGATGATTGACATAAATTCTTCTGATTTGTCATGCCAATCTCGGATTTCTCGACACGTGTTATTAATTTGCTTGATTGCAAATGATCTGATTTGATGCTAATATTTTATTAGGATTTGTTGAGGGGTTTCGATCAATTTGATGCCACGTGCCCCGCTATCATGCCACGTGTCTTAACCACGAACCATTACAGAAATCTGAGCCGCATGAGGGTTGCTCCTCATTGAGCCGCATAAGGCTGGCCACGTGTCAAGGCTACTTGAGAGTAGTCCCCTGAACATTTGAACCGTATAGTGATGATCTGAGCCACATGAGTGTAGGTGACCGCATGATGGGTACCTTCTTCGTGAACCGCATGAAGATAGTCTTCGTGAGCCGCATGGGGCAGCCTTCGCTTGAGCCGCATGGGGCTAGTCTTCGTGAGCCGCATGGGGCTAGTCTTCCTGAGCCGCATGGGGCTGCTTCGGCCTGAGCCGCATGGGGTGGTCTCTACTTAAGCCGCATGCGACTGTCCGCGTGACAGTTTCTGGATCTCGGGGGATCGTGTCAGAGATTTCCTTCATTTCTCTAGGAGTCTGCCATTATGACGGAGTCATAATTGTATTTTTGTGTCAGGGCTACCATGTGTCAGAGCTGTCAGCCGTCAAGGCATTTAATACAGTAAAGGACAAACGGAAGAGTTGTTTGCAGGCCACGTAGCTCCTCTCCGAGCCGCATAGAATTTGTTTGAGCCACATAGGTCCTTGATCCGCATGGATACTTGAGCCGCATGAACTCTCTGAGCCGCATGGGGCTCTCTGGTCACATGGATCTTTCTTTATTATTTTTCCATGCTTCTACAATCAACAGTTCCGGTGTTGCGTGCTTGAATTATCTGAAAAATAGAAAACTGTTAAAATGTCCTAAACCTAGAAACAACAAGTGTTTATAGAATATCAATATACCCGATGTACCCGATTTTCAACGCTGTGATCAACTTTCCCTAGTTTAATCAAGTCTCCCAATAGTATACTAATACCTAGGTACCATTAGGATAGACCTGTATGGGCCACCACTAAAAATATGTCACGGTCCGCTCCCGAATAATCGGATACGAGTCGGACATGCCCAGCCTTCGTCGTTAGACACGACGAAGTAAGCTATACCAAGCTAGGGAAATCTAACCAGATAAATATGAATGTGTACAATCACAGCATCTATAAAATGTTCCCAGAATAATTACCATAATCTACCGATCATAATATCGTAAAAGTACTAGAGACAATAAGAAGAAAAATACTATGAACTCACAACATACAATATCTAGGGGAAAAGCTAAAACAATCTAAACATGAAACCTCAAGCTAAGTCACGGCTCCATCCTGCTCAGCTAAGATCCCGGGCTCTGGCCCATAAGGTAGAACAATATCCTGTAAGTACACCTGCAACATATCCTAGTCAGTAGCGAAGCTAAGTATATCCAAGGAAATAAACAAGAACATCATGACATGGAAATAAAATACAAAAAAAATATAAATTACGAGAAATAAGAACATGAAATGAAACCTGAACATGAATACTGAGAAATAAATACAGAAAACATGAAATGAAGCCTGAACATGAAATATACAATGAACCTGACGTGTGCAATATATCAGAATACATCCAGAGTGTGTGATCGGCTTGGGTAGATTCAAGAAACATGAAATGGTACGGCTTCGGTCCCGCGTGCACGATGCGGGGCCTAAGCTATTCACATGAATTGTAACTCGGGTTTGATCACACATCTGTAGTATTTCCCTTCCCAGACACAAGTAAACTCAGGGAACAAGATACAAGACAATCTCGTGAAATATCGTATCAACAAGAAGATACAAGCATGAATATAGAAAATCACAAGACATGAAATAATGGACAAATTCGAGGAGTATACTTGCCTTGCTCAGGGTGATCAAGTGTGGGAAGAAGATATTTCCGCCTCCTGCTAATGGGTACAAGTTGGTTAAGTTCTAAACAATATCAACTGACTATCTTTCTCTAACCATCAACTAACTATGAAATATTTTACAATGGTATACTAGCTGTACACATTTCCTAACTGGCTATAGTACAATATATATATATATATATATATATATATATATATATATATATATATATATATATATATAAAATATATATATATATATATATATATATATATATATATATATATATATATATATATATATATATACTAGTGATACTTTATAATATGTATATATATACTTGTATATAGAACAATTTCTTAATTAATTATAGGTACTATCCACATATTGCCTTAAAAGCCAATTTCTATTTTTTATAGATAATTCTTAATAGAAAATATCTCTTTATAATAATTTACAATAGTAAACAATTTTAGCAAATAATAACATTTAAAGATGGTAGTAGAATTCATGATAGAATAGTAATAATAATCTAAAGCAATCAAGGAAATCTAGACTCAAATTCTAAATCAATGTTCCCTTGTCTAATCATAGCTCAGCCCAACTCTACTACTTGCCCCAAACCCGAGTCCAGAATACAACACATCTGATCAGGCCCAAATTCTTAATTCAATAGTGGATAATGAGATCACCCTTACTTACTGTATTATGTCCTAACATTTTTTGAAAATTAGCTTCCAACTGGACCTATTGGCCCCATCTACCAAACCTGAACCAGTAAAATAGTCTAACATGTTCAAAATATTGAACAACTTATCAAGCTCATTCCATTAATTTAACAAACCAAAACTTATTCTCTCCTTGTGACCAAGCATCTAACCAATCAAATATAACTACTGCCAATATTTTCTAAATTATGCATACACCAAATTCCAAACCCGACAAAAGACTATAGAACTCAGCCCATCCATTCCCAACAGTATGACCAAACCCAGCAATATGTATGCTCCCAAAACCTGCAACAAAACCAAGCCCACCTAACTAGTAAAACATTGTAGCTCAACTATCCATATTTGAACTCAAAACTGGTCTCCACATGTTCGGTCCAAGGCTTGGCCTGTACTGCCATCAACCCTAAACCAATGCTCAAATAAGCCATTCAAAAATCAATTTCCCTTGCCAAGCACACAAGCTCAGATTTAAAATCAAATACTCAGAAGAAAATTACAGGACAAAATGGCAAAAGAATTATACAACCCAATCGAATAGTATAAAATCAAAACAAAAATGACACTGCTCTTGAATCGAAAGAAATTCCCGCCCGCATTCAGCATCGAACCCACACACAATGCTGGACATGAGACCAACAAGAAACGAACCAGACACTGGACACGAACACAACCTCCGATCCCGATCCAAACCCTGGCCATCACTACCATATTCAACTAAAACGTAACAGAAAATTTATTCAATACAGAAAGCAGAACAATACCTAAGGAAGATAAATCTGAACTGTAACAAAACTGAAGATCCTAAGAGTTAGACACAGCTACAAATCGGACAAGAATTCCTATGTCCAGGTACGGTAGTCTGCACAATCATTCCAATAAACAGGTAGCACTCAAAGAATGAGACAGGTTCTTAGAGGAAATCGCAACTATTATTAAAAGAAAATTCCAGGAGTTTTCAAAAAAACAAAGAATTTCAATCCCAAACTTACAAGAGGTTCGAAACTCGAATTGTTCTTCGGCAACCTCGATCATGATCCAGATCGTATGCTGTTCGGACATCAATTTGTCGTCAAAAAAGGGTTCGATCATCACGCATACCAACAATCGAAGAACGACCAAATCAAATCTCGACCAATTGAATTTGGAGTACAAAATCGGTTTGGTCCAGGACTCACCTGGATGATCGGTCAACAATAATGGACGACGAGCTCGGAAGGTCGTCGGGGAAGATGATCGCTCACTAGTTTGCCTCCAAGAGAAGTCGTTGTCTTAGGAAGAAGCTCGTCGATCGGAGTCGAAATGCTGATCCACCGAAAAGATAAAGTCGCCAAAGGAGGAAATCTCGTACCACAGGAAGGTCGGGGAAGACGTTGTGACCGTCGGGGGCCTCCTCTGCCTCGGGGAAGAATTACCGGGAAATTGTGTGCGTGCACTGGTACTGGAAGGAACAATGCTTGGTTGTCGTGCACAATTGAGCGCCGCAGCGAACTTGTCGACGAAGAGTGGCTGTTACTAACTTGGTCGTCAGAGGAGAGATTATCGTCGCCGCCATGGGGACCGTCGGAAAAAATTATATTTAGGCTTCAGAGCTAAATTTGGGAGGAAGAAGGATTTGGGAGAAAGCTCGATTCGAAAATGGCTGCAATATGAGTGAATGAGAAAATCTCTCTCAATCCTATAAATATAAAGTTTTTGCATCTGGATCCCTCCTCCCCTAAGTATTTACAAAAGAGGTCTCCTCTTTAAAGGAAATTTCTATAAAAGTCCTCCCCCTTTTCCTTATTGATGAAAAAATTCAAATATTCTGTTGGAAAGTTGGTTAGAGGATTTGGGAACCATCAAATAGTTATAACTAACTCAAATGCACAACATTGCCATTAATTCAAATCTTCCTCCAAAAATTGAAATTTATTTAAGTGAAAACTATAAAATAAAAATAGCTTTTAAATTTTGAAAATGAAAAAGTGGGGTTACAGGGATCCCAGTATTCGTGTTGGCCTGTGATCGTCACTCCGTACAATCTACCTTCTTGGGTGTGCATGAAGACTCTGTATATGTTCCTCACCGTCATTATCCCAGGTCCGAACAATCCGAAAAGAAACATCGATGTGTATTTACAGCCATTGATTGATGAGTTGAATCAGCTGTGGGAAGTTGGTTCCAACACGTACGATATTTCTAGAAAACAAAATTTTCAGATACGGGAAGCACTTATGTGGACCATCAACGAAATTTTTGGCCTATGGAATGTTATCTGGATGGAGCACGCATGGTCGTCTTTCATGTCCGTATTGCATGGACCGCACTAAGGCTTTCCGTTTTGAAATACGGAGGCAAACCTTGCTTCTTCGATTGTCATCGATAATTCCTGCCGAAGGATCATCCGTACCGGAGGAACATGAATGCTTTTCGTGTTGTCGTTGTAGAGAAGACTAATTCACCGCCAAGGTGGCCCGGATACACGATATGGGAAGAGGTAAAAGATTTACCGAGAGCTATTGAAGAGCCTGCTAAGGGCTACAAGTGTGACAGATTTGGTCGCACTCATAACTGGACGAAGAGGAGCATATTCTGGGATCTGCCATATTGGAGCACCAATCTGATTAGACATAACCTTGATGTCATGCATATTAAGAAGAATGTGTTTGATAACATAATTTATACTGTAATGGACGTAAAGGGAAAGACGAAAGACAATCCAAAGGCTAGATTGGACTTGGAAGAAATATGTAGACGTCCTGCATTGCATTTAATAGAGGAGGGGAATGGGAAGTTGAAGCAGTCTAAGGCAATTTTATCACTGGAGATGGAGGATAAAGTGAGACTTTGTAGGTGGATTCAAGGTCTGAACTTTCCAGATGGATAAGTTTCGAACTTGAGAAGATGCGTCGACCTCAAGGAGAACAAACAGGCAGATATGAAGAGCCATGATTATCACGTATACATAGAGAGGTTAATTATGATTGCATTTTAGAAATTCTTACCCCAGGTTGTTTGGGATCCATTGACCGAGCTTAGCATATTCTTCAGAGATCTTTGTTCTACTAAGTTGCTCATCGATCGTCTAGAAAAGCAAGAGAACGATATTTTGGTAATACCGTGCAAGCTCGAGAAGGTATTTCCTCCTGCATTCTTCGAATCCATAGAGCATTTGCCAATTCATCTTTCCTACGAGGCACATGTTGGTGGGCCCGTCGGTTATCGGTGGATGTACCTGTTTGAGCGACATTTGAAACACCTAAAGAGGAAGGTAAAAAATAAGGCTCGGGTCGAGGGTTCTATTTGTGGAGCCTATATTCTCGAAGAGATTACAAACTTCTGCTCGACGTATTTCAAACCTCATGTTTCTACGAATAGAACGAGGGCTCCGAGAAACGACGACCGATATCAAGAATCTAATGATAGAATACTGAAAGTATTCAATGCGTCCGGAAAGCCTTTGGGGAAAATGAAGAAGAGATATTTGAATGATGAAGAGCTAAGGGCTACTCAGTTGTATATATTACTCAAATGCGACGAGGTTGAAGTAGAGAAGTTAGAGAGGTAAGTAATTAATGATGAATTGGTTTACGTCATCTCAATATAATAGTATAAGCTAATAATATACTAATAATCGGCAGTTTATTCGTTGTTGTTTTTTAGCACATGTAATGATGAGTTTAGATCGACTAGACCCTACCTAATAGACAAAGAATTAGAACAAGAAATGAGACGTCATTTTCCTTCTTGGTTGAGCGAATATGTAAGCAGCTAAGTAACTACTGGTTTCTTATAATGCAACACGACAATAAATAACTTACTTTCTCTTCTTTGGTATTCAGGTCGATCGTCTAATTTTACCTGAGATTGAATTAATTAGAACTCTTGTCAAGGGACCAATTGTTGTCGTTAAAATATGGCCAAGTTACTGTATGAATAGCTTTAGGTTCAAGTCGACAAATGCTCCGATCAGAGACAGCTTCCTGGATCTTGTTTCCATGAAAAACAGTTATTTGTGTATCAAATCTTCGAACTACAAAGACATCGATCCAGGAAATGATTTCTTTGGCATCTTACGAGAGATTATGGAGTTGACATATAATTATGGCAGAGAACCAGCAAAGATCGTGTGTTCAAGTGTGAATGGTTCGATCCGATTGAAAATCAAGGTTGAAAAATTGACAAGCATGGTCTTGTGGATATAAACTACAAGCGTAGATATCAAGGATATGAACCATTTGTCTTATCAACTCAAGCTCAGCTCGTGTACTTTACAGCTTATCCGAGACGGGGAGCAACGAAGTCTGACTGGTGGGCAGTATGCAAGACTAAATCTAGAGATACTTTTGATGTTGACGAAAAAGTTTATCAGGAGGACGAGCTACCTCTTGTAACCAATATTGTTGATGTGGACTCCACGGAAGTTATGCATTACACGACTAATGTAGAAGATGTAGAATTATTCGAAGAGGAAGGCGAAGCCGACGAAGGTGAAGATCAAGTGAAGATGAGGAGGAGGAGGAAGAGGAAGATGTGGTCGAGGAAGACGAACAAGATAAATATTCTGAAGATGATTAAACTTAGATGTTTCTTGTAGAATGTACTATCTGAACATAGATGTTTCTTGTAGAATATACTATCTGGACTTAGATATTTCTTGTAAAATGTATCATCATATGTTGTCTTGGTTATTATCTTATTTTTGTTGTACTTTCATATTTCTAGTCTCTATTACTTGTTGTATTTATATGTTGTTATCAGGTATGACAGGTCGTCGCGGATCGTTCCGTATGTCCCGACGTGGGGTACGGGGTTCTCCTTCGGTACCTCCTACTGGTACTGGTAGATGAAAGGGTACTCCTTTGGTACCTCTTACTGGTACCGGCTCTGGATCCTCGTCGCCCAGTACTCCTGTGTATCGGACAGTACCTCCGCCTGCCACAACGCTACGTAGCATATCTCCTGGGACGAGTAGTTCCAGGCCTGAGACTGCTTTCGAGTATAGCATTCCTCCTGCTGATACAACGATGAAGACAGATGAGCAGATGGAGGAGGATGAACCGACGGCCGACCAGTATCAGGCAGATGATGCGTGCGCACCTCCGGAGGAGACGAGGATGGAGATCTGGACCGACGGTACAAAGTAAGTGTTTTGGTTTATCATTTTTTTCCTGTGTTCATCATAAATTAACTTTTCTCATGAATATAATATGTCTGTATAGATATCGTCCCCCGTCGGTAAAGACGCCTAGGCCACTTATTGAGGACTAATTATGGTGGTCCTTGGATAAACTACTCTGATGCCTCGGACGAGAGAAAGGCCTACTGGTTTGCGCGCTTCAAGGTTAAAATATATTTGATTTTAACATGAATCATATAATTTTTGTATATTATATATAACTGATAAATATTTTGTTTTCACTCTTCTAGGATATGTTTTCTATCCACCGTACCGGGCCAAGATGATCGAGGAGATATTTCCTGTAGTCGCTGCTAAGCTGATCCATGATGCTATTAATGATCAGAATACTCGTGATCATGCCGGAAAGCCGATCCAAGGTTGTATCACCCCTGATTAGTGGACTGCAATGAAGGCTCGATTCGACGAGCCAAGATATAAGGAAAAGTCTGAGAAGGCCAAGGCAACTAGAAAGCAGGGATCAAAGTGGTGCGGTGGGTCGATTCCGATGACGGAACATTTCTGTCGTTTGGTATATCTTTTTATTTCAGAAATATTATTTTAATGCAAGTCCGATAAATTAGTAAAAGGTGATATATTTAATTATAGGTAAAGAGGGGTGATGACACCAATATGGTGACTGTCTTCCTGGCCACACATCGAAAGGGCGGGAAGCTTATTGACGAGAGGGCGGAGCAGGCCTATGTAAGTATTACATTTCTATTTATTAATTTTAATACTTCGTGTTAGTTTTGATATAACTTAGTAAATATGCATGTAAATAAATATTCATCTAGTTAGTAATAATAAGTACATTAGACATTAGAAGTTATAGAGTATCTATGATTTCTAGGCCGAGTTTCAACAGCTTAAGGAGCGGGCGGCTGCTAGTGCACCTACTGCGGGAGAGGCCGGTACTTCCTCGCAGCTCGCTCCAGCTCCGTCGAAGGACGAGCTGTGGGTGACAGCCGTTGGTGGTCTCCACAGGGGTACGTACTACGGTACGAGATCCTATGGCGCCCTAGTTGTGGCACAGTCCTCTAGGACCTCCCTTGCTAGTGTGCATGGCCCACAGCCCTCCCAGGAGTCTGCCCGAGTCCAGTAGTTGGTGGAGTCTGTCCGTGACGAGCTGCTATGACGGATCCAGGACCAGTACCAGACGGACGATGTTGCGCTCCTAGCACGATTGGATACGCTCGACCGCAGTATTATGGAGCTCAGGGATATGACTGAGAGGACAAAGCGGGGCATCAATGATGTTAGAGCGTCGACAGAGCGCAGCGTTATAGATCTGCAGGCATCACAGCTGTCCATGGGCGAGTGGCTGACGTTGATGCAGGATTCGATGGTTGATAGCAGTACGAGGCTGTTTTCTCCCATGGATTCCTACCACCAGTGACTAGCAGCATTGGAGAGTTATTGTCCTCCGGGTGCGCCTTCATTGTCGTTGACTCCACCGGTGTCACTACCTCCGACTCTACCGATGTCACTAACTTCTTCATCGGTGACGATTTCACGGGAGGAGTACGAGATGTTTCTATCCTTGAGGCGCGGCGGTACCCCTCCTCCTCTAGATCCGCAGTAGTCCGAGTTAGGACTGTTTGATGAGATTGTAGTGTTTGTTTAGTTATTTTTTCTATCCTTGATTATTTGTTTGTGTAGACTTTCAGTATTGGTTGTGGACACTTTGGATATTGGTTGTGTACTTTGGATATTATTTGTAGACTTTGGATATTTAATGTTTGTTATACACGTTGTGTTGGTTGTACACTTTTTGTTGGTTGTAGACTTTTACCATTGTTTGTGTTGATTGTTATACTATTGTGATGTACCGGTGTTGAGTGTTCCACCGAAGGGGTCGGCGAACCCAGGAAGAAAATGTGCTTGTGGTTTTTTTTGTTATTTATTGAACTGCAGGTAGAAAATGTGATTCTGTGGACATTCTGTAATTTATTTATTTTTAATTTTTTAGGATTTACCGACGTTTACCGACGTAGCTAAACTTCGGTAAGTCACCAGGTATACCGACGTTTATCGACGTAAAATAGCGTTGGTAAATGTCCTAGGATTTTACCTAGTTTACAGAGTCGGTAAACGTCGGTAAGTACTATATCTACGTCGCTAAATGTTGCAGGATTTACCGACGTTGGCCGACGTATTAAACGTCGCCATATTTTCGACGGTGCGCTGGTGAACGTCGGTAAATGTTCCAGGATTACCGACGTATATTTACGTCTGTAAGCGTCGGTAAGCGCGATGATTACCGACGTTTTGCCTGTTAGCGACATGGTTTTCCACAATAACATAAAAACATCGCTAATTACGTCGGTAAATTATTTTAGCGACATTTTTGGTTATTTTAGCGACGTTTTTTCGGCGTCGCTAATATGACTTATTCTGGTAGTGTACATTCACAATCCCTTCTAGTACACCAAAATAGTCCTACAAGTCAACCGAATTTTGGGATCCAAGGCTAAATTTATTCCAGCAGGTACACTATTTTTCTTCTAGGGTTTTATGTACTTCTTGACCTCATGTTTTCATAAAACTAAAACTAATAAAAAGATATTTGTGTATATTTTCATCTTCAATTGACCACCCACAATGTTTCAAACGGTTTGGCCGGGGCGTCCATTATAGAACAAAATGGTGTCCATAATAGACCAGTTCTGTTGTGAGCCAATTTTTTATCAACTTTCGGACCACTTCGACCTTCCATATATTTTTGGTAAGAAACTAGGATTCCTAAGCTTTCTAACTGATATACTTTTGCAACGTTTCGGTTTCGTTTAATATTTATTAAAAAACTGGACATTTCACCGTAATATCAAAACACCAAAATCTATGAGTTCTATGTGTCCAATTGATTTGAAACTTCGTATACCATTAACAAAATAATTTTGGTGCATATTTTGATAAGAAAAACCTATTTTTTTACATAATTAATATTACTTTTCCTGAATTAATAATTTTTAAATATTTATTGCTTCGGGACTCATATCGTATACCTAGTCTAGGAACATTATTATAAAATTAACCTAGGACTTGTGGACTTGATTTCCTATCGATAAAATATAATAAATAATGATATAAAATATTTATAAATATTTTTCCAGAATTTAAACTATTATTTTATGTTAATAATAAAATACTTTGTTAGGAAGATTTGGTACTTTATAAGTTATATTGTGTAATATAGACAATATGATTATCTTTGGTGTATAGATATTATTATGGCTCATATATGGAAAGTCCATATATGGTAAGTCAATAGAGAGTAATTAATAATAGAAAACTTATTATATGTGGACATGGCGAGAGTAGTGAGGATGTTGGAGTTGGTCAGCCATACAGAGACAGGGGTTACTGGCAAGTGTACCTTATCATCGCTATAGATTTTTTTTTACTGTTGTTTCTATCTTAGTTTATCATGACGTTGGTTTTAGTTGATATTTAGCATCCGGATTAGTGGTGGCCCATGCAGGTCTTGTAAATCAAGATGTGTGGGTTTTTTACCGAATAGGTGTCTCAATCAGCACTCGCCCTTGATCTCTACTCGTGTCTCCTAATCTTTCTGAAATCTTGACCTGATCACATGCTTATATCCTCGATCTATCTTGGTCCTTCCTTATTGTTTCCCATATCATTTCTTCAGTGGCATTATTTCTGGTCCTGCCGATCAGCCCGGCGAAGCACCTCCAGTGAGCCAACAATAACCTGGGGACCAAGCCCAGCACTCAGGGGTAGCCTCCAGAGTCATGCCTTCCGGGGGTCAAGAGTCACTGTTCAGCCAGTCCAGCCTGCAGAGCCTGACAATGCGGTCCTGGTAGGACTCATCCGAGAATTGCTTGCATCACAATATCGTCGGGGCGATACCCTACACTAGACAATATAAGATGTATGGGCAGAGTGGTTATCAAGGAAATAATGCATCCAACAACTTCAAGCGCCTGAACCCTCCTTTCTTTAACGGAACTGAAGATGCTATTGCTGCTGATGCAATGCTTCAGGATGCAGAGGTTATCCTGGAAGCAGCTAGGATTCCTGAGGATGAGAATGTGGCCGTTGTGCGCTTGCAATTATTGGACTTAGCCCGCACCTGGTGGACGATGCTAGCAGTGGGTTTGGCGATGCCTATCTTATGGGCGGTATTAAGTGACAAGTTCCAGACAAAATATTTTGACGCTGTAGCTCGCTATGATCTGCAGACGAGATTCACCAATCTTAAGCAGATGGGAAGGACGGTCGATGGCTATGCGGTCGAAGCAGTCTTTCGCAATGGGCTGCACTAATTGTGGAAAGCCATGACACGTGGTTTCAGAGTGTCGTAGAGCATAAGGATTATGCTTGGCTTGTGAGGCACTGGACCACAAGATAGGTTCCTATCCGAATAGAGCCAGTTCGTATCACGCCCCAGACCCGAAATACCGGGGGACGGGGACGGACTTGGCCAGCTACGTATTACGGGTAGAAGAAATACGGAATAATACGATCAATGCTGTAAACTAGACAAGGGGGTGCATACTATATACAAGTCTCGCTAGGGTCATATGACATCTATTGTCTCAATCAATGAATCAAAAAGCAGTAAATAAAGAGCATATATGATAAAGCAGTAAGGCGTCCCAAACGCTCGGTCAAAATATTCTTGAGATCTGGCTTTACAAAACATAGCCAGATGATATGATAAGGTATACACAATCATTATCAGCTACAGTCTGAATTAATTACAATTATGTAAAAGCAAGTGCTAGACAGTCCCACTAACAGGTCGGTGCCAAAACGGAAAAAGTAAAGTAAAGAACAAGACGAGTAGGGAGTCAAGGAACCCACTCGTGAGTATTGACCATCTTGAGGGTAGAAGTAAGCTGAGTCCTCGGGAGCTGGCTTTAGATCTGGCCATGCAAAACCAGAGAGGTTAGACCTCCAATAGCAAGTACCATAAAGGAAGCACGACATGAAGGATTAAAACCAGTAATAAGAGTTAAGGATAGAAATGAGATAAATAAATCTTTGCCTCTTACTAAGGTACACCTAGCGTCTTGACACTCCGAACTAACTCCCCAACCAAACAAGGACAGAAGTTGGCCCGTCATGTCAGGACGTTCAGCTTACCTCAATAGTTGGCAAAGTAGGATACAACCCACAATCAAATCAGTTTAAGCGGCCAGGCAATTATTATGGCTTACTACTTGTGGGCTCCAAGTTACCTTGGAACCATGCATTAGGGAATTTCTCAGTTCTTACTATAGACAAACAAGGCTGGTCGATCCAATAATCGGTTGCGTCATGCGGAGAAACGAGTCCCAGCGGGACGTTCGTCGATCGGGAAAAGTAAACCGGATACCACTCCCTGCCCGTGTGGTAGATATGCAGTATCCGTGGGAACCAGCCGGCGTGTCGGGACACTATTTGTCCCAAGGACGGTCGTCATGTAAGAACTCGGAAATCCATTCTCTTCAAGCAGTAATTATTTTATTTAGCTTAGTTGGCCCTATGTTAATTGAAATCTCATGCTGTGGACCATGAGTATTTCGCATGAGTACTTTCGTACAAGGTACGATATGCGTAACTCTACAACGATGTCAGTGCGGTTAGGTTGCAGGTCCTGCATAGCGTAATACAACAATCAAACCTATCTACGGGATAATCATGCCTTGACAGTATGATACACGTGCTACTTTTGTAATACAAAATTAATTATCGGTGCCATAGCACCTACTCAATATTATGTAAATTCATGTACATAATTATAAGTTGGAAATCAGTACGGGTACATTGTCAATGATCGGGATCAGCTAGTCGTTCTCAATGGTTCATATATGAACGTGTCCCATTCAGTACAATAAGACGACTAGCCAGTCTCTTAGTTCCGGACATAGGAACGCATGATCAATATTAAGTCAGGATAACAATCATTGTCAATTCGTGACAAGGCATGGTAGTCAAAAGTTCTATAGCAAGAATAATAGAAACTTGCATAAATTAGTTGGTAACATATTCTTGAAGCCAAGGAAAAGATCTACAACTTTCATGTTGGAAGCTAGGAGAAATTTGGGCCAGAAAACAGTCAAAAAGAGCATCAAACAATCAAAATCAGCCTCATGCGGCTCAACACTATGCAGCTCATGCGGCTCAAAAATGCTCATGCGGCCAAAAATGCTCATGCGGCCAGAAATGCTCATGCGGCTCAAAAATGCTCATGTGGCCAGAAATGCTCATGCGGCCAGAAATGCTTATGCGGCCAGAAATGGTCATGCGGCCAGAAATGGTCATGCGGCCAGAAATGCTTATGCGGCCCAAAAATGCTCATGCGGCCAGAAATGGTCATGCGGCCAGGCACTATTCATCGTCCCTGCCAAAATCAGGACAGATGAATATAGAAGTTTGACCAAAATTGTTTTGGCCATAATTTCCTCCAATCAAGTCGAAATCTAACTTTTTAAGAGCCAAAATTGGGGTAGAATTGAATTCTCTACAACATAGAACAATCAAAACATGGAAATGATGATGTTTGATAGATCAAAATCCAAAAAAATCGAAAAGGAGAAAAATTTAGATCTACACAAGACTAACCATGGAAAACAAAAACTACAAGACCTAAACATGTAGAGAAAGAAGAGACAAACACAATGGACTAAAAATAAATATGCATGAAATCCTCCATGATGTGCAAGATGTACTTGCCTCTCACAAGTGGGTTAGGGTTTGGTGGAGGAGTAAATGTGAATGAATGAAGAGAGAATAAAAGAAGAAATTTTATATCAAGGTCAAGTGGATCTCCACCATTCATTCTCTCCACCAAATCCAAGCCATCCATTCCTTTTCATGTTGAACCAAACCGAACCAAGTTGGTTTACCATGAACCAAAATGAACCAAGAGCCAAGAAAAAACAAAAAATAAAATACAAAAAAATAATTAGCATAAAATTAAAAGAATTAAATACAAAATAAATGCATGACACATACTAAATAAATTCGGGCAAGCGGTATACGTATAAAAATACGTATTCCAGGAACGGGGAGTGACATCTCTACCCACCTTAGATAAATTCCGTCCTCGAAATTTCAAATCCAAGCAGGTTAGAAATATCAGGGCCAGGCACAAGCAATACAGCAAGCAATCAATCACCCTATGATACCAATCAGTCACTAATCTGCAACTATACTATCAATCCATGAAACTAAGCTACTAATCATACGGGGATATACATGTGGAATCAAGACAATCAAGGCATATGGAAATGAAATATACCTTGTGAGTCAAACAAGTGCGGGTACCGCGATCGGATATCATCCTCCCGCTCCCACGTTGACTCTCCTAAGGAGTAATGGCCTCAAGCAACACGAACAAGGTTAATTATTCGGTTCTTGAGTATCTTCTCCCTTCGGTCCAAAATAGACACAGGCTGCTCCTCATAAGACAGGTTGGTACCCACAACCAGCTCAGAATGATCGAGGATATGACTTGGGTTCGATACATAGCTACGTAACTGAGATACGTGAAATACATCATGCACCTCTCTTAACGAAGGCGGAAGGGATAAACGATAAGTAACATCGCCTACCCTATCAAGGATAACGAATGGGCCCACGTACCGCGGACTCAACTTCCCGCGAACACCAAATCTAATAACTCCTCGGGTAGGCAAAATCCGCAAGGACACGTGGTCCCCAACAGAAAATTCCAACGGCCTGCGATGCTGGTCTGCCCAATGACGATGCCGATCCTGTGCAACTCGAAGTCGCTCTTTGATTCCCTTAACAACTTCAACTGTCTGGACAATCATCTCTGGTCCCAATATTTTCCTTTCTCCAATATCATCCCATGCCAACGGCGATCTACACTTCTTACCGTACAGTGCCTCGAACGGAGCTATTTGAATACTGGCCTGGTAACTATTATTATATAAAAATTCTACTAAGTGTAGGTGACTCTCCCAGGATCCTCCAAAATCTAAAGTGCAGGCTCGTAACATATCTTCTAAGGTCTGAATGGTTCTTTCTGATTGTCCGTCCGTCTGCGGGTGGTAAGTCGTACTGAATCTTAATTTGGTATCTAGGCTCTGATGTAAACTCTTTTAGAAAAATGACGTAAAACGGGTATCTCTATCCCACACAATACTGACAGAAACTCCATGTTGCCTGACGATCTGCTGTATGTACATCTCTGCTAGCTTTTCTGTAGTCTGCCCTACTCTGAAGGGAAGGAAATGTGCTACCTTTGTAAGTCAATCCACTATAACCCAGATGGCATCCTTACCACTAGGTGACCTCGGTAATCCAGTCACAAAGTCCATTGTGATGTGCTCCCACTTCCATTCCGGGATAGGAAGTGGATGTAATAATCCTGCTGGCCTCTGCTGCTCTGCCTTCACTTGCTGACATATCAAGCAACGGAAGACGAATCTAGCTATCTCCCTCTTCATTCTGTTCTACCAGAAATTTTGTTTAATATCCCTGTACATTTTGGTACCTTCCGGGTGAATAGAATACTGAGAACTATGGGCCTCTACCATAACCTCCTGTCTGATATCTCCACTAGGCACACATAGACGCGATCCATACCTAAGTGCTCCACCCTCATGAATTCTCATCTCCTTCCGGAGTCCTGACTCACATTCTGTCCTGAGCTTCTGAATCCTTGGGTCCTGTGTCTGAGCTGCCTTGATCCTGTCTACCAAGTCAGATTGAACTTGTAGACTAGCCAAGATCCCTACATTTCCAGGAAGTATAACCTCAATGCCCATCTCTCAAAGATCCTTTAAAATATGCTTCTGTGATGTCAACATGAATGCACTGCCCCTTCTACTGAGGGCATCCGCTACTACATTAGCCTTGCCTGGGTGATACTGAAGCTCTACCTCGTAATCCTTGATCAATTCCAACCATCTTCTCTGTCTCATATTCAGCTCCTTCTGAGTAAAAATATACTTTAAGCTCTTGTGGTCGGTGAATATATCTTCTCGATCGCCGTACAGGTAATGCCTCCAAAGCTTCAAGAAAAATACTACGGCCGCCAACTCCAAATCATGGGTCGGATAATTCTTTTCGTGGTCTCGAAGTGGTCTAGATGCATACGCTATCACCTTCCCATGTTGCATGAGGACACATCCAAGTCCCTTACCTGACGCATCACAATATACAGTAAAACCTCCGGGTCCAACGGGCAATGTAAGTATAGGTGTCGAGATCAATTTCTGCTTCAAACTCTCAATGGATGCCTGACACTCTGCCGACCAGACAAATGGCACATCCTTGCGTGTCAAACGGGTCATGGGTGCTGAAATTCTTACAAAATCTGACACGAACCTTCGGTAATATCCTGCCAATCCCAAGAAACTCTGTACATCTGCTACTGTCTTAGGTACTGGCCAACCTTCCATGGCCTCCACTTTCTTAGGATCCACTGATACTCCGGCCCCTGATATGATATGCCACAGGAATGAAATACGATCCGACCAAAACTCACATTTACTGAGCTTGGCGTACAACGGGTTTTCTCTCAAAACCTGTAATACCTTCCTGAGGTGACCTTCATGCTCTTCTTCGCTGGCTGAGTAAACGAGAATGTCGTCGAGGAACACAACAACAAATTGATCCAAGTATGGCTTAAAAATACGGTTCATCAAATCCATAAATATTGCTGGAGCATTGGTCAATCCAAACGGCATAACTAAAAATTCATAATGCCCATACTTTGACCTGAATACTGTCTTGGGAATATCCTCCTCCCGAACTCTAACTTGATGATATCCTGACAGAAGATCTATCTTGGAAAATACTCTGGCTCTGCTCAACTGATCAAACAAGTTGTCGATCCTCGGTAGTGGGTACTTGTTCTTTACTGTTGCCGCATTGAGTTTCCTATAGTCAATGCACAATCGGGATGACCCATCCTTCTTCCCTACAAGTACTACTGGTGCTCCCCATGGTAATTTACTGTCCCGAATGAACTTCTTCGCCTTCAATTCTTCTATATGCTGGTACACCTTGGCCTGCTCTGAATCTGGTATTCTGTAAACTCGATCCGATACCGGTTCGATCCCTGGCACCAATTCTATACTGAACTCGACATCTCTCTTCAGTGGTAAACCTGGTAGTTCTTCCGAAAATACATCAAGAAACTCTCCTACTATCCTCGGAACTTGAACTCCTTCCAATACTGCTACGACTCCGCCTGCCAACTGTTCTGTTCCCGGCCTGACCAAAGCGAACTGTCCCAGGCCTAGAATATCAAAAGATACGCTCCCTCTATGACAATCTATTGTAGCATGACTGTCTTTCAGCCAGTCCATGCCCAAGATAACATCAAAATTTCCCATAGGAAATTTTATCAACCTAGTGGGTAAGGAACGCCCGCACACTACGACTCTATATGCTGGAATAAACCTACTAACTCCTACAAGCCCATTACCAGTGAGTATATTCAACCTCTCTGGCAATGCCTCAAATTCCATTCCTAGTCGTGTTGTAAATCGTGTAGATACAAATGAATGTGACGCTCCTGAATCAAATAATGCTACTGCAGGATATGAGGAGACGAGAACGTTACCTGCCACAACGTTCTCCGATGCCAATGCCTCCTCCAAGGACAGATTGAACGCCTGTCCTTGGCCTCCATGCTGATTTCTCTGCTGCGGCCCTGCCCGGTGTTGCTGCTGGCCCTTGCCTCGATGATGCTGGGGTGGTCTATGGTGTTTCTGCTGTATCGACGGTCCCTGCTGCCAAAACATCTGAGCTTGTGTCAATAACGGGCATTGAGCCAACGGTTTTACTGCCACCGCTGGCCCTCGATACTGGCCTGCCCCTGGTGCTGGCAGGGCAGGAAATAGTTGTACTGGCCCTCCTGGCCTCGAACTCATGGGGCAAGTAGAAACCCGGTGATCTGGACTCCCCATACCAAGCATAACCTATTAAATGCCCGGCATATATTCTTAGTGTGCCCTGTCTTCCCACAATAAGTATAACCTGCGGGTGGCTGCTGATTCTTTCTCTGCTGCTGTTGCTGTCTGGCTGGTGGTGCTGGCCCTCGTACCGCCACATCATGAATACGGACGCCAGGGGATGGTACTGTCGATCAGGGTGCTGTTCCCCTTCCTCCTTCCATCTGATTGTGAGACCTCTTCTGGCCCCCAGCCCTAGTCGCCATCCTCTGGATAGTGATCTCATACCTCCGGGCCGCCGTCAGTACTGTAGAAGCATGGAAAATAATAAAGAAAGAGCCATGCGGCCAGGAAACCCCATACGGTTCAGAAAACCCATACGGCTCAGAAGACCCATGCGGCTCAAGAAGAGAAGACACGTGGCTTGCAAACAGTTCTCCCCTCCGCTCTATACTGTATTAATAGCTTTGACGGCTGACCGCTCTGACGAAACGACAGGCCTGACACAAAGATGCAATTATGACTCTGTCATGATGACAGAATCCTGGGAAATCAAAAAAAATCTCTGGCACAACCCCCCAAGATCCAGAAAATACCACACAGCCTAGACACGTGGACAGCCATATGCGGCTCGAGCGGAGACCCCCCCATGCGGCTCAGGCTGAAGTTGTCCTATGCGGCCCAGGTCGAAGCAGCCCTATGCGGCTAAAGCAGACGCAGCCCTATGCGGCTCACAAGGATCATCTCCATGCGGCTCAATGCCCATTGTATGGTCCAGATTATCATGCGGTTCAAAGACTCGGGGGCCACTCCCCAAGCTGTCCTGACACGTGGCCAGGCTTATGCGGCTCAAACTTTATACGGCCCAATCCTTATGCGGCTCAGTGACTCCCAGGACGCATGTCATAAAGTCAAATCAATTTTCTAGATTTACTGCAATCAAAGATTGGGTCAAATCCCAATAATCTGGGACACGTGGCAGGAGAATGAATTAAATTTATTCATTCAGATTCGCAGACATCATCAAATCATCATCATGGAGATTTATTCCAATCAGCATTAATTACTGATAGGATTTGGTGCAATCTACACTAAAGGGCCCAGATTCATCACACTCAAGATTAATGGCCCAGATTGATCAATCAACAGGCCGCCGCCACTCTAAGAGGCAATCATTGCAAACCCTAATGATTGCATTCTATTCTTATAAATAGCAAGGTGCCATTCCCTTGCAAAAGGACCCCTTTTTTTGAGATCAGAGAGCACCAGAATACTTGGAGAGAAAAAGCAGAGAGAGAGCAAAGAGAGCATTTCTTCAACGCCAAGCAATCTTCTGGAGTCAAGGCTGCGTACCGATCGTCCAAGGAGTAAGGCAGAGCTATCGTCGCTTTCCCGAGCCTCTATCGTCACCCCCAGAATCTAAAATAAACAATTGTACTTAGACTGCTGTACCTAGGTTTTCGTCCCTAGACTTTCTTTGTACAAGCGAGTTTGTAACATGAAGTAAAAGTACAGTCCTCCGATAATTGTTTTGCTCTTTTATATTTTATAGCAAACACGATGGCGACTCTGCTGGGGACAAACTTCTCCACGGCTGAGGAGGTGGTGACGCAATCGGATGCAGCCAAGCTTTGCTCCACGCAACAGAAGATGGTCGTCCGTTTCGACCAACATGCGTTTGAAGAAATGCTCTCTGAAGGAAGTGCTGGCCCGATCTAGAAGCGAACCCGCACAAAGAAAGCTCGCTGCGAGTGGAGACCAAAATTATTTGCTCTTCCGCAGGCTTTGGACGGGGTACTCTCTGCTATCCAAGACGGCGAAGGTGATTCTCATACGGCTCCACTTCGAGCCGTAGAGCACTCTGCTGTCCCCAAGTCCGGCAAAGGAAAGCACTACGATGCTGGACTTGCAGGGACAAAGAGTGATTCCATGCACCCCAAGAAGAAGCCGAGCACTCCTGTGGCCAAATCTGCCAACCACATGCAGGAGGCTCATGCGGATGAATCTACCAACCGCATGAAGAAAGGCTATGCGGCCAGATCATCCAGCCGCATGAAGAAAACTTATGCGGCTGAGACTCCCAGCCGCATGAAGAACACCTATGCGGCTACGTCTGTCAGCCGCATGAAGACTACTGATGACAGCCGTCTGACGCCCACTCCACGCGGTTCTGTCTTCGATCGCCTCTCTTATGGTCCTGATCTCTTGTGCTTCCAAGAAGATATGTCTGACTCTCTCCAGTATCACTTAGACTCTTCCTACTATGTGCCCTTACGCACTAGAGCGAAGAAGTCTAAGACAGCGCGAGCCTGGCGAGTTCGGTCCGCTGATCTGATCTCAGACCATCCGAGCATTCCGCATACTGTTACACGGGCCTCGGATGGGAAGTTATACAAAACCACTCGAGTCCAGCCCCCGGCGGCAGACGAACAGAGAGGTTCGTAAAAGTCTTCCAAAATCTCGGAAGCAAACATGGTCAATCCAGACCCATCTGACTTGCGTAAGGCCGTCCTCCACAAACGCAAGGAAAGAGAAAATACATTGGGGTGCAAAGAGTCCTCCCACGGGCGTTACTGCACCCAAGTCATCATCAACTGCTGCTGCAATAACACGATAATACGAGAAGACCGGCAGTCCGTCTTCCAAAGACTGCAACAGCCATCTTCAGAAGACGAGGCACTTTCCGTCGTCTCCTGCAACTCTGCTCAGAAAGTCCCCGCCGACGGGAAAGGGAAGAAGACCAGCGCTCCTAGTTCGAAGATATCAACCACTATGACTAAGAGACTGTCGTCTAAGCGGGCGCCCACCACCGGAGTCTTCCAAGGCTCCCGTTCAAAAACAAAATCTGCTACAGTGGAAGATTCGTCATCCACAACACAGGGGGTTACTGGGACTGGGGGTAGCACTCCTCCAAACCTCAACAATAATTTGATATTTCAAGAAGACGAGCCGGGGGAGATAACTCTCCCATCAGATACAGCAAACCCCGACGTCCCCGAGGACGTCCACAACTCCCAAGACGAGACGAACTCGGAGACTGGGGGTACTGTTCCTTCCGAGTCTGAACCAGAAGAGAACATACCCACATATCCCGATGACTTCTCACTACAGGGGTACGATTCGGAGGGCGCTTCCTCCACCGCTCCGTCTATCTCTCCTCATGTGAAGACGGTATTCATGACAGACAGCAGCCATGGTGGTTCCAGCGATCGCCAACGCATCGACACTCTCGAAGCCATATTGCTTGCCTTGGTCAAGTCTGTGGACGAGATCAAAGCGGCCCTTCCAACTCTGTAAGGAGGAACGCCTGGCCAAACAAGCGCGGGACCTGCGATCAATGCAGACTCGAATTCGGCGGCACCGAACCCGGGCAACGATCCTCCTGAAACAACGGCCTCCACCGCCGTAAACGAAGACCGCGAAGCGAGAAGAGAGGTCCAAGAGCTTCGAGCCATGTTTTACGCTCGAGAAAATTCTCAAGACCTCAGAATACGGCAACCATACCCTGCTGCATGGAGGGATGTCCCCTTCCTGCCAAGATATAAGCCGTTCAATATCAATCCTTATGATGGCAAGACCTCAGCAAGTCGGTACATTACTTACTTCGAGGTCACCACCGACCATCTGCCCCATGACGATGCTATTCTCACACGATTATTCATCGGGGCATTGGAAGGGGTCGCCTTCGACTGGTACCGCAATCTGCCGGACAACTGCATCCACTCCTTCGCCGGCTTCAAGCGCATGTTCTTGGAGAGATTCTACAAAGTAGGGCAGGACATCACAATGTCCACCCTTATGGACGTCGTCCAAGGAGAGAAGGAGCTGACAAGGAACTACATTGAGCGGTTTTGCCAAACCGCAATGAAGCTGCCATCTGGAAATCCGGATTCCTCTCTGATTGAAATTTATCAAAAGAGATTGCTCCCAACAATCAGTCTCTGGATGGGCGAAAGTCAATTTAAGGACTGGAAGACGTTCATCATCAGCGCCACAAGCGCCAAAGAACGATTGAAGAAGGCTCGCCAATTGGGATTGCACATCTCGGACGGAGAGAACAAGGGCAAGCGTCCCAACAACGACAATGGGGGTAGCCCCTCCATCAATCGGGACAGCAGGGGTAAGCAGGCTATGGTGGCCGATACAGCACAGAAACCTGAGCCAAAACCGGCAGACAAATAATGGCCGCAAATTACTTACTCCTTCGAAGACGGTCACGACATGCTCATACAAGGAGACAGAATTCAGCTTCCTCCACCAAGACGGGAACCTCGGCCGGCAGACATGGAGAACCCAAAGTACTGCCATTACCACCGCTACGTCCACCATGCTACACATGACTGCTACCAGCTAAAATGGTATATCCAAAACCTCATCGATTCGAATGCTCTGGCCATAGATTTCGAAGAGGTAACCGTGGCAACCAATATAGTATCGGTACAATTCGACAGCTTCCCTCCGACGAAAACTCAAGACGGGGTGGTCCCCATCCCTCTGGCGACAATGGAGATTGCTAATCTTCTACCTCCCTAAGATCTGGCTGCTGGTCTCGTACCCCTCACCACATCACGAGGGGAGGTCATTTGGGTCCATCCAGACTTGGTATCAGAAGTGACTCAGCCCACACCATCTTCCATTTGCAAGAAGAAGAGTGGAAAAGTCAGGCCCTGCCGCACAATCTCGACAGATATCGAAGAAGCTACAGCCGTAGTCACGCGGTCTGGGGCACAATCCCAACCTGTGGCTGACAACTCGGTTGAAGATCATCAGCCCGCTACAACTGACACTCCGGGACCGGCTCAGCCTCCGACGACCGACAAGCATAGGCCGAAGGAGACTCGCTTTGACAAATCCCTCCGAAAAGAGGTACCACAGGGGCTGGAGAAGCCCTACAATTTCGACATCTTGGCGCAATTGGCCAACACACCGGCCAAGTTATCATTATACGAGCTTCTGAGACTCTCAAAGGATGTTCGTACGGCTTTGAGTGATGCACTCCAAAATGTCGACGCATACCTGGCTCAGGTCAACCTCACGGGAGAAAACCCGCCTGCAGATCTCTAAGACAGTGCCTGTACGGGAGCGATGCCCAACATTGTCTTCACTTTGTAGGACATGCTCATCAAAACCAACCTGCATGATCGCCCGCTATACTACACTAGATTCATCGGCGACGTAAAGGTGGATCGGATGCACATTGATCCTGGCTCTTCCATAAGCATTATCCCGAAGGGTCTGCTACATCATCTCCGTATCCTAATGCATCGCCTGACGCTTACAAGCACTGCCATCAGCGGTTTCAATTCGGGCAGGAGCTACCCGATTGGAAAGATTCGTCTAAAGTGTCAAATTGGTGATCTCCAATCCGAAGTCACCTGCTACGTTATAGATGCAGACACTTCTTACAATATCCTCTTGGGACGCCCGTGGATACATGATTATATAATCGTGCCTTCTACGTTGCACCAGTGCTTCAAATATGTCGACAAATACGGCTTCAGAGGACGGAATTTGCTGATATCGATCCCTTCAAAGGGGTCGAATCCTACTACTCAGACTCCTGCCTATACGAAAAATCAAAGAGGCACCTTGCTGAAGGAGATGTGCAAGCTTGTAACGAGACAGCCACAGGATCAAAAGAATCTCTGACGATGCACCTCCACGCTCGCAAACCTGGCAGGTCTGCACCCCTTACCGCCACTCTGCGTAAGGACGCAATCAGCCTCTCGGCATAAGAAGAACAAATGATAATCCGGCTGCCAAGGTCCGGCCAAATGCCAAGACCCACAACAGAGCCACTAACAATCAGGCTGCCGAGAGTCAGCCAGCTGCAAACGGAGAAGCTCAATCCCTCCGACAAGCCAATGATGATACGCCTTCCCAAGAAGGGTCGTCACCCCGATGCAAGGTCTGGAACTTCTAGCGAACCAACTACTCCCCGTCCAGTATCGAATACCAAGCTGGGGGTCGCTAGTCTGCCAACAACTCTATGCTCTGTTCCATCAGCTGAACCTCTGACGATCAAGCTGTCCAGGTCGTCCTCTCAGTCTTCATTTACGCAGGGGGTAGCCGAAGAGGAACCGGAGCTAGCCAAGTATGTGGCTGCCCACACTGATGTTCCCTCCACAGATGATGTAATCCCCCTAGAAAAGATACCTTACTTCATCAATAAAGGGCTATCTTTGAACTACCTCGAGCTTAATAAGCTTTGTACGATGTATGCTATGGAACACGGTATAGGCACTCACCTACACACACAGGTGACAAATGTGTACACCGCGATCCAACTTACTCCCGTAGAAGACGCTTACCACATAGTCGAGGGAGGGGACCATCCAATCATCTTCGGCCGGAAGGACGATCCGCATCCCTTCACCATAGAAGAAGTCGACCTTAAATCAAATGCCGGGAGACTGCCTCTGTATCTTTATAGCCCCCAATCCAAATATCTCATGCAGAAACAGGGGTATGATCTGGAGACGACGCCAGGCTTGAACTACGGTACTGGACGACGATTACCTTTGAAGCCATCGGTCCCGGCTGGCAAACCACGGGACTACTATAGCAAGACTCGATGTGGATTAGGGTACGTAACACCCACGACGACCCCTAAGAGTTCAGATAAAGAATGTGACTGGCATTCACATTCGACCGGGTCACCAACTTCTGACTCTGATACCAGCATCGGAGACATATTCAGGCAAGTCTTGTCAGTCAACATGGCATTCGCCGACGCTTATGAAGAAGATGAAGACATCCCTAAAATCCTTGAGCTAGAGCCATGGGCCCAACAGCTGGATGCATAATGGAAAAAGCAGTTCGAACAGAGGGAACCCCCTACTGAAGATGAGGTCATACAAGTGGATCTCGGCAGCGAATCTTCTTCAAAATCGATCTTCGTCAGTAAAAGCCTAACAGACGAAGAGCGAGAATCGCTGCTGAAGCTTGTCAAAGAATATATTGATGTGTTCGCCTGGAGCCATGAAGACATGCCAGGGTTAAATCCCAATATTGCTCTTCACAAGCTCAATATTCGGCCAGATGCAAAGCCAGTCAAGCAACAACAACGACGCTTCCGTCCGGGCATCATGGATGCGATCGAAGCCAAAGTCAATAAACTGATAGCCAGCGGCTTCATTCGTGAGGAACAACATCCGAATTGGGTCGCCAATATAGTACCAGTCCTCAAGAAGAATGGAAAGATTCGAATCTACATCGACTTCCGCAATCTGAACGAGGCATGCCCCAAAGATGAATTTCCCCTCCCTATCACAGACATCATGATTGACAACACCTGCGACTTCGAACGTATGTCATTCATGGATGGTTTCTCGGGGTATAACCAAATTAAGATGTCTCCTGACGACGAAAAGCATACATCATTCCGAACACCGATTGGCACATACTGTTACACAGTCATGCCTTTCGGTTTAAAGAATGCCGGCGCCACATATCAAAGAGCCATGAGCATCATCTTCAGAGACCACTTACGCAAGACGGTGGAATGCTATATGGATGACATCGCCGTCAAGAGTTGCTGTAAGGGAGACCATCTGCAGGATCTGAGGACGGTATTCGACTTGATGCGAGCACACAATTTGAAAATGAACCCTACGAAGTCCTTCCTGGACGTATCCAGCAGGAAGTTCTTGGGTTTCATCATCACCGCCCAGGGTATCCATGTAGACCCTGAGAAGACAAAGGCAATCATGGAGATGGGTCCCCCGAGAAATCTCCTCGAACTCAGAGGCCTTCAAGGAAGGCTAGCTTACATCAGGAGGTTCATTTCTAACCTCTTTGGGCGATGTCGACCATTCACCCACCTCATGAAGAAAGGCATCTCATTCGTATGGGACGAAGAGTGTCAGCGGGCCTTCGACAGCATCAAAGAATATTTGTCGAACCCTCCAGTCCTGGTGGCCCCGGTTGCTGGAAAACCATTCCTGCTCTACGTACGAGCAATGAAGCATTCTCTCGGAGCCCTGCTGGCACAAAACAACGATGCAGGCCATGAGCAAGCCATATATTACCTCAGTCGAATGATGATTGGGCCAGAGCACCGATACACCGCTGTGGAAAAAGAATGTCTTGCCCTGGTGTTCGCCATTCAGAAGACGCGGTAATATGTTACTGGACAAACAATACATGTGATCTCACGAGTCAACCCTCTCAGGGTCCTCATGACTAAACCAGGGGCACTCAGCTCTCGTCTCGCTATGTGGGCTATATTGCTGTCCCCTTATCATATGATCTTTGTCCCGCAAAAGGTTGTCAAAGGTCAAGCCCTGGCAGACTTTTTGGCAGCCCATCCGGGCTCGGAGTCCTCCAGAATATATGAAGAGATCCCAGATGAGGTCGCCGACTCACATGCAACCTCTCACGATGATATATGGCGAATGTTCTTCGACGGTGCTTCAAGAACGGGACCCAAAGGCAACATCGTCGTCGGAGTCGGGGTGGTGCTAGTCTCCCCTTCTGGATTGGTGATTAACCGCACTTATTCTCTCACAGAACCCTGCTCTAACAATGTGGCCGAATACAACGCTTTGGTCATTGGCCTCCAACTTGTAAGAGAGCTGGGGGTAGAATATCTTGAAGCATACGGCGATTCTCAGTTAATCGTCAACCAGATTCGGGGTTCATACGAGGTCCGCCATGAAGACATGATCCCCTATCACCAAATAGCGATCGACATCATCTCGTCGTTCGAGGGGTTCTTTATCGAGCATGTTCCCAGACTCCGAAATATCGAAGCCGATGCCTTAGCAGGTCTGGCCGCTTCCCTAGCAGTGCCAAATCATACTCAACAATCGGTGGATGTGATAGGCCATGAACTGGTCTGTCCCAAGAACAATGTTCAATTCGTGGCAAACTATTCCGCTCAGGCGATTGATGATACCCCAGATTGGAGACAACCATTCATCGACTTCGTCGTCTACGATATCCTGCCCGAGAATCCAAAGGAAGCCACCTCCATCAGACGGCGTTCCCTCAGATTCTTCTACGATACAGAGACAAAAATGCTGTATTGCCGATCCTATGATGGATTATTGCTTCGATGTCTGTCAAACGTAGAAGCCAAAGAAGCCGTACGAGAAGCTCATGACGGTGTATGCGGGGCCCATCAGCCTGGCCCTAAACTGCAAGACTGTCTTTGCCGGATGGGCTACTACTGGCCCACGATGGTAGCAGATACGATAGACTATGCAAGAAGGTGCAAAGCCTAACAAGTCCACGCGGACTTCATTCACCAGCCATCCGAATTTCTACATCCGACAGTGGCATCCTGGCCCTTCGAAGCATGGAAAATGGACATCATCGGTCCAATTACTTCACCTTCCTCCCGTGGACATCGCTTCATACTTGCGATCACGGATTACTTCTCCAAATGGACGGAGGCTGTCCCACTTACAGAAGTCAAGACTTTAAACGTGATCAGCTTCCTCAAGCATCACGTCATCTATCGCTTTGGACTGCCCCGGAGGATCATCCACGATAACGGTCCGCAGTTTGCAAGCCACGCCTTTTATCGGTTCTGTGACAAGCACCGCATCCAGAATATTGCTTCGACACCGTACAACCCGACAGCAAATGGGTTGGCAGAGGCATTTAACAAAACAATCATCAAACTCCTCAAGAAGTTTGTCTCTTCCAACAAACACGACTGAAACGAGCAGCTCGGTGAATGTTTATGGCCGTACCGTACTACAGTCCGAACAGCTACCAGGAACACACCATTCTCCCTGGTGTACGGGAGTGAGGCAGTTCTCCCATTAGAGACTCAAATACCCTCGCTTCGCGTCACTCTCACTTATCAATTGACGACAGATGATAACTACCGACGCCGACTACAAGAGTTAGAGGCCTTAGACGAAAAGTACCTCCTCGCTCAGCAAAGAATCGAGCTATACCAAGCACGTATCTCCGGAGCCTTCAACAAGAAGGTCAAGATCAGAACATTCTAAGTGGGCGATCTTGTTCTGGCAGTCCGGAGGCCGATGGTCATGACACACAAGACCACCGGCAAGTTCCAGCCAAAATGGGAAGGTCCATTTATCATCGAGGCTGTATTCTCCAACGGTGCTTACCGCCTCGCAAAGCAAAATGGAGACTTGCTCATGTTGCCCGTCAACGACAAGTTCCTGAAGAAATATTATGTCTAAACGATATTTTTCGAAGATCATTGAGTCATGTGCCCGCTGGTACCGCTGAACTCATACTCATAATTCTCCAGATCAATGAGTCATGTGCCCGCTGGTACCGCTGAACTCATCCTTACAATTTTCTAGATTATCGAGTCATGTACCCGCTGGTACCGCTGAACTCACATCTCAACATTCCAGATTACCGAGTCATATACCCGCAGGTGCCGCTGAACTCGTATTTCAATATTTATCGGGTCATATACCCGCTGGTGCCTCTGAACTCACATTTCGGTCACTCTCTCAGATAGCAAGTCATGTATGATCATACCCCTGAACTTTTTGCCTGGAAGAGATCCTCCCTCATGATCCACTACCCGTACTCCCAGTGCACAAAAAGGGTAACCGATCCACAAATTTCCAAAACGGCCATGTCCTTATTACCTCTGAGTCGTTTCATTTCCGCCAAAAACAAATCACCCCTTACATAGAACTTCCACGTCCTCATTACCTCTGAGTCGTTCTATGTACCCTCCTTCATTGAGCCCACTCCTGTCATGTCCTCATTACCTCTGAATGGGAAGGCTCCGTTGAAGAAACATCCATGCTTGCCATGTCCTCACTACCTCTGAGTAAGTATGATGATTCCCTTTCGACTTATTATCTGTACTCACAACCGGAGTACGCCAAGGATAATAGGTCCACAAATATTCTCCGCTGAGTCCACTCCTGCTATGTCATCATTACCTCTGAGCAGGAAAGACTCCACGGTAAACCCTTCGTACTTACCATGTCCTCATTACCTCTGAGTAAGTACGTCGGTCCTCCCTCGTCTTATTATCCGTACCTTGAACCAGGGTACGCCAAGGGTAATAGGTCCACAAATGTCCTCTGTTGACCACAAAAGTCCTCTGTTGACCACAAATATCATCCGTTGAGTCTACTCCTGCCATGTCCTTATTGTCTCTGAGTAGGAAGACTCCATGGCAAAACCCTCGTACTTGCCATGTCCTCATAACCTCTGAGTAAGTATGTTGGTTCCCCTTCATCCTATTATCTGTATCCTAAGTCGTGGTACGCTAAGGATAATAGGCCCACAAATGTCCTTTGCTAAGTATCTTAGTACAGGTCCACTATTCCTCATCATGCCCTGGGAGCCCAGCTGCTCCATGGCATTCTATTTCCCGATACTGGGAACGTCCACGACCACCTTGCTGTGGAACTGTTCCAAGTATTCCCAGTTAAACTTGTTACCTGTACCTAAAACCAAGGTATGCCAGGGGTAACAGGTCCACAAACAAGTCCCCCATGCGGGGCAAACATCACCACAATATCACAGGTACAACAAGCAATGCAAATGAAGGGTAGAATGGAAAGTACTCTTTATTTGAAAGAAGAAAAAAGCATTACATCTTTTGGGACCACATCCCTCTCAAAAAAAGAAAAGAAAAAAGAAAACAGGAACAAAACAAGAAGAAAAGGCCGACTATAGCTCAGCATTACACAATTCCAGGAGCCGGTTTCTCACCAAGGCAGTACCCCCCTCGAGCCTCTGCCTAGCTCGGCGCTCAGCCTCCTAAGATAACTGCTCCCCATTATCCAGGTCCATGAGAGCCCGACAGTCGTCATCCAACTTCCTCAGAGCCGCTTCCAAGTCAGCCGAAGCTTTATTGACATTATCGACTTCCTGGACAATCAGCCCTCTGTTGATCCGGGCTGCCACGAGCTCAGACTCAAAAAAAGTTAACTTCCTCTGAAGTTCAATGATCTGTTCCCGTGTATCAGCAATCCCGCGAGAGGCAGTTGCTTTTCGAGCCGTAACGTCTTCACTCTCATGGCTCAATTGATCGTACCGGTCAGACAAGGTGCGAAGATCCTTCAGTATGGCTGGCCTAGTTTTATCCTGAGCAGCCTTCGCCTTCTCTATAGCAGCTGCGAGGGAGCCGTGCTCCTGATCAATAGCAGCAGACAGGTCAACCTGCCGCAACACCTGAAGCCGGGCCACCAGTTGATCAGTCTCCAGCAATTTTGATTCCAGAAGTGCAGCCACCCCTGCCCCACTAGAAAGGGCCTTAAGGATATTAATTTGTCCCTGGGCGCATTGCCGGGCTAAGACGAAAGAGGTCCCTCTGTCCATAGCAGCTTCTATCCCCCTTTTTAGGTGACGATGAAAGCTATCGACCACATCCTGTAAAGATTCGTCCAGGACCTTTATCGAGGACGGCGTCAGAGGAAGCGTGGCCGGCAATATCGGAGGAGCAATGCTAGAACTTGCCACCAGGGGGTGGAATCCGAGCAGAACGACGCACGGATAACGGATAACTCTTCCTCCGCCACCCGAAGAGCCTGGATACTCGGTAGGGCAGAGAGGTCGACTCTCGGAGCCACCCAAGCAGAAGAGGATGAAAGGACCATCGTCCCCTGTCCTGGCCGTCCCATCACCCGATTTTTCGAACTCGAGCCCACAGGAGGCCCCTCAAGACGAGCCGGAAGAGGAGGAAGTATGCTCCTCTCCGTCGGTGCTCCTTCGATATAGTTCGTCTAAATAGTGTCCATTCTCAACACTGGAGAGGCCGGACCTGTATGCCCAGAACAATGGTCAGTCGACGTGACCTGAAGGATGTGATGATAGAGCAGATAGGCCTCCTCGCAGGATAAGATTCGGCTTATCTTACCAGGAGAGGAACATGGAGGCGGCAGCTCGTGCGTAGCTGACATGACCTCCTTACCCGAGTAAGATTCAGCTGGTTCCTCTATCCCAGCCATCCCAAAGGGAAGTACGACGCGATCAACATCATCTTGATGAAATTCAGCAGTTTTAGGGACAGGTTCGTTAAAATTCCTGTTATCCCGGGTCACCACCTCGGCATCTTGAGACTCTTCTTCTTCTCTTGACACCTACAAGAAGGAAAGAAGATAATTAAAATCGAAGCTAGAAGGAAAGAAGGAAGGAAGAGTCGGGAGTGGCTTGGCTACCTCTGACTCGGGGTTAACTTCTTCTCCACTTTCTCTTATAGTTAGCTGACGGTGTCTGGTCGCAACCAACTTCCGAGAACGAGAAATACCGCCAACAGGAGAAACTTGCCTGCTACGCTTTAGAGTAGGGCCAGGCACAACGGGTGACTGATCCCCCAACATCTCATCTGACAAAATAGGCGGCTGATCCACCTCTATGTCTGCCATCGGAAGGATAGAGTCATCTCCATCATGCTCGTTGCCTTCATCACCCTCAGCAGCGGAATCCAAATCTGGCACTTCGACTCTAGTCTTTCTCTTCTTGGCCCCTTGAGATCCTTCCTCCAGGCCGGTACCAACAATAAAACTAGCACCCGGGTTAAAACCGACCGGGGGTTTGTTCGCCATGTCGTGATACAAAGCCGCCATATACAAGATCTCCACTGACGCCTTAATGGCAGGGACCGAGAAAATGGTACGAGTATGGAATATATCGTATTGCCAAGCCCTGATACCATCAAGAAGGCTACCTTCAAAACCCAGACAGGAGCTGGGACTGTATAGACAAAGTTGGCTGTATCCAAACTGTCGGGCAAACCTGCTAGGTAGATAAGGCTCCAGAAAAATAGTATTGCGATTACGATACACCAGATGTGCGGGGCGGATGTTACGCAGCCACAGGAGCATCTGACCGTCCAGAAGTTGAGGGGGCGCAATACCGTCAAGATGTACAGCCTCTATGTCCTTAGCAGTAAAGCGAGGGACGGATACAAAAATATGGTACATATCTGCCCTCGCCAATGCCATCCGACAAGCCCGCATGGTCTCATACTCCCAAGGCTCATCACAATAATGGAAGATAAATGTGTCATCATCAGTTACACCATCTTCAGAGCCCGGTCTCATCAAAGACGGATAATGTATCAACAGCCACCCCATCAAATAGTGATAGGACAACTCAGTCCGTTCAAAATTCTTGGTCACGTTGCGAGCGATGACCTTAGATGTGAAGGTACGAAGGCCACGATGTATGCTGCACACCATGGCCGGGAGGAGAGCTAGCCTGATTCGCAAAACTAACTTCACAGCCAGAAGGATGAAGTTACGACTGATTTTCTCGATAGAACCAGCCCCTCCAGAGACTACACAATTTTGCAGCCATATCATCAAAAATCCCGCCAGGAGCGCCTTCTCCGACAGCTCTTGGGTATCCTGGTAAAAATAGCCAAAAGAGATTCTTACTCCTGAATCTGTCACTGGTGGTGGCCACCCTCTTAGCCGACAACACCAAGTCTTTAACCGCCTCCCGGGATCGAGGACGACGGGAGGTAATTCGACCTGAGGCATCCGTCGGGAAAAGATAGTACACCCAGTCCTTGGTATGGGGAGCATTCCCTTCCGAGTTGCTATCCTTTCGGGCTATCTGATGACATGTGCTATAGTGGCACAATATCTCTTGGTAAAGAGCCACGAAGCCGGGATACCGTCTTTCCAAATCTTCGAACTCCTTATTAGTGGGGGTATACGCCTCAAAAGCTTCATCCCCCTAAGGAAGCTTGGAGACCGCGTGTATTTCATGGAGCGCGAGCCCCATTTCCCCTACGGGTGTATAGAAGGTTCCCGTACGACAGTTATACATCTCCAGCAGAGACATGAACAACTTCTTGTTTATGGACAAGCCATGGCTGGTGCCTCGAATAGCATGGTAAAGGCCAATCTCACACAAAATGGCCTCATACTTCTGCAAGATCCACATAGACAGATTGGTCCACGAAGGAATAGGATGTATCCAACTAGGAAGCATCAACCGGCCAATAGGGTAGGAGCCCTTCCGAGCAAGTTGATTTATAAAAGTGTCGGCGATAGAAAATATGAAATTGGGGCCCGACACATTCAAAAAAGTATCTGGGACCAATCCCGTTACAGAACAGCTGGTATGCACCTTGCCGACAGCCACTGACTTCAGACTGTTGTTATAATGGATGTTTCCCACAAACATCCCACCTCGAGTAGGGGTTAAAGTCTCTTCCATCTTCCGGTCCAATGGGAACATATGGGAAGTGTCGCTCCATTTGGGGGATGCGGATCGCCATCCCGTTAGAGACAAAACTCCAATTCTCCGACACCTCCAGAACATGACTGTTCTCCACAGTCAAGGCGTCTCCAAAAAAGAACGCGGGCTTCAAATATTCTCCTTCGAATTTCTCGAAGTTCATCATAGCGTTAAGGAAATAGAAAGACTGGTTCTTAATGGCATTCAGTCTAGCCGGAGGTTCGTCACTCGAAAACTGATCTGTCATATGCTAAACAATATGGTCGTATCTATAACCCAGAGCAGCTTGGGCACTACCTACCAGGAGTTCTCCAGCAGCATTTACCGACAAATTTACTGAAAAGAAGACAGAGAAAGATAAGTTAAAAAGAGGGATAAAAAGAAATGATTGGGTGCTTCCGAGCCTCATGCGGCTCAAGAAAACACCCATGCGGTTCCAACTTAATGAAGTCTTATGCGGCTCAAGACTCAGAAGAACACTTATGCGGCTCCGTCCAGAGAAAGTCCATGCGGCTCAGCATTGCTTATGCGGCTTCGTCGGCAGAGCATGTATGCGGACATAGTGGCTATTCTTATGCGGCTCGCAGCCCAGCCATAGGACGAACATGAAGCTCACAAAAGCTCGTGCATAAAATATGCAACGTAGCCATAGCAGTTAGGGTTCTTTAATTCATACAATGTCCTTACCAATAATGGGGGAATGAACGTCAGGATGAACATCGGGTACGACGACCGGCGGAGGAACGGCCGCAGTCGAGGCAGAAGTAGTCTTCTTGCCTTTTGTCGTTGCAATCGATGAAGAGGCCGCCTTCTTGCCCTTTGCTGCCACGGTCTTCTTGGGAGCCATTAGTTATCGGAGAAGAAAAGGACGATCGGGATAAGGAAAATTTGAAGAAAAAGAGAAAGTAAAGAAGCCCTTTCTCTCTCCAAACTCCTCTTATTTATAGGAGGACGAAAGAAGGAGGACACGTGGACTAGTAACCGCCTCCTAAAAAGCAAAACCGACTCCTCGGATTTCGTTCCCGAGATTCATCCAGGGCATAAAATCCAAAAAGAATTAATGAACCGGCCCTTGGGTTTCCCTCTGAAGACGGCGCTGAAATGAATTAGGAGGCAATTAAATACCCTCATACGTGGCAAAAAGCCCTGCGGCTCGAAAGTCTCCGCTGCTAAGCCGGCCATGCGGCTGAAACAACTCTGCGGCTCGAAAGTTCGTACGACTGAAACTTCCATGCGGCCAAGACATCTATGCGGCTAGGACCTTATATGCGGCTAGAAAGAGCTTCCACACGGCCATGCTTCTTATTCAAAGTATTTCAATTTTGTAAATTGAAAACTTTGAAGGAGGTCTTGTAGAAGCATGGAAAATAATAAAGAAAGAGCCATGCGGCCAGGAAACCCCATGCAGTTCAGAAAACCTATGCGACTCAGATGACCCATGCGGCTCAACGAGTCTATGCGGCTCTGTGATCTCCATGCGGCTCAAGAAGAGAAGACACATGGCTTGCAAACAGTTCTCTCCTCCGTCCTATACTGCATCAATAGCTTTGACGGCTGACCGCTCTGACGAAACGACAGGCCTGACACAAAGAGGCAATTATGACTCTTTCATGATGACAGAATCCTGGGAAATCAAAGAAAATCTCTGGCACAACCCCCCGAGATCGAGAAAACACCACACAGCCTAGACACGTGGACAGCCATATGCAGCTCGAGCGGAGACCCCCCCATGCGGCTCAGGCTGAAGTTGTCCTATGCGGCCCAAGTTGAAGCAGCCCTATGCGGCTAAAGCAGACGCAGCCCTATGCGGCTCACAAGGATCATCTCCAGGCGGCTCACTACCCATTGTATGGTCCAGATTATCATGCGGTTCAAAGACTCGGGGGCCACTCCCCAAGCTGCCCTGACACGTGGCCAGGCTTATGCGGCTCAAACTTTATGCGACCCAATCCTTATGTGGCTCAGTGACTCCCAGGACGCGTGTCATAAAGCCAATCAATTTCCCAGATTTACTGCAATCAAAGATTGGGTGAAATCCCAATAATCTGGGACACGTAGCAGGAGAATAAATTAAATTTATTCATTCAGATTCGCAGACATCATCAAATCATCATCATGGAGATTTATTCCAATCAGTATTAATTACTGATAGGATTTGGTGCAATCTACACTAAAGGGCCCAGATTCATCACACTCGAGATTAATGGCCCAGATTGATCAATCAACAGGCCGTCGCCACTATAAGGGGCAATCATTGTAAACCCTAATGATTGCATTCCCTTCTTATAAATAGCAAGGTGTCATTCCCTTGAAAAAGGACCCCTTTTTTTTGAGATCAGAGAGCACCAGAATACTTGGAGAGAAAAAGCAGAGAGAGAGCAAAGAGAGCATTTCTTCAACGCCAAGCAATCTTCTGGAGTCAAGGCTGCGTACCGATCGTCCAAGGAGTAAGGCAGAGCTGCCGTCGCTTTTCCGAACCTCTATCGTCACCCCCCAGAATCTAAAATAAACAATTGTACTTAGACTACTGTACCTAGGCTTTCGTCCCTAGGCTTTCTTTGTACAAGCGAGTTTGTAACGTGAAGTAAAAGTACAGTCCTCCGATAATTATTCAGCTCTTTTATATTTCATGGCAAACAAGTACCTCATCAAAAGTCTGGTAGTTATGCCCCTCTACCAGTTGCAAGAGTTCAAGATGAAACCCTTGTTGAAACCTCATGGCCTCTGGCTCTCCGTGGCTACCATCTCCGGGGCAAACCTACTCAATCTGCAGAACTTCGCTGCATAAGCATCCACGGTCTTCCCAGCCTGCTTGAGGCTGATGAACTTCTGCTGTAGCTCGAATTGAGCTACCACTCCATAGTGCTTGGTCTTGAATCTGGTAGAAAAATCGTCCCATGCAATAGGACGTCTGGCACCTACTTCCTCTGATTTCCACCAATCACGGGCGAGATCCTGGAGTAACAACTTTACTTGGTCTACTTACTCCTCCGCTGGAACTTTGGCTGCCTTCAAAATGGCCTCAATATCCTTGAGCCACGCATCTGCTGTGATAGCATCTTCTGTACCTTCGAAACGTCGGGGGTTGTACTTACATAATCGGGTCGACGCTCCTGAATCAGTCATCACTCCTCTTTCTAATGCCGTCTGCAAGCCTTGATTAAGTAACACATTCTGCTCTTATTGCTGGACATGCATCTGTTGCTGGACCAACATCTGATGTTGCTGCGTGGCCATCATCCCTCTGATGATCTCTAGGAGGGCTGGTGTATCTACTGCCCCCGGAGTGGGCGGAATCGTCGGTGAGATCGGAACCTCCAGATATTACGGCCCAACGGCTGGCTCTACTATCACCTCTGCTTGGACGTGCTCTTGGGAAAGCACTGGCCATTACTGCTGACCAGCATGGTCCTGCTGCTTTGGTTGTTGCTGCTCTGACGCAGACGAGTAGCCCCTAATACAAGGGACAAGAGAACAATCAAACGACCGGACATGAAAGATCAACGAAGTCAAAGGATACCAGGATGTCAAGATGGGATCGAGAGCAACGAATCATGAGATCAAAGGGAGAGCGTGTGATTGAGACCTCCTATAAAATAAAAGTACCCCACAAGTCTGAAAACAGACCTGCATGGGTCACCACTAAAACCTTGTCACGCCCCAGACCCGAAATACCGGGGGACGGGGACGGACTTGGACAGCTACGTATTACGGGTAGAAGAAATACCGAATAATACGATCAATGCTGTAAACTAGACAAGGGGGTGCATACTATATACAAGTCTTGCTAGGGTCACATGACATCTATTGTCTCAATCAATGAATCAAGAAGCAGTAAATAAAGAGCAAATATGATAAAGCAGTAAGGCGTCCCAAACGCTCGGTCAAAATGTTCTTGAGATCTGGCTTTACAAAACATAGCCAGATGATATGATAAGGTATACACAATCGCTATCAGCTGCAGTCTGAATTAATTACAATTATGTAAAAGCAAGTGCTAGACAGTCCGACTAATAGGTCGGTGCCAAAACGGCAAAAGTAAAGTAAAGAACAAGACGAGTAGGGAGTCAAGGAACCCACTCGTGGCCTCCTGCGGTCATCCTTCTAGTATTGACCATCTTGAGGGTAGAAGTAAGCTGAGTCCTCGGGAGCTGGCTCTAGATCTGGCCATGCAAAACCAGAGAGGTTAGACCTTCAATAGAAAGTACCACAAAGGAAGCACGACATGAAGGATTAAAACCAGTAATAAGAGTTAAGGATAGAAATGAGATAAATAAATCTTTGACTCTTACTAAGGTACGCCTAGCGTCTTGACACTCCGAACCAACGCCCCAACCAAACAAGGACAGAAGTTGGCCTGTCATGTCAGGACGTTCAGCTTACCTCAATAGTTGGCAAAGTAGGATACAACCCACAATCAAATCAGTTTAAGCGGCCAGGCAATTATTACGGCTTACTACTTGTGGGCTCCAAGTTGCCCTAGAACCATGCATTAGGGAATTTCTCAGTTCTTATTATAGACAAACAAGGCTGGTGGATCCAATAATCGGTTACGCCATACGGAGAAACGAGTCCCAGCGGGACGCTCGTCAATCGGGAAAAGTAAACCGGATACCATTTTCTGCCCGTGTGGTAGATATGCAGTATCCGTGGGAACCAGCCGGCGTGTCGGGACACTATTTGTCCCAAGGACGGCCGTCATGTAAGAACTCGGAAATCCATTCTCTCCATGCAGTAATTATTTTATTTAGCTTAGTTGGCCCTATGTTAATTGAAATCTCATGTCGTGGACCATAAGTATTTCTTATGAGTACTTTCGTACAAGGTACGATATGCGTAACTCTACAACGATGCCAGTACGGTTAGGTTGTAGGTCCTGCATAGCGTAATGCAACAATCAAACCTATCCACGGGATAATCATGCCTTGACAGTAGGATACACGTGCTGCTTTTGTAATACAAAATTAATTATCGGTGCCATAGCACCTACTGAATATTATGTAAATTCATGTACATAATTATAAGTTGGAAATCAGTACGGGTACATTGTCAATGATCGGGATCAGCCAGTCGTTCTCAATGGTTCATACATGAACGTGTTTCATTCAGTACAATAAGACGACTAGCCAGTCTCTTAGTTCCAGACATAGGAACGCATGATCAATATTAAGTCAGGATATATAACAATCATTGTCATTTCGTGACAAGGCATGGTAGTCAAAAGTTTTATATCAAGAATAAGAGAAACTTGCATAAAATAGTTGGTAACATATTCTTGAAGCAAAGGAAAAGATCTACAACTTTCATGTTGGAAGCTAGGAGAAATTCGAGCCAGAAAACAGTCAAAAAGAGCATCAAACAATCAAAATCAGCCTCATGCGGCTCAACACTATGCAGCTCATGCGGCTCAAAAATGCTCATGCGGCCAGAAATGCTCATGCGGCCAAAAATGCTCATGCGGATCAAAAATGCTCATGCGGCCAGAAATGCTCATGCGGCCAGAAATGCTTATGCGGCTCAAAAATGCTCATGCGGCCAGAAATGCTTATGCGGCTCAAAAATGCTCATGCGACCAGAAATGTCATGCGGCTAGAAATACTTATGCGGCTCAAAAATGCTCATGCGGCCAAAAATGGTCATGCGGCCAGGCACTATTCATCGTCCCTGCCAAAATCAGGACAGATGAACATAAAAGTTTAACCAAAATTGTTTTGGCTATAACTTCCTCCAATCATGTCGAAATCTAACTTTTCAAGAGCCAAAATTGGGGTAGAATTGAATTCTCTACAACGTAGAACAATTAAAACATGGAAATGATGAAGTTTGATAGATCAAAACCCAAGAAAACCGAAAAGGAGAAAAACTTAGATCTACACAAAACTAACCATGGAAAACAAAAACTACAAGACCTAAACATGTAGAGAAAGAAGAGACAAACACAATGGACTAAAAATAAATGAGGATACATAAAATCCTCCATGATGTACAAGATGTACTTGCCTCTCACAAGTGGGTTAGGGTTTGGTGGAGGAGTAAATGTGAATGAATGAAGAGAGAGAATGAAAGAAGAAGTTTTATATCAAGGTCAAGTGGATCTCCACCATTCATTCTCTCCACCAAATCCAAGCCATCCATTCCTTTCCATGTTGAACCAAACCGAACCAAGTTGGTTTACCAAGAACCGAAATGAACCAAGAGCCAAAAAAAGCAGAAAATAAAATACAGAAAAATAATTAGCATAAAATTAAAAGAATTAAATACAAAATAAATGCATGGCAGATACTAAATAAATTCGGGCAAGCGGTATACGTATAAAAATATGCATTTCGGGAACGGGGAGTGACAGTTCGTCATCGTCAAATCTAACCATTCCATCGGTTAGGGCACCAGCACCAGTATAGCAGCAGTACCAGCCTCCGAGGCCACTACCGCCTCAGGTACAAGCCTTCTATCAGAGGCCGTAGCAGTATGCTCAAGCTCAGTTACAAAACAGGCAGAGAGGTTTTCAACAAAGAGGACCAGCACCAAGAGGATAAGGTCAGGCTATGGCTCTGACGGTAGAAGAAGAATTGACATCATGTGAGGTGGTGGCAGGTACCATTCTTGTCAACTCATTTTCAGCATCAGTATTATTTGATTCGGGTGCATCGCATTTATTTATGTCTGCACGATTCGTAACATGGATAGGACTGGAGCCCGAGTCATTATCAGTAAGGCTCAATATACTTACTGGTAACGGTCTTGTAGGGGTAGATAAAGTCTATTCCTTGTGTCAAATCGTAGTTAGCGGTAGAGAGTTTTTCGCTAGATTGATAGAATTTCTGATGGCCGACTATGATGTGGTCCTAGGAATGGATTGGTTGAAGGATCAATACGCAAGAATAGACTGCCATATTGGCAGGATTATTTTTAGTATTCCAGGTGAACCAGAGTTTTCATTTTCCAGAGGCGAAGTAGAACCTTCTCCACCAGTATTGCGGATGGCAGTAGCAGAAGCAGTTTAATTTCCTAAAATATTAGAAGAGTTCCCTGATGTGTTTCCCGAACCCGCACCCGCTTTTCGGATACGAGACGTATCCAAGCCCATTCTATGCCGCAGTGTCGGCGGTAGTATGTGTCTAGTCCGCAATAAACAAAATTCTCATAAATACTAACTGCTCATTCACAATAACTAAATCAACTTTATAAAATTTAAAAGTTTTACATTTGAAGAAGAATGTAAACTTTTACAATTATAGAAAAATACCACACATCTAACTAGTCTTCTATGGTTTGGCCTTCGAGTCTCTATCTCCCCCTCATATGGTCCATAGAGGAAGAGTAGGCACGTCAATTTCACCTATAAAAATGATCCAGTCAGGAAAGGAGCAGAGTACAACCATATTGCATTTAATGTTGTTAGCACAAAATAAGTTAGAACAATGAGAACAATAATAGCAAAGAGCATATAAAGAACTAACCAAAGATGAACTAGCAGGATATGAACTAGCAAGATATGAACAAGCAGAATGTAACTCACAAGGTATGAACTAACAAGATATGAACTAGCAGAATGTAACTAACAAGATATGAACTAACAAGATATGAACTAGCAGAATGTAACTAGCAAGGTATGAACTAACAAGATATGAACTAACACTAGCAAGATATGATCCGGATAAAGGAAAATTAGGAACAACTATATGTGTGTGAAATACCTTTCAATACGTGAATGGCTGGGCTAATACGACACATCATACGATGGCTATCCACAATAATAGGGTACGGCAAACTCATACGTAGGTGTATGACATAGCTATCCACAATCAAAATATTTGGGTTTGTTCACGTACTTACCAAGTATTTCCCCTCCCGACTCTCTAACAATCAATAACGATTAATGATACACTAAGAAGGATACAATAACTATGGTATCGCCATCGTGTCTCAACGAAATATCGAGCAATGTCTCAACGGGATATCAAACAAGGAAACGATAGAGAAAACGTTATAATGAACTAAAACATAAATGTAATATTGTACTTGCGTGAATCCTTGCAAAAACTGTAGTCATAAGTCGAGGATGCGAGAAACGTCGATCTAGAAGCTATCGACCCATATCGTACATTGTACCACGAACCATGCACGAAAATCATAAGTTTAATTCTAAGATTCTAATTCTAAAATCATGGAATAAGTGGCTAATTGGGTTACTAATCTATTAATAGTTAATTCTGAAATAAATTACTTAAAAACATCATTTAACCTAATAATAATCTAAATATAATCTCAACATGAAAGTTTGGCCATCAAAAGTCAGGTTTCCAATTTTGGAAACCATGGAACGCAAGCATACCGTTGACTATCTAGTCAAACATCATGAACTTGAGATTTGAAAAGCGCATCTTGGTAGATTTTAGCGTCACGAGTACGCTGGAATCAACCGTACCGCAAAATCACGTTTTGGTCAAAAGATATCGTCGTTATGGCTAATCGTGACCAAAACGGTGATTTACCGATCAATTCTGAGTTCAAAAGAATAACTAAAATACTAGATGAATGAATTAATTTCTGGAAAAAATATATGTCGTAGAGCTCTGTGTTAGCTTTCCGAAACTTCAAACGGTTCGTGATTTCTCTTTCAGGTCCTCCCGAAATCTCGAAAACACCAAAATATATCAAGTTTTGGACAACCGACACTCTACGAATTCTCCAAAAATTTAGGAAGAAAGTATACAAAAATAAATTACATATTCAGAAATTCTACCTCAATACGAATTCAACAAAAAAATGACGCGTAAATTCGAGGTCTGGGCTGTTCGCAATCGCCTCGGGAAGTCGGGGGTCTCCTGGGAATCAAACACCTCAAAGTCGGCGAGGAAAACTAGGGTTTTCGAAGTCTGATATATATATATATATATATATATATATATATATATATATATATATATATATACAGTGGCGGGTACAGTAGCACTCGCTGACTGGTAGGCGGGCCCCACTGTCAGCGCTATGCGGCTGACATGTGGGCCTGCAGCGCTGACTGTGTAATTAGTTAACCAGAAATTAGTTTTTAAAGCAGTTTTAATTACAGAAACTCATAATAAATATTAAAAATAGCCAAAAAATATAGAAAAATTCCAGAAAATATAAAATAACATATTAAACCCTAGAAAAATATTTGGGGTCAATATTTACTCATATGCTAGCACAATAAATTCTAGAGGTCCTAGAAAGTAGGTTTTCCAATATTAAAATTATCAAAATAATTCCAGAAAAATTATAAAAATTATTGAAAATATATTTAACCTTCTAAAATATAATTAAAATTACTTTACCTAAAATTATCCCCAAATGGCCTCATAATAAATAATGGAAGCCTTTAAAATATATAAAACTAAATAAAATAAATATCTAAAAATTATCTAAAAATTATAGTAAGCTATAAAATAGCTAAACAATGCTTACTAAGGTCCAAATGACCATAATATAATTATAGCTCCCTTATGAGCTTAGGTACGACTCCTAATGACCATAAAAGTAAATCATAATCAAATAAAAATAAAAAAAATAAAAAATCGGGAAGTGGGCTTATAGGCTTATTTATAAGGATTATATAGATTGCTTATATGTAGAAGGAGTGGATCTCTAATTGAACTACTATAGAAGTTGGTGAGGTAACTTATAGAAATATAGTATACAGTTTAAGGATTGATAGATTTATGGAGGAATTGTAATTTTTCTATGGTTATCCATAGATAAAGGTATAAGAGCTAAGTTAGAAGCCTTATCTCTAGATTTATAACCCTTTGGTAATATAGAGCGTGCTGGAAAAGTGACATATCGTCTTACATTATCCCCATCATTAGAGAGAGTACATGATGTAATCTATGTCTCACGATTGAGGAGGTATATGACTGATCATAGTCAAGTGATCGATCCTTTTGAGATCATAGTGGGACCTAGTTTATCAAACGAGGAGCAGCCGGTTAGTATCTTGGATACAAGTGAGAAGACGCTTAGAGGACAAACGATTAGATTAGTTCAAATACAGGAAAGCATCATTCTCTAGAAAATTTCCTTGGGAGCGTGAAGATTCCATGCGGAAGCGGTATCCACATTTATTTGAGGATTCCGATAAGATTCATAACTTATCCCTTTTATTATAGCACTTTATAGTAGTGTTATTTTAATTTCGAGGACAAAATTTTCTAATGTAGGTAGGTTGTAAGCCCCCATAATTTTTGAATATTATTTTTTAATTATTTTTATTTATTTAGTATGAATATTTAATATTAAAATATATTTTATAATAAATATTGACTATATAGGTACTTTAACGTAGCTTTGACTTTCGAAACACAACATTTATCAATTTCTTAAAACAAGTTCCATATTCGTGTTCTAGAGAGTCCACCTTTATTTTGATATATTATGTTCCACTCAAACATGTTCCTTTGTATTACATATTTCTTGCACAACTTTGGAGTCAAAATAGTCATTTTAGCCCTTTGCCGTAAAATTTGACTAGTTTTCCAAATAGCAATAAAGGCCCAAATCCGATCCAAACATTTCGATATAATATATGGTTTTGACCTATTTTGAGCCTACCACACATATGTTAATAGTGTCCACTCAATTGAGTTTCCATGTGCTATTTATTTTCAAATGGCACACAAGAAATAGCTTTTCTGAGTCAATTATGATACCGTAAATCCTACCGGCCCAAACCTAGTCCAACAAGCTTTGGTAGAGCCTATTCTAGATTGCCTAAACCTAATAGGATAAATTTAGACTAGATTTATTCAATATTTGTAAGCCATGATTGGTCAATCCCATTAGATTTAATTTCAAAGATTGGTTTCCATGTTAGGAAACGTAATAAATCTATTAAGATTCACCTTGACATATCGTGTAAGTTGGACCACCAAACATTACTTGAACTTACCCAAACCTCCACCTATCAAACCCTAACCCTTTAACCCTCCAAACTTTATATATAGATACATATAAAGTGGCCTCCAAAACCCTCTATCCTCATAATCCCGAAATTCCCTCCCAGCCTTGGCCGTCAGCAACACCTTGTGGTGTACCGACAGTTTTGACCCATTTTTGACCTTCCATAATGCTCCATGAATATCCATTATGAATCTAACATAACCTTATACAATCCTATCAAACCTCCCTCAAAATCCCTTCTAGTACACCAAAATAGCCTTATAAGTCAACCAAAGTTTTGGATCCAAGTTTGAATTCGTTCTATCAGGTACACTATTTTGCATCTAGGATTTTATATACCTTTCGACCTCATCTTTTCACGAAACCAAAATTAATGGAAATATCTCTGTGTCTACTTTCATTTTGAATTGGCCACCCACACAGTTCCAAGTGATTTGGCCGAGATGTCCATTTTACGAACATGTGTCCAGAACAGACTAGTTCTGTTGCGAGCAAATTTTTATCCACTTTCGGACCACTTAGACATTCCATATATTTTTGGTAAGAAACTAGACTTCATAAGCTTTCCAACTCATATACATTTGTAGCGGTTTGGTTTCGTTTGCTATTTATTAAAAATCTAGACATTTTGCCGTAATATCAAAACACTAAAATCCATGAGTTCTATGTGCCCAATTGATTTGAAACTTCGTATACCATTACCAAAATAATCATTGTGAATATTTTGATAAGAAATCCTATTTTTACATAATTTATGATATTTTTCCAGAATTAATGATTTTTAAATATTTATTATTTTGGGACTCATATCGTATACCTAGTCTAGGAACATTGTTGTAGAATCAACTTAGGACTTGTGTACTTGATTTTATACCAATAAAATATAATAAATAATGATATAAAATATTTATAAATATTTTCCAAAATTTAATATGTTAATAATAAAATACCGTTTAGGAAGATTTGGTATTTTATAAGTTATATTGTGTAGTATAGACAATGTGATTATCTTTGGTGTATAGATATTATTATGGTTCATATATGGAAGTACATATATCGTAAGTCCTTAGAGAGTTACTAATAATAGAATACTTATTATAGGTGGACATGGCGGGAGTAGCGAGGACGTTGGGGTTGGTTAGACGTACACACAAACATAAATTACAGGCAAGTGTACCTTATCATCGCTACAAATTATTTCTTTCTTTTACTATTGTTTCTATTTTATTTTATCATGACGTATGTTTTAGTCGATATTTAGCATTCGGATTGGATTCGGGTGGCAATGTCTAATTATTGACAATGTATATCGATATTAGGCATTGCGTGCATTATGTCATGTTCATTGACATGATAGACCACAGGACATTGACAAGATTCATGATACAGATTATTCGTGGTTATGGACTTCGTGATAGGATACTAGATCATTACTTGCACTTTGATTTATTATATTGGAATTGACTCGACTTGCTAGATCTAGATGTGGGGTAGGAAGAACTTGACTACGATATTAGACTAATTGTATTATGACATGTTATTATTGTGTGCTTTTATCTCTGTAGCGGAGTTCTGGCAATTGTTTTATTGATTGATTTTCTTTGGTTCCACGATATGGTGCTCGGTGCAATAATCTGTTGAGGAGCTTGTGAGCCTCAATGGCAAAGTCTGATATTCTAGGACATGTTCTTACATGCATATCACGTAGACCGGATATAATAGATACCCTAATATCATATTTTCTCTTTTGTGTATTGGCGTGTTGTATGTACCTTGCTATGTCCCCTGAGGACCTGGTGATCTCTCTGGGTATTCGACTGAGCGGAGTTGGTTGCTGATCATAATAGTTGTTATTTACTGTTTCTAGTATCTCTTGCGGATACATATTCATCTCTATTTATTTACATTCTGCTTGTTATCCTAGTATTTGTATAGTCAAGTTATTTTTTGAGTCTATTCGAACAAATGTAGCATGGGGTGCATACTATGTTATATATTAGTCATTCTTGTATTCTATATTATTATGGATTAAGGCTTAGGGATATTATTGATTAGTATAGATAGGTGGTCGTTACTATACAGCTTATATGCATTCGAGCTGGGCTAGAATCCACTTGATACGTAGCTGGCATGTACGTGCTTTCCTTGTCCTACATATTTTGGTAATGGGACGTTACACCCAACGTCCTTCATGCTAAACTTAGATGAGAGAAACTTTTTTGTCTCAGTGACACTTGCTAGACCTGTACCCAAGATCAGCATGTCATCCATGTACAGAGAAACGATAACTCTTTGCCCGTCAGCGAACTTTGCATACACACAGTTGTCCGTCTCGCTGACCTTGTAGCTGTTTGATCTTATGAATTTATCAAACTTCTCATGCCACATATTGGGAGCTTGCTTGAGACCATATAACAATTTTATTAACTTGCAGACTTTGTCTTCAAGGCCCTTGACGACAAATCTTTTCGGTTGTTGTATGTAAATCTCTTCGGTCAACTCACCATTCAGGAATACTATTTTAACATCCATTTGATGAATAACTAGTATTACACTCAGAGCAATCAACATCCTAATGGTCGTCATTCATGCTACTGGAGCATATGTGTCAAAATAATCGATCTCCTACGCCTGAAAAAACCTATTGGCTACCAGCCTAGTCTTGAACTTGTCAACAATTCCATCGGCCTTCATCTTCTTCTTGAAGATCCGTTTACATCTGATTGATTTTGCTCCTTCATGTAGATCAACCAATACCCACGTGTTGTTGCAGGTTATTGAATCATACTCATCATTAATAGCCTCCTTCTAGAAGATAATGTCTCTGGTCTTCATCGCCTCATCATAGGTAAGCGAATTTGCTTCTACGTGATAGGTGACGAAATCCTCTCCGAAATCCTTCTGTCTTCTCACTCACTTAGACACAGGTTATACGAGTTCTGGTTCAACAGTTATTTCTACAACAACAACTTCTTCTTTGACTACATCTTTATTAGGAGCTTCAGCCTCCCGTGCACCCACACTATTCTCCAGAATATCAATGAGAACAATGTTCTTGTGCCTTGTAAACCTGTCTTTAAATAATTCTGTATCACGAGATTCAATAATATAATTTGACTCAATATCAAGGAATCTCCGAGCATCACTCTTCTCAACATAACCCAGGAAGATTGTCTTCATATTCCTCGTTCCCACCTTTTGAATATTCAAATCTAGAAGCTTTACATATGCCAGACACCTCCACATTCGAATGACATTCAAGTTGGGTCTGACCTTGAACCAGAGTTCATGAGGAGTGACATCAAAATTTTCTTGCAACACTCTATTTAGAATGAAAGTAGCCGTAAGAATAGCTTCACCCCAGAAGTAATTTAGAAGACCCGTAGTTAACAACATAGAATCATCATCTCTATTAATGTCTTATTTTTCCTTTCTACATCACCATTTGATTGAGGTGAGTATGAAGCAGTCATCTCGTTGACAACTCAATGTTCTCTGCAGAACGACGCAAATTCATTAGACCTATATTCTCCACCTCGATCACTTCCTCTTGAGTTGTTGTTCGATTTGACGCTCGACTTCATCCTTGAAGTCCTTAAAATTCTCGAATGCTTCATCTTTAGACTTGAACAGATAGACGAATGTATGCCTTGAAAAATCGTCGATGAAAGTAATAAAATATTTTATCCCGGCCTTTGTGAGAATTGTTTGAAGTCACAGATATTGTTTGCAAAAACAAAAGTGTAGAACTTTATTGATACAAACTTTGTAAAAGATTATAATTTGAATTCTGGGAATTGTACAACTGTAGGAATCCAATCTAGATGACGATTGCTTTATCCTTTGGACGATGTGAACTTTGAAGACGGAGCCTCTGAAGTTGAAGACAACTCTGGAATTGAAGGTAAAAACCTCGAAAGTTGAAGGCAAAAGCCTCGAAAGAATGCAGCAGCACTTGGGCAAGAACTCCTGGACTCTCTGATCTCTCTATGATCTCTGATTTCTGATCTCTGATTCTTGATCCCCTTGAATGGAGACTTGAAACTCTATTTATAGAATTCTGAGAAATAACTAACTTTTAGTTATTCTGGACTGCGCAGGATGGTTTGCGCAGCAATTGGATTGTGCAACAGTGGACTGCGCAGGCAGTTGCTGGATCATGGGCCAACTGTCTTGAACACATGGCATCATTTGATTGAAATGCGCATGATCGTGCATAGACAGTTACCACGTAATGAGCAATTGATGGCATGCATGCCACGTGTACTTTATCAGTTGTGTTGATAGAGCGCGCAATTTGAATTGTGCTAGCTTTAGATTGCACAGACTTGGACTGCGCAGGCTTCGGATTGCGCAGGATTAGACTGCGCAGGAAATGGATTGCGCTGCCAGCTGTCAGCCGTCCTCGAGCGTTGTGTGGCATAATAAACGAGCAGTCTCCTCATTCTTCGTGTTGTCAGTTGTCAGGAAGATTTGATTTGTATCAGATAATGATGACTTTTGACACGTCAGCCTGCACAGTTGAGAGTGTGCGTAAACCAGTGTGCACAATCTGAAAAGTGTGCAATCTGATGTCTGCGCAGTTCATCTGAAAGTTGTATTTCTTGATTTTCTGACTTTGTTGAGGTGTGCAACCTGATTTTTTAGGACCTACAAGACCCCCTTCAAAGTTTTTGAAATGTGAACTTATTCAAAATTTCGAAATACTTTGAATTTTGAAATTTGAATCAATTTGCGCATGTAGTGAGTTGTCTGCGCAATCTGAGGGATTAGCCCCATTTTCAGGCGCAATCTAAGGCGGCCGTTTCGTTTCGAAAACAATAAATAGCTCTCTACTTCTCGTTTCATTCTTTACTTTGCCTTCTTCGTGCACTTTGAGAGAAACTCTGAGCTCTTTCTTCTCTTCTTCTCCGACGATCCCCATGGCTCCCCAACGATCTTCCGCCGCCGCAAAGGGTAAGGCCCCCGCCGAATCATCGACTAGGGCTGTGCGACGTGCATTTTGTCACGAAACTGCTCATCCAGCGCTGCAAGGTGGATGACCTAATCAAAAACTCTTTTTAGAGTTTTGATTTCACTGTTCCTTTAGAATCCATCTCTTTTTAGAGATGTGATCATACTGCGCCACCCCTTTTTGGGGTTCTGGTTGCACAAATTAGTTCATTCTTCATTTTTATGAAGGACGACTTCCAGCACAATTGGTTGAACTGCGCTGGCAAAAGTCAGCATAATTTGCTGATTTGTGCGGGACTGTCAGCGCAAAATAATGACTGTTTATCTGCGCAGTCTGATGTTTGCACAAACTGATGTTGCGCAGTCTGATGTTTGCGCAAACTGATGATAGAATCTTTGACTTTGACTTGTACTAAATTTCTTATTTTTTCTGTCTGATGCAGTTAATATTAGGGAAGATCCCGAATACGAAACTTTTGTAGGAACTCTTTCAGAGTCAGAATACAAAGAGGACTAATCATGTGCACTATCCTCAATATGATCTGCCAACCTCCCGTCAGGCCATTTTGATATCCCAAGATAATGAAACACTGCAATGTTTGATGAACGGACAACCTCTGGAATCAGCAGACGCTGTCATACACAAGAAGCCATTATTCCTGTTCGGTGAAGCTTTTGAGAAAAGTTCTCAACCGAGACCAAGGATGGAAGAAAGAATTGTCCATCAGACGGATAGGTCTTTCTCGATACCAAATATTCTACACTGCCTCCCCTTATCCAGGTATGCACATGCGAGCTATCCGAGGAAGATGGAATGGAACCTTACTCAGTTCCAAGATGCCCGTCCAGGAAGGATTTTTGTGAAGAAGGGGCCGAGCAAGAAGGATATGTTCTACAGTTCCTCAGAACGGTACAGTGTTTTGTTGAGAGGTCTGAAACCCGGTTGTATTCCGCCGGAGAATTCTTCCTTGTTAATGCCCGTCAGAACTCCAATTTTTGCAAATGAATTTGCGAAGGTCGAAGGAAGATATCCTGAGCAGGACATCAGACTAACTGGATTGGTGAATCCAGATTTTAAAAGATGGAGCTGCATAGCAAATTGGATTCTGACCAAGTTTGAAAGCGAACTACAGCAAATCAATTTGTACCAAGAAGTGCATGCCACTATCTATGGTTTTGCTCCGAATTCGCACCTGTTCTTAGCTCTAGCAGAGAGGCACAATTACAGAACAGGGACCTTCATGACTCTCGGCGGAGAAATCGGATTTGCACTTCATGAGATGAAGTACATCTCTTACTTGCCAATGTGAGATGCCCCATATGAAAAATTTGTCCCAACAAATGATGAGTTGGACAGACTCCGGAGAGAGAATGCAGAAATGGTAGCAGTCTTTGAGGAACTGCTATGTCATTATAAAATCTGTTCTCTGTTCTATAAAAGTGCTACATCAAACACTTGCTATTCCTCGAAATGGCTACCTTATTTGTTCCTTAATCACATTCAAGAACCGAAGACCAAAGAACATGATAGATGCTATCCTGACTTTTTTAAGCCATTGAGCAACACAGAAGTGATGAAATTAATGGAAGAAAGTGGCAATTTTGATAAAGAGATGAAGGATGATTATCAATGTCCTCCTTTGAAGAAAGGAGATACTCTCGAAAGTTATTTGAGAGTAGGATATAGACCGATGTCAAAAGAAGCCCAATTAGCAGGGTTTCTGACACATTGGCTCCGTCAGTTTGTAGTCCCGGGATCCAGTGCTGTAGATTGCTTCCATCGTGGTGTCCTTTTTGCGGCCGTTAGACTGGTCTTCGGCTATAAGATGGATCTTTTATCAGCGATGACTTGTAAGCTGAATGTTGGCCTTCGTCTGTACGTCGATCTGATGCTGAAATCCAAGGGTGAAAAAGAAATTTCTCGATTGGAATTACCGTATACATATCTATTTGGGTAGTTGCTCCTTCACCATCCCACTTTGATGGACCCCGGCATGGGACCGATCGACGGCAGCTTTTTGCGGAGATACTCTCATAGTAAGTGGAAATTCACTGCTCTGAGAGATTGTAGATATGCTCTGAACCTGAGCAAATGATGGAACTTTTATTGCACCCCTCCTCCTGCTGGTTACGAACAAATGCCGACAAATATGATTGACTCGAAGATGCATCCTCTGAGCCGTGCAGCTTTTGAGTGGTTGAAGACAATTCGACCGTCCCATTTGATGTACCGGTTTGAAGACGAGTGTTATTTAGAGCCATATCTCCCCAGTCGATTTGCTCGACAGTTCGGGTACGACCAATTCCATGTGGGGAATGCTATCACATGTCTTCAAGGAAAGGGTTTTTTAATAGATGGGGCCCGAGCATGGGCTTATTATAATGCTCGAGATACGAAAGTGACGTTCTCGATGCCAGTAAACAGCAATCATGGCCCTCGGATGCTATTTATATACTCAGTATTCTATACATCTTCGAACACCTTTGCTGAGAATTTTAACCTCGCAGATAGCTTCGCGTCTTCAACAAGATTGAAGAGGGAAGGAATCGCCATGTCACTCCCAGGAAATGATGAGGTGCATGAACCAGTAGATGCACCTTTGGAAGCTTCAAGGGATGTTATGTTTCCTCAAGAGGTTAACGCACCACTACGTATTTCTTTGAGGGTGGGTAAATCTCCAGCCAAGAAGAGGAGAAGAGAAGAGCCTCATTCTCCGGCAGCAAAGAAGAAACTGATCTTAGATCATTCTTCTGAAAAGATTACCACAAGGTCTCAATCTCGGCAGCTGGCCGAGATAATTCAGCAAGAAGGGGCTACCACACCGACCTCTGTCCAAAGACAAGTCGAGCCAATAAATGTAGAGAGTCCTGAAAGACCTCTACATAGAAGAAAAATATTGGTCCGCAGAGGACATTTAACAGACTCTTCTTCTAAACAAATCCTGTCTTCAGTAGTGGCAGACACTGCAGCAGGAATTACAATGTCATCTCCCACTCCCATCCCTGATTTTGGTCATAGAACGCACAGTCCAGAACAAAAAGAGGAGTTTGAGCAAAGAAAAGAGATGAACCAAAGAAAATGAGGCCGACGAACCCAGAGAAAAGATTATAGAAGAAGAACATAATGTGGCCCAATTTCCTCCGCCTGTCGTGGAGACAGATCAACTTCCTCCTACTCTTAGAACCCTTCGCGAAGAGGAGGATCGCGAAGTGATTGCGGCTCTAGAAGATTGCTTTTACAGCCCGCTGGAAGACTATGTTGGCCAAGCTGCAACTACTAGCGGGAATGCACCAGAAGAAGGTGAAGACGAGGAGAGCTCTTCATCTGAGAATGAAGATATGCAAGATCCCGACAGGGATGACGAAAAGCGTATGTCTCCAAATGTTGCCGATGATACCTCAGATCCTAAAAAGGATGTTGAGGTAGAGGCATCTCCAGAGACCGCAGCAGATGAAGGAGCAGCCCCGGAAGAAACTCTCGCCACTGATCTTCAAGGTATAAAATGAAATTAGCAATCTCCTTTTGAATGATTGATAGCTAATATTTGTTTTTTCTGTAGATATTAAGACTCTTCCAACACCTTCGACGTGCCTAGCCCTAGTGCTTGTAACGACGGTGATTGCTAGTAGCAGTCATCACTTATCTTGTGGCTCTAAAGCGGGCAGTAGCTAAGCTGTTGTGGCTGAAGCTACTTCTGCTCAACTGGAGTCCATTTCTGGGGATAGGCTCATTGCTGGATCGAACCAAGGTAAGACTGTCTTTATTTGATCTTCTTGGTCATTTAGCAAACGACAGGCAAAATGACAATCTTTACTTTTGCAGAAGAGCAACCAGGAGGGGCGACTAGCTCCACTTTGGCTCATTTATTCAAAGAGCCTACCACTCAGATGCGAGAGATCGAACATCCTGCTGCTTCTTCATCAACAGGAGTAGCTGCGACTCCTGATACTCTGGCAATTAACCAGCAAGTCATCCAATCGTTCACCAGATGCTTCTTTGAGTCCTTGGGACCTCTAGTTCATAAGATGATGGACAAAGAGGGTGCTGATTTTTTCATGGTTAGAAATCTGACTTCTCTCTTGGTAAGGGCTATAAGGGAGCAAGGTGACGAAGCTTAGGCCACTCTCCTTGATCATATATTGAATGAGTTAGAAATCTCTATAAAGAATTATAAGGAGCTCATCAAAGAGGAAGTGGAGTCCCTAGTGCAGGCCGAGTTCGAACAAATGGCCCAGGCGGCTGATATTGAAAGGGTGAATCTTCAGAATCTCTTGGAAGCTTACTCCACAAAATCTGCTGAATATAACTCCAAGCTGGAATCAGTAACTTTGATGGCTGAGAGAAAAGAGAAGAGAGCTAATGAGCTGAGGGCAGAGATTGCTCATCTCCAGAAGGAGTTAGAAGATGAAATTACTGATCAGCAAGTTACAATCGAACAATTCAATGCTTTGACTCAGGAGAGAGATGAGTACGTGGCGACTCATGGTGCCGAGATTACACGTCGAACAGTGACCATGCCCGTTTTCAATGAAGAAACCGGAATGGAAGAAGCCAGAAGGAGGGTGATGTCCACTCGCGACGAACGGCTGTAGACTCTGAAGAAGCAGATTGACAACCTGATAATACCTCCATCTTAGTGGAACATTTTGTACCTTTATGTCTTTTTTTGTAGTACATATGCTTTTGTAATGCCTCATATTTTGGTTAATAAAAGACATTTTGTTGTGGCTCCATTATTTGTTGCATATCTTATTCAGATATAAATAATAGAGATAGAAAATATATTCAGAGGTGCAAAACATGATATATTTCTTGATGATTTTGTAGAAAATAATTATATTCATTATATCTGCTCAAAGGTAATATGGACGTGGCAGAATATATTAAATATTATTATTTCAATTGACAACTTAATCGAAAACGATAAGTTGCTGATATGGATGATGAACGAAAATGAATCGTCAATGTATATGAGATAAACGGGAAAACCGTCAAATGAACGGACAAACCGTCAAAATGGATGATAACGAACGGATGAACCGTCAAATGATGATAAATGAACGAGTGAGCCGTCAGATAATAAATGAACGAACGAACCGTCGGGTGGTAATGAATGAACGGATGAACCGTCGAATGAATGGATGAACCATCGGATGAATGTGTCGTTTCGTTGTTTGAGGAATCTTTGCTTATAAATATAACAGAAATCTGACAGGAATGAGCACTTCCATTTTACAACATAAAAATGTCGTCTGGAGAAGGATCCAAGAAGGCTGAATTCACCCCGAAGGTTGAGAAGGGCACTGAAGAACGCCCTGCCGATCCAGTTCAGCCAAATAAGGCAGAAACAGGCGAAGGTTCGTCTGCACCCAAGCCACCACGAGACATCCTGGACTTTCTGCTTGAACCAGGAAGGACTGAAGAAGAGGAGGCCATGAGGATGGTTGCTTGCAAGTTCCTCGTGGGTTCCAGCAAGGAAGTTCTTGACTCTTTTGCTGACCATGTTTTCGAGAAGGACGACAGTGGTCCACGTCCAAATGTAGAAAAGGATGATAGTGACCTTCCTTAATATCATGTACTATCATTCATGATGAAATAAAATTTAAATTTTATTTATGAACTTGAACTTGTCTGATGATTTACAAGCATTTACAATTACACATAATACTTTTTAAGGAACTTGCCATTGATAGGCATCATAGAAACTCGACCATCCAATTCTGAGAGTTGATAGGCTCCATTTGAGAAGACTTTGCTTACAACGTAGGGATCTTCCCACTTTGTGTCGAATTTGCCTTTGCTCATATGAGTCATAGTCATAGGACGTCTGACCGTTAGAACAAGTTTTTCTTGCTGAAAGGTTCTGACTTTAACTTTACGGTTAAAAGTCTTAGAGATACGAGCTTGGTATAACTCAATATGTTATTGAGCCAATAGCTACTTCTCATCAAGTGCTTCTAATTCTTGAAGTCGAAGAAGATCGTTATTCTCTGTAGTAAGCTCGTTAGTAATGGCAATCCTTAAAGAAGGAATTTGCAGTTCCAAAGGAAGAACAGCTTCACAACCATACACCAGAGAGAAAGGAGTAAAGCCTGTAGGATTGCGGACCGTAGTACGGTAAGCCCATAGACATTCGCTAAGTTTCTCGCTCCAGTTCCGTTTGTTAGTAGATACAAACTTCTTGAGGAGCTTGATAATAGTTTTGTTGAATGCTTCAGCTAAACCATTAGCAGCAGGATTGTAGGCTGTCGAGGCGACGTTGTCAATTCGGTGATCATCGCAGAATCTGGTGAATTTCTGGCTAATGAATTGAGGTCCATTGTCATGAATGATCCTTCGAGGTACACCGAATCTGTAGATGACATGGTGTTTGACAAAGTTGATGACGCTACTGGTCTTGACTTCAGCCAGAGGTATAGCTTCAGCCCACTTGGAGAAGTAATCCGTTATTGCTAGTATGAACCGATGTCCTCTAGAAGAAGGAGGATTGATAGGACCTATGACATCCATACCCCAAGCTTCAAAAGGCCAGGAAGTAGTAGTCGGATGTACGAATTTCGATGGTTGATGTATGAAGTCTGTATGGATTTGACAAGCGCAACATTTCCTTGCATATTCGATGGCATCTGATACCATAGAGGGCCAGTAGTAACCCATTCGCCGGATGCGATCCTGTAGTTTAGGACCGGGTTGATGTGCTCCACAGATACCATCGTGAGCTTCACGCAACACCTGTTTTGCCTCATCACCAGCGAGACAGCGCAAGAGAAGACCATCATAGGTTTGCCGATAAAGAGTCTTGGTGGTTTGATTATAGTAGAATCGGAGAGATCGTCGTCGAACACTTGTAGCCTCCTTAGAATCTTCAGGGAGTATGTCATGAACCACAAAGTCGATAAAAGGAGTTCTCCAGTCTTCATTGATAACATTGATTTCAGTAAAATTACTGAACTCAATATTACGATTGTTTTCGATGCAAAACAACTCTCAATTGGAGATAACCACCACCTGCTGTCTTTTGATAGGGATGGCTAGGACAGCTGCAAGATTGGCTAAGGCATCTGCTTCGATATTGCAAGCTCGACAAACATAGTCGATGAAGAAAGATTTAAATGATGTAGCTATGTTGATCGCTGCTTCATGATAAGGCACCAAATCTTGATGTCGAACTTCATAGGTTCCTCTAACCTGATTGACAACCAGCTTAGAGTCGCCATAAACTTTGAGATATTCAATGTTCAGTTGTTTGGCTAACTGAAGGCCGATGAGTAGAGCATTATACTCTGCTACATTGTTGGAACAAGGTTCATCTAGAGAGTAAGCTCTTTGGATGGTCAATCCATCTGGAGAGACAAGAACAACTCCGACTCCTGCTACAATGGCACCATTTGGTCCAATTCTGGATGCACCATCGAAGAATAGAAGCCAGGTCGGAAATTCTTCAGAGATCAGGTTGACTTCCAATGTCTCGTCCGGAATTTTATCGTAAAGCTTGGATGTTTCTGGTACGGGATGAGCCGCCAAGAAATCTGCCAATGCTTGACCTTTGACAGACTTTTGTGGAACATACACCATGTCATATTGGGCTAGAAGAATGGCCCATGTAGCCAGCCGAGAATTGAGTGTACTGGGTTTTTTCATGAGTACCCGAAGAGGGTTAACTCGAGATATGACATGAATGGTTTGACCAATGATATATATAATGCCTTGTCTTTTGAACAGCGAACATAAGGGCTAGACATTCTTTTTCAACCGGACTATAACGGTGTTCAGTACCAATCATAGTACGACTGAGATAGTAGATAGCCTGTTCATGACCCTCTTTATTCTTTTGGGCGAGTAAAGCACCCAATGAATGATCCATAACACGGACGTACATTAAGAATGGAATGCCCGAGATTGGTGGCACCAAGACTGGTGGGTTCATGAGATATCGTTTGATGTCGTCGAATGCTTGTTGACATTCTTCAGTCCAAATAAAAGACACACCCTTCTTCATTAGTTGAGTAAATGGTTTGCAGCGTCCAGACAAGTTCGAAATGAATCTCCTGATGTACACAAGTCGACCTTAGAATCCTCGTAGCTCTTTTAGGTTGCATGGAGGATGCATCTCTTGAATGGCTTTGATTTTCTCGGGATCCACGTGTATACCCTTAGAGGTAATGACGAAGCCAAAAAACTTGCCACTAGAGATACCCAAGAATGACTTGGTGGGATTCATCTTGAGCTGATATTGGCGCATGAGATTGAAGATAGTTCTCAAATCTTGGATATGATCTTCTTTCAGACGACTTTTAACGGCGATATCGTCAACATAACATTCGACAGTTTTACGAAGATGATCTCTGAAAATGGTACTCATGGCCCGTTGGTAAGTTACACCAGCATTCTTGAGACCAAATGGCATCACTGTGTAGCAATAGACTCCCCGAGGAGTATGAAAAGATGTGTGTTTTTCATCTTTAGGATTCATCTTGATCTGATTGTATCCAGAGAATCCATCCATAAAAGATATTCGCTCGAACCCACAGGTATTATCAATCATGACGTCCGTGATAGGGAGAGGAAACTCATTTTTCGGACATGCTTCATTAAGATCCCGAAAGTCGATGCAGACTCGGACTTTGCCAGTTTTCTTCAGGACTGGAACAACGTTGGCTACCCAATCGGGATGTTGTTCTTCTCGAATAAAGCCACAAGCAATAAGCTTCTTGATTTCATCATCAATTACGTCCATCATTTCAGGCTTGAATCGCCGTTGCTGCTGTTTGACAGGTTTAGCATTAGGCAAAATATTCAGTTTGTGCGTAGCAATTTTGGGATCTAAACCTGGCATGTCTTCGTAACTCCAAGCAAAGACATCAATATATTCATTAATAAGAAGAATCAACTCTTGTTTATCTGCTTCTGGAAGATTCTTGCTAATAAAGATTGGACGAGGTGACTCGCTTTCTCCTACATCAACTTGAATTAGTCGATCTTCAGTAGGAGGTTCTCTTTGTTCAAATCGGAGTACCCACTGATTGTCCATCTGTTGAGCCCAAGGATCTGTTTCAGGATTTTCTTTAATATCCTAATCATAGCCTTCTGGAAGTTCAGCGGAGACCATATTAGAAGATACAATCACACGATGGACTTCACCAATGCTAGTGTCAGAATCCCATGATCTGGAATCGAAAGAATTAGAACGTTCTTCACTGTCAGAGTCGAAGACTATTGGGGATAAAACTGGAGGAGAAGCATATCCGAGACCTTTCTTAGTCCTGCTGTAGTACATCTCTGACTTTCCTTTCGGAACAGTCGTACGAATAGGAGTTCGTCTACCTTTACCGTAATTGAGACCACCTTTGAAGTCGTAACCCATCTTTCGGACGATGTCTTTTGATTGTTGACTGTAACGACGGAGTTGAAGATGTCCCGTGTCGTTAACTTTACTATCATCCGTATAACTGAAATTTTGTTTTGGTCCTTTACTAAAAAGTATTGGACGTTCACCTTTTTTACGAGCAGGGATAATACGGTAAGAGTCATCTGGATCTTCAAATGAGTCTTCTGTTTGAAGAGATTGTACAACTTCCATTGTAAATGATTTGAAGCTATCTAACACATCCAAATAGCATTTAGTATGATAAATAACATCAGTATACTGGAAAGTAGATACATTTTTATTGATCTGTACATTCGTATTTACAGCAGGACCTTTAGCCTTAGCAGGCTTGGTCAGATTGATTACAAGAGGGAGAGAAGAAGAACGTGGAGGTGGCTTGTTACGACGAAGATCGATAACAAGTGGCTCAGAGGAGGTGAGCTCCCTTTTTTCCTTGTTGTGAGCTATATCAACAACAAATGGCTCAAAAGAAGTGAGTTGCTTTTTGTCTTTGTTACGACGTAAGTCGATAACAAGTGGCTCAGAAGAGGTGAGCTCCCTTTTATCTTGATCGCCATCAACCGATTTTTTCTGAACTGGCAAGTGAATAGCCAGTGGTTTAGAAGACTGAGGATGAGAAACGCACCCTTTGACAGGTATGATGAGAGTGTCATTAGGTACTGTTTCTTGTTCTTCTTCGGTGTCTAAGGCTAACACAACCTTCATGAATTCATCCTTGTACATACGAGCGTCGTTACAATATACTTCGACACCCTTGAAAGGATAAAGATCAGCGACCTCCTTTTGCACCTCTCCTTTGTTATCAACATATTTAAAACATTGATGAAGAGTTGATGGAATAATATTGTGCTCGTGTAGGAATGGTCTCCCCAATAGAGCATTATAAGAACAACCAATATTGTCAATGATGTAGAAAGTAACCTTTGTGCGAAGATTGCCTATTTGGAGTTTTAAGCGAATCTTGCCCAAAGGTTCACTTCTCCCCTGATTGAATCCAAGGATGGTAGTGATTGTACTGGAGAGGCTATGTACAGGGATTTTCAAAGCATCGAGCATTGTCTTTGTCATAATGCTGAGAGCAGATCCTGGATCTATCAGGATACGATCAACTTTCATCGAATCGACATATCCTGTATAGTAGAGAGGACGATCATGTCTATTGTCTTCTAGCAACATATCATCTTGTGTGAAAGTAATATTCGGAATCAATTCCAGAATACTATGACAATAGAGACAAGAGACAGGTTCTGCTTCCGGCTTTTTGAGAAGGGCTAGACAAGTCTCAGCTTGCATGAGAGCTTCACTTAGAGTTTCTCGCGTCTCTCTGGAAAGACGCAAGAGCTCAAAGATAGATAGCCTTGCTGGTGTATTGGCTAGTTGAGCCAATATATCGAAGTTATAAGGCTTTTCAAGCCCAGTAGGAGATGATTTCTTTAACGGTTTATCAAAGCGGACTTGTTGCTTGCCTTTATCAGCAGCCACTGGCTTGGAAGGAATGAGTACTACAACCGGTGAGGATGTAGAAGGAATTTCTTCAAAAGAAACAGGTTGTGCTGGAGTAGGTTCAGAAGAAGAGGCAAGATTCTCTTGAGTTTCAGGATAGTCTTTCAAGTAGGCCTTTCCTGATCTAGTACCCAATAAAATTTCTTCGTCAACTATGGGATCAAAAGACACCATGTTGTAAATCTTTGTCTTGCCTTTGGAGCGATCTTTCTTCTTGGAGGAACAAGGAACCTCGAACTCTGAAGCAAGATCGGGATGGATCCACATAACCTCACCATTGTCAAGAGACAATGGGACGAGACCTTCATTTGGTGGAGGCGGTAGATTTTCGATCTTGAGAGTAGCCTTTGGAATAGGAATAACACCATGCTGTATCATCTGCGGAGGGAAGTTACCGAACTGGACCGAGACCATGTTGGCAGTAACAGTCTTTTCATCTTGCTGTAGAGTGACGACACCAGCATTGACAAGCTCTTGAATTTTGCCCTTGAGCACGTAACATGCTCGAGTAGGATGTCCAATGAATCGGTGGTAGACACAATATTTAGGATGATCGGTCTTACCGACTTCATCAGGTTTCTTTGGGTCTGGGAGCTGGATCTTGTTGCTCTTGAGTAAGCAATCAAAGATACTTGCAGTGTCATTCTCGTCGAAGGAATATTCTACCTTAGGACGAGGTTCCCTCGGTTGAGGTGCAGAAGGAGTGGAAGTGGACGTCGGCGGAGCTACGTTGACAGCCAAGGACTCTTTGCTCTTCAGATTAATGTTCAGAGTCTCCTTGTTCTTGCGGTTGTTCTGACGATTACTGCCGCCTGATGTTTGATGTTCATCCCGATCTGGGTTAAACATTTGTACCCCCAGCTGTTTGAATTTTTCAGCACTCACTTCAGCTGCTTTGGCATTGACAATAAAAGATGGCCAGTCTTGGAACTGATTTGAGCCTGTCCACATGCTGATGATAGGAAAAAGATTTGCCTTGCAAGTGTCTATGGTAACAGCAGCAGGAGTTCCTGGAGGCATCTTCAAGGCTTCTCGGCGGAACCGTTCGATGAAACTCTCAGCAGTTTCATTTTGTTTCTGTTTGATTTTATTGAGGGCAGACATAGTCATGTCATTGAATCCCTCATAGAATCGTTCTAGAAAGAGTTGCTTGAGTCCCGAGAAAGAAGTGATACAACCATCGGGCAAACTTCTATACCAGTCATATGCTACGCCGGCTAAACAACCGACGAACACTCTGGTAAGAAGAGCGTCATTTGGTTGGAGTTGAACAGTCATTACCTCGAAGTGATTAATGAACTGGCTTGGTGAGGTGCTACCGTCGAAGAGAGAGATTGTTGGGATTTTATATTTAGGAGGAAATGGGACTTCCTTCCATTCAACTGGGTATGGCTGCTTGTTTCCCAACCTTTGCAAGTTGTCCTTCTCTTTGAAGGCTTCGAACTGAGTTTGTAAGAGTTTGACAGCTTCATTGGCATCTTCCGACGACGAAGCAGGGACATGTTGAGTCAGAGTAGTAGGAGGAGGAACAGCATTATAAGCACTACCCCCAGCTGACTGACTGGGTATAGTTTGAACTTGTACTTGTACAGCAGACATTTGAGGAGACACTACCCCCAGCCCAGCATTGACAGGTATCGAAGATGCTATGATCTCCGGACTCACAACAGGTACAGTCGGTGGTGTGGCATGTTGGGCCACAATGATAGAATGCATACTAGCGACCATTTCAGCCATGGTCTTTAGCTTGTCTTCAAGTGCAGCGATTTGCTGTTCTTGATTTGCTGAGGTTGAAGCATCTTGGTCTTCATTAACAACATACGCAGTGACTTCTCTTGGTACAGTAGAAGACACTGTCTGTTCAGAGCTTTCGCTATATGCATCATAGTCGGAGAAAGAATCATCTCCTGACTGAGAAGTAGGAAGGTAACTCGAAGGGTTTTGAGAAAGATTCCCTTGACTGATCATATCTCGGCTTCGGAAACGGGTATGTTGAAATACTCCTTCAGAAGATTCTTGGAGTAGATCTAAATACCGCTGGCTTGGCTTGCGAGGTTTGCCGTGCTTGGAGCACTTTCTACCCCCAGTATCTCGGGAAGTCATGTTGACAGAAGCGTACAACACTTCTTCATCCTCTGACATAGGTTCAGATTTTGCAAAAGTCAAACGATCGAAGACAGATCATTTTGTTATTTGACAACAATATTGGATGATGACTTTGTGGTTGCAATGATGATCAGATGTTTGAACTGGAGGTGTTGAGACATTGTCCCATTTTTGTCTGAGATATTCTCGGAGATCGGGAACAACAGCAGGACGAGGAAAACTCTGAGGGATCTGTTCTTTGATAATATTTGGAATATGATTCCGATTCTTCAAATGTTTAGTCCCTTGAGTGTACAGGGAAGTGCTCACTTCATTAGCATAAGTGTCAGGATCTTTGGCCCTGGAAGTTTGTCTTTGATGTTTGATCTTCGGCATTGGTTGTTTGCGTTTCGCCGAAGTAGGCCTGTTGAGATAAGTCCTTAGATCTGCAAACTCACCCCCAGGGGCTTCTGTCTGAGACACCAACAATTTTTCCTGTCTTGAGCGGGATATTTTGAGAGTTGGGAGGTCTTGGAATTCTACTACCGGGGTAGACAGAATACCTCTTTGGTCAGTACAATTTCTCTTGTCATGAAGGAAAGAAGAATCCTTATTTGAAAGAGTTCTAGTACTGATTGGTGCAGAGGCACGTTCAGATTGATCTTCTATAGTAAAAATTGAAGAAGATTGAGAAAAGACCAAAGGGCCTTTTCCTTTGTTTTGTGAAGAAGGGTTAGCTAAAGAGCGTTTCCCTCTGTTGTCTTCCAAGTCATGGGACAAGGAAGTTTGAGAAAAGACCAACGGGCCTTTTTTTTTGTTTTGAAGAGAAAGAGGAATAGCCAAAGGACTACCCCCAGTAGATTGTACAGGAACAACAGTGTGTTTGGGAAGAGGAACAGAGCCTTTCCCCTTTTTATGAGAAGAAGAAAGTTTAGCCAAAAGGCTGTCACTCTTGGATTGCGCAGGAGCAGTTTGCGTATGAATGGATGGCGCACTGGTTTTGGCCACAGAGACTGTGGTTTGCGCATCAGGAGTTCTTGCTACAGAGTGCTTAGGGTGGACTCTGGATGTTGGAGCATTGGACTGCGCAGAAAGATTGGCATCCAATTGCGCCAGGGGCATAGGAATCTTGCACTTAGCCAAGGCAGCATATGAAGTACTCTGTATACTGGCAACAGCAGATTGCGCAGCAGTAACAGAGACAGATTGTGCAGCAGGTTTGATGACAGAAGCTTTGGACTGCGCAGCAGTCTTGCTGGCAGATTACGCAGGAGTCTTGTTGGCAGACACAATAGACTGCACAGCAGTCTTTGGGACCCATACTAGGCATACTTTGCTTGTGGCAGAAGTGGTTGCAGTACGAGAAATGGTCTTGGAATTGATCATAGCCTCGTAGGCTGTCTGGTTGATTTTCACAACCAGTGTCTTCTGCGTCTTTCCGATAGACGCTACGTCACATTGAGTTGTCACTTCCTCGTCGGAGGAGAAAGTCGTCCCCAGCAGAGTCGCCATTTTGTTTGCAAAAATAAAAGTGTAAAACTTTATTGATACAAACTTTGTAAAAGATTACAATTTAAATTCTGGGAATGGTACAACTGTAGGAATCCAATATAGATGACGATTGCTTTATCCCTTGGACGATGTGAACTTTGAAGACGGAGCCTCTGAAGTTGAAGACAACTATGGAATTGAAGGTAAAAACCTCAAAAGTTGAAGGCAAAAGCCTTGGAAGAATGCAGCAGCACTTGGACAAGAACTCCTGGACTCTCTGATCTCTCTATGATCTCTGATTTCTGATCTCTGATTCTTGATCCCCTTGAATGGAGACTTGAAACTCTATTTATAGAATTCTGAGAAATAACTAACTTTTAGTTATTCTGGACTGCACATGATGGTTTGCGCAGCAATTGGATTACGCAACAGTGGACTGCGCAGGCAGTTGCTGGATCATGGGCCAACTGTCTTGAACACATGGCATCATTTGATTGAAATGCGCATGATCGTGCATAGACAGTTGCCATGTAATGAGCAATTGATGGCATACATGCCACGTGTACTTTGTCAGTTGTGTTGATAGAGTGCGCAATTTGAATTGCGCTGGCTTTAGATTGCGCAGACTTGGACTGCGCAGGCTTCGGATTGCGCAGGATTAGACTGCGCAGGAAATAGATTGCGCTGCCAGCTGTCAGCCGTCCTCGAGCGTTGTGTGGCGCAATAAACGAGTAGTCTCCTCGTTCTTCGTGCTGTCAGTTGTCAGGAAGATTTGATTTGTATCAGATAATGATGACTTTTGACACGTCAGCCTGCGTAGTTGAGAGTGTGCGCAAACCAGTGTGCGCAATCTGAAAAGTGCGCAATCTGATGTCTGCGCAGTTCATCTGAAAGTTGTATTTCTTGATTTTCTGACTTTGTTGAGGTGTGCAACCTGATTTTTTAGGACCTACAGATATCTGAGTGCACCAACTCCAGAAGATCTGTACTTCAGACTACCAGCTTGAACAATTTTCTAGTGATCTTCGCCTGTACTCAGATCTCACACTTCTCCACCTTCTTACCCCATATTTGGAGATAAACCCTACACTAGACATCTTGTTAATTCTTTTGCAATAAATCTGTCCTAGTCTATTATACCACAAATCAAGAGAATAACCAAAAAAAAGACTATATCTATTATCTCTATTGGACTTACAAGTTGAAGTTTGAACATCCCTTTGGTATAAAAACCTTTCCGAAATATGTTCCTTTATAGGACATAATTACCTTACTAGCGTTAATGTCCATCCTCAAGCCTGCGTTGTAGAGCAGACTTCCTGAGTCTAGGTTTTTGGCTATGGTCGGTACATACTGCACCTCTTAAAGCGTTAGTGACTTCTTCGAAGTCAGTTTTAGTACCACCGTTCTGATTCCCAGAACTTCATCTTGTGTCTGGTTTGCCCCCATAACTTTCTCAGAAACAGGTTTATATGTGGTAAACCACTTATTTTTTTTAGCAAATATGGCAGGATGCTCCAGTGTCTATCCACCAGTCCATGTCAACACTAGTTGAGTCAACCTGCACAATCATATCAACAAAGTTAGTCTCACCTTGCACTTTTTGTTTAGGTTTTTTTCTTGCAATCCTTTATCCAGTGGCCTTTCTTGCCACAGTTGAAATAAGTCCTATTTTCATTAGACTTGAGCTTGAACTGAGCCGACTTCACCTTCAGATGGTGAACGTCCTTTTTCTTATAGTAGGGAGCCTTCTGCTTTCCTTTAGATTTTTCTCCTTGCACTAAGTTGGCCTTGGCCATCTGTTTGGACAAGGTGTCCACTTTGAGTTAAGCTCTGAACTTGTCTTCAACTTGTATTTAGTGCTTGAAGCGCTCAAGATCCACCTCCATCTTCTTGCGATGCATGTCCACGATAAAGTTGCAGGTGGGAGCTTGGCGACAATACCCCCTACGACGAAAGCATCGACCAAGGACATGCCATCATCTTCAAGTTTCTGACGTAACTTGAGAATTTTTTTAACTTAGCGTAACATCGTCTTGTCGTCCTCAAATTGCATCTTCCAGACCTTTTCGGTCACATGGATCTTGTTCTTGTTCTCATCTGCCTTGTAGAGATTCCCCTACAAAATCCCATACGTCCTTGCCTTTGACCGTCTTGCTGTATGACTTGCCAAAGATTCCTCCATCGAGTTCAAAACCAGCAACTTACAGAGGTTGTTCTCTCTCCTCCACTTGGACTGCAAGCAGTGGCCTTGGTGACCCTTCGAGCATTTTCACATTCTAGAATTAAAGGCTTAGGATATGTCAAAACGTAGCTGATACGTACTCACGAGTTGAATATTACACTGACCTTTCTCTTCCAGACGTTGTAATAATCCCCGTCAAACTTTTCAAGTTTGTTAAAGCTTGTGTCGAGAAGGTTTTCACGACAGTTCTCCATCAGATTCGAATCTTGCTTTAAGATTGTTATTCCCGAAACAGATCTAAATGGAAGAATGATCAGAAATTAGAGACTTGCAAATAATTTTGCTCTCTATTCTGATATAGTAACCGTCAGTAGCATAGACCTCTGGCAAATAAATTTGCTCTCTGTTCTGACTTTGTAGGATTACGGAGACCACTGGCAAACAAGTTTGATCTCCTAATTTCCTTAAGCCACTTGTAGAAGAAGAAGAAGAAGAAGAAAAAGAAGAAGAAGGAGGAGGAGGAGGAGGAGGAGAAGGAAGAGAGAAAGGCAACTTTATTGGGGTGATGAAATCACCGTTGCTTAAAGCAAGATTCGCCTTACCGTGAAGTGCCTCCAGGAACGAGCAAGTTCCGAAAAACTACTGGAACGCTCACCGTCACCTCCTGTACGAACTCGTCGGACTCCTTTGGACTCTAAAGGCAGCGACCACACAACTCTCTTCATCTCTCAATCTCAAAGTAAGTTTTCAAAGGAGGCACGAAGTGAGTATTTATAGAGTTGGGTGGAAGCCCTAACCCTAATCATGGCCGTCAACTAATTGCTAAAAGATAGTAGCGAATAATGGAAAGATATAATTGAATTAAATTCAAATCCCACAAAATTGGATCTGAATAATTGACTCAATCTTTTCATAACCGTTCAAATATTTCAGTTAGCCCAATTAACCGCCAACAATACCTATGCGCCCAACAACCATCAGCCCATGTGCCTGCGCGCAAAACCCCCAAAAGTGCAGCCCGCATGCACGCAGCAGCGCAAACGCGCAGCCCCGCACTGGCGCATGCGCGCATATGCGTAAACGCGCATAGCCGCGCACAGCCAGCGCAAGCCCCTGTGCATGCTCCCGCGCATGCGCCGAGCCCATGCGCCTAGCGCATAAGGCGAGCGCTGCTAAGTGCAAAGTACGACAACAAAGCGCTATTTTGTGCCCTTGAGCCCGAGTCCGAGTCACTAAGCCCCTTCGGGACTTAGCTCATAGGGAATAATCCTATGAGCATGACAAAAAGTATAAATATTTCATTGAAGTGTTAATCCTTTTTCCACTAGAAAACACCTCCATATGACATCCATGTGCCGTATCACACCTCATGTGCTCATCTCAACACAAGCAAAACCATATAATGAGATACTTTTTGGTGTGAACAATATTGGACTATCTTTCTAGTTCAAAGGCAAAAAAAACACCAACACAAATAACGTTGCAAGCGTCCAATGACGAAAGCTCGCCGAGCTACCATATGTATCACTTCAGGTCCCAAACCATCATAGTGACGTCGATGTAATTATGCTCTTTATCGACACCCTCCAGGGAGCTGCCTTTAATTGGTTCAGGAGCCTTCTTGCAGGCTCTATGAATTTTTGGTGCGACCTTGAGATGCCGTTTCTCTCGCGATCCTATGAATGCCGTGAGAAGTTTCTATGGCCAGTCTCCTCTTTACCAATGCACTTCTCTTCATGGCTATCCCCCTTCTCGCGACTTGAACTAGTATAAGTTATGTGCAGATCACAGCAAATACTTCGGTGCATAAATTTTGATTGATTTGCTTGCAGCCACAAGGGCTCTTCCCTAGTCCAGGTAAATTAATCTGCTCTTTCCGCAAGCAACAAATCAGATAAACCCAAGTTATGAGCCAAGGGTTGAAGTTACAAATGAGCCTTAATATGACTTGCGAGTAGGATTAAAAATCGAACGAACCACCTCGAACAAAATGTGTTCGAACTCGGTTCGACTAAACTATCGAACAAGGTTCATTCGAGCTGAGCTTAGTCGAGCTCAAAAATTGTGTTTGAACTCGATTCGATTAGAGGGTCGAAATTATCTAGGTCAACTCGATTTAGCCTACGAGCTCGTACGAACACGAACCGAGCCCGTCAAGACCGAATAAAAGTCCCATTAAACTTGTATAAATCATCACATCACACGGTTACTTTCAAGTCTTACACACTTTTTTGTTGAATTACTTATCTCTTTACATCATAAATTTAAAATTTTATAAAGAACCAAAAATGAGTAAAATTTCTAAGACAATTTATACTAACAAAAAACGTAACATATACTGCAGAAAGTCCTAATACGAGAAACCGAGTCGAGTTCGAGCTCGTTGGAAAATTTGGCAAGAATTTGATTTCCAACTTTCCAACTTTGACAAGAATTTGATTTCTCACTTCAAACTCATAACTTAATTCTTCGACCACCTGAACTTCATGAATTTAGGTACGCAAGTTTTTGGGGTTTTCTTAGGCTAGGAAAGATCCAATAAGACTGAAATCACAACAGTAGTCCAATTTGAAATGAACACGCCACCTTCGTAGTCCTCCCATAGCCTCAAACTTGTTTAGATCCTTGTTAATAGTCCAGTCTTGAATATTATTTTCAAGATTTGTACATTCATGACAATTATAACAATCAGAATTAATATATTCGTTTAACTTTAGCCATTGATAAGCTAAGCTGCAGGTAACTTGTCATCCATCACGACTGTGATCATGAGACAAAAATACAATATTAATGAGTCCACCTGGGCTTTCACATCTCAGATTCGTACTTCAATTTTGTAATATATAATTAAGAAGTTGGCCAACCAAACTAATCTTTAGTATTTTTCACTATAACTAACACATTTGATTGTTCAACAGATGACACTCCCAAGTCTCCTTCCAACCTGTTGCTTCGTCCAGCACACCAAGTTTGGCCACCAACGCTAACAAAACTCTTTCGTCACCATCTCCACAAACCTCTATAAAGTATAAACCCCCGCCAATGCAAATCCATCTCACAAACACAACAGCCAGAGCTAGCTAGCATATCCATCCATCTTCTCAAAAATGGCTACGAGGGTTATGGGGATCAGCCTGGCCTTGGCCCTCGTGTCCGTGCTCCTCTTCGCCCACCGCGCCTCGGCCCAACCGTCAGGCTGCACGAGCGCGATTGTGAGCCTGGCGCCCTGCCTCAACTACATCACGGGGAACTCGTCCACCCCGACGGCCTCGTGCTGCACGTCGCTCGCGGCCGTGGTCAAGACCCAGTCGCAGTGCCTCTGCACGCTGCTCAACAGCAGCGCGGCGCAGTTCGGGCTCAACATCAACCAGACCCTGGCCTTGACCCTTCCTGGGGCATGCAAGGTTCAGACGCCCCCTCTTAGCCAGTGCAATGGTAAGAATACAGGACCTTGCTATTTTGCCCGTTGGCTGTGATCGTAGACTGTGGCCTGCCACGTGTCACCGTTTTCTTGACAGAGAGAGAGAGAGAGTGCGCGTACACACACACACACACATATATATATATATATATATATATATATATATATATATATATTTTTTTTTTTTGATTGCCAAGAAATATTAGAGCCAACTAATATTCAATTGTCGTGGTTTTCATTGTGGCAGCGGCCGCGCCAGCAGCGTCTCCTGCAGAAGCACCAAGTGCTCCGACCGCACCAACCGTGCCAGGGACAAGTGCTCCGACCACGCCAACCGTGCCAGCGACTCCCTCAACTCCGGGCAGCTCTACTCCTACTCCATCAGTCCCAGCAGGTGAGTCTAGTATGATTGAATTTAAACTAACGGAAATGATATTTAGACTGCTAAAGGGATTGGCATCAGTGTGGTAAGAACCGGAACAGACTGGCGGTTGGACTAGGTCCAACCGGTTTATGCTAAAATATCGGTCCGGTCCGATTAAAATTGGGTCTTTTAAAGAACCGTCGTTTCCAAAATCGGAGTTTAACCGATGAACCGGCCGAACCGGTTCACAATTGAACCAGCCAATTTTTTTTTTAATTCAAAAAAAATTATCATGTGAAATTTTGACAATAGTTGTAAAATTAAACAAAATCATGAGAACCAAATCAAACCAAACCAAACTAAACCAATAAGTAAATATGGTTATCTTACCTATTTGAAGCAAACCAAATCAAGTCTATTTGAACCCCGGTTGAATCCTGGTCCGACCTACACCAAAAAAATTTGGTTCGAATTTCGGTTCGATCATCGGTCAAATTTTTAAGGAATTTTTTGACTTTCATCCCACTTGTTAATATGAATTTGTACTTACATCCCACTTTTTGTCACGAAAAGTATTTATTTTGTCACGAAAAGTATTCGTTTTGTCACGAAAAATATTTTTCGTGACAAAAAGTGGGATGTAAGTCAAATAAAATTAAAAAAGTGGGATGTAAGTACAAATTTATTAATAAGTGGGATGAAAGTCAAAAAATCCCAATTTTTAAAACATTGATTAGCAGGAACGTCCATTGTCCGTGTCCATGTGGCAGGCTCCTATTGGCTCCACCCACCCCGTAGCTCTAGGCCCACCCCCCATACTAGCTCCAACGGGAGCCTGGGCAATTGATAGTCACGTTCATTGGCGAACCATGTAGCAGCGTCCTTAAACTAATGACTAAGAGCATCTCCAACCCTATTGTCTTGTTAAGTGTTGTGAGTCTTAGGTGGCTCCTATGTGGCATGAGTCACAAGACAATGTCTTGTTTATGTGGCAAAATTATATCTCAAAAGACAATGAGATAGAAAAACTCTCTCCAATGCAAAAGTATTGAGGAGACAACAAAAAGTATTTTTTCCAACTTCCAAGGCAACTCCTTCACTTCTTCAACTTTTTTATAAATATTTTTATTCACAAATGATGATGTGGACATAAAGACATTGTGAAGTGCATTGTCTAGATCTAGACAACCAACTTCACATTGTCTTTGCCATGTCATTGCCATGTCAACTCCACACTTTACTTCACATTTGCATTGGAGAAGTACTTTTGGAAAAAATGGTTGTCATTCCTATGTGGCAACCATTTTTTTCAAACTCACAATAGGGTTGGAGATGCTCTAAGAGCATCTCCAACCCTATTGTCTTGTTTTGTGTTGTGAATCCTATGTGGCATGAGGGACAAGACAATGTCTTGTATAGGTGGCAAGGTTATATTCACAAATGACAATGGGTTTAAAAAGTCATCTCCAATGCAAAAATATTGAAAAGACAATACAAATAATTTTTTACAACTTCCAAGACAACTTTTACTCTTCTACTTCTTTTTTATAAATATTTTTATTCACAAATGATGATGTGGACATAAAGACATTGTGAAGTGCATTGTCTAGATCTAGACAACCAACTTCACATTGTCTTTGCCATGTCAACTCCACATTTTATTTCACATTTGCATTGGAGAAGTACTTTTGGAAAAAATGGTTGTCATTCCTATGTGGCAACCATTTTTTTCAAACTCACAATAGGGTTGGAGATGCTCTAAGACTAGACGATTACTTGCACACTTCATGTTTAAAAGTGATAATTCTCTTATTGATGCAGGGAGAGGATCGAACACCGTCCCGTCTCCGACCGGCCAACCTTCAGATGCAAGCTCTTTGATCAAGTCGACCCGCTCGGTGATATTCACTGCTCTATTTGCCGTCGCGTGCGTGTCATCGCTCGTGGTCTGATCGATTTGTCCATTACTATGTAATTAAGGGAGGGGGAGAAGAATTATGTGTTGTTCTTTTGCATTCCATTTTCTCTTTCTTATGTCTGCATGCATTTTGAAAAACCTCCCATGAGGTTTTGTTGGATCATTCTTTACTTGTTCATTTGATTATGATTTGAATAAAACTATGTTGTTGCTTGAGTATTCATGTGATTGTCGTTAGTTATTACCTTTAATTCATTAGCACCTCTATCTTTACTCGGCTTAATACCGAAAAAGGATCATGTTATTATTATTATTTTTTTTTTTACACATTTGCAAGGTTTAATTCGTATTATAGTCTTTCCACTAGCCTTCGCCGAGAAATGGGCTTTTGGATATTATGTATGTCTAAGAAAAAGTAGTTCACTGGAGCGGGCCTTTATAGGGTGTTTTTTTTTTTAAAGATCAAACTAACCATATTCATTCATAAACTGGAGAAGTACAGTTGGGCATATATCTTTATAGCTTGCAGGCATGGGCGAATCCAGCCATGAGCTCGGGTGGGCTGGAGCCCACCCCCCAAAAAAAACTTTTTTACTCTTTCTTTTTCTTTTGTTTTTAAATTTTTGAATTTAGTTTCTGAATCCGTCCATGCTTGTAGGACATGGTCCTAAACACAAAATGGCTCATGGAAGTTCATCACTCATCCATATAGAATCAATTACATTATGGAGTAATTAAAACTTGTGAAGCTAAAGAGTGAGCAACCTTGTTGGCCTTTCTCAAATCATGTAAGAATGTAACGTTTGTTCGCATTTACAGTCACCTTCAATGATAACCCGATTAATGCACTTCCTACTACAGAGATCTAGAGCAAGATAAATGCCTAGACCTTCAGCCTCCAGAGGTGATCCACCCAATTGGGATTTGGATAAAGCACCCTTGAAATGTCTTTCAGAGTCCCTGAGAAGACAGCTGCTCCCGCCATTCTCTTATTAAGAAAATGCCCCATCAAAATTTATCTTTTAGTGATCCAGAGGAGGATGTATTCATGCATGTGTTGTTTGATGATCCTGTTGAGTCGCAGAAGTTAGCTGTTGGTTCAAAGTCACAATTGCATACTTGTCCCGGAGCCTTATGTATTTGCTACTATTTTCTCTATGCAAGGTTGCTTTTGTTGGAAGATTGATTCATTTCTGGCTTTCCAATGTCATCCACAGGAGGTATATAGAGGTAGCCGTATCTTGATCATCGTTGTTGAAGATACTCGTGAGAAAACTAGACACTGTGATTTGTGTCTGTATATGCTTATTGCTTGAATATATAAAAAAGAATATGGTTAATAGTTTCGATGTTTACCTGACAAAAGGGGCATATCGGATGGGTACTGTTAGTGCCGGGGCACAATTTTTCGATGGAAAACTGAGAATTCGTAACAATTGTAAAAACAATCGTTATTACGTAACACTTCACAGAAGGTACGTAACAGAAATTCCACTAATGCAATACTTCACAGAAGGTGCACAGATTTCTACCAACGCGAACACTTCACCGAAGGTGCGCTAATAGAATTCTGATAAACGAAGATTGCAACATTTCACAGAAGGTGCGCAGATTTCTACCAACGCAAACACTTGTAAACTTTTTGTCTACTATTTGTGTATTAGTTCCCTACTGTGAGAGAGAAGGAGACCTTATATAGGCCCCTGCAACAACTGCCCGGTTAGCATAATGTTAGGGACGTGGTAATAACCACCCCGAACATGGAGCAACCGCTCAGAACATGCAAAGACACGTTCTGCCGCAAGTTGTGCCACTTGCGTAACCAGCGTGATTTGCACTTTACGCACACAGCCCTATTACGCAACCTGCGCACACTACGCACTCTACGCACACTGCGTACGCTGCGCACTCTACGCACACTGCGAACGCTGTGCACTCTATGCACGCTGCGCACGCTGCGCACACTACGGATACTGTACGTACTAGGCTGCGTAACTGGGCTCGCGTAACTGGCCGCTTAACTGGGCTCGCGTAACTAGGCTCGTGTAACGGGCCGCGTAACTGGGCTCGCGTAACTGGGCTCGCGTAACGTGGCCGCTGATGTGCTAAGTGCAAAGTGCGCCAACAAAACGCCATATTACGCCTCATGAGCCCTTGAGCCCGAGTCCGAGCCCGAGCCCGAGTCCTAGTCCGAGTCCGTGTCCGAGTCCGAGTCCGAGTCCGAGTCGCTAAGCCCCTATGGGGCTTAGCTCCAATGGAAATAAATTTTTCAAGAGCAAAAAGCTAGAAGCTTACCATGGAGCCTTATTCTTACCTCTTAGTAAAATCACCCACATGGTTTCCACCTTTGGGCCACCACCCATGTGCACATCCCAACAATACATAGAAGCCTATATATGTTGAGATACCACATGATGCATTTCCGATGTGGGACTAAAACTTCACTAAGCATGTAGAGAACAAGTTCTCTACATGTCAAGAATATAAATGCCCCAACAATCTTCCACATATCTCAATATATATGGGTTCGAGTGTTTCCCACAGTGACTGTCCATCATGTATTAGGAGAGATGTCGCGATGACTTGAATCTTCCCGCATGGGTTAAACAACAGACTATAATACAAGAATGGACTAAGCCTTGAATTCTGTACCATACCTGAAGTTGTTCCCACTCACATAATGTAGTCACATGTGCTTCTGGCTATGCACATTAAAGGTCCTGTGCCAGCCTGGTTTCAGTGTATACTTTTGGGCGTCTACAAGTTTACCCTCAAGAGACGGTCTGGTATCTCTGTCCATACACTATAGGTGAGTTCATTATAAAGAGACTGTTAGCCCAATGATGATATCATGTTTTTGAATATGGCTAATCAATTAAGTTTAACATATCGATGTCACTATTATTCATGTAATCAATATCTTGTTGGTACTTAAACTTAGCATTGTCCTAATGTTAGCATTGTCATAAATGTTATATATCATATTGCTATGCTTGTATCATATTGGTTTGTTTGTCTAACATGTATTTGTAGACATGCTGTAAGCATGATCAAACATGATCAAAACAGGACATATGCAATGAAGTATTATTGATGGGCAAAAGACGGTGTCATACAAGAAGATTTCTCTGAACCATCTAACGACCTATCCGGGGCCTCGCATCGGGGGTTTCGCTGCCCGGTCAGCGGACAGGGGTCGAGGGGCAGCGCCCCCCGTCAGGGGTTCGGGGGCGAAGCCCCCGAAAGGTATTCAGATTTTCAGATCTGTTTATCTTTGGACGACCGCCGTCAAGTGAAAAAGGCGTCTTCAAGTCTGCTCAAATATCTGAAGAAAGACATCATCAAAGGGCTCTTAGATTTCCTATTTCATCAATGTATTTTCCATATTTATTGAGTCTAGGAATACGATGTACACTGCATCGTACTGGCAAATAGGCTACCCAAGAAATGTTTTCAAAATACCCTTTCATTTTGAAAACAAGCCCACTTACAAAAGCCCAAACTACTTCCTAACTGTTTGACTTTTCAAAAAGCCCAAAACTGATTTGCAAAAACCCTGACAGAACTCCAACAGAACTCCAGAAGAATTCGGCCAGAGTTCGGCCCGAATTCGGCCAGAGTTCGGCCAGAGTTCGGTTAGTGAACGTTGCTTTTTGAACTTGGTCTTCCTACAGTTACGGATCCCAACGAGATTTTCTCATCGAGTTTTGTCCGAATTCTGCCCAAATTCTGTCAGAATTCTACCTTTGGAAAAACTATAAATAGAGAAGGATTTCGATCATTTCAACTCACTCATTCACTTTCATATCTCTTTTCTATAAGCCTACTACTTCTTCCAAAGTATTCTGAGCTATTCATTTTCAAATCCCAAGCCAGTTACAATCCTCTAGTCGATTTGCCAGTACGGTACGGTCTAGAAGTTTCAAGAGTGGTTGTAATCGGAGGCTTGATTGAAGTTACACACTTCACAATTGAAGTTAGTCGAGTACTTCGGATCAAAGCTCGCGTTGTAGAAGTTGCAAGAACTTCGGATGAAAACTTGTGGTGATTTTCCATAGTGGATTCAACTGAAAGCTAGAGTTCTTCCGACTGGACTAGTCCTCAACAGAGAAAAACCAGTATACATCCTTGTGTTTGCGTTTGCTCTCTACTCTCTACTTTTTATTTACATATTTGTGATATATTATCTGTGATCTTGTTACTAATATTTTTAAATAATTAATTTCCGCTGCCTACTCTATTCATCCCCCCTCTAGGGTATTACGCTTTACAACTCGTTCCTACAATCGGTCCTACAGAGACATGGCATGGAACGCTTTACGCTCCCCTTGCGGTGCTACGCCGCTATGATATGGCCCGAAGCCAAGGCATTACCCCTCCCTGGGAATCACCCCATATCTGGGAACCTTTGTAGTGTCATACTACTGTAGCATGTGGCAACTGCCTCTTTGTAGTGCCAAACTACCCAGCATAAAGCCTTAGGCTCCCTTGTGGTGTTACGCCGCAACGACATGGCTTGCAAGGCCGAGGCTTTATCCCTAACCGGGTACCTCATCGTGGTGTCGCGCCACTGTAACATAAGAAACTCCTCCTCTTTGTAGTGCTGACTACACCCCTCTTTATTTTTAACATACAGCATTAGGCTAACTGCCTATTTGCGGTGCTACGTCGCTGTGACTTGGCCTGCGAAGCCGAGGCTTTATCCTATTCCTGGGCAGCACCCCACATATAGGAACCTCATCGTGGAGTCACTCCATTGTAGCATGGAGTTTCACTCCTTGTAGTGCTGCTCTACCGTGCTTCCTGTAAAGTACACCAGGCATTCACTCTGCCCGAGAACTCATTAAGACAATTAAGCCAACCTTCCCACAGGAACCATTTTTCGCAGAAAACAACAGTAGACAACAGTGGTTATAGGTCCGTAACCTCTCCATGCCCAATAGAACATGTACCCACCATTCTTGATATTCTTTCTGTTAATGGTCCTCCATTGAACCAAAAGCTAGATGTCTAGTAGATAAATCTTTGAACTAATAGCATAAAACTTTATGGTAGGAATACAATAACTAATATCAGAATGCCTTCAAGCCTATTTTACATGCTGAGTCATCGACCAGCTGGCGCCTGAGGCCCTTGGTGAACGGATCCGCCAGGTTTTTCTGACTCCGAACATCAATCACTGCAATTACACCTCTCTTAATAAGATCGTGTACTACCCTGTGCTTTAACCGTACAGTCCTCTTCTTTTCGTTGAAGAGGTCATTTGATGCCACCGCCGCAGTCGCCTGGTTGTCGCAGTATATCGGTATTGTCGGTATTTGTGCCCCAACCACTGAAAGATCATACATGAGCTCCCGAAGCCATTCTGCTTCCTCGGTTGCGGTATCAAGTGGAAAGAACTCAGATTCCATGGATGACCGCGAGAGCATTGTCTGCTTCTTCGACTTCCATGATATAGCAGCTCCATCCATTGTGAAAATATATCTACCTATGGATCTCTCGCACTCCAAATCTGAGCACCAGCTGGCATCACTGAAGCCTTCCACTACCTGCGGATCTTCGCTGTAGTACAGTGCATATGTCTGAGTCTTCTTGAGATATCTCATAATTCGTTTCACAGCCTTTCAGTGTTCATGATCAGGGTTGCTCGTGAAACGACTCAGCATTCCCACGACGAAAGCTATGTCAGGCCTTGTGGCAGTAGTAGCATACATCAAACTCCCGATTACGCTTGTATACTCCAGTTGCCTGACGCTTTTCCCTGAATTAGGCTTCAGCTTCAGATCACACCTGTACGGTGTATCGATCCCTGAAAGATCTCGAGACCCATAACGAGTGATCATCTTTTCAATATAATGAGACTGTGACAGCGCTAGTCCAGTATCTGTCCGGATAATTTTGATCCCTAAGATCACATCAGCTTCCTCCAAGTCCTTCATACTGAACTTGCTCGAGATGAACCTCTTTGTCTCCGTAACACAGCTCATATCCGTACCTAGGATAAGCATGTCGTCTACATACAGACAAACGATCACATCTCTTCCATCAGCGAACTTCATGTAAACACACTTATCCGTCTCACTGACCATGTAGCCATTTGACCTTATAACCTTGTCAAATTTCTCATGCCACATCTTGGGAGCCTGTTTAAGACCGTACAAAGATTTTACCAACTTGCAGACTTTGTCTTCAAGACCCTTGACAACAAATCCCTCTGGCTGTTGCATGTATATCTCTTCAGTCAGCTCGCCATTTAGGAAAGCCGTTTTCATATCCATCTGATGTATCACCATCTTATGTATTGCTCTAAGAGCAATCAACACTCTGATGGTGGTCATCCGGGCTACTGGAGCATACGTGTCAAAGTAGCCAATTCCCTGCTTCTGAGAAAATTCCTTGGCTACCAACCTAGCCTTGAACTTGTCAATATTTCCGTCTGCTTTCATCTTCTTCTTGAAGATCCATTTGCATCTAATGGGTTTCGCTCCTTCAGGAAGATCAACCAACACCCAAGTGTTATTGGAGGTGATAGATTTAATTTCATTGTCAATCGCCTCCTACCAGAAAACCGTGTCTCTGGTCTTCATCGCCTCATCATAAGTAAGCGGATCTGCTTCCACATGATAGGTGACAAAGTCACTTCCGAAGTTCTTCGGCCTCCTCACTCGTTTCGTTGATGGCTCAGCGAGATCTGGTTCAACCGTTGTTTCAACAACAACATCTTCTTGGACCATATCTTCATTAAAGTCCTGCGCACCCTCATTATTCTCCGGAACATCCGCAAGAACAATATTCTTGTGTCTTGTAAATTTGTCTTCAAAATATTCTGCGTCGCGAGATTCAATGATATGATTTGACTCAATATCAAGAAATCTCCGAGCATCACTCTTCTCGGCATACCCCAAGAAGATCGTCTTAGTAGTCCTTGTCCCACGCTTCTGAATCTTCAGATCTGGAAGCTTGACATATGCCAGACACCCCCACACTCGCATGACATTCAAGTTAGGTCTGACTTTGAACCAGAGTTCATGAGGAGTAATGTCAGAAGTTGCATGAGGTACCCTATTCAGAATAAAAGTGGCCGTCAGTGCAGCTTCTCCCCAGTAGCACTTAGAAAGACCAGCAGTCAACAACATTGAGTTAATCATTTCTGTTAACGTTCTGTTCTTCCTCTCTGCTACTCCATTTGATTGAGGAGAGTACGGAGTCGTAGTCTCATTGACAATTCCATGTTCTTTACAGAACGATGCGAATTTATGAGACCTGTACTCTCCACCTCGATCACTTCTTATTCTTTTGAGTTATTGTCCAGTTTCTCGCTCAGCTACGGCCCTGAACCCCTTGAACTTCTCAAATGTTTCGTCTTTAACCTTCAGCAAGTAGACGAACGCATACTTAGAGAAGTCATCAATGAAGTTTATAAAATACTTCATCCCGGCCTTTGTAGAGAACTATTTGAAGTCACAGATATCTGAGTGTACTAACTCCAGAAGATCTGTACTTCGATTAACCCGAGGAAAGGGTTTCCTTATGATCTTAGTTTGAGCACAAACTTCACATTTCTCTACCTTACCCCCACAATTGGAGATAAGCCCTAGACTAGATATTATGTTAATTCGTTTAGAATGAACATGTCCTAGCCTATTATGCCATAACTCATAAGTATAAGCAGAATGAGTGATTGTATTAACAACATTGAACTGATTTACAAGCAGAATTTTGAACATTCTTTCGTTATAAAAAGCTTTTCTGAAATATGTTCCCCTGATAGACATCACCATCTGGCCAGCATTGATGTCCATCCTGAGGCCTGCTTTGCAGAGTAGGCCTCCTGAGATCAGGTTCTTGGCGATAGCAGGTACATGCTTCACGCCTTGAAGCGTCAGAGACTTGCCAGAAGTCAGCTTCAATACCATTGTCCTGATCCCAAGCACTTCAGCTTGTGCCTGGTTCGCCACCATAACCACATCAGAAGTAGGGGTGTAGGTGGTGAACCACTCCTTGCTGGAGCAAACATGGCAGGTGGCTCCGGTGTCTACCCACCAGTCAGCATCAGTTCCTACCACATCAACCTGCGCAATCATAGCAACAATATCAGTGATCATAGTTACCTTACTAGGCTCTTCTTGCTCTAATTGCTTGGCTTTTGCTTTGCACTCATTCTTAAAGCGGCCCTTCTTGCCACACTTTAAGCAAGCCATTTGAGACTTTGGCTTCTTTTTCTTTATTGAAGTACCCTTGACTTTCAGATTGTCAAGGTCCTTCTTCTTGCTTTGGGAAGCCGTATGCTTTCCCCTTGGTTCCTTTGAATGCACCAGATTGGCGTTAGCCAATTGCTTGGACAGTACGTCCACCTTCAGTTGAGCCCGCATCTGGTCCTCAACATAGATTTCCTGCAGGAGATCTTTAAGAGTGATCTCCAGCTTCTTCCTATGCATGTTTGCATAGAACTTGCTCCACCCAGCGGGAAGCTTTGAGACAATCCCTCCAACAACAAACTTGTCGGGGAGGGGCATCGCCTCGTCTTCCAGCTTCTGTCGTAGTTTCAAGAACTCCTTCACCTGCGGCAGCATAGACTTTTCGTCCTCAAATAACCACTTGTGATATTTTTCAACCACAAAGATTTTACTGCGGTTCTTGTCTTCTTCGTAGAGTTTTTCTAGAGACTCCCATATGTCTCTAGCGATAGTCTTCTTAGAATATGATTCTGCAAGGAAATCTTCCATAGCATTCAGGATAAGCAGCCTGCAAATACTATTTTCCCTTCTCCATTTTGCTTGAAGTTTAGTAGCCGCGGTGATTGCGGCAGCAGATCCAATTTTTGGAACAGTAGGTTCTTCCTCCAGAAGCACGTGATCTACGTCTTTGAGTTAGGGTAAGATAAACCTTCCTCTTCCAGACTTGGTAATGTTCTCCATCAAACTTTTCTAACTTACAAAAGTCAGAATTGAAGAGTGAAACATTAACGTTTTCCATCGTAGCAATAAAGCTTTGAGATTGTTAGTGCCGGGGCACAATTTTTCGATGGAAAACTAAGAATTCGTAACAATTGTAAAAACAATCATTATTACGTAACACTTCACAGAAGGTACATAACAGAAATTCCACTAATGCAACACTTCACAGAAGGTGCATAGATTTCTACCAACGCGAACACTTCACCGAAGGTGCGCTAATAGAATTCTGATAAACGAAGATTGCAACACTTCACAGAAGGTGCACAGATTTCTACCAACGCAAACACTTCACTGAAGGTGCGCTAATAGAATTCTGATAAACGAAGAAGAGGAGACCTTATATAGGAGGAGACCTTATATAGGCCCCTGCAACAACTGTCCGGTTAGCACAATGTTAGGGACGTGGTAATAACCACCCCGAACATGGAGCAACCGCTCAGAACATGTAAAGACACGTTCTGTCGCTAGTTGTGCCACTTGCGTAACCAGCGTGATTTGCACTTTACGCACATAGCCTTATTATGCAACCTGCGTACACTGTGCACGCTGTGCACACTACGCGTACTAGGCTGCGTAACTGGGTCGGCGTAACTGGCCTCGCGTAACTGGGCTCGCGTAACGGGCCGCGTAATTGTGCTCGCGTAACTGGGCTCGCGTAACGTGGCCGCGCAAGTGGCTCACGCAATGAGCGCAATTTAAGCGCACTATACGCCTAGCGACGATGCTGACGTGCTAAGTGTACCAACAAAATGCCACATTACGCCTCATGAGTCCGAGCCCGAGTCCGAGTCCGAGTCCGAGTCCGTGTCCGAGTCGCTAAGCCCCTATGGGACTTAGCTCCCATGGAAATAAATTTTCCAAGAGCAAAAAGCTAGAAGCTTACCATGGAGCCTTATTCTTACCTCTTAGTAAAATCACCCACATGGTTCCCACCTTTAGGTCACCACCCATGTGCACATCCCAACAATACATAGAAGCCTATATATGTTGAGATACCACATGATGCATTTTTGATGTGGGGCTAAAACTTCACTAAGCATGTAGAGATTCTCTACATGTCAAGAATACAAATGCCCCAACAGGTACATGTGTGGAAGACGATTGTTGATGTTCTCATACATGGGAAGGGAATTAGTTAAAGATCTCCACGCAAACAGGAGCCCTCTTGGACAAACATGATGAAAATTCCATAATTGTTTCCATTCTTTGAATCCTGAATCCTCGTTGCTGGAACTTTTTCTCATGGATAAGTCTGTATACAGACTTTGTATTCAAAATACCATTGTTAGTGTGGATCCAAATCAGCTGATCATCTATGCTCATCGAGTTTAAAGGTATTTGAAAATTAATAGTCGAAGCTTCATGGATGTGGAACATAAGGTAAATCAGATTAGATTTCTAACTGCTTGTGTCATGATTGATGAGATCACTGACATTTTGGACCACATGTCTAGCATCATCAAGTCTACTGACTCTATAACTTGGCATATTTGGCACCCAGGGATCATCCCAGATATTGATACCGGTGCCATTTTTGACCAACCATTATCCATTATTGCACAAGTGTTCTCTGCATTGTAATATACTAGACCAGATACAAGATGAGGAAGAAGGAACACTGGAATTCCAAAAGCTTGTATTTCGAAGATACTTATCATTAAGGAGCTTAAACCACTCAGAACTATTGTCTCTCTTAGAAATCTCCATGCCAGCTTAGTGACTAATGGCCTGTTTGTGACATGAGGGTCTCTGATGCCCAGTCCACCATGAAACTTGGGTTTAGTGAAGATAGACAGATCGAACAGGCCTTGAAGTGTATCATTCTACTGTTACCCAAGCATCCCTACTAGAATTTGCACTGTTCATGGGTCAGTTTTTGGGTGACTTTCTTAGGCAATAAATAGGCAGATAAATGATAGGTTGGAAATGAAGAGAGAGTACTTCGATTTGATAAGTGTAGTTCTCCCAGTGTGGGAAAGACATTTGTTTTTGAGTGGCTTGTTTCCGATCAAACCCAAAATAAAGACGAGGATATTCTGGGAAATTTCCTTGCACCTCCAAAATTTCCAAGAAAAATAAAAATAATGGATCCAGAGGAAGAGGAAGGTTGTAGAGAGTGCAAACCTTTCTAAGAAGACTTAGTTGTAAAAACACCTTTCGGAGTTTTAGTCCACAAAAGCTTATCATTAGCATCAGACTGAGGTACAAGAATAGTGAAGTACTTATTAAGGTTTTATTCCATTATTTAGTCCCTGGGATGAACAAATATCATACTGTATGCACCAAGGGAAAGAAACTTAGAATGGTGAATCTGAATCCTGGTATAGAGGGTACCCATGGATCCTACCAAAAGACTATTGAATCGCCTCTCCCTACAAACCAACAAGCCGCTATTCACTCCACCTCACACCCAAACTGCGGGGCCTACCCCCGAAAATACGACCCCCTCCAATTGGCGGCTGACACGTGGCTGCTGGCCAAAATTACAAACCAATTCTGCAGGCAACGTAGTGTCTCCTTCTCAATTAAGCTTCTAGCTTTAACCAAGGTTGACCAAGTAGCATACATTTGTGGTTGTTGGAGTCTAGTCTGGATTTGGTAACAACATATTTGTGGAATCCAGATCTGGTTAGATATTTGATTTGATTATATTTGAATGTCCATAATTGGTGCTATGCTATTTAGATGTAATATCATTTTTATTTGAGGGCTTCCTATTTAGGAAATCCAATTATGACCTAGAATAGAATTTTCTTATCCTATATATATGGGGTCAGGGTGGAAACACAAAGCAGAACACAAAGTTACATGAGATCTAAGAAAAACTCCACAATTTGTCTTAGGACTTCGCCATATAAAACAGAAGGAATGAGGAGATCTGATCGAGGAGTCGTCAACTTCGGTTAGAAAAACTGCTATGGGTTTTTGATTGATTTTATTGTAATCTCTATCGTTTCTTCTTGAGTGTGGTAAAGTGGTTGAACCTATTAGGACAAATGGTTCAACATTGTTTTTGTCGATCTTGTAATTTAATCTGAGTTATATAGATTATGATTTGTCTAGGTGACGCATTCATCGCCATATACTTGTCTTTATCTGTGCTTGGTGTTCCTTAGACAGGGGTTGGTTACTTCAGGTGGGTTGGCCTAAGTTTTCGCTGCGGCAACGTCTCAGACACAGTATCGAAGCGCTTGTAGGGCGTGTTTGATTTCCAACATCTGGTATCTGAGTGAGGTTCATTCATTTTGGTCTGATATCACCATCTAGTATCAAAGCTTTTGAGGTTCTGGCAACCATGTCTACGAAGCAGATGAACACTCATATGATCACCCTCACAAGAGAAAATTGGACGATTTGGAAGCCAAAGATGAAGGATCTACTATAGTGCAGAGACTTGTATAGTCCGTTGGAGGGCAATAGTGCAAAGCCATCAAACGAAGCTATTGAAGACTGGAAATAACTGGATTGGAAGGTCGTTGGATTCATCCGCCAATGGCTGGACGACTTGGTGTTTCACCACGTGCCCATGGAGATTTCAACAAAAGCATTGTGGGAGAATCTACATTCGATGTACGAAAGGAAGACGACTGGCAACAAGGTGTTTCTTATTCGCCAACTCTAAGTACACGGAGGGTGCCTTAGTAGAACAACATAACGAGTTTTAGGATATCATCAATCAGTTGTCTGCGATGAACATGGTGATTGATAATGAGCTTCAGGCCTTACTACTTTCAAGTTCTCTGCCGAAAAGCTGGAAGATGTTGGTGGTGTCTACGAGCAACACGCACCGGATGGAGTTGTTACTATGCAAGCAGTCAAAAGCAGCTTATTGAATGAAGAGGACCGGCACAAGCAAGTTGAATCATCACATGAGTCCGCTTTGGTGGCTTCCTACGGAACGGAAAAACTTAAGTCACAAGTGAGGACACGGAAGAGTTCTTAGGATCTTGCGACTGTGGAACGCAAGGATATATGCTATCACTGTGGCAAAATAGGTCATATCAAGAGGAAACACATCCAAAAATTCTGCCACGACTTCAGTGCTTACTGAGTCTGCACCATTCTTGTGTGTGTCTCAAATATAAGCGAGGTACCCTTCGCAACTAGACTGTATCATTTGTCGGGCCGTAGTAGCCAAAATTATCATCGATGCCTTCGTCGACGAACCGGCCGAGGAAAAGAATTCTGTTTTTTGAGGTAGACGAAACACGACTCGCTTCTTTGCACAGTCGATCGTTGCACAACATACACTTAACCAGTCTATTTCCAGAATGATATCATATTGTTTAATATCAAGCACGATTACATCCAATGGTAGTTCATGTCTCCGATACATAGGTAGCCATCCCTACATATCATGTTAGTTAGCATCTCCACTCCTGATGGCGTACTAACACTAAGAATTACATTCAGTATTGATATTTTCAATCCATGTCCCCTAGCATAATATGTAGATATAAAACAATGCGTGACACCAGAATCAAATAAAATATACGTGCAGGAATACCATTAAATAATAATATACCTGTCACGACAATATCTGATGCAATAGTCTCCTCTTGGGTCAATGCAATGACTCGGTCCTGAGCACCGGGCCTCTGATTCTGTGCTGGCTGAGGGGGTCGTTGTAATGCCCCGCTCCGTACGGCGTATTACGCTGAGGCGTTGACTCAAAGAGTGGCGTTGACCGAATCGAATGTATCGATACGAATCGATACAAGAGTTACGTTATCCTGAGCAATGCATCGAACTAAGTCGATGCGAAGAGTTTCGTTGTCCCGAGCAATATATCAAACTAAGTCGATACGAAGAGTTGCCTTGTCCCGAAAGAAATGCATCGAGTTGAATCGATGCGAAGCGCCGCATTTTCCCGAAGGAAAAGTGCGTTGAGACGACTCGAAGATTCTAAGAAATCGAATCGACCAAGGTGCAAGTCCAAATCGATGCAAGTATTGATTTTAGTTGGTTTCATGTGCAGGCTATACGTTTACGCTGAAATATTAGAGGTCGGCATTCTGCCTTATTCAGTAAGGGGTCCGCGAAACCAAATCCCTATCTCGCAACAGGCTGAGACTTGGGCACGATAAGCCAAATCGGACGTATAATTCAGTGAAGCACGAAGTGCTCAAATGGCTAAGTCGGGAGAGTGGCCGTGCAACGAAGTTATGAAATCGAGCCGCATCAGCTCGACGAAATGACAAGGCGTATCGACTCAAGGTGGGAGGATTGACTCTTCTTTTTACTCCTTCATGCCTAAGTCAATATATTATTGTATGCTAAGTTAACCTATCGACGCCACGGGTGTGGTCCGATCTGAAGATAAATTGTAGTGTGTGTCGAACACTAGTTAGAACAATTGAAATGAAACGTGCATCAAATGCATGAGTCGCTATGGAACATTGGATATCGCAAAGGCGAGCGCCTCGGTGCGTAAGCCGCAAGAACATGGGATAACTGTATTCGGCGAGTGCCTTAGTGCACGAACCATTTCGTGCCTTCGCACACGAGTTAGAAAGGCTAGAACATTGAAAGATAATAGGCGAGCGCCCTAGCGTGCAAGCCACAAACATTGAACACTAAGGCATAGAACATGGAAATACTGCTTCGATGCGTGTAGCAAGTGCACGACGCAAAGGATAGATGATAAATGTGTCGAAACGTGCCTACATGCACAAGATCATAAAAGATGGCTTCATTGCGAAAGAATACAGTTGTGGCATGAATGTGACAGAACTGTCGGATATGACATGATGCCTCGAAAGGTGTTCGAGGCCTTCGGGTCGTTCGGTTGACGAATGTTAAGTTGAGGCATGATGCCATTGAACATTGAAACGAAGTATGAAACGTTAGAACATAGAAAGTTAACAGAAGAAATACGAGATGATAAAGTCTGAGTCTCGAATTCAAGACTATGTTTGGTTGTTTGATAAAGTCTGAGTCTCGTGCTCAAGACTATGTTGGTTGATTGAATAATAGGGCGTTGTATGGTCGAATAGACTTGAGATAATTGTGATATCTTCCGTGCATGGAACGTTTCCTCCGAATGGGTGCATCGGGGCACCGGGACCGTTCGGCCTAGGAGGGATATAATCTTTCATAGGCGCACATCTGTGAAGTTCGATTAGCACTCAATTGTAGATGTAAAAAGTCACAAATGATGGTATGCAGCGAAAAGTTTCGGTTGTTTGGGATAGCAACCCAACCCGTAAAACGTCGGGCTACCCAAATTCGGGAAAGAAAAGAAAGAAAAGAAAGAGAGAAAGAAAAGAAAGAGAAAAGATAAAAAAAAGAAACGCCTTTAGTCTATTCCGGCGCGGATACGCCAACGACCTTCATATAGCTAAGGAACGATGGGTTGAAAGTGTAGGCACGTATGTGTCCCGCATACATAGATCCTACTTAGAGATGCACTTATAACATGACAGAGAAGGAATGGGGCGTATTCACCTTACGTCGGTGCAAGGGCGAGTGCGTCCATGCTGGTAAGCCACGAATCAAACACGAGATTGCTTGTCTGCTTGCCTATTCAATTCGAATAACATGCTTTAATTTTTCGAATGTGCCATGAAATCGATCCTAAGGAGAATATAGCAAGATCATAAGCTAAGTTGCATGATTCAACATAAATACTACAATGTCGGTTTAGAAAGAAGGTCTTTACATCAGTACATGCGAGGACGAACGTACTGATCCCCCACCAGCTTTCATACAGGGTGCAGGGAATGGATTGCTCGCAGCGAAGCTTTGCTTGAACGCGTTAAGGCTTGGAATGCCGAAGCGTATTGAAGTGTGCGATCACATTGACGCTCGAACTTGCAACATGATTGATGCGGCCGAGATATAGAAGGCATGATGTATGGAACTGTGAAATCCTTTGTGGGCAAGAGAGAACCTGAGTGTTGTAGCCAATCTGGCATATATTGTTGGGCTATCAAAAGCCTTTGTAATATCATTTCGAATATCAATAAAGAGAATTGTTTCGTATACTCTGTTTTCATTTCGTTGTTGATATCAACACAAAGATAACCAATTGAGAACTTGTCATCTTGCCTTGCACGAGCGCAACTCTAGGCTCGTGCGTTATCACGCCCCCTACGAGGACGATGATTCGGGTGATTCTGGGTCGCGGTGACAAATTGGTATCAGAGCTCTAGGCTCAATTTCCTCTGGACGCTCGCTTCATTACAATTCTAAAAGTTGTCCGCCACCAATCGAATCACTCTTGACTCTACTCGATGCCGCACTGGATGTTCCATACAATAAGTATAATATAAATCGTATAATTTTGCTGCATGTGTTTTGGAAATTACATGATGTTTGCTAAAAAAATTGCGAAGGGTTTATTGTATTAAGTACAACGAGCCGTGAAAAGTTAGTTGCTGCAAGTGCAACAAATTGTGAAATACGATTTGAGATGTTGTGTAATGTAACATGTTGAATGAGAAATAAAATTATGTACGATGTACAATGGGTTGTGAGTATTGGTTACACCAATACGGAAACTTAAATAATGCGTTGCAATGAAAGTGATAAGTCACATCGAATGTGTTGAACGAATTTGAGCATTGACTTTGAAAGTCGAGAATAAATCGTTGCACGATGTACAACGCGTATCGGAAGTAAACTGTTGTACGTGGTGCAACGTATATCAAAGTAATCGTTGCACCGAGTGCGAAGGAGATTGGAAAATAAATCGTTGTACGAGATGCAACGGAAGAAACTGAAATCATAAATCGATAGAATGAATCATTCGGTTGCACACCGAACTTGTGTTGGCAAATGAAAACATTGGCCGAGTTGTGTCGGATTTGATAGAATCAAAGTCACGGTTGTGATCAAGCACGATCACTGCGAAAATCTTGAGTCGGAAGAGTTGTTGGTTCATAGTGAGTATAATGCGAGGGAAATGACTTGATTTCCGAGTGGTATATGCCATACCACGTATGCGATGAATGACTCGATTTCGAGTGGTATATGGTATACCACTTGAGCGATGAATTACATCGACGCATTATGAGAATTACGGAAGGTTGGTCCGCAACGGACGGGAGAGTACCGAGACTCGATTGAAAAATTTGTATGACGATATGTTGATGCAAATGTTCTTCGAAAATCGATTGGGACGATAAGGCGAGACTCGTATCAATGAATGATACGGCGGACGAAAATTTTAAGTCGATCGGACGCCCGAGACTAGCGGAACGATTATGCCTTGAAGCAATAATCTGATCGACGAGAAAGGAAAACTCGAACTTACAAATGAGTCGAACGACTTGCGATCTTGATAGAAATGTTGGATGAGGCAAATTGAATTGCACGACTTGCGATCTCGATAGAAAGTTTGACAATACAAATTATAATCGGATCGCATGATGAGCGACTTCGGTAAAGAGTTCGTTGACGCAGGTAAATAGTGCCTAGGAGATAGTTGGCTACGTTACGACAAAACTCGTTTGAGTACGACTGAAACACGCAAAACCTTAGATGATGTGATCGTATAACTCGAGGGTTCGATGTTGGATAATCGGTAACTCGGTTGCGCAATAAAAGCATAACGGAATACAACGAATCAAGAAACGATTTGAGACGTACAAAAATGTTTGTGGAGAACTTAGAAGTATGCAATGCAAGTTGTCGACATTGAAATAGATTCAAAGTTGACCCTTACGCTATCGAAATTGATACGGCGTATCGAGATCGATACGTAAGAAAATGTAAGTACGATGTGAGAATACAAAATGGAGTGTGCCTCGCGCTATCAAAGTTTTGTAAATAACAATACGAGAATAAACAAACTGGCCGATCATGAACTTTATGATTGATCAAGACGAGACTATAAGTCATCGATGATTGTTTGATGCGTATAGCATCTCGTGTGTCGACCGCAAATAAGATAGACTCGAACTCAATACGAGTATATAGGTCGTGAATAGCAGAATCATCGACGGTAGTGCATGACTTTACTCGAAGATTAGTTGCGCATCAGTTGCACCGATAGAAATGATTTTGTCCAAAATTGGATAGTCGCATAGAAATCGTCGAAACGTGATTTGGCTCTGAAATAAGATATAGCATGGTTCGTAGTAAACTGTCCTTCGGTGATGATCCACAATTATCGAGCGTAGCTTCGGGGCAGCTGACCCTAGAAGACTTGACCTCCAAATCAAATTGAATGTTGCAGACCGTAAGATGACCCATGCGATATCGCATATAAAATTGTATCGATAACAATTACAATATGGTGCATGTTGACGATAAGTCTAGGCGATCGAGAATTGTTGGAACAACTTTCGATTGAGAATGATGTAGTTAGGTTTGAGTATTCGTAGGATGAATACTTGAATGGTTATGTTGATCGACGATCGAACAAGAAATTCACCAACGAACTTGGTGATTCGGATAGGCGATTGTGAGAATCATGCTATGCACGAGAGAGAACGATAAGGAAATGACTTACGAGTCATGTTGTTAGATTCAGATTTACCTTACAATTTAGCTTGCGTGAATCGAACTTATATTCGATGTTGCAAGACGGATAAGTTGGGAATTTGGCTAGTGAATTCCTACTTGTTAGGAAATCGGATGTAAGATGCATCGTAAAGACCTTCGTGTTAAGGCGATTGTTGCCTTGAGCACCGTCGCCTCGATGTAAACTATTGTGTCGGATAGATTGTGGCCTTTGAGCAATGTCAATTTAAAGTTACGTCGGGAGAATCTAAGCGCGGTGTCTAGGCAAGTAACCTAGCGGACGTTGTCCTGAATGTTGATGCAATTGCAAATCAACAAAGGAAATTGTATCGAGATAAGTTGCATAGCCAGACTTCGGAAATAGTTGGGTAGCGACATCGAATGCAAGGGGTTGCGGAGACTCGTTCTGATCGGATGCGCGATAGCTTGAAGCGACGCATAGAATTGATAGTTTCGATGAAACATACAAAACGAGAAATACGATTTTGAATCGTGTCGTGTGTAGTGACTTTGTTGAATGAATCATGTATGTATCGAATATATGCATATGCAATAGAATTTCGAGAACATGCACTAGAGCCCAAGTCCGATCGAGAGTACGAGATGGCAAGCATATGATTGAAATTACCTGTTAGCTTTGTTCCAATTTTCTACAACTAGATTTGGTCAAAATACATATATCTTCGGGACACCTTGAATATAGGTACGGATCCAAATCGAGTTGTATACAAATTCAAATCGAGCTGCATGAAAGACTTTAAAATGTTAATGAAAAGCTTGCAAGATAGTGTGAAACTGAACAACATTGGTGGGACAAGATCGTGAAACGATCTATAAAACACTTAATTTGAGTGTTGGTTTTGGTTCGAGGATGAACCTTGTTTTGAGTGGTATATTCTGTAATGTTCCGCTCCATACGGCGCATTATGCTGAGGCGTTGACTCAAAGAGTCACGTTGACCGAATCGAATGTATCGATGCGAATCGATAGAAGAGTTACGTTGTCCCGAGCAATACATCGAACTAAGTCGATGCAAAGAGTTATGTTGTCCCGAGCAATGTATCGAACTAAGTCGATACGAAGAGTTGTCTTTTCCAAAAGAAATGCATCGAGTTGAATCGATGCGAAGAGCCGCGTTGCCCCGAAGGATAAGTGCGTTGAGACGGCTTGAAGATTCTAAGAAATCGAATCGACCAAGGTGCAAGTCCGAATCGATGCAAGTATTGATTTTAGTTGGTTTCATGTGCAGGCTATACATTTACGCTAAAATATTAGAGGTCGACATTCTGCCTTATTCAGTAAGGGGTCCGCGAAACCAAATCTCCACCTCGCAACGTGCTGAGACTTGTGCACGGTAAGCCAAATCAGACGTATAATTCAATGAAGCACGAAGTGCTCGAATGGATAAGTCAGGAGAGTGTCCATGCAACGAAGTTATAAAATCGAGCCGTATCGGCTCGACAAAATGACAAGGCGTATCGACTCAAGGTAGGAGGATTGACTCTTCTTTTTACTCCTTCATGCTTAAATCAATATATCATTGTATGCTAAGTTAACCTATCAACGCCATGGGCATGGTCCGATCTGAAGATAAATTGTAGTGTGTGTCGAACACTAGTTAGAACAATTGAAATAAAACGTGCATCAAATGTACGAGTCGCTATGGAACATTGGATATCGCAAAGGCGAGCGCCTCGGTGCGCAAGCCGCAAGAACATGGAATAACTATATTCGGCGAGTGCCTTAGTACACAAAATATTCCGTACCTTCACACACGAGTTAGAAAGGCTAAGAACATTGAAAGACAATAGGCGAGCGCCCTAGCGTGCAAGCTACGAACATTGAACACTAAGGCATAGAACATGGGAATACGGCTTTGACGCGTGCAGCAAGTGCATGACACGAAGGATAGATGATAAATGTGTCAAAATGTGCCTACGTGCACCAGATCATAAAAGATGGCTTCGTTGCGAAAGAATACAGTTGTGGCATGAATGTGGCAGAACTGTCAGATATGATATGATGCCTCGATAGGTGTTCGAGACCTTCAGGTCGTTCGGTTGACGAACATTGAGTTGAGGCATGATGCCATTGAACATTGAAATGAAGTATGAAACGTAAGAACATAGAAAGTTAACGGAAAAAATACCAGATGATAAAGTCTGAGTCTCGGACTCAAGACTATGTTTGGTTATTTAATAAAGTCTGAGTCTCGTGCTCAAGACTATGTTGGTTGATTGAATAATAGGGCGTTGCATGGTCGAATGGACTTTAGATAATTGTAATATCTTTCGTGCATGGAACGTTCCCTCTGAACGGGTGCACCGGGGCACCGGGACCGTTCGGCCTAGGAGGAATATAATCTTTGATAGACGCACATCTGTGAAGTTCAATTAGCACTCAGTTGTAGATGTAAAAAGCCGCAAATGATGGTATGCAGCGAAAAGTTTTGGTTGTTTGGGATAGCAACCCAACCCGTGAAACGCCGGGCTACCCAAATTCGGGAAAGAAAAGAAAGAAAAAAAAAGAGAGAAAAGAAAAGATAAAGAAAAGAAACTCCTTTAGTCCATTCCGGCGCGGATACGCCAACGACCTTCATATAGCTAAGAAACGATGGGTTGAAAGTATAGGCACGTATGTGTCCCGTATACATTGATCCTACTTAGAGATACACTTATAACATGACAGAGAAGGAATGGGGCGTATTCACCTTGCGTCGGTGCAAGGGCGAGTACGTCCATACTGGTAAGCCACGAATCAAATACGAGATTGCTTGTCTGCTTGCCTATTCAATTCGAATAACATGCTTTACGCTTTCGAATATGCCATGAAATTGACCCTAAGGAGAATATAGCATGATCATAAGCTAAGTTGCATGATTCAACATAAATACTATAATGTCGGTTTAGAAAGAAGGTCTTTATATCAGTACATGCGAGGACAAACGTACTAATCTTCCACTAGCTTTCATGTAGGGTGCAGGGAATGGATTGATCGCAGCGAAGCTTTGCTTGAACGTGTTGAGGCTTGGAATGCTGAAGCATATTGAAGCGTGCGATCGCATTGACGCTCGGATTTGCAACAGGATTGATGCGGCCGAGATATAGAAGGCATGATGTATGGAACGGTAAAATCCTTTGTAGGCAAGAGAGAACCTGAGTGTTGTAGCCAATCTGGCATATATTGTTGGAATATCAAAAGCCTTTGTAATCTTATTTCGAATATCAATAAAGAGAATTATTTCGTATACTCTATTTTCCTTTCGTTGTTGATATCAACACAAAGATAACCATTTGAGAACTTGTCATCTTACCTTGCACGAGCGCAACTCCAGGCTCGTACGGTATCATGCCCCCTGCTAGGACGATTATTCAGGTGATTCCGGGTCGGGGCGTGACAGTCGTGGTGTCTGTCCATAATTCTACTGGTACTGGTGATGATGCTGCTGCCTCGGAAGGTTATGATGGGCTCTCCCTCCCTGACAGTCTCTAAAATCGTGTCCCATGAGGCCACACTTGAAGCATCCACCCTCTAGGACCTGACAGTCATTAGCAAAGTACCCTTTATTGCGGCACTTGTTGCAGCATGGCCTATCCTGATTGTGTCGCTGATATCTACCGTGATTCGGACTCTTTGGTGCCTAATATCCAACCCCATTGTTTGGTCTTTTATTGTAGACTTTCTGTACTAATGCTAGTATTGGAACCATAGGAGGGTAGTATGGGTCCAACTCCTTGGCGTGTTCATAAGACTCCTAAAAAGTCTTATACTTCTGAACGACGACTTGAGCCTTCAGAAAAGTCCTAAGACTCTGCTCAAATCGATGAGCCTTGGACGTTTCATCGGTAAACTTCAAAATAACATAATGAGACAGTCTTGAAAATTCTGCCTCATACTATTTTACGATCATGTTCCCTTGTTTCAGCTTTTGGAACTCTAATTTTTTTATCTCTACTCTATCGAGGAGAAATACTGAGCAAGAAAAGCCTCCTAGAACATCTGCCAAGTAATTTTCGTCGTTCCATTCGCCCTCGCAAGCATCCTTTTCTGACCTTGCCACCAATAGTGTGCGTTAGAAACTAGCAATAGTTTTGCGCACGATACCCTCTTAGTTTCGGTGATACCTGTCACATCCTAATTCCGTCGAATCGATAGTCGTCCCCCGGGCGTGATGCCGTGCTCATCTAATTTGCGATCGCATAAGGCATAGTCATAAGGTAATCCAAAACACGAAATCTAAGAGAGCAAGCAGACAAATTGAAACACACATTAAGTAGAGAGAACTTTGATCTTTATTGATAATAGACATCATTTACAACACCAATACATGACTCATGCCGTACGGGCTACAACATGACTCAATTACAAAAAAGTGCCGATGAGATAGTCGTTCCATACATTGTACACATCCTTCAATTTATAATAGAGTATTCTAGTAACCTAGAATGGAGGGACACTGAGCCATCTTTCTTGGACAGTTGAGAGTCTTCAAAGGTGGAGTTACGGGGAAAGTCTTTGATGCACGGCCGAAGCTTCAAATTCACGAACGTCCTCGAGCTAGTTGGCACGTCCTTCCTGATTCACGGGACCTGCAAAGAGCGAGGATCAGTATGATCACATGTACTGGCGAATGGCTAATTAAAATCTAAGCTCTGTATTTGATTTAAGCAATTTTATAAACATGTTAGCTAGCTATTTCTGTGATTTTTCTAACCATCCTGATCGATTTGTATGTTAACATATTTTAAGGCAAGCATACAAAATTGTATACATTAAGCAGCTATCATATTTATCCCGTGTCACGTGCATTAGTTAAGCAGTTAAAGGGTATGAAGGTCACTGGCAATGTCAAGCCATCATGGACTATAGCTGGGTTAGACGACGACCCTTTCATGGCGGATAGCGAGCCCTGTACGAAAGTTCCTGAATAACCCACTTCGATGTAAGGCTGGCGCTTACTATACTCGTTCCTCCCGGGCCGAATCGGTTCCTTGGCCTAGACAATCGTTCGAAAAAACTACACCTTATCGACAAGTTGTCCAATGACCATTTTGCAGAGTCTTGAAAAATGCTCTCTCTTTTCTAAAACCTAATCCTTTCTCTTTTAGTTGCAAAACTTAGCATTTCTTTTGAACTTGGTCGATTTACTCACTTAGCCATGTCGTTGTGATAAACGTTAATCGATTCATTTATTGTTTTGCATAGGCTAAGTGGAATTGCATAAGAAAGCACATTTTCTATTTTCAATATCGGCAATTTGATAGTAAGTGTTTCGTGAAGAATCATGCCATAATTTCTTGATTCTACACTATGATGACAAGAATTTAATTTAACTTTATATTAATTTTGAAATAGAGGGTCGAGGCGAAGGAGGTCGGCCACTCGCCTTAGACTTGCTTCAGGCGAAGGACTGGTTGGCTGTGCTGACTTCGCCTATGCGATCACCTGCAATTGTATAAGCAACTGATTAGAACACTGTGTAATTCAAGGAATTTCGATATGAATGCGAAGCTCGAAAACGCAATTCATGAAAACCCGTCGAAAACATTCACGAAAACCAAAGCCAAAGCCAAATCAAGTGCGACATGAAAACCAGAGCAACGGGAGGTCTCTTCCGACTCAGCCGTAGAGCCAATCCTTGAGGCGCAACCCGCTAAATATGAAACTTGGTTCCAAAGAAGCCATTCCATAATGGAGAATGGATCTTAATTCAACTGTTCCCGTTCGACCGATTCGGCTGATTCCGACCTATCGGTCCCGACCGAATCGATAGCGACAATGTTCCTTTCTCGCGCACCCTATGAACGAAAATGGGGCACGATGTAGGGACGGGACACAACACCATAACCAACTAAGAAAAAGTTTCGTCCTCGAAACTTAAGAATAGAACCTACCTCTATGAGAACAATAAAAAAAATTTCTCCATCATCTCCGGTTCAAGTTCCCACGTTGACTCTTCACTTGAATGGTTTCTCCAGAGTACACAGATGAGAGGATCGTTCGATTCTGCAACAGCTTATCCTTTCGTTCTATGATTTGAACTGGCTCTTTAATGTAAGATAAATCGAACTTCAGCTCCAGCTGACCAAAATCTACCACGTGGCTAGGGTCGTACACGTACTTCCGTAACTCAGAGACGTGGAAGATATTGTGTACACCTTCTAGCTCCGGGGGTAGGGCAATTTTATAGGCTACTGGGGCGACCCGTTCGAGTATTTCGAACGGCCCAACGAATCTCGGACTCAGCTTTTCCTTCGCGTTGAACCTCCTCGCATGGGTGTTACTTTAAGAAATACATGATCGCCCTCAAAAAATTTGAGGGGTCGACGATGGATATCGGCATAGCTTTTCTGGCGACTCTGAGCAATCTTTAATATTTTTCGAATGAGCCAAACTTTCTGTACGGTCTGTTCCTGTCACGACCCGATCCCAATTTCTTGGGTCGAACCGGATCATGCCCAGCCTGCATCGTTGTTGAGACGGCGGCAGTAAGCTGTATCTCCGTTTGCAGGTAACATCAACAACATAATAAAATTGCCACAACTTTTATTCGATTCATAAAAACTTTTACAATAGAAGAATTTCTTACAATTGAAAATTTATACAATTATCATGAAGAACAACTCAAGCAACTAGCTCCTTAGCCTCAGATCCTCGTGGAACAGGCAATCCTCAGTGTAACCTAAAAATGTTGGTCTCCAGTCAGGAGGGAGCAAAGTACAATTATGAAAATCTACAATTCAACTAATAATTAATAATTTGCAATTATAAACAATTTAGAAATGCAATATTTTCTAACAGTTCTACAATTGAAAACATGTGATTTGAGTAAGTAACGACTATGACCGGTTTGGGATGATTCACTGATATGATCCGGCCTATCCCCGTGTGTGAGAGGGGTAAGCTCGTACAATCCTATTACTAAAAGTTTTAGGGTATTGGTCATAGACGCTACACTACTCCCCCAATATCCCGAGTCAATTAGATTCAATGAGGCAATGAGACAATAACAATCAATACTCTAGGAGAGAGTTCCGTGTAGCAATGTGGTTTAAGCATGCAAGATTACTATTACTAATTAAATTGCAAACAATCACAACTGTACTTGCCTTGGATTATGACTGGAAAAGGATTGTTGATGGAGACTAGTACCGTCCTTGAAATCCTACAATTGAGAATCCTGACTCAGCATCAAAAATTGAACCATTCTAAGTGTGCTAGTTACAATCTCTAGAATTGGTCCTAGTCCAGTTTTATGTTGTTACTAAATTACATGCTTATCGAGATAGTTTCTATTAATCAATTTGCGAAGGAACTAAATCATGTTAACATTTATTTGGGAAAATTCGTGTTTTTCGATTATTTCGCAAAACTTGTATTTTTGTAAAAATTAGGTTTTTCTTTTAATGAGAAAGACGTGAATTTGTTGAATTACAAACTTGTAATTTTCCTAGTTATTTATTGTGAGAAAATTATTTTAATTTCTATAATAAAATAAATATTTATTTATTGTTTTACGTGTTTTACGTCAACCAACAAACCAGAAAACAAAAAAATACTAAGCTATTACAAACTTTACACACCAGCAGGAATGAATGGGCTTATGCCCTTACAGACCATTTACATAAATTTAAATAAGAGAAAACATTTGGTTAGTCTTTATAAATTATCCTACAACTAATAATTTAAATTAAATTAAATTGATTTCGAGTCTCAGACTTTGGTCCAATCGTCATAAATAGCTAATGCCTCAACGTCCGGACGGAACCGGTTTCGTTTGCATTTAGCTGGGGCCCATTGACCATTAAGGTCGTCGCCCGAAAATATTATTAAAATAATATTTAATCCGGAAAATCATTTTAGAAATCATTTAATAAATTCCCGAAAATTTCGGCAGCATTCCCTCTGTTTTTGGTCAACCCAAAAACTGGGAAATGCGTCCGATACCTGCAAAATAGCTTCCGAAACCCGAATTCCAAACAATTTAAATGTTTCCAAAACCAACACAGCATTCCACAATTTCCAGAACCCAATTTGGAAACTCAATAGTATTGGAAAAATTTTCACTAAAGAAAAATACTAACAGAACCATAAAAAAATCCATCATCCATAATTTCAACCAGCAGTTCTCAAAAACCACAGAACCCGAAATGAAACCCAACATAACCAAAGAATTAATCCACTGAACCAGAATTAAGATTATTCAGAAATTTCGAAGAGGACAGTTTTCGAAACTAATCCCAAAATCCTGAGATCGAATAGTAAAACTCAGAAATGAGAAATCTAATCATTCTCCAGAGTTTCTTCCGAAGGGTTCTCGGAATCCCGACGTTCCGAAAGAACTTCGGAAACAAATAGTAACGTAATTGTTACGTTACTGGAAATTCCGAATTCCCACTGGAATCGGGTTGGACCAGTTCATCACAGACAGGTAAATAAAATCATTGGGTCAGAGTGTACCGAAACCAAAACGGAACAGATCCGCAGAAAACTCGGGATGAACGGCCGTCACCGGAAACGAGCGCCGGTGCCAGGGGGTGCGCCGGAGGGGATCGACGGACCGGGAGACCGCGCGGGGTCGGGCGGTCGGCGAACGGCGGCCACGGGGCGGCACCGGTCGGGCGAGGAACGGGTTGGGCGGTCCGGGGAGCGGTGCTGGCGCACGGAAACTCCGGGAAGGGTGGTTGGTCGGGAAACTCGCCGGAAAAATCAGATCTAGGGATTTGTGGTTTGAGAAAAACTTTGGAGATGGTGATGAAGAAAGAAGAGGGGTTTAAATAGGAAAAAGAGATGGGGGTTACTCATCTTGGGGAGACCAAGAACCATCACGCCATTGATGGCCGGCGGCCATGGAGGTGGGCGGTTACGGGAGATGGGTGGTCGGGTTCCCGAGAGCTTCTCAACCGAAACTCTTCAGAGAGTTTACTCTCTCTCTCATTCACAATTGAATGAAAAGAACTAATGAATGGATTTTTTAAAATGGGTTGTTGCTTAATGGTTTTGAAAATATATGGATCCAATATAAACATTGGGTTAATGGATAAAAGAATGATGGGTTTTAAATAACTATTGGGTGTGTGCCCAATAAATAGGTTAATGGTTTGGGCTCTTGGGTATGGCCTAAAAATGAATGGGCTTGAAACAAAGACTTTAATATTATGAACTTGGCTAAAATACTTGGTTTGGTCATTGGACCTAAAGGCTTTAAGCAAATGATTAAAAGCTTAAATAAGGAATGGGCTAAAATGAGGAAATGAATTAAAGATTTAATTTAGAAAAATTATAACTAAACATTTTGTAACTCTAAAAATATTAATTTAAAATATTTTTAGATTCAAATTGGGTTCGGGTCTGGGCCAGACAAACAAAAATCCAAGTTCATTATTTTCAAAAGAATTTTCTATTTAATTAAAATTAATAATAATTGCAATCACATATTTAAAATAATAAAAAAATAATCACTAGACAAATTGCAGGTTTCACAACCTTTCCTCCTTAGAAAATTCCGTCCTCGAAATTTAAGGATAGGTAGGGTAGGACAGGATTATCACAAATCAAGCAGGTACAAGTACTGTGCTCGTAACTCAAGTCCAACAATAAGAATTGCCAAGGCAGTCGTGAATGAGACGTTCAGGGATAAGTTTTAACTATGTCGCCATCCACGTAGAACAAGAATATATAAAAGCGAACCAAAATACACGAGGTTGATCAGACCATCATGTACCGGTTCTGATTAGACAATATATTAGTGGATGCATCCAATAAGATACTGTCATGATCAAGCTCGATAGAGAAATAAGCTTGCAAAACTAGGCTAACTTAGCAGCATTAGTCAAGTTTAGAACGAAAGATAATGATTGCAAGAAATATGAGTTATGGGGTGGCTCAGAGTTTCTGATCTTCTTCTCACCTCTGTCTACGCTTGCTATTGGCTTCTCTGGTACTGTAAAGCTTGATTTATTCTTCAGCTCTGAATGGTCCAAAACATTACACGGATTCAAGATGCAATTTCTGAATTGTGAAATAAGGATGACGTTGTGTACACTCTCAAGATTAGCTGGTAGAGCTAACTGTGTGTTACTTCTCAAAACTTTAAATGGTCCGATGTACTAGACTCAACTTTCCTGCTCTGCCAAAACTGGTCGTTCCTCTGGTAGGAGAGATATTCACACAGACACTAATTCCTTCTTCAAACTTCACTGATCAACGACTACATTTAATCCCAACGCTTCTGTCTATCTTGACAATCCTAAGCTTGTCCTTCATTATCTCTTCTGCGTCAGTCACCATCTCTAGATCCAACAGTACTCTTTCTCCTACGTTGTCCTATGTCAATTGTATACGGAAACAACGTCCAGAACTTCAGATGATGCTAACGTGGTAGTTGTTGTAAGAACACTCTACCAAAAATAAATAATCTTCTAGATTCCAAAATGCAAGATCCTTGGCATGTCTTCAAACATCTGGATTGACCTCTTTGATTTTCCGCCAATTTATACTCCTCGTACAATGCTGTCAACTTCTAAATGAACAAATCAATTTGTAGGGAATAAAGTGATCTGATTTAGTCTGTTAGTCCACAAAAATTCAATTGGTGTTCTTCCCTCCTTGGGAACAGGGTAATCCTGATACAAAATTTATTGTTTATGTGTTTCAACTTCCACTTCCAAATTGTCCAGCTGCTGCAACAAGCTTGCTGGTTTCTACTAAACTCCTTATGTTGACCAATTAAAATATCTAACTCCATACTTGGAATTTGTCTTTCTTCATTCTATAACACCAATTAATGATACGCATGTTCCGAGACCTCTTTTTTTTTTTTTTTTAAGTGTGAGATACTGTGACTGGTGTGCTTCTTTCATCAGCTCGTTCCTCCAATCGCCAGATGGTACGCAACCTCGTACCATTCTTCAGAGCTCCATCATTGGAGAAATCCTCAATTGTTTTCTGCTAACACTTGATCTCTAAATGTACATCGTGACTTGTCTTGAAACTGAGTCTCCTTGATTTTGTCCATCAAAGTCGAGCATACTTGCAACTTCATCAATTCTGAATTAGCATCCAGCTCCACCCTTCTATTTCCAGTCCAACTTCCTGATGTCTTCTATCAGGTTCCGCTCCTTGGTTAAAACTTCACCATCAATATCAACTTCCACATTTTCTAATCGGTATTGCAGATCAATATTGAAATCAGATTCAGTCATATTCGTCGCCTAATGTCCAGCTCTTTCTGAGTGAAGACATATTTCAGACTTCTGTAGTCCGTATATATATTTTCACTCCCTTTCCATAAAATAATACTTCCATATCTTCAAAATAAGTTCCAAATTATATGTGGGATAGCTCTTCTCATGAGTCTGTAATTGCCTAGATATGTAAGCAATTATTTTCCCCATGTTATTGAAGAACGCAACCCAATCCTTTTTCAGAAATATTACTGTAGATTAAAAATCACCGATTCCTGCGGGTAGCGCAAGGATTTGTGCAGTGATAAACCTCTTCTTCAGCTTCTTAGGTGCCGCCTGACAATTCTTCGTCCAGATGAACTCTTTATTCTTCCGATTAAGCTTCATCATCGGCTCAGCAATCTTGGCGAACAACTTCCGGTATTAGTCAGCCGTAACCTCAGCTACTAAATCTTGGGTATACCATTTCTCCACAGTGGCTATCTTCTTGAGATTCTTCGAAATTTCTTCTCTTGTGACAATATGGGCAAAACCACCTTGTCTAAGAAAATTCACTTTTAGTTAGCTTTTCCTCTTTCCAAAACTTTTCTCATATGCTCTTCATGCTCTTCTTCAGTCTTCTAGTATATCGGAATGTCATCTATGGAAAAGACAACAAACTGATTCAAATACTCATAAAAGACTCTGTTCATGAGATTCATGAACACAGCAGGAGCATTTGTCAGTCCAAACGACATGACCAACAACTATCCTTATTTGAATGCCGTTTTGGGAATGTCTTCTTTCCTGACCTTGATCTGATGGTAGTCAGATCTGAGGTCGATCTTGGAAAACACCTTAAGTCCACTCAAATTGATTCAAACAGATTATCAATCTAGGAAAAAGGGTACTTGTTCTTCAGTGTCCGATAGTCGATACACATCCGTATTATTTCATCCTTCTTGGACACAGGTGCTCCCTAGGGTGAAGCTCTGTCTTAAAGTCTTTAGTCCATAGTTCTGATCCTTCATCTTCTTGGCTTCCTTCAGGTTGACTCTATAGCATCCCTTAGAGATAGGAAAAGAGCCGAGAACTAGGTCAATGGTGAATGTCTAGAGTAATCCAGAAGATATATTAGAGAGGACATCTACCATAAGATGTAACTAAGATTTTTATTCATATAAGAGTATTACAACAAAACTCTCATAATTGATCTAAGGACATCTTGTTACATCTTTAATAGATATTGCTACTCAGCAGTCTTAGGTACTATTCTTCATGGCTCTGACTCTTGCATGAGCAGTCTCCAACTGCTTCACCTTCTATGATCCTTGAGTCTGCTTCATGCCTTCCTGTAGTGGGTGTAGTAAGCATGGTCTGCTGAACATGAAGAGAGTCCTTAGGTTGTTGCATAACAGTTGTTGCTGGAATAGGTGCTCTAGTTTGACGGAAGGGTAAGGGGCAATTCTTTACCCGATGTTCAGCAGATCCACATGCCAAACATTGCCCCAATCTCTTGCGACAAATATTGGCGAAGTGACCAGGCCTTTTGCAGAAGTTGCAAACCAATAACTTCTTACGACATGACTGCCGGGTAGTAGAGTACTTGATAGGGCCCAAATATCTTCTATATTCAGGGTTATCCTTCCTTGGACGAGATTCCGCTCCAACTTGGTTTAGGATAGCTAAGGTGACGTCGTTGACGTTCTTCATGACTTCTCTCGTGATATCCATCTGTTCTTGTTGGGCTTCAGCTTGAGCTTTCTGGTACTCCAGGATTTCTTGAAATAGAGCAACCATTTGGGAGGTGTTTGCTGGTACTGGTGGAGCAACAGGAATGGGTACTTCCTCAAGGAAAAGTAACCCATTTTGAGAAGAGGTAGGATTTGCCAGTGTAGTGAGAACTTCACTAGATGAATTATGGGGATGATCAAACAGCTGGTGGGGTGTAAAGCTTGGATTTGGTTGAGGAGGCGGGGTTCGATCCGGAGATGACACCTCATTGACAGCAGGATTGGTTTTGTCAGTGGTCATTCTCTGGAAGGTTTAGGATGCAAACATAAGCAAGGTATCCTACCAGTCTATAATTAAACAAAATATTTATCATATATTTATATACCGGTCCTAGGTTGTGGCAATTTAATGTTCTAGTGTTCTATTTGTTTCTAACATGGTTCTCCTAAGTTGTTGATTTTGACCTGCATGGGCCACCACTAAAAACATGTCACGACCCAATCCCAATTTCTTGGGTCGAACCGGATCATGCCCAGCCTGCACCGTTGTTGAGACGGCGGCAGTAAGCTGTATCTCCGTTTGCAGGTAACATCAACAACATAATAAAATTGCCACAACTTTTATTCGATTCATAAAAACTTTTACAATAGAAGAATTTCTTACAATTGAAAATTTATACAATTATCATGAAGAACAACTCAAGCAACTAGCTCCTTAGCCTCAGATCCTCGTGGAACAGGCAATCCTCAGTGTAACCTAAAAATGTTGGTCTCCAGTCAGGAGGGAGCAAAGTACAATTATGAAAATCTACAATTCAACTAATAATTAATAATTTGCAATTATAAACAATTTAGAAATGCAATATTTTTTAACAGTTCTACAATTGAAAACATGTGATTTGAGTAAGTAACGACTATGACCGGTTTGGGATGATTCACTGATATGATCCGGCCTATCCCCGTGTGTGAGAGGGGTAAGCTCGTACAATCCTATTACTAAAAGTTTTAGGGTATTGGTCATAGACGCTACACTACTCCCCCAATATCCCGAGTCAATTAGATTCAATGAGGCAATGAGACAATAACAATCAATACTCTAGGAGAGAGTTCCGTGTAGCAATGTGGTTTAAGCATGCAAGATTACTATTACTAATTAAATTGCAAACAATCACAACTGTACTTGCCTTGGATTATGACTGGAAAAGGATTGTTGATGGAGACTAGTACCGTCCTTGAAATCCTACAATTGAGAATCCTGACTCAGCATCAAAAATTGAACCATTCTAAGTGTGCTAGTTACAATCTCTAGAATTGGTCCTAGTCCAGTTTTATGTTGTTACTAAATTACATGCTTATCGAGATAGTTTCTATTAATCAATTTGCGAAGGAACTAAATCATGTTAACATTTATTTGGGAAAATTTGTGTTTTCCGATTATTTCGCAAAACTTATATTTTTGTAAAAATTAGGTTTTTCTTTTAATGAGAAAGACGTGAATTTGTTGAATTACAAACTTGTAATTTTCCTAGTTATTTATTGTGAGAAAATTATTTTACTTTCTATAATAAAATAAATATTTATTTATTGTTTTACGTGTTTTACGTCAACCAACAAACCAGAAAACAAAAAAATACTAAACTATTACAAACTTTACACACCAGCAGGAATGAATGGGCTTATGCCCTTACAGACCATTTACATAAATTTAAATAAGAGAAAACATTTGGTTAGTCTTTATAAATTATCCTACAACTAATAATTTAAATTAAATTAAATTGATTTCGAGTCTCAGACTTTGGTCCAATCGTCATAAATAGCTAATGCCTCAACGTCCGGACGGAACCGGTTTCGTTTGCATTTAGCTGGGGCCCATTGACCATTAAGGTCGTCGCCCGAAAATATTATTAAAATAATATTTAATCCGGAAAATCATTTTAGAAATCATTTAATAAATTCCCGAAAATTTTGGCAGCATTCCCTCTGTTTTTGGTCAACCAAAAAACTGGGAAATACGTCCGATACCTGCAAAATAGCTTCCGAAACCCGAATTCCAAACAATTTAAATGTTTCCAAAACCAACACAGCATTCCACAATTTCCAGAACCCAATTTGGAAACTCAATAGTATTGGAAAAATTTTCACCAAAGAAAAATACTAACAGAACCATAAAAAAATCCATCATCCATAATTTCAACCAGCAGTTCTCAAAAACCACAGAACCCGAAATGAAACCCAACATAACCAAAGAATTAATCCACAGAACCAGAATTAAGATTATTCAGAAATTCCGAAGAGGACAGTTTCCGAAACTAATCCCAAAATCCCGAGATCGAATAGTAAAACTCAGAAATGAGAAATCTAATCATTCTCCAGAGTTTCTTCCGAAGGGTTCTCGGAATCCCGACGTTCCGAAAGAACTTCGAAAACAAATAGTAACGTAATTGTTACGTTACTGGAAATCCCGAATTCCCACTGGAATCGGGTTGGACCAGTTCATCACAGACAGGTAAATAAAATCATTGGGTCAGAGTGTACCGAAACCAAAACGGAACAGATCCGCAGAAAACTCGGGATGAACGGCCGTCACCGGAAACGAACGCCGGTGCCAGGGGTGCGCCGGAGGGGATCGACGGACCGGGAGACCGCGCGGGGTCGGACGGTCGGCGAACGGCGGCCACGGGGCGGCGCCGGTCGGGCGAGGAACGGGTCGGGCGGTCCGGGGAGCGGTGCTGGCGCGCGGAAACTCCGGGAAGGGTGGTTGGTCGGGAAACTCGCCGGAAAAATCAGATCTAGGGATTTGTGGTTTGAGAAAAACTTTGGAGATGGTGATGAAGAAAGAAGAGGGGTTTAAATAGGAAAAAGAGATGGGGGTTACTCATCTTGGGGAGACCAAGAACCATCACGCCATTGATGGCCGGCGGCCATGGAGGTGGGCGGTTACGGGAGATGGGTGGTCGGGTTCCCGAGAGCTTCTCAACCGAAACTCTTCAGAGAGTTTACTCTCTCTCTCATTCACAATTGAATGAAAAGAACTAATGAATGGATTTTTTTAAATGGGTTGTTGCTTAATGGTTTTGAAAATATATGGATCCAATATAAACATTGGGTTAATGGGTAAAAGAATGATGGATTTTAAATAACTATTGGGTGTGTGCCCAATAAATGGGTTAATGGTTTGGGCTCTTGGGTATGGCCTAAAAATGAATGGGCTTGAAACAAAGACTTTAATATTATGAACTTGGCTAAAATACTTGGTTTGGTCATTGGACCTAAAGGCTTTAAGCAAATGATTAAAAGCTTAAATAAGGAATGGGCTAAAATGAGGAAATGAATTAAAGATTTAATTTAGAAAAATTATAACTAAACATTTTGTAACTCTAAAAATATTAATTTAAAATATTTTTAGATTCAAATTGGGTTCGGGTCTGGGCCAGACAAACAAAAATCCAAGTTCATTATTTTCAAAAGAATTTTCTATTTAATTAAAATTAATAATAATTGCAATCACATATTTAAAATAATAAAAAAATAATCACTAGACAAATTACAGGTTTCACAGTTCCACCAGTTCTGGGCCGAGAATCTGCCACTCTTCGACTTCGTCCCAACAAATGGGTAATCGGTACTTTCGTCCGTACAGGGCTTCATACGACACCATTTGGATGCTGGATTGATAGATATTGTTGTATGCAAATTCGGCCAGAGGTAGATGAATGTCCCAACTCGACTTGAAGTCAATTGCGCAGAGCCGTAACATGTCTTCAAAAATCTAATTTACATGCTCCGTTTGGGCTTCTGTCTGGGGATGGTAAGCTGAGCTGAACTGCAACTTGGTACCTAGAGCCGACTGAAGGCTACTCCAGAATCACGACATAAACCGTGAATCCCGATCAGAGACGATGATTACTGGAACTCCGTGCAGCCGTACTATCTCATCAAGATAAATCTGCGCCAGGCGATCAACGCCCCAAGTAACTTTAATGGCATTGAAGTGCGCTGACCTGGTTAGCTGATCGACGATGACCCAGATGGTATTATTCTTTCGCGACGTCTTCGGCAGACCAACAATAAAATCCATGCACACGTGCTCCCACTTCCATTCTGGAATCGCCAGATTCTGCATCTTCCCGTCCTGTCTCTGGTGCTCAGCTTTCACCTGCTGACAGGCCATGTATTGCGATATAAAAAGTGCCACATCTCTTTTTATTTCGTGCCACCAGAAGTTTGTGCAGAGGTTCTTGTACATCTTTGTGCTACCGGGATGCAAGTTGTACTTCGTATAGTGCGTCTTCGACAATATCTCATTTCTAAGTTCTGAATTATCCGGAATGCATAGCCTACCCTTCAATCAAAGCATCCCAGTTTTGTCTTCCGCAAAGTCGGTCGTCCTACCCGTCGAGATTAGCTTTCATATTTTCTTCAGGTACGGATTGTCCTTCTGAGCGGTCTTGATCTTTTCTTGCAAGCTCGGCTCTAACTGTAACTTTGCCAATTGCACATTCCTGAATCGGACTCGGAGTTCGATGCCCATCTCTTCGAGGTCGCGTAGCAATCTGCGGTCGATGGATAGCAAGGCAATATACTTTCGACTCAGAGCATCCGCCACAACATTTCTCTTTTCCGACGTATAGTCAATAGTCAAGTCGTAATCTTTGATCAGTTCAAGCCAACGCCTTTGCTGCAAGTTTAGTTCCTTCTATGTAAATAGATACTTGAGGATCATATGATCGGTATAGATCGTGCACGCCATGCCATAAAGATAGTGACGCCATAATTTTAATACGAACACAATCGCCGCTAACTCCAGGTCATGAGTAGGATAGTTCTTCTCGTGCGGCTTTAGTTGTCGGGATGCAAAAGATATCACCTTGTTCTGCTGTATCAGCACACACCCCAAGCCCTGACCGGACGCATCACTGAATATCTGGAAATCCTCAGTCCCTTCTAGAAGTGCGGGTATCAGGGCTAAGAGCCGTTGCTTTAATTCTTGGAAGGAAGCTTTACAGTTGTCTGACCATTCAAATGCGACTCCTTTCTGGGTGAGGCGAGTCAGAGGCGATGTAATCTTCGCGAAGTCTTTCACAAGGCATCGGTAGTATCCCGCTAAGCCAAGAAAACTTCGAATCTCGCCGACGGACGCTGGCCGTTTCCAATCGACAACGGCTTCAACTTTCTTTGGGTCGACTGCGATGCCTTCAGTTGAAATGATGTGTCCGAGAAATGCGACGCTGCTCAGCCAAAATTTGCATTTGCTTTGCTTTGCATACAACTAATTTTCTCGAAGGGTCTGAAGCACAGTCCGTAGATGCTCAGTGTGTTGCTGCCTATTCTTCGAGTAGACGAGTATATCGTCGATAAAGACTATTACAAAATTGTCGAAGAATGGTCGGAACAATCGATTCATTAAATCCATGAAAGCAGCTGGGGCTTTCGTTAGGCAGAACGGTATTACCAGGAATTCATAATGGCCGTATCGAGTACGAAAGGCGGACTTCGACACATCGTCCGGCTTGTTCTTGAGTTGATGGTAGCCCGAGCGCAGATCAATTTTAGACAACACCGTAGCTCCTTGCAGCTGATCAAACGGGGCAGGGGATATTTGTTCCGGACGGTGGCTTTATTCAGCTCGCGGTAATCGATACAAAGACGCAGTGAGCCATCATTTTTCTTGACGAACAGTACGGGCACTCTCCATGGCAAGACACTGGGTCGTATGAATCCCTTGTCGAGCAACTCTTACAACTGTACTTTGAGTTCTTTAAGCTCTGCAGGGGCAATTCTGTATGGGGCTTTAGAGATATCGGTCGGCTATCAGAGAATGTATCAATAGTGAACTCAATCTCTCGATTAGGTGGCATGTCGGGCAGTTCGTCCGGTAACACATCTGGGAATTCTGCCACAACGTCAGTTTGTGCGTTTATACCATCCTGTCGCATGTCTCGAACGAACGCTAGATATTCTTCGCACCCGGAATGCAGCATCCGTCGAGCAGATATTGCAGAGATCACCATGCAAGTTGACGATGCCTCACCATACGAATAGCAAATTCAGGCACTCTAGTTATACGAAATGTGACCCTCTTTTCAGCAGTCTATGGTTGTATTGCACGGAACGAGCCAATCCTTCCCCAGAATGATGTCGTAGTCCTTAATATCTAGGACTATCGCATCAAGACTGATCTTTTGACCACCTATACAGATGATTTCGTCTTCGTAGACTAAATTTTCAAGGAGTGGCATGCCCGGCGGTACATTAACAGTAAGATCGAGACCCAGCGGTAATAGAGAAAATTTGTGCTCGACGGTAAAGTCCGCCGATATAAAATTATGTGTGGCACCTGAATCAAACAATACATGAGCAGATTTATTATTGAAATGTAGTATACCTGTCACGACTGTGTCATATGCGAACGCTTCGTCTCGAGTCATGGCATAGACGCGGTCCTGTGCATTGGTGCGATAGTTATGAAAATTCTGTTGTGCGGTCTGTGGAGCCCGAGGTGCTTGGCCTCGGTTCTGTTGATGTTGTTGGGGGCGCTGGTTCGGCTTCTCCGGACAGTTACGTGCAATGTGGTCCGTTCGGCCGCACCCGAAGCATGCTCCACTCTTCAATTGGCACTCGTTGGCCACGTATCCCTCCTTGTGGCAGAAATTGCAAACTATTCGATCCTTTGCCTGGTTATCGCCTCCGTTACCGCGGTTTTAACGCTTGTGCGTATTGTTGCCTCCCGCATTACTATGGCGTTTGTTATTAAAGTGAACAACGCTAGTAGTAGCAGGAGGATACTCGGACTCCAAATGGTGGGCATGGTTGAGTGCCTCGCCCATGGTTTTGTATTCAGGCACCGAAACATAGGCACGAATAGAGGAACGCAGACCCACTTTGAATCGTCGAGTTCGACTTGTAGTTGTAGGTAGATATGCTCCAGCAAATTTGGCCAGTTTGTTGAATTTGGCCGTATACTGTCGTACTGTCATATTTTCTTGCCTCAACTGCATAAATTCGTTTTCTTTTTTCTGTCGCACGGCTGCAAAAAACTATTCAGTCTCGAATGCTTTTCTAAATGTGGCCCACGAGATTGCCGCCGTCTCGTCTTGACGTCGAATTGCCCGCTTCCGTATGGCCCACCAATCGTGCGTGTTCATTCGAAGTAGGAGTTGAGCACACGCGACTTTCTTCAAGTCTTTGACACCCAGAAGTTCAAACTTGTCTTCCAGCTCCTCCAACCAGTCGATCGCCATAGAGGGATCATCTGTGCCGTTAAAGGAAGTGCGGTATCTTTTTATGAATTTTGACACGTCGAAATTAGAACTTCTCAGTGCCGTAGGTGAGAGCATGGGCGCCTTCGGTTTGGATTCGTTGGATCGAACCGCAGGCTCGGTCACGGTAGGTGTCATCGTTGAATTATTGTTGGCCACGACCAATTGTACTATTTGTTAGAGTATATTCAGCTGCTGCTTCAGCTTGAATTGAGCCTCGAACTGATTCTTGAACTGGGTCTAATGAGTCTCCGCCTGCTGACGATGGATCTCATTTTGGCGTTGATGTATTTCGAGTATCTGTAACATCCGTTATATCGGGTCGCCGGAAGATCCAGCTACGGTAGGCATCATCCCATTGGGTTGACGGAATGCTCGTGTCTGGAACTACTCGAGCCGCTGGAAGCGCTCGTCTCGTCTCCTGCCCGAGCTTCCGCAACTGCAGGGAAAAGAAAGGCAACTCTCGTTAGTTTCAGAAAATATTCTAGGTTCAAGATATGAAACAACTCATCTCATCGACATGAGGTCAACGGTTCGAGACTAGAAACTCGACACTGGAGGCCAAGGGCATAAAATCGTGCTTTGATACCATTATGTCATGCCCCGATTCTGTTGAATCGATAGTCGTCCCCCGGGCGTGATGCCGTGCTCATCTAATTTGCGATCGCACAAGACATAGTCAAAAGGTAATCCGAAACACGAGATCTAAGAGAGCAATCAGACAAATTGAATCACACATTAAGAGAGAATTTTGATCTTTATTGATAATAGACATTATTTACAGACTCCAGTACAGGACTCATGCCGCGTGGGCTACAACATGACTCAATTACAAAAGAGTACCGATGAGATAGTCGTTCCATACATTGTACACATCCCTCAATTTATAGCAGAGTATTCTAGTGACCTGGAATGGAGGGACGCTGAGCCATCTTTCTTGGACTGTTGAGAGTCTTGAAAAGTGGAGTTGCAAGAAAAGTCTTCGACGCGCGGTCGAAGCTTTAAATTCACGAACGTCGCCGAGCTAGTTGGCACATCCTTCCAGATTCATGGGACCTGCAAAGAGCAAGGATCAGTACGATCACATGTACTGGCGAATGGCTAATTAAAATCCAAGCTCTGTATTTGATTCAAGCAATTTTATAAACATGTTAGCTAGCTATTTCTGTGATCTTTCTAACCATCCTGATCGATTTGCATGTTAACATATTTTGAGGCAAGCATATGAAATTGTATACATTAAGCATCTATCATATTCATCCCGTGTCATGCGCATTACTTAAGCAGTGAAAGGGTGTGAAGGTCACTGGCAATGTTAAGCCATCACGGACTATAGCTGGGTTAGACGATGACCCTTTTGCGGCGGGTAGCGAGCCCTGTGTGAAAGTTCCCGAATAACCCATGCCGTTGTAAGGCTGGCGCTTGCTATACTCGTTCCTCCCGGGCCGAATTGGTTCCTTGGCCTAGGCAACCGTTCGAGGAAACTGCACCTTGTCGACAAGTTGTCCAATGACCGTTTTGTAGAGTCTTGAAAAATGCTCTCTCTTATTTAGAACCTTATCCTTTCTCTTTTAGTTGCAAAACTTAGCCTTTCTTTTGAACTTGGTCGATTTACTCACTTAGCCATGTCGTTGCGATAAACGTTAATCGATTCATTTATTATTTTGCATAGGCTATGTAGAATTGCATAAAAAAGCACGTTTTCTATTTTCAATATCGGCAGTTTGATAGCAAGTGTTTCGTGAAGAATCGTGCCATGATTTCTTGATTCTATACTATGATGACAAGCATTTCATTTAACTTCATATTAATTTTGAAATAGAGGGTCGAGGCGAAGGAGGTCAGTCACTCGCCTTAGACTTGCTTCAGGCGAGGGACTGGTTGTCTACGTTGATGTCGCCTAAGCGATCACCTGCAATCGTATAAGAAACTGATTAGAACACTGTGTAATTCAAGAAATTTTGATATGAATGCGAAGCTCAAAAATACAAGTCATCAAAACCTATCGAAAACTTTCACGAAAATGCATTCATGAAAACCAAAGCCAAAGCCAAATCAAGCACGGCACAAAAACTAGAGCAACGTGAGTTCTCTTCCGACTCAGCCGCAGAGCCAATCCTTGAGGCACAACCCGCTGAATATAGGACTTGGTTCTGAAGAGACCATTCCATAACGGAGAATGGATCTTAATTCAACCGTTCCCGTTCGACAGATTTCGACCTATCCATCCCGACCGAATCGATAGCGATAGTGTTCCTTTCTCGCACACCCTATGGATGAAAATGGGGCACGATATGTAGGGATGGGGCACTACAATACCAAAATCTTTAAGATAATCTTCGACTTCAACTAGCTAATCCATAGCAAGGGTGGCTTCTTACGTCCCTTTGAAAGGAACATTGCATATTTTTTTGAACTTGGTAATGTCGTTCACGGTGCTTGCCTTCTTAGCGGCCTGGGGGTCTTCCACCTCCACAATCTCGCTCTTTCTTGAGGTAGGGGTACCTTGGGTCCCATTATTCGCCACTGATCAGACCAACTGTTGCAGGGTATCTAACTACTTTTGTTGCGCCTCAAATTGCTTTGTGTTTAGGCAACATTTTTTCCATCAGGTCAGTTAAGGCTACCGTCCTTGAACTACTCGCATTGTTCGCGTTGCTCACTTTCATTATCTCTGTAACACAGTAAAATCTTGTTAGTCTCATATAATATTTATGGACTTATTGTATGGAACATCTCATTTCAGAACATTAAACCTAAGGTTTTCAAAATCAGTAAAACTTGTGTCGTTTTCAACATCTTAAAACAACAAAATTTCCAATGAAGTAAAGCCGTGCTCTGATACCAAACTATCACGCCCCGATTCGGGGAATCGTTTATCTTCGCTTTGATTCACACCTAGTTGATCATTCTCGCATGAACGTGATGTCGTACAAGTCTGGAGTTGCACTTGTACAAGGCGTGCTCATGCTCATTTTTATAAAAGATATATTTTGGATAGAATTTATAGCAGATTCACAAAGAAATTGAATAATACAGTCATGAACTGAAATAAACTATTTATTGATAACTTTGATATAGAAACATAAGACTCTTAAACAACCAAGATAAAATAACAAACTTGGCTTACTACTTGCAGGATATTGAAATGAGATACAACTAGTTCCATATGTCATATTCATTTATTAAAAAGCGACAATAACCACCGTCAGCAAATGCCTTTTTTTTCCAAATAAAAGCTTCTAGAAAGTGCGAAGCTTCTAAAGGGTCGGACAATAAGCCTTTAGCATCTATAATTCTCCACTAAGTTTCCTGCACCTATGGAGACAAGGGTCAGCACATTGTCGTATGCTGGTGAGTGCCCATAACCAATATCACCATAAATCAATAGTAGTAATTTATGTGAAGTACACTAATATTGATTTGTGATCTTGCTATCTTGCCTTAGGTTCCATTAATAATTCATATGATAGGAAACATAAATAGCACATATTGATGATAGAAACATAAGCAATTCATATTTTTTACCAATTTGGTGAATCTTAACGATGTCCTTCCCTATACATTTATGAATAATACTTACTCTGCCCGCATAAGACATTGTTATGTTATGACAATTGTATATGAAGGCCATTGACTACACACCATCTCGGACATCGTGGTCAAACAGCTCTCCTTCAGTGGTGGGTAGCTAGCCCGACCGAAAGGTTTTTGAATAACCGTGATACTACTTCAGCACTGTGCTACTACTTCAGCACTATATCCCCCTTTGGTCGAATCGGTTTCGTGGCCTCGGAGTACCGTTCGAGGAACTATACATTGTGCACACGTTATTTTTGACCATGCATGTGAATGCAACTTAACTAATAAGAAACATAACATGCATGTTAACATAATTCAAGTACATAAGCCATAATTCTCATTCATCTTGCCAATTTGCCTTGAGCCGTACATACTTATTTATCCAACCCATGGACTATTCATTCAGTGTTACCATTCTTTTGAACCGAAGCCGATATACTCACCGCCCAATACATGGGTTTTTGCATCACCTGTTCAACCTTTGATATCGTAGCATACAAGGCATCATTTGATTTGCAATATAATTCTAGCCATACGATAATTTATCTTTCATTATCTTTCTGGGTTCTTACTAAGCATCTTTTATTAAGCACCATACACAATAACAAGTCATCCTTTGTTAAGTGTGATGATAAAGGATCATCGAAGGATCAAAGCCACTCACTTGTTGGTGAATTGCCGAGAGAAAGAGGTCTTCTACGCAACGTCAAGCCCGGTTCACTTTGTTAGCACCTGCATTAGCACCAACAACGGTTCAACATACTTCTTCTCTTTCTCTAAGTGATTCAATATAAATGCACAGACAGTGAAAATAAATCCATGAAAATATTCATCAAAAACATTCACGAAACATGCACAAAAACCAACAGCAAAAGCGATATCGAAAACCAATAGGACTACGGTCTCAGGGCAAGTGACTCTTATATAGAATTCTTTTTCCAAGACGTGTCCCACTGCATCTTTGGCACCATTTCTAAAGAGTCCAACTAATAAAGAGGAAAGGATCTCAATTCACTGTCCCGCGATCCGGGTAAAGTTTTTTCATGTAAAGTTTCCCTAATCTTATCCTACTCAGCCATTCGGCTGCTAGCCCCATCGATGCTCCTCAACGGAAACATGATACTACAGACAGGAGTTGGATCGTCGAGAACTTACTGAGGAGGGTCTTCGAGATGTTTTGAGGGATAAGGATGATTGGTTCATCGAGACAAAGAGAAGAATGGTGTTGAGTCAAAGATTGATGGTCAGTTTGTCGGTCTCATGGCAGCTAGTCGGTCTCCAGGTGGGAGTTACTCTAAGGATTCAGTTTTGGCGACGGGTGGCTTACTAAATCTTAACGGTGCAATATTGGTTTTAGTAGTTCGAAGCCACGGAGGAGTTCAAGTTTGCATTACACTCAATCAAAAGTTGGTGCATTACCATTCACACAGTTCAGGGGGAGCTGTGGGTCATCGACGATGTGTACAGTCCATGATTTTTTTTCGAGGATGTATGTGTACAGGGGAGCTTCAGTGTCCGACACGAAGGTGGGAAGTTTCAGGAGTTCGAACACCAGGAGGATCGTACCATTCACTTGGTTGGGCCAACTACATATTTTGAGATAATTTTGTGCAATTGACTTCATAAATTTTTAGAATAATATTTATGGTTATTTAGTTAATGTTAACGATAAACAAGAATTGGAGGATAGGGATTTGAATTAAGAAGAAAGATGTCTTTAGATTAAATTTAAAATTTTGAGGAAAACTTTTTGAAGGCTATGGAATTTTACAAATTAAAATATGAAAGATGATCTATCGAATAATTTTAATTTCTAATATTTTGAGGAGACTAAGAGAAGAGTGGACTTGCATTAAAATTTTTTTAAGAAATGTTGATGGATTTACTTTTCGAGAATTAGAAGGTTGAAGATTATTATTTCAAATTGATTTTTAGATTCAAGGCTTGAATAAAAATATAGGACGAAACCTTTGAGAAAATTAGTCGGTAGATAAAAGGTTAAAGAAAATCGAGGATAGTGGTTAAGGGACTTGTAATTAAATTTCTTGGCTTGATGGTCAAGGTGGACAAGTCTTCAACATGATCGTTGCAAGACCATCAGCACCAGGGGGGCGACTATATAGGTAACCATTTATAGTTTTATGATTGGAAGAATGCATAAGTAAATTGTTTAGGATTGACTTTTACTCAAGTTATTAGGAGATCTAGTGACATAGTGTACCCTCCGAACTATTCCTAGTTACGTTAGCATGATTCATTATTAGTGAACATTTTTAATTTCGAGGACAAAATTCTTTTAAGGTGGGTAGATTGTAAGCACCCTAATTTTTTGAGAATTTTATTTTATTTTATATATATTTTATATTAAACCATATTTTATTTTTAATTATGGTTATATTGGTATTTTGTCGTAGCTTTGATTTTTAAAGCACAATAATTATCAATTTCTCAAATCTGGTTCCATATTCATAATCTAGACGAGTCCACATTCATTTTGATATATTATGTCCCACTCAAACATGTTCCCTTGTACTATATATTTTTTGTACAACTTTGGGATCAAAATGGTCATTTTAGCCATTACCATAACATTAGATGTATTTTTTAATTTTAATTTGTGACCCAAACCTGATCCACACCATTCGACCCAATATATAGTTTTGACCTATTTTGAGATTAATACACACATGCTAATTGTGTCCCACTCAATTGAGTTTCCATATACTATTTATTTTCAAATGGCACATAAGACCCATTAGTTAGCCTTTCGGGGTCAATTTTATTATAAAAATCATACTGACCTAGAACTAGTCCAACTAGCCTTAGTTGATCCTATAATAGGTCACATAACTTATTAGGGTGAATTTAGATTGATTTTTAGAGATTTTGTACAGCCATACAATAGTTTAAACCAACCCACCATTGACTTCCCAAATTAGGAAATTCAATAATATTCACCTATAGATTCAATCTTGCATATTTTTTTATTGGAGCAACCAAATCAAACCAAACTTTTCTAAAACCTTGGGCTTATCTGGAAATTATTGGATGCTATGGATCTCAACATCATTATCTCTTCGAACTAATTATGACTATAGCTTTTGACCTATTTTGTGTCAACATGATCAAGTCACAAACAACTGCAACTATTTGAGGAAAGTACACTATTGCTTTATGTGCTTCTTATATTATAATGCTATCTTTTATTATATTTTATTGATTATCTCGATTGTGACACGATAGGCTTGATTGTTTTATTGTTCGTTTATTGACTGTTTAGTGAGTCGGGAGGGAAAATGCTAAATAGACATGTGAACAACCAATATTGTTATTGAATGATAGATAAGTTATACACCTCACGTATGGGTTGGTCGTAGCAAAATTGAATGATAGCTATTTATGATGTGCCGTATTAACCCATCCGTTCACATGTCGAAAGGTATTTCAAATGCACTCTGTCTATTAGTCTATAATGTTCAAGATTCGATTGTCTTGTTCATACTTGTTCCTTCTAGTGATTTGTTGTATATGTTTAGCGTTTCCAGTTCATGACAAATATTTTTTGATTTTCTAATGCATCTATACTGTCTATATTATTTAATTTGTATTAAGTTACATAAATGCAATAGGGTTATACTTTGCTCAATTTCTGACTGAATCGTTGTAGGTGACTTGGCATGCTTCCTACCTTGTACTATGGACTATACGGGAGAGATAGAGACTTTCGAAGCAGACCATAGATGCTAGATATATTAGTTAGTTTTTTTATTTAAATGTTTGGCGGATTTGTTCCTAAAAATTGCTTTGTTGTATTATTGGATTTGTAAATAATAATTATTGTGTATGATCAATTAGATTTCTTTTGTTGTATTGAGATTGAGATTGAGATTGACATTGAGGCCTAGACAACATACTATCGTCAATGCGGTGGCGTAGGCTGGACTTGGCTACGAACTCGTATCCCAAAAAGTGGGTACGAGTCATGACAAATTTTTTTGGTGGCCCATGTAGGTCAGTTTTTGCAAAATTGTACGAACTCGTGATAGTACTTAAATTAGTCGTACTATTACGAGCCTGCGACTAGGAAGTGCTCATTCATAATTAGGATTGATTTAATTTTCGGAGAATGACTAGGGCTATGAGTCTCTTATTCAATTTGGCTGTTGGGTAGTTAAGGTTGCTATATAGGCCATGTGATTTAGGTAGGAATTTAATGAATTCTAAACCCCATTAGGTAATTTGAGAAATTTTTCATAGAGGGATATACCATTGTATTTTGATATGATGATTGGATCAAAGGTGGGTAGACTATTCGCTTTGTAAATTAGGACTTCATAGGATCAATTCCTAATCTTGATCATTTTTGCAATTTTATTTTTGCCTTCTCTAAACATTGTCGTATCTTAAGTGTCTGTATCGCTTATTTAATTCCCATTCGCCATAGTAATTTTTTTTTTCTAAGAGTCAGTATTCTATTTCCATCTATTGAGTTTTGAGCCTAACTTGTTTTAATTATCCATATATTTATTCTAAGTCAGTTTTTTGAAATTCAAGATATATATAATTTATATTTCTCTCGTCTTCGATCGTTTTCTTCCTAATAGATTATTTGATTTTAAAAATTGATACTTTCACTTCAAGAACAGATAATTACACTTGTCCTATCATGGTTGACTTGTTTGAATTTTTAGAAGCTCCTTTGAAATTCTTATGGATATAGTTGGAATAATTTTTGATGACTTACAATGGCAAGGCAGATGCGCATTGTCCCTATTGATTTAAATTATGGAGACTGTGGGTTCAATGCAGCCACCAGCGCACTGGTAATACATGACCCCTAAGTTGAAGTAATTTCAAGTAAGCGTAGGTTATCGAATAATATTAAAACTATATCCAGTTGCCCTATTTTGATCTTATGTCAATATTGGACAGAGTTGATAGAGCATTCGATACCGTATTCTTATTTGAGTCATGGAACCAAGGGTTTACTGCGGCCAGATGTACACTGGCGAGGCATAAATTCTCGGTAAAATGACTTGTGATATGCTTACGATTTTTGAATATTATAGAGTACATCCTTTTTAGCATATGACTATTGATTTTCATGGTTCGCAATATGCACCCTCACTTGAATTTGATTTAGTTCTTATCTTTACCTTTCTTGAATCTTTCTTTCTTATCTTTTATTTTCATATCATTATTAGGTTTCCTAGTAATCTTTTAAACATATTTTGATTTCTTTCCACTAGATACATAGTCGTATCTAGATTTGATAATCGTGCCTAAATGATTTGGATTAAATAGCGGATTGTGCCGAATAATTTCGATTTGATCATTCTTAAACGATTTTGATCACGACTAGACTATCTTTACTATATTTCGATCAAGTTAATTCACAATTTTTTCTAGATTTGATTCTATAATCGTGTCCGAATGATTTTGGTTAATAGATAATCGTGCCTAATAACTATTTTTGTTGAGAAAATCCTATTTCGATTCTATCCTTAACCAAGCCTAGGTTTTGACCAACCCTTTTTTACTATATTTTGATCGTGTCAAATTATATCTTTTCTTGAGCTCACGATTAAATCTACAATTATGCCTAACCTATTTTGGTCGTTAATTGTATCATTTCTTGATTATATTCTTAATCGTGCCTAATCGTATCATTTAAAATTTTGAGGACGAAATTTTTCTAAGGTGAGTAGATTTGTAAGCCCACTTTTTGAATTTTTTTTTAGTTTTATATATTTTCTAGTTAGAAAATAAATTTTATTTTTTCTTAATTCTATAAAAGATATTTGTATTGACGGAGGGATTTGTTGAACTATTTTTAAATTTGATTTTGTTTCTATAAAAAGATATACTTTTAAACTTATTAATTTTCTATTATCAATTATCTTTAAGTTTATATTTATAAAAATCTATTTTTAAATATTATCGAATTTAGATGTCGTCAATTTTAAATTACGATTGTTCTTATTTATTTATTATTTATTAATTATTAATTATTACTATTTTAGAAGATATTTATATTTATGAAAATATACATTTATAAATATTTGAATTATTTTTATCAATATTTTTTATAATTGATTTTATGAAACCTAGTTTTAAGATTATTTAACATACTAGATTTTATTTTAGAATAATATTATTGTGATTGAGTTGGAATAGGGTTGGATCAAATGCAATTTAATTCATGGAAAGATTTGATTATGAATCAAATCCTTCCTTATTTAGGAAATCTTCCATCTCCTATATAAAGGGAAGCCTCCTTCTTTTCTTTCTTCCACAAACCCAATTATTATTATAGTTAATTATGGATTGCGATTTGATCCATATAGTTTTGATATTGATTTGATTTAAATTTAATGGAATGATTTATTCATTAGATTCATAATCCTTTCCTAATTAGGAAATTGAGTCAATCTCCATCTATTTAAGGAGTCCTTATTCCTCTCATACAACCGAAGCCCTTCAAATCTAACCCTAATTAAGTAACGACTATCCCTTGTATAAACCTATTGAACCTATGTCATCTCCCATATTTATTTCCCAAAATTCCTTTCTTTTTCGTCCAAACTAGGCCAAAATTCGTCATAAATTCAGCCTTATTATTTTGAAGCTATATAAACTTCACGAGGCCGTTGCGACTAACTCCGGATTCCGATTCACCTCCAATTTTTTTGTTAGAACCATATCGAGGTTAGCTTTTTCAAATCTATATTTTAATTATTGATATTTTATACGTGAATTTCTGGACATTTATTTGAGTGTCGGTTGTCCAAAAATTGATACATCGTACTATTTTCGAGATATCGGGAGATTTTGAACTCCGTTTTGCGATCTGTTTGATGTTCTGAAAAGCTGACATGAAGATCTACAACAAATATTTCTTCTAATAATTCAAAATTTTGTTTAATATTTTATTTTATTCGTTGAACTAAAATTTGGCCGGTAATTCACCGATTTGGTTATGATTAGCCATAACGTCGACTTTGAAGTTTCTCTATATTGGACTTATCTGGGAATTATTGGATGTTATGGATCTCAACATCATTGTCTCTTCGAACTAATTATGACTATAGCTTTTGACCTATTTTGTGTCAACATGATCAAGTCATAAACAACTGCAACTATTTGAGGCAAGTACACTATTGGTTTATGTGCTTCTTATATTATAATATTTTTTATTATGTTTCATTGAGTATCTCGATTATGACACGATTGTGACACGATAGGCTTGATTGTTTTATTGTTTGTTTATTGACTGTTTAGTGAGTCGGGAGGGGAAATTCTATATAGACGTGTGAACAAACCAATATTGTTATTGAATGATAGCTAAGTCATACACCTCACGTATGGGTTAGCCATACCAAAATTGAATGATAGCCATTTATGTTGTGCCGTATTAGCCCAGCCGTTCACATGTCGAAAGGTATTTCAAATGTACTCTGTCAGTTAGTCTTTAATGTTCATGATTCGGTTGTCTTGTTCATACTTGTTCTTTCTAGTGATTTCTTGTATACGTTTAGTGTTTTCAGTTCATGCAAATGTTTTCTTTATTTTCTAATGCATCTCTACTGTCTAGCTTATTTTGTATTAAGTTACATAAATGCAATAGGGTTGTACTTTGTTATTTCCTGACTGGATCGTTGTAGGTGACTTGGCGTGCTTCCTACCTTGCACTATGGACTATACGGGAGAGATAGCGACTTTGGAGGCAGACCGTAGATTCTGGATATATTAGTTAGTTTTTTTTATTTAAATGTTTGGCATATTTGTTCCTAAAAATAACTTTGTTGTATTATTGGATTTGTAAATAAAATAATTATTATAAATGAGAAATTAGATTTATTTTGTTGTATTGAGATTGACATTGAGACCTAGACAGTATACTACCAGCTACAGCATAGGATGGACTTGGCTATGAACTCGTATCACAAAAAATGGGTGCTAGTCGTGACAAGTTTTTTTGTTGGCCCATGCAGGTCAGTTTTCGCAAAATTGTGCGAACTCGTGATAATACTTAAGTTAGTCGTACTATTCTGAGCATGCGATTAGGAAGTGCTCATTCATAATTAGAATTGATTTAATTTTAGACTAGGACTAGGAGTCCCTTATTCAATTTTGGGTAGTTAAGGTTGCTATATAGGCCATGTGATTTAGGTAGGAATTTATTGAATTCTAAACCCTATTAGGTAATTTGAGAAATTTTTCATAGAGGGATATACCATTGTGTTTTGATATGATGATTAGATCAAAGGGGGTAGACTATTCGCTTAGTAAATTATGAATTCCTAGGATTCAATATCTAATCTTGATCATTTGTGCAATTTTATTTTTGACTTCTCTAAACATCGTCGTATCTTAAGGGTCCGTATCGCTTATTTAATTTCCATTTGCCATAGTAATTTTTTTTTCTAAGAGTCAGTATTCTATTTCCATCTATTGAGTTTTGAGGCTAACTTGATTCAATTATCCATATATTTATTTATTCTGAGTCAGTTTTTTGAAATTCAAGATATATATGATTTATATTTCTCTCGTCTTCGATTGTTTTCTTCCTAATAGATCATTTGATTTTCAAAATTGATACTTTCACTTCAAGAACAGATACTTACACTTTTTTTATCATGGTTGACTTGTTTGAATCTTTAGAAGCTCATTTGAAATTCTTATGGATATAGTTGGAATAGTTTTCGATGACTTATAATGGCAAGGCAGATACGCACTGTCCCCATTTATTTTATTATGGAGACCGCAGGCACTACACCAAAATGGCTATTTTGGAACGGAAGAATTCTGTTCCAAAAAATTTCAGGAACACATTTATTCCGTGCCTATTTTTGGGCTGCCAAAATTCTTGGAACGAAAAAAAAAATGTTCCAATGGACAAATATTGGAACGCTTTATATGTGTGCCAGTGTTGGAACACCAATAAAGTGTTCCTAATAAAGAGTTCTAAGAGATGATTATTGGAACACTTTATATGCATGCCAGTGTTGGAACACCAACAAAGTGTTCCTATTAATTGTCCATATTATTTAAAATTCCTAACCTCTAATTTGAATTAATATATTATACATAGATAAATATTTCTTTATGTTCTTGAGATTTTATAAAAATAAAATTGATTAATATAAATGCAAGTAAACGAACATCCAAAGCATAAGTACATGCAGAATAGATAAAAGTAAAGGTACATAGACTAATAGATTCAAATGTCTCACATAAACATTGTATGTTTAATACAATTTTACTAAACTACCATGCTAACAAAATGTCCTAGTGCTGGGAAAATAATTTGAGATCTAATCGTTCTCTTGCTTCTCCATGGCTATTCCCTTCATCTTACTTGTCACAATTGATTACTTTGTGATCAAATTCTCTCATTGTTGTTGGTCATCGGATCTGCAAAGCTGAAATGTCACAAAAAATATTTAGTATAGAAAAAATTTAGAAAAGAAAGAAGAGAAGATCAGCCACCATCTTACTAACCATCCTAAACATTCAGAAAAATTCTTGAATGTTAGTGAGATTTGAGGCTAAATATCAACATTAGACCAAAAATGCTAGATGTGCATTAGACCAATCATCAAGAAGTCTATGCAAACAAATAACTCACAAAATAGTGTAACTGAAACACTGAGGAAAAATAATCTTTGTTGATGGTTGGAGAAGATACTTACAAATCCCCATCCATTTTTAGTGAACATCTGACCAACTATTGCATATATACAATATCTGGGAAGAATAGCTCAATGTCTGAGAGCTCATAAACAATAGCACTGACACCTCCTCCACTTGGTCAGAGATCAAGGGCGTTGGCATACTCTTCAGGTCCAGCTAGGGACATCAACCTGGAATCAAAAGTAATGAGCTCTTCCATTAGATAATTCTTTGCAGATGATCCAACCTGGTAGCTTATAAGTGTTAGTCCCGGGGCTTGATTAAAGATGGTAGACTCGATGTCGAGATCAGAGGTTCAACAAACGTTCACCTTCTGATTATTCTCGAGATCCAGGAGGAACACTACAATATAAGTCTGATTACAAAAGCAACAATAATCAGAAAGAAAATCTCACGTTCTTCCTCGCAATCGCAGTTGCTGACGGACAGAACTGAGTTCAGAAAATAAATCTCACGTTCTTCCTTGCAATCGCAGTTGCAGACGGACAGAACTGAGTTTCAACTCAGATGAAGGAGAAGAAAGAAGAAATAAGAAAGAAGAAGAGGAAAGGTTCTTGCTGGGGTGATTAAGATCATCGTTGCTCAAAGCAAGATTCGCCCCAACACGATCTGCTCTCAGGAACCAGCAAGTTCACGAAGAACTTCTGGAACGCTCGTAAGTCAATATTTGAGACTTAAACGGGTTTCCTGGACTTTACAGACTCCCTTAACTCTCTTCTTGGTGCATCTTTCAAAGGAGGCCAAGGGGCTCTATTTATAGAGTGGAGTTGAGACTTCACCTCTTCTCCTATTCGATGTGGGACTAAAATACCAATACTCAAAACTAGAGTTTGATATTTTAGATCATCCCACAATCAGCATAGAAGTGTGCCAGTCCACGCCTACCTCCCGAACACTTCCGTGCATGCACGAGACATCCTGGAGTCCGTGTCCGAGTCCGAGTCCGCATAACAAAAATCAACTTGTATCCTTGTTGAATTTAATCCTTTTTTCTTCTAGGAAAATACTCCCACATGGCACAAACTTGTGCCCCACTATACCTCATATGCACACCTCAACACAAGCAATGCATTATATTGAGATACTCAACCATTTGGTGTAGCCGATGTGGGACTATCTTTTCTAGTCCAAAGGCAAAAAACACCAACAATCCCCCACATATCTCAATATATGGGTTGAGCATTCCCCACAGTAACTGCCCATCATGCATTAGGAGAGATGTCGCTACGACTTGAATCTTCCCGCATAGGTTAAATAACAGCATGATACAAGAATGGACTAAGCCTTGAATTCTGCACCATAACTGTAATTCTTCCTACTCACATAATGACATCAACTGTGCTTCTGGCTGTACATTGAAGGTCTTGTGCCAGCCTGGTTTCAGTGTATAATTTTGGGCGTCTACAAGTTTACCCTCAAGAGACGGCCTGATATCTCTTTCCATACACTATAGGTGAGTTTTTTATTAAAGAGATATGGCATGAAGCATTGCGCTTTCTTGCGGTGCTACGCCGCTATGACATGGCCTGAAGCTGAGGCATTACCCCTACCTGGGAACCTCATCGTAGTGTCATACTACTGTAGCATGAGGTCACATGCCTCTTTGTAGTGCCAAACTACCCAGCATGAAGCCTAAGGCTTCCTTGCGGTGTTACGCCGCAACGACATGGCTTGCAATGCCGAGGCTTTACTCCTACCTGGGTACCTCATCGTGGTGTCGTGCCACTGTAACATGGGGCCATTTTCCCCTTTGTAGTGCTGTCTACAACTCTTTAATTACGTCATACAGCATTAGGCTACCTGCCTATTTGCGGTACTACGCCGCTATGACTTGGCTTGCAAAGCCGAGGCATTACCCCTACCTGGGAACCTCATGGTGGAGTCATCCCACTGTAGCATGGAGTTTCACTCCTTGTAGTGCTGCTCTACCGTGCTTCCTGTAAAGCACACCAGGCATTCACTCTGCCTGAGAACTCATTAAGGCGTTTAAGCCAACCTTCCTCAGGATCTATTTTTTCCGCAGAAAAATATATAGCAGACAACAGTGGTTATGGGTCCGTATCCCTTCCATGTTCCAGAGAACAAGTACCCACTGTTACCTGATAGTTTTCCAGTCAGTGATCCTCCTTTGAACCAAAAGTTAGATGCCTAGTAGATTTCTCTTTGAACTAATAGCATAAAACTTTATGGTAGGATTACAAAGACACACTATCAGAATGCCTTCAAGCCCATTTTACAAGCTGTGTCATCGACCAACTGGCGCTTGAGGCCCTTTGTGAACGGATCTGCCAGGTTCTCCTGACTCCGAACATCAATTACTGCAATTACACCTCTTTTGATAAGATCGTGTACTGCCCTGTGCTTCAACCGCACAGTCCACTTCTTCCCGTTGAAGAGGTCATTTGATGCCACCGTCGCAGTCGCCTGGTTGTCATAGTATATCGGTATTGTCGGTATCTGAGCCCCAACCACTGGAAGATCATACATGAGCTCCCGAAGCCATTCTGCTTCATCTGCTGCAGCTTCAAGTGCATAGAATTCAGATTCTATGGAGGAACGAGAGAGTATAGTCTGCTTCTTCGACTTCCACGATATAGCAGCTCCACCCAAGGAAAAGACATATCCACATGTGGATCTCTCGCTTTCCACCTCTGAACACCAGCTAGCATCACTGAAGCCTTCCACTACTGTCGGATGCCCGTTGTAGTACAGTGCATATGTCTGAGTCTTCTTGAGATATCTCATAACCCGTTTCACAGCTTTCCAGTGCTCAATGCCTGGGTTTCTCGTAAAATGACTCAATATTCTCACAGCGAAAGCTATGTCAGGCCTTGTGGCAGTAGTAGCATACATCAAACTTCCAATTACGCTTGCATACTCCAGCTGCCTGACGCTTTCCCTTAAATTATGCTTCAGTTTCAGATCACACTTGTACGGCATATCGATCCCTGGAAGATCCTGATACCCGTAATGAGTGATCATCTTCTCAACATAATGAGACTGTGACAGCGCTAGTCCAGTGTCTGTTCGAATGATCTTGAGTCCCAAGATGACATCTGCATCACCCAAGTCCTTCATACTGAACTTGGTTGAGAGGAACTTCTTTGTCTCTGTGACACAGCCTATATCCGTACCTAGGATAGCATGTCGTCCACGTACATACAAACGATGACTCCTCTTCCATCAGCGAACTTTATGTAAACACATTTGTCCGTCTCGCTGACTCTGTAGCCGTTTGACCTAATAAATTTGTCAAACTTCTCATGCCACATCTTGGGAGCTTGCTTCAAACCATACAATAATTTCACCAACTTGCAGATTTTGTCTTCAAGACCTTTGACGACAAATCCATCTGGCTGTTGCATGTAAATCTCTTCGATCAGTTCTCCATTCAGGAATGCGGTCTTTACATCCATCTGATGTATCACCAACTTATGTATAGCTGCTAGAGCGATCAACATCCTGATGGTGGTCATCCGAGCTACTAGAGCGTACGTGTCAAAGTAGTCTATCCCCTGTTTCTGAAAAAATCTTTTGGCTACCAGCCTGGCCTTGAACTTGTCAATAGTTCCATCTGCCTTCATCTTCTTCTTGAAGATCCATTTACATCCAATAGGTTTTTCTCCTTCAGGTAGATCTACCAACACCCATGTGTTATTGGAGGTGAAAGAGTCAAACTCGTCATTCACTGCCTCCTTCCAGAAGATAGCATCTCTGGTCTTCATCGCCTCATCATAGGTAAGAGGATCTGCTTCCACATGATAGGTGACAAAGTCATCTCCGAAATCTTTCGGTCTCCTCGCTCGCTTAGCTGACGGCTCTGCGAGTTCTGGTACAAGAGTTGTTTCCTCAACAACAGCTTCTTCTTAGACTATTGGCCCATATGAGATTTCAGTCTCATTTGCACCTACATCATTTTTCGGAATATCCGAAAGAACAATGTTTTTGTCTTTACGAGATTCGATGATATAATTTGACTCAATATCAAGAAATCTTCAAGCATCACTCTTCTCGACATACCCCAAGAAGATCATCTTCGTAGTTCTAGTCCCCAGCTTCTGAATCTTCAGATCTGGGAGCTTCACATAAGCCAGAGACCCCCACACTCGAATGACATTCAAGTTAGGTCTGACTTTGAACCAGTGTTCATGAGGAGTTACGTCCGAAGTTGCATACGGCACTCTATTTAGAATAAAAGTGGTCGTCCATGCAGCTTCTCCCCATTAGCATTTAGGAAGACCCATAGTTAGCAGTATTGAGTTCATTATTTCTGTCAATGTTCTGTTCTTCCTCTCCGCTATCCCGTTAGATTGAGGAGAATACAGAGCAGTAGTCTCATTGATGATTCCATGTTCTTTGCAGAACGATGCAAATTCATGAGACCTCTACTCTACATCTCGATCACTTATGAGTAGTTGTAGATCAGTTTAACGTTTAGCTTCAGCCCTGAAGTCTCTGAACTACTCGAATGCTGCATCCTTCTACTTGAGAAGTCATGCGAACGTGCACTTCGAGAAACACTTCGAACCGGCCTCCGTGGAGAATTGATAAAAGTCACAGATATCTGAGTTTACTAACTCCAGATGATCAGTACTTTAGTTCAATCGTCTGAGCAGCTTTCCAACAGTCTTGTATCTGCACAGACCTTAAACTCCTCCACCTCCTTACCCCCACATTCCGAAGATAAGGTCCCGGTAGGACAGCTTGAGTCTGCTTCTGTCATAGAACAACTCTCAGTCTACTCAATGAAGTAACTTCATCGCCATCAGCAGAAGTTCGAACATTTCTTCACCACCGAACATCTTTTCGAAGCATGTTCCTCGCCGAAAAATTACCATCTGGCTAGTACGAATGTCCATATTTCAAGTCTGTATCAGATAACAGACTTTCTGAGATCAGATCGTCGAAAAATCTCTGGTACGTGCAACACGCATTCCAGTATCCTTGTCGGTGGTTAATAACCACTGTCTCGATCTTCAGAACTTATGCTTGATATATGTTCGCCATCGAGACCTTCGTCATAACATGACATGTCCTTGGTGAACAGCTAGCTCATTTGAGAGCACACGTGGTCAGATGTACTAGTGTCAGACCACTAGTTAGCTACCACGCTAGATAACTCAACCTGTGCAACAATAGCAACCAAGTTAAGTAATCAAAATAACCAAGTTTAGCTATACCTGCTATTTTGGTTTGGGCTTGGATTGGCATTCACTCATGTAGTGGCCATTCTTGTCACAGTTGAAGCAAGTCACGTGGGACTTGGACTTCTGTTGCTTGAAAGAAGAACCGTTCACTTTTAGATTAGTGGAGTCCTTCTTCTTGTGATGAGAAGCCACCTGCTTCCCCTTGAACTCTCTTGTCTGCTCCAAGTTGGCCTTAGCCAGTTGTTTGGACAGAGAGTCTATCTTCTGTTGAGATCGAATTTCGTCCTCAACGTGGATCTCTTGTAGAAGATCTTCCAAGCTAATGTCCAGCTTCTTCCGATGCATTCTAGCATAGAAGTTGCTCCAACCAGCAGGAAGTTTCGAGACTATCCCTCCAACGACAAACTTGTCGACGAGGGACATCTTCTCGTCATCTAACTTCTGGCACAACTTCAGGAATTCCTTTACTTGAGGTAGCATCGCCATTTCGTCTTCGAAGAGCCACTTGTGGTACTTCTCGACGATGAAGATTTTGGACCTGTTCTCATCATCTTCATATAGCTTACCCAAAGAATCCCAGATCTCTTTGGCGTTCTCCTTCTTGGAATATGACTCTGCCAGAGAGTCTTCCATAGAATTGAGAATCAGCAGTTTACATATGCTGTTTTCTCTCTTCCATTTGCTCTGCTTGACGAGTGCAGCAGCAATAGCGTCGACAGTTCCTCCTTCTAGAATTGTCGGTTCATCCTCAATCAACACATGGTCTACGTCCACGAGTTGAAGATTAAGGGTGACCTTCCTCTTCCAGATTTGAAAATGTTCTTCGTCGAATTTCTCCAACTCGTTAAAGCTGGTATCGATGAGAGAAGCACCAGAGTTCTCCATCTACAAGGATCTTGCTTTGAGATTGTTAGTCCCGGGGCTTGATCAAAGATGGTAGACTCGATGTCGAGATCAGAGGTTCAACAAACGTTCACCTTCTGATTATTCTCGAGATCCAGGAGGAACACTACAATATAAGTCTGATTACAAAAGCAACAATAATCAGAAAGAAAATCTCACGTTCTTCCTCGCAATCGCAGTTGCTGACGGACAGAACTGAGTTCAGAAAATAAATCTCACGTTCTTCCTTGCAATCGCAGTTGCAGACGGACAGAACTGAGTTACAACTCAGATGAAGGAGAAGAAAGAAGAAATAAGAAAGAAGAAGAGGAAAGGTTCTTGCTGGGGTGATTAAGATCACCGTTGCTCAAAGCAAGATTCGCCCCAACACGATCTGCTCCCAGGAACCAGCAAGTTCACGAAGAACTTCTGGAACGCTCGTAAGTCAATATTTGAGACTTGAACGGGCTTCCTGGACTTTACAGACTCCCTTAACTCTCTTCTTGGTGCATCTTTCAAAGGAGGCCAAGGGGCTCTATTTATAGAGTGGAGTTGAGACTTCACCTCTTCTCCTATCCGATGTGGGACTAAAATACCAATACTCAAAAATAGAGTTTGATATTTTAGATCATCCCACAATCAGCATAGAAGTGTGCCAGTCCACGCCTACCCCCCGAACACTTCCGTGCATGCACGAGACATCCTGGAGTCCGTGTCCGAGTCCGAGTCCGCACAACAAAAATCAACTTGCATCCTTGTTGAATTTAATCCTTTTTTCTTCTAGAAAAATACTCCCACATGGCACAAACTTGTGCCCCACTACACCTCATGTGCACACCTCAACACAAGCAATGCATTATATTGAGATACTCACCATTTGGTGTAGTCGATGTGGGACTATCTTTTCTAGTCCAAAGGCAAAAAACACCAACAATAAGGTCAGAGCTTGAGATCAAGCTGTATAGAACACCTATAGTAATAGGAACTAGCTTGATGTATCTAAAATCCTGAACTCCTACGGTACTTATAGCGGTGGTATAATTATTCTATTTTCAAACCTGATTTATGGTTACCTCAAGTCCATAGTTTTAGTAATTCTATTAGCTTAACATTTGTTTGAACACTTTGTCAATGGTTCACCATTCTTTAGTGTTTATATTGTAATTAAGGTAACCAAAATACGTTCATAATAAATCTGAAAATACAATTTTATAGCCTCTTTTATTGCTTCATAACTTTCATTCATTTTATCACCTTAAATCTCTTTATATGTGATAAAATGAAAGGTTTTATATAAAAATTACGGTTTCAATCAGACATATCACTGCTCTGCTTTAAAGTTTATAATTATTTAGAAGAGTGTGGCCACTGTTGAATTCCTTACCAATATACAAAAAACCTAGAGTTTTGGTGGCAAGACTTTAACATGATATATGGAAGTAACTAATATTGCAAAGGTAAACAGAGTCACATAATTGATGTTTTCTTTTCTTTCTTCTTTGAAGAAGCAATTTGTAAGTTAATAACCAGAATACGAGTCTAGGACAAGAACTACTAGGTAAACAATTAAACTGGTTCTTGTTGCTATCCTTGTTTTAGCAAAGTGTTGATTTGCTTTAGTTTCACAGAAATACAAAATAAAAAAAAGATACAACAAGCTTATGCTAAAGAATGAAAGTGATGAAGCTATCAAATGAAAAAACAGAACAAATAACTAAAATAGGGATGACACTTACAATGTTATAAGCAAATGCCCACCAAAGATTTTGCCTCACAATCTTCATAGTCTGCTTACTCAATTCTAGAGCATCAGTCAACTACAAAATATTTGAATGGGACCTCAGTATGAGATACTGGCAAACAAGCATAGGGCAAGCACAATGGCACAAATAAAGTATTTTTCTGAGACTATGCATAAAGGTAAAATGTTTCAGACATCATGGTTCCTGTGAATTATAGAGACATCTGGACCATCACTTAATTTTTCTTACGTAAGAACCTTACAAAAATATATACAAGATTCAAGAACAAAAAGAAATATATTAAAAACAAAACAACAAAAATCATAAGGTTCTTTGGGGGGGGGGGGGTGGAAATTATGTAGTGGGTATTGGCACCTTCAATTATAAACTTGACACATTTATTTTATCAAGTCTCCTTATCACCATTTACATCTTCCAGTAGTGGGTAGTGACATCTTCAATCAGAGAGGAGAGGGCCTCGTTGTATGATATTCTAAACTGGGAGTCTGGTAGATCACCATCCTGTTTTACAATATTCTCTCGCAGTTTCATTTTGGCCCTACAAAGTCGAGTGAGTTTGAAATTTTTATGAAAACCTTCTTGAAACCAATAGGGGCCGGGTGGTCAGTTGTGGGTGTGGTATAGCATTTGCCGATACAGTCTGCACGGCCTACCATAGTTAAATAATATATAGTATGGTCAAATTCTTAGCCTAAGTAAGTTTTGGGGTTAAATAATATGCATTTTTAGCATTATATGGTTTGATGGAAAGCATTATCTGAGGAGTCCTTTGGCAGTGAATGTAGTATCCATAAGATTAGGAAATTTTGTTTATGTTTCCTTTGCTACAGTTTTTGTATTAGGTTCTTAGAATCAGTTTTCAATTACTAGGAAAAATAGGAATGCTATAAATTTTGTGGGTCAGTTTGTGTTTGAATATTGAGTTGATATTAATTGTGAATTTTAAACTTCCAGTGATCTTTTTTCACTGCATTTGTACGATAACACAATTAATTATTATGTCTTTATATGTCAATAGTACAGGTACCAGTTTGTTTCTGCTGAAAATTAATCACAGCTGCATTTTGGACATCTTGTGAAGCACCCTGGCTATACATTCATTAATGAACGTGATAGACCTCTCAAACTATTGTCTCTGCTATAATCCCAATTATCAATGGAATTACTAAGCTTGTAGTTCCTTTGGAGTGTAAGTCTAATATTTTCTTTTACATGTCAGAAAGAATTTCGATACATTTCTTGGAAATTAGTAATATGGTTGGATGTGGGAAGAGTGTCAACTGTGAGTGTGAAATGGGAGACTTGCAGATTTCAAGTCATGTTGATAGCTTTTCCCACCATCCTATGTGATGGTTGCATGGAGATGTTAGTTAGCACATCTAAAGAACCCAAGTTTCAAACCTTTTATAAGTTAGTAGAGCTCAAGGTGCAAAATCTTAAGTCGAGAGATGTAGGGATGAAATGGTAGCTGACTGACTCGACCTGGAGTTGAGCAAAAGGAAACTTGATATGCTTAACTTGCATCCAGCTTTTAACCAGTGCATCTCCAACTACAATTTAACATACTACAAGGCTGTAGCAGTTTCTTCGAAACTTTGCTTTGGACAGGATACAAAAACATGACCAGAATGAGATATAATAACAGCTATTAAAGTTCATGTCATAAAGCAGGTTACAAATACAATTTGCCATTGCCCAAGGATAATAATTAATAAACAATGAAAAAAGCTAGATGCATGATTATTCTTAGGAAAATGTTTGGTTTACAACCAAACTTGTACAACCTTCTTACAACTTACACCCATTTGTTGACATGTGGGCCAGGCCACCACCTGGCCCACATGTCAGAAAATGGGTGAGTGATTGTAAGAAGGTTGTAAATGTTTGGTTGTAACTGTATCATTGCTCTTATTCTTACTCCTTTCATAGCACAAGCAAAACAAACGAAGAGATGTTATCATATCCAGCATCACCAAGATCTCCAGCAAAGGGAACTAAAAATTGCCTAGAAAGTCGGTGAGATTGTAGTACATTGTTATTTGAATCATAGGTTGATGCTGGTCACACTCTTAAAACAACATAAAGGAAATTATTTCTGATGGGACTTGCGAGAAAACTTCAAGAAATACGTCTTAATTCATATGCCAAAGCAATTCAAGAACACACTCTAAAGGCAGAATTGGTATAAAAAAACCTCATGCTTCCCGTGGTCAACATTGGCTAAGCCATTCATTTCCTCTCTCCAAAGTAACCTGTCATCTGGGAAGTAAATATGAAGTCTACAACTTCATCTAACGAAGCATTTACACCTAAAATGCAACACAAGGTTTGGAGGATATAAAGAATAGCCTAAACTAAACAAATTCTAAGAGGCAATATATCTAAGCCATAACTATTCAAAGCATCCTATACGTGAAGCAAGGGACATCTTGCTTCATACAAAGAGAAGCACAATGGCGAAAGTGCAGGTAAGGCGTGCTCTTTGAGTGAGGCGGCAACTTGCCTACATGACATCTTGAAAGAAACTTCGTTGAAATTTGTGTCCTACTCTAATCGAACCCAGATTCGGCAACTCTTTGCGATCTCTCTCTGCTTGAGAGACTCTGTGGAGTACATTATTCACTTCAATGTGCATATGTGCTCTTAATATATACAAGAAAATTCCTTTCATCAGCTCTCCGGATGGACTATTTCACGTACAAATGCAAAGAAAGAACAGAACGGAGAGAATTTTCTTACCTGGAGCACAACCGAGTTGATAATATCAGCATACTTGACCGCCTGATTCAGCAACATGCATCTAGCCGATGTTATGGCGTAGCACCTGATCCTTTTCCTCTCCAAGATCCCAAGCTAGATGTCACGTCCCGCTCCCGCAGGAGCGATCGTCCTCGCTAAGGCGTGATGCCGCACGGGCCTAGGTTGCGCCCGTGCAAGGCTAAGTCCAGAAACGGCCGATTTGAGCTAGGCTACAGAGTCGCACAGAGTGTCCCCATTTGCAGCGGAAAGTAAATGAACACAAATTGAAATGAATTCAAACTCTTTATTGACTTTCAAGAAGTTTACAAGCGGCGCTAGGCCGAGTTTACAAGTCTCTCAAGCTCTCTCTCTCTCTGAAACATAAAAGGCGTGCCAAGTGGCTTACAAGATGGAATGATTCATGACGATGTTCCGATACATTATGTCCTGTATATGGTGCTCCAGCTCCTTGCAACGCTCCAAGGCTCCAGAGATAGCTCCGCGCCTTAGCACGTTCGAGGAAAGCTCTGCACCCGCCGACGTTTCCTGCTTCCTGCAAGCAGACTGTGGGATTATCAGTACATTGTTATGCACTGGTGGGGAGGCTAGCTCGCCCACAATGCTATCATTACCAAACACGTTCTATTTACTTTTGTGCATCTCTATCATTCATTGTCTTTCTAATCTTGCCTTAGGATCAATTTCATGGCATATTTCATAGCCTATCTCGTGTTGTCAATTTCAAGTGTCGCATGGAAATACATGCACGACTTACCCATACTTACCGTCTGGCCTTCCCTGTCCAAAGTAAACCAAGTCAGTCAACAATTCATATGAAACAACTTAATGTAGTTCGCGTAACATTCAGTGTTCAAGGGCGTATCCCTGCCTCAGGTTCTAGCGCGTCGTAGGCGTGTTTTCTAACTCGTTTGCTCGAAGTACTCTCGATCAATTTGTGTGTTATATTCAAGCCTATTCAGAAGGTGCTTTACTCAGTTAACTTAGACTACATTGATTTCAATACAAGGACTTGCACGTGGATTTCTACCAGCAAAGCCCACTTAAATCTATATACACCGGTCGCTGGCATGTCAGCCATTTTGGACATTTTTCCCTGTGGCATTCTCATCTATCAAGCGTGATGGCTGGTACACCTTGATAGACTATTGAATAACCGGCCCTACGTTTGGTTATGTGCCCAAGCCTGCACACCTGTCCGCCCGTAGGCCATGATTCCGCCTAGGCTGGCCAAGAAATCGTCGTTCGCTGCCCTTGGAATCCCTTTTCACTCGTGCACGAGCCGTCCACGACCATTTCGTATTTTATTGTTATTTTAACTTAACGGCTGTCTCCGAGCCGTAGGCTAACCCTTAGCCACAATGCGTTATCGACCAGGTTGGCGTCCGTGCAGCGCGGGTAGCGAGCCCCGTTGCACGTGCCCGTCATACCTGTCGCTAACCATCCCTTTTCTTCCTTATCTTTTATTCTTTTATTCTTTTTTTTCTTTCACTTGTCCGTTTGTTCATTGATTCATTCATTCACTTATTCATTCATTCATTCATTTATACATTTTGCAACTTCCTGTGCGGGAGTCGTCTTGGCGACCCATCGGTCCCGTGGCCTTTCAATGTTGCTATACTCTACTCGGAACGACTATGTCGATAGTCTTCCCGTTTCATTATTGTAAACCATTCATTGTTTCATTGTTGAACGCATAGGGACTTGAACGTAAGCTTGTGCCTTAGCACGAGCGTGGAGCGCAGTACGAGAGTTCATATTTTCCAAGTTCCTTTCTATATTCTATACAAGCATACAAGATGGGATTATTCCCTTAGCTAGGTGCGTTGAGTCATTTATTAGCATGCATGGTGTTATCGCCAAGCAATTCTCGTGATAGTATCCGTATTTTTATGTGTCTAGGCTAAGCAAAGACGGGTTCATCGGAGCCACCCACCTTAGCGATGTTCGCGTCGGCCGAGCGATACTCCGAGCGCGCCTTTGAAAGTCTAAGTCTGGATTCATCTTCGGTAGACCAATGTAAGCCTTGCATCGATTCTTCATCTGTCGATGCCAACTCTTCGGGTCGACGGCTCGTTTGAGTCGTTGCACTTGCTGTTTGAATTGGCATTCCGCTAGGGCGGAGCGGGTCATTACATAATACACCACTCAAAACAAGTCTCGTCATCGAGACTTCCTGAGTGCAGGTCATCCTACCGTTCCTTAACTCGTGTCGTCACGTTTCTTAGACAATCCCTATCGAATGGCTTTATCGTTCGATGGCATCGAACCATGCTCGGTACCTTTTCAAGTTCCGTGTCGCATACGTTTGGTCGATTTTATTGAATAACTTTTCATTCATTTTAGAGTTGATGGCACTTATTCAATTTAAGCATTTCTTCGATTGGTTGCTATTTTGATGTATCATGGGATTGAAACGGTCGTACGGGGGGCGTTGTAATTTGTCAAATACGAGAGTCGTAGGTTGAGGCTAACTCACTCATTCGTTCATGCGCATCGCAACACCCACTTGCAGCTGCATTCGAGTTCATCATATCGCTGAGTTTGGATCGTGCACATATTCAAGGCATCCTCCGAATACGTACATTTCAACCAAGCTTAACGATTATCGAAGTCGGACAAGCTACTCGTGATAGTTTTGATTTGCCGATCGTTTTGCTAACTTCGATTTAAAACCGAACTTGTGTGCATCTCACTATCGTTTATCTCGGTCATCGAGATGATTCGATTCGTTTCTCAAGCGTTCTTGCCTACGAAATCAATACAATTTATTCTTAGCGGAGTCGACCAAGTTTAAGCAATTTCCGTCCGATTCAAGACCAAGTATTGCAATATCATCGAGTACATCTTCCAATCAATGATTCAATTCGTTATCCCAACTTTACTTACGCATTATCCATTCCTATCTTTTCCTTTGTTTGGGGCCAATCTCGCCGTCGTTCACGCGCACTCCCAGTTCTCCGTCCTACTCTAAGTCTTGTTGCCCAAGTCTATCGTCCGTCCAGACGATACTGTAAATGCCACCGCACAGGTTCAATCACTCGGCATAGGGTCGTCCGCCTATCCGCTAGGTCAGCTCACAAGGTCATAGCTACATGTCAAGTCCGTTGCTCATCGTGCAAGGTCGTTGCACGACGCTCGTCCCAAATCCTATGGTCAAACCATTTGTTCGCTTGTACGGGAGTTTCTACCCAAGTTTGTTTCACTCAAATTTCTAAACATCAAGCAGTGTTCCTCCTATTCGCATCAACATATTCTCCGTTCCATGTCTGAGCTCGTTTAGGAAAGTCATCCTACGATAGGTTGTCCTCAATCAAATCCTTGACAAGTCAATCTCGTGCATCCGCACTAGCAATTACCATAGTCTATCTCTTCAAGTATGTTTGATATAATTCACCTATCCATCCTATCCAATTCACGTAGTCGATCACAAGGTCGTCTAGCTTTGCAATATGTCGTGCCCCGATCTCACGCAAGTCTGATTATCCACGGCGGACATGAATCACCATGTCAACATTTCTGCAGAATAATCGTCCTCATCGGGACGTAACTCTTGCGTTGCGTCTAGACTTGCTCATTTTCGATACGCGGATTGGGTCTACTCAATCCTCAAGTTTCCTCATTCTTCAATCGCAAGTCCTAACAATCCTCGAATCCACCTTCGCTTCAAACCACAAGTCGAAGTAATCAAAATTGCCATGCCATGATATTTTGAGTTCGACCATTCCCGCTGGACATGAATCACCATGCCAACGCTCACGCGGAACGATCGTCCCAAATCCGACGTGACGCATATGCAAGGCTGAAGTTGCGCTCGCGCAAGACAAGATCGTTGTCGTTGTGGTTATCACCGAACAATCAAGTCACTTTCCTCTCCATCCAACATTCATTCCTATCCAATCCCCAACATAGCATCTTTCAAAACAATAACTTCTAACACGGTCATCATTCATCGAATTAGAGTACCCCCGAGTTATCGTACATCGATCTTTGATACGCCTCCATACCATCGATGATGCACATAACCTGACGATCTTCCTTTTACAACGAATTCCGAGTCGTGCAACTTAATTCCTCAATTCACGTTGTCTCGTGCTAACTCTTCATTGAGCAACATCTATTCCAAATCCTTAGTCATCCTCGTATCTTCAAACCAACGTTTTCCATGCACGCTATCTTCCAATCGTGCTATCTTCGATCTCGTCCATGGGTATTTCACCTCAACTCAAGTTTCAATCCCTTCGACTAAATTCAAAATCGCATGCACGATCTCCTATGTTTCCTCGACCAAGACCTCCATTCGTTTCATGATTCGCACTACGCATTCTTAATTCGTCCGAACGATATCTCGTTTGAGACTCTCGAAGTCGGAACCAACTAAGCGTTACTCATTCCAAGGCTTGCGCGATATCATCGCTTGCCGACATACTCGTTCTATTCTTAAATCCTTTAGTCTCGCTCGAACAATTTCTATAACGTCCATACACCACTCAGGGTTCGAGCCATTCGACTAGTCATCGACACTCGCTCTTTTCCTTCTTCAAAGCTATCATATACACCACTCGGAGTCAAGTCATTCTACAAATCCTCAAAAGGTTATTCGACTCCCGATCGACATGTCCAATTGCGCGTTCGCTCATTCTTCAAAATCTAAGAACCATTTCCCCGTGTTCGCTTTAGCGCCGGTCAAGTAGCGTCTCTATCAACATACGTTCTAAGTCTCCCTTATTCTCGTCCAAGAGATAGTCAATCTCGTTCGCAACTCGTTTGCACCATAAAGTCTAGGTGCGCGATACTCGGCACAACTTAGCCAAAAGGCTGCGTGCATAACTATCCCGTTCGAACTATACTTCGGTCTCGTGTACTCGTTCGCTATTATCAGCGTAAGGTTATTCAAGCACGTCTTGCGTTTGCTAACTCTTAGCATCGGTTCTTCCCAACTCAAGTACGTCGTGGTTCGGCACAAAGGCCTTCGCCTATCGATCCCTTCAACCGAGTACTTGTACGAGCTTTTGAAAATATTAGACTTATTGTATGGAACATTCCAAGGCACAACGAGAGAGAGCGTGTCCTTCTTTTGCTTCAACGAGCTTTCAAAACTGAGAGAATCGAAATGAAGTCCAAGGACGTAAAGCCGTGCTCTAATACCAATCTGTCACGCCCCGCTCCCGCAGGAGCGATCGTCCTCGCTAAGGCGTGATGCCGCACGGGCCTAGGTTGCGCCCGTACAAGGCTAAGTCCAGAAATGGCTGATTTGAGCTAGGCCACAGAGTCGCGCAGAGTGTCCCCATTTACAGCGGAAAGTAAATGAACACAAATTGAAATGAATTCAAACTCTTTATTGACTTTCAAGAAGTTTACAAGCGGCGTTAGACCGAGTTTACAAGTCTCTCAAGCTCTCTCTCTCTGAAACATAAAAGGCGTGCCAAATGGCTTACAAGATGGAATGATTCATGGTGATGTTTCGATACATTATGTCCTGTATATGGTGCTCCAGCTCCTTGCAATGCTCCAAGGCTCCAGAGATAGCTCTGCGCCTTAGCACGTTCGAGGAAAGCTCTGCACCCGCCGACGTTTCCTGCTTCCTGCAAGCAGACTGTGGGGTTATCAGTACATTGTTATGCACTGGTGGGGAGCCTAGCTCGCCCATAATGCTATCATTTCCAAACACGTTCTATTTACTTTTGTGCATCTCTATCATTCATTGTCTTTCTAATCTTGCCTTAGGATCAATTTTATGGCATATTTCATAGCCTATCTCGTGTTGCCAATTTCAAGTGTCGCATGAAAATACATGTACGACTTACCCATACTTACCGTCCGGTCTTCCCTGTCCAAAGTAAACCAAGTCAGTCAACAATTCATATGAAACAACTTAATGTAGTTCGCATAACATTCAGTGTTCAAGGGCGTGTCCCTGCCTCAGGTTCTAGCGCGTCGTAGGCGTGTTTTCTAACTCGTTTGCTCGAAGTACACTCGATCAATTTGTGTGTTATATTCAAGCCTATTCAGAAGGTGCTTTGCTCAGTTAACTTAGACTACTTTAATTTTAATGCAAGGACTTGCACGTAGATTTCCACCAGCAAAGCCCACTTAAATCTATATGCACCGGTCGCTGGCATGTCAGCCATTTTGGATATTTTCCCCTGTGGCATTCTCATCTATCAAGCGTGATGGCTGGTACACCTTGATAGACTATTGAATAACCAGCCCTACGTTTGGTTATGTGCCCAAGCCCGCACACATGTCCGCCCGTAGGCCATGATTCCGCCTAGGCCGGCCACGAAATCGTCGTTCGCTGCCCTTGGAATCCCTTTTCACTCGTGCACGAGCCGTCCACGACCATTTCGTATTTTATTGTCATTTTAACTTAATGGCTGTCTCCGAGCCGTAGGCTAACCCTTAGCCACAATGCGTTATCGACAGGTTGGCGTCCGTGCAGCGCGGGTAGCGAGCCCCGTTGCACGTGCCCGTTATACATGTCGCTAACGATCCCTTTTCTTCCTTATCTTTTATTCTTTCATTCTTTTCTTTCTTTCACTTGTCCGTTTGTTCATTGATTCATTCATTCACTTATTCATTCGTTCATTCGTTTATACATTTTGCAACTCCCTGTGCGGGAGTCGCCTTGGCGATCCATCGGTCCCGTGGCCTTTCAATATTGCTATACTCTATTCGGAACGACTATGTCGGTAGTCTTCCCGTTTCATTGTTGTAAACCATTCATTGTTTTATTGTTGAACGCATAGGGACTTGAACGTAAGCATGTGCCTTTGCACGAGCGTGGAGCGCAGTACGAGAGTTTACATTTTCTAAGTTCCTTTCCATATTCTATACAAGCATACAAGATGGGATTATTCTCTTATCTAGGTGCGTTGAGTCATTTATTAGCATGCACGGTGTTATCGCCTAGCAATTCTCGTGATAGTGTCCGTATTGTTATGTGTCTAGGCTAAGCAAAGACGGGTTCATCGGAGCCACCCACCTTAGCGATGTTCGCATCGGCCGAGCGATACTCCGAGCGCGCCTTTGAAAGTCTTAGTCTGGATTCATCTTCGATGGGCCAATGTAAGCCTTGCATCGATTCTTCATCTGTCGATGCCAACTCTTCGGGTCGACGGCTTGTTTGAGTCGTTGCACTTGCCGTTTGAATCGACGTTCCGCTAGGGCGGAGCGGGTCATTACACTAGACCTTAGTAAGAACCACAACCTAATCGGGGTGGACCTCGTAGGTCCTGCACCTGACCACCCCGTAGTGGTCGACGTCGGACTCGTAGATGGACGATGAGGCGACAGAGGCGATGGACAGGGTCGAACTCGATCGAGGATGTTGGCCCATTGGTCATGGTCAAACCTAATTTTAATAATTGATCAAACTCTGTCTCGGTATAAGGGTTACTTAAAGAAGTTTTGGACTCTTGGACACTGCCAGAGAATAGCTATCTGATTTGTTCAAGGCCGAAACTGTGTTTGCCACTCGAGTCTGTATTTCCTTTATGAAATATAATTTTTATTTTTTCTAGGAATACATTGTACACCGAGTCGTACTGGCAAATAGGCTACCCTAAAAATGTTTTCAAAAATATTCCATGTTTTGAAAAATAGTCTCTATTTACAAAAAGCTCCTAACTGATTAAAAGAATTTCAAAAAGACCAAAAATCAATTTGTAAAAACCCTAACTAAACCCTGACAGAACTCGGCCAGAGTTTGGCCCGAGTTCGGCCAGAGTTCGGTTAGTGGCCATTGTGTTTTGAACGTTTGAAAACTTGGTCTCCCTGCAGTTACGAATTTTTACGAGATTTTCTCATAGAGTTCTGTCCGAATTCTGCCAGAGTTCTGCCTTTGGAAAAACTATAAATAGAGAAAGATTTCGATCATTTCAATTCACTCATTCACTCAATTTCATCTCTTCTCTTTAAATCCTACTGTTCTATTCCAAAGAGTTCTAAGCTTTATTTTTCAAATCCCAAGCCAGTTACATTCTTCTAGTCGATTTGCCAGTACAGTATGGTCTAGAAGTTTCAGAGCGATTGTAATCAGAGGTTTGATTGAAAAAAGACTCTTCACAATTGAATTTGGTCGAGTACTTCGTATCAAAGCTCGTGTTTGTAGAAATTGCAAAAACTTCGTATGAAAACTTGCGATTTATTTCAATAGTGGATTCAACTAGAAGTTAGAGTTCTTTCGACTGGACTAGTTCTCACAAGAGGGAAACCAGCATACATCGTTGTCTTTGCATTTGTTTTCTAATCTCTGCTTTTACATTATTTATTTGTGATATATATTGTCTCTGTGATCTTGCTGCTAACTTTTTAAATTAGCTATATTCCGCTGTCTACTCTATTCACCCCACTTAGAGTATTGTGCTTCATAAATTTGTTCCTACAATTGGTATTAGAGTGGGTTATACAGGTAAATAAAGGTAATACTGCAGTTATAATTTTATTATTCTTAACTGTTATATAGATTATAGTAAAACACATGACAACTGTGAAGTTCACAAGTGAAGGCCATGCCACAAACAGACCTCCTCTGTTTGACGGTACAAATTATATCTATTGGAAAACACGGATGAGTTTTTTCTTGAAATCTCAAGACTTTGACTTATAGTCTATAGTTGTTGATGGCTATAAAAAGCCTTCTCGTATTCTTATTGAAGATGTTTTGGATGAAAAACCACATGATAAGTATATTGATGAGGAAAAAAAGGCCAGTCTTGACTCACGTGCTATTAATGCTTTATTTTGTGCCTTAGACATGATTGAATTTAACAGGGTGTCTATTTGTACAACATGAAATAAAGTGTGAAAACATCTTGAAGTAACCCACGAAGGTACGACGCAAGTCAAGGAGTCAAAGATCAGCAGACTTACTCAGGAGTATGAGACGTTCAAGATGAAGCCAAATAAATCTGTCACCCAGATGTTTACGAGATTTCTGGATATTATAAATCCTCTGTCATCATTAGGCAAGGATTACAGTAACCATAAGAAGATTCGTAAACTGCTGCGAGCTCTCACGAAGAATTGGATTCCAAAGGCTAGAGCAATTATTGAAGGGAACGACCTCTCAACAATGTCTCTTGAAACACTCATGGATAAGCTACTCACTCACGAGCTGGAACTTTAAGACTTTGAAGATGTTACACCAAAGAAGAAGTCAGAGAAGTCGATCGCTTTCAAGGCTCAACATAGAAGAACTGTAGAAGATTCCAACGACAGTGACTCTGACACTGAGGATCAAGCTCTTATGGTAAATTTTTTTAAGAAATTCATGAGATTCAACAGAAAAAAAGGACAACTACAGCAAAAGCAACAACAATGATGAAAATCCTATTTGCTATAGCTGTAAGAAGAAAGGACATATGAAAAAGGACTGTCCAATAGCATCATCATCAACCAGGAAGAACAACAAATATGACAAGGGCTACCTGAAGAAGTCTACGTCCCGAAGATATGCCAATACAAGAATATAGCATGAAAGTGAAGCTAACGACTCAGAAGACGAGTAATCAGATGACGCTGCAAACGTAAGCTTGATAGCGTACGATCAAGTAACCACTAACCCCCTATTTGATACTTATGATAATTTTACCTTTGAGCAAGTAGGAGAAGCCTTTACTGACCTCTTAGGGGATTACAGAAGACTGCATAGTAAATACCAGTCCTCTAAGAAGGTACTCAAAGAGTACAAAGGTGAAATAGAAAGACTTACCGACCTACTAGATAAGGTTAGAAGTAGTAATTGTTCTAGTGAGGAAGGTGAGCTTTCTTCTGTTAAGCTGTTATTACACGAGACCCAAAGACTATCCGAAGAGAAGGACAAGACCATTACCCAATTAGAGGAAGACTTACTCAAATAGAAGAAAAGTTTCCGGCAAGCTACTGTTAGAAATGATGCACTCACTGCTAAATATAGCTTGTTATATGACACCTCCAAAAGGTTGAAAATTAGGATAGAAAAACAGCATGAAGTTGCTGCTTCCTACCCTAACACGTGTCACTTACCAAATCATCGAAACACGGTCAAATCCAACACTGTCAGCCCTAACCAAACCAAACTATTGTCCAAGAAGATAAATATACATGTATTCTTTTACACTAGAAAACCTAGACCTACCAATAATGCACAACACTCTGCTTTCAACACTCAGCATACTAGATGTCACTATTGTGGCACTATTGGTCATATTTCTTCTTCATGTACTATCACTACCAAAATAAGTCATATCAGCGACGAAATTAGCGACGCCAACGTAAAACGTCGCTAATATTTCTGGAATTAGCGACGCCTATAGTAAACGTCACAATACGTCGCTGATAGCGACAAACAGTGACATATTGCGACTACCTTTAGTGTAATAAAAACCAACGTCGTTGATATGTCAGAAAATGTCGCCAGTTTTATTAGTGCAGCAACGTTTAGCGTCGCAAAGCTTATGGCATCGTAGAATATGAGAAATACATCGACGCTTTGCGACGTATTTACAAACGTCGCTAACTTGCTGCTAATAGGGTTCCTCGGTTCGATTTTTCATTTCTCCCTTTCACCAAATATTTTGTTCCCGCCCCTCTTCCTCCGACCTCGACGACAGCCCGACCCCCTTCCCTCCGGCGTCGCTCAAACCCCTTTCCTCCGCCTCCGGTCGACGCCCCTCCTCTTCCTCCTCCTCCACCGCGAGCCCCTTCTCCTCCTCCACCGCGAGATCCTCCTCCTCCACCACCGAACTTGTCCTCCTCCTCCTCCTCAACCACTACGAGCTCCTCTAAAGGTAAACCCTAACCCTAATTGAGGTGTTTTTCGTGTCCAAAATGGACACGGAGACACATTACGACCATGTGTTCACTGATACACCGTGTTCGTGAGGTTTTGGACACTTTGTGTCCATTTGTTGGACACGTGGACACCCCCAAGCATGCATATATATGTATTTCACCTCTGTACACTTAATCCCCTACTTACACTTGTGTATTTTCATATTAATTTGGATTTGCATATTGGGTTTGGGTTTTGATATAGTGTTTGATACATTGTTTCACCTTGCAACATTCCTACACTTAGAGACGTTTAGTACACAACTAATTATTTTATCCTAGTTCGCAAGTGTACTTTTGGGTAATCTAGGTATATTAGTTTACCAATATCCCCAATGGCCGGAGATTTTAAGGATCCCTACATTGCAAAAAATGATAGCAACACCTACTTGGAAAATAACAAACCACTATGCAAGAATCAAAACAAAAAGAAAATAGTATTTTATGGTGATTTTGTCACCAGAAAAAATTCCAGTATATATTAATTGATTAATACAAGATGAATTACAATATTTGTTGGATCATTTGTCTCAAGATCCAATACTCAAAAATCCCAAGAAGAAGAAGAAGAAAAGAATAAAATGACATCGCTCAACACCCTATGACAACTCCATGAATAAAGTAGGCGATCCTCCATACAAGTCTTCCTTCATCTATTGTCTTAAAGTGTGAGTTCTACAGTATGGTTCTCTTTGTAGAATTAGTAGGCTATCTCCTTGAATCTCCTCAATGAAAACACATAGATGACATTCCCTTATCCTTCATAAATAGGCCAAGAAAAACATAATTAGGATATGAAAACCCTTATTAGCCCAGCCCAAACATGGTCATCCAAATCCAAATTAATACGAAAATACACATATGTATTTCACCTTGTATTGTATTGGCTTGGCTTGATTTGGTTGGAGGCAGCAAGGTTTGTTGTTGGAATATAGCAGTAGCATTTGGTAGTAGGGACTTGCGTCTTATTTTAGACAACAAGGGTTTCCTATTTTTACAGGTAACATGGCAACATGTGTAAGGGAACATATAGGTGTGTGTTTGTGTTTGAAAGGGAGTGTCACAAGAGTAAGGCGTGAGCATGTGTTAGTATTTTGAGCTGTGAGAGTGTTTGTTCTATTGAGATTAGTACCAACTGGAAACTTAGGTTAAAAGAACCTGGAAACTATGGTGTGGTTGTATACATCATGTATATGTATGTGTGTGCTAGTGGGAGAAAGGGGGAGGGTTAACTAGTACCAGGTATTTGGGGAGGAGGAAGAGTTTAGACTAGTATAAAGCAGTACACTAGGGACAGGGTTAGGCTTGAGATGGGAGAGGGTGAACCATTGTGTATATTTAAGTAGGTGTCAAAGGGTTTGTGGATGTGTCTAAGAGCAAGGAGTAACAGTTAGAGTATAGAGCAGTTGAGAGAAGGATATATAGAGGAGGAACCATGATGTACATACTTGTCTACCTGCTTTCTTTTTAGTATCTATTTCAATGTTTAGGATATGTCATGCTCAATACGCATATTACTTTTACAAGTCTTTCAACGATGTACTTGTATCTATCTTACAGAATTATCCTCAAATGGATATGGAGCTGAATTACTATCTGCAGAATCGTACTTGGATGTACAACCGTCATCCTGATGACATGTGCGGTGTGCGGGATGAATTTATAGAGGGTGTACACCAGTTCTTGCAGTTTGCCAAGGCGTTCCCTCAGTACATGGACGGTACCAAAATTAAGTGTCCGTGTGTGAGATGTCGCAACTTGAAATATCATCCAGAAGTGGATGTCACGTATCATTTATACTCGAAGGATTTCACGCCGAATTACTATCAGTGGAGCGAGCACGGAGAACTTGTGTCTTTAGTATCGGAGTACGAGCCTTATGTGGATGTCCACAATAACGCTCCTTAAGACGATGGGTTGGTGAACATGGTTTTTGATACGGCCGGGCCTAGTTTCGATCCGGATGATCATGATGCACCTGAGGAGGCACCGAACCCCGATGCTGTACAGTTCATGGAGTTGCTGGAGAATGCAAGGACTCCATTATATCCTGGTTGTGAGGATTATTCATCGTTGGAGGTGGTTACAAGATTGTTGAGCATCAAGTCCAATTTTAACATGTCGCAAGATTACTACAACCGTCTTATGGAGTTGCTTATAGAAATATTGCCTGAAGGTGCGAAGTTGCCTAAAGACTTCTACCGGTCTAAGAGGATGGTTAGATCGCTCTGGATGGGATACGAAAAAATCGATACCTGTCGCAACGGGTGCATGTTGTACTACAAAGATGACAAGGATGAAGACGCCTGCAAATTTTGTGGTGTCGATCGCTACAAGGCATGTGGTAGAGGAAAGTCTGTCGGTGCCAGGAAGCCTACCTCTTCGATGCACTACTTGCCGTTGATGCCGCGGTTGCAGCGGTTGTTTATGGTGAAGGAAACTGCAGAAAACATGAGTTGGCATAAGCGGGAACATATCGAAGGATTGTTGGATCACCCATCTGATGGAGAAGCATGGAAGCACTTTGATTGAAAGTATCCAGATTTTGCTTCTGATTCGCGTAATATCAGATTGGGTCTCTGCTCCGACGGTTTTACTCCATTCGGACTTTCGGGATCCTAGTATTCGTGTTAGCATGTGATCGTCACCCCGTACAATCTACTGCCTTAGATGTGCATGAAGACTCCGTATATGTTCCTTACCGTTATTATCCCAGGTCCGAACAATCCGAAAAAGAACATCGATGTGTATTTACAGCCGTTGATTGATGAGTTGAATCAGCCGTGGGAAGTAGGTTCCAACACGTACGATGTATCTAGAAAACAAAATTTCTAGATACGGGCAGCACTTATGTGGACCATCAACGACTTTTCGGCCTATGGAATGTTATCTGGATAGAACACGCATGGTCGTCTTTTATGTCCGTATTGCATGGACAACACTAAGGCTTTCCGTTTGAAATACGGAGGCAAACCGTGCTTCTTCGATTGTCATCGACAATTCCTGTCGAAGGATCATCCGTACCGGAGGAACAGGAATGCTTTTCGTGCTGGCGTTGTGGAGAAGGCTAATCCTCCGCCAAGGTGGCCCGGATACTAGATATGGAAAGAGGTAGAAGATTTACCAAGAGCTATTGAGCAGCCTGCTACGGGCTACAAGTGTGACGGATTTGGTCGCACTCATAACTGGACGAAGAGGAGTATATTCTGGGATCTTCCATATTGGAGCACCAATCTGATTAGACATAACCTTGATGTCATACATATCGAGAAGAATGTGTTTGACAACATAATTAATACTGTAATGGACGTAAAGGGGAAGACGAAAGACAATCCAAAGGCTAGATTGGACTTGGAAGAAATATGTAGACGTCCTACATTGCATTTGATAGAGGACGGGAATGAGAAGTTGAAGCAGCCTAAGGCAATTTTCTCACTGGAGAAAGAGGATAAAGTGAGACTTTGTAGGTGGATTCAAGGTCTGAAATTTCCAGATGGGTATGTTTCGAACTTGAGAAGATGCGCCGACCTCAAGGAGAATAAACTGACAGGTATGAAGAGCCATGATTGTCACGTATTCATGGAGCGGTTAATTTCGATTGTATTTTGGGAATTCTTACCGCAGGCAGTTTGGGATCCATTAACGGAGCTTAGCATATTCTTCAGGGACCTTTGTTCTAAGAAATTGCTCGTTGATCGCCTAGAAAAGCAAGAGAAGGACATTGCGGTAACACTGTGTAAGCTAGAGAGGGTGTTCCCTCCTGGATTCTTCGACTCTATGGAGCATTTGTCGATTCATCTTTCCTACGAGGCACGTGTTGGTGGACCCGTCGAATATCGATGGATGTACCCGTTCGAGCGATATTTGAATCACCTAAAAAGAAAGGTGAAAAATAAGGCTCGGGTCGAGGGTTCTATTTGTGAAGCCTATATTCTCGAGGAGATTACAAATTTCTGCTCCTCCTATTTCAAACCTTATGTTGCTACGAATAGAACGAGGGCTCCGAGAAACTACGACGGATATCAAGAATTTAATGATGGAATACTGAAAGTATTCAATGCGTCCAGAAAGCCTTCGAGGAAAATGAAGAAGAGATATTTGAATGACGAAAAGCTAAGGGCTGCTCAGTTGTATGTATTACTCAATTACGACGAGGATGAAGTGGAGAAGCTAGAGGGGTAAGTAACTCAGGATGATGAATTTACGTCATCTCAATGTAATAGTATAAGCTAATATTATTGTACTAATCGGCGGTTGCTTCGTTGTTTTCCAGCACATATAATGATGAGTTGAGGCTGGTTAGACCCTATCTAACAGACGAAGCATTAGAACAAGAAATGAGATGTCATTTTTCTTCTTGGTTGAGCGAATATGTAAGTAGCTCGGTAATTACTGGCCTCTTCTAATGCAACTGCGCAATAAATAACTTATTATCTCTTCTTTGATATTCAGGTCGATCGTCTAATTTCACCCGAGATTGAATTAATTAGAAATCTTGCCAAGGGACCAATTACTTTTGTTAAAATATGGCCAAGTTACTGTGTAAATGGCTTTCGGTTCAAGTCGACAAATGCTCCGATTAGAGACAGCTTTCTGGATCTTGATTCTACGAAAAACAGTTATTTGTGTATCAAGTCTTCGAACTACAAAGACGTCGATCCAGGAAATAATCTTTTTGGCATCTTACGAGAGATTGTGGAGTTGTCATATAATAATGGCAGAGAACCTGCAAAGATTGTGTTGTTCAAGTGTGAATGGTTCGATCCGATTGAAAATCAAGGTTAGAAAACTGACAAGCATGGTCTTGTGGATATAAACTACAACCGTAGATATCAAGGCCACGAACCGTTTGTCCTAGCAACTCAGGCTCAGCTCGTGTACTTTACAGCTTATCCGAGACGGGGAGCAACGAAGTCTGACTGGTGGGCAGTATACAAGACTAAAGCTAGAGATACTTTTGATGTTGACGAAAAAGCTTACCAGGAGGACGAGCTACCTCTTGTAACCAATATTGTCGATGTGGACTCCACGGAAGTTATGTATTACACGACACATAATGTAGAAGATGTAGAATTATCCGAAGAGGAAGACGAAGCCGACGAAGGTGAAGATGAAAGTGAAGATGCAGATGAAGAGGAAGTTGAGGTCGAAGAAGACGAATAAGATGATTATTCTGAAGATGATTGAGAGAGATATACTTATCTGAACTTAGATGTTTCTTCTAGAATATATTATCTGGACTTAGATGTTTATTGTAGAATGTATCATCATATGTTGTCTTGGTTATTATCTTGTCTTTGTTGTACTTTCATATTTCTAGTCTCTATTATTTGTTGTACTTTCATATTTCTAGTCTCTATTATTTGTTGTATTATCATATGCTGTTATCAGGTATGACAGGTCGTCGCGGATCGTTCTGAGGGGGACGACGAGGTCATGATCCTCCGGTACTTCCTACAGGTACTGCTAGAGGACGGAGTTTTCCTTCGGTACCTCCTACTGGTACAGGCTCTGGATCCTCGTCATCGATTACTCCTCCATATCGGACAGTAGCTGGGCCTGTTGGGACGACGTCACGTGGCATATCTCCTGGGACAAGTAGTTCCAGGCCTGTTGAGAGTTCTCGCTCATCTAGCGTTCCTACTGCTGATACGACGATGGAGACGGATGAGCAGATGGCGGAGGCTGCGCCGACTGCCGACCAGCATCATGCAGATGATGCGTGTGCACCTCCGGAGGAGAGGAGGACGAAGATCTGGGCCGACGGTACAAAGTAGGTATTTTGGTTTATAATTTTTTTCCTGTTTTTATCATAAATTAACTTTTTTTATGAATATAATATGTCTGTATAGATATCGTCCCCCAGAGGTACAGAGACGTCTAGGCCACATGCTGAGGCATAATTATGGTGGTGCTTGGATTAACTACTCTGATGCTCCGGACGAGAGGAAGGCCTTCTGGTTTGCGCGCTTCAAGGTTAAAATATATTTACTTTTAACATGAATCATATAATTTTTGCATATTATATATAACTGATAAATATTTGGTTTGCGCTTTTCTAGGATATATTTTTCTATCCACCGCACCGGGCCGAGCTTATCGAGGGGATGTTTTCTGCCGTCGCTGCCAAGCTGATCCGCGATGCTATTAATGATCAGAAGGATCGTGATCGTGCCGAAAAGCCGATCCAAGGTTGGATCACCCCTGATCAGTGGAATGCGATGAAGGCTCGATTCGACGAACCAAGGTACAAGGAGAAGTCGAAGAAGGCCAAGGCGGCTAGGCAACATGCCTCGAAGTGGTGCGGTGGGTCGATTCCGATGACGGAACATTTCCATCGTATGGTATGTCTTTCTCTTTTAGAAATATTATTTTAATACAAAACCGATAAATTATTACTAAGATAATATATTTAATTACAGGTAAGGAAGGTCGGTAACACCGACATGGTGACCGTCTTCCTGGCCACCCATCGGAAGGGCGAAGACCTTATTGACGAGAGGGCCGAGCAGACCTATGTAAGTATTACAATACGTTATCTTAATTTAATACTTCGTGTCAATTTTAATATAACTTAGTAAATATGATGCAAATAAATATTCATGTAGTTAGTAATAATAAGTACATTAATTAGAAATTAGAAATTAGAAATTATAGAGTATTATCCATACTTTCTAGGCCGAGTATCAGAGGCTGCGGGAATGGGCGGCTGCTAGTGCACCTGATGCAGGAGAGGTCGGTACTTCCTCGCAGCCCACTCAAGCTCCGTCGGCGGACGAGCTGTGGATGACCGCCATTGGTGGACTCCGTAGGAGTACGTACTACGGTACAGGATCCTATGGCGCCCTAGTTGCGACCCAGTCCTCTAGGGCATCTCCTGCTAGTGTGCATGGTCCACAGCCGTCCCAGGAGTCTGCCCGAGTCCACCAGATGATGGAGTCTCTCCGTGACGACCTGCTACGACGGATCGAGGAGCAGTCTCAGCATCCTACGGACGATCCTGCACTGCTAGCACGATTGGATGTGCTCGACCGCGGCATTATGGAGCTCATGGAGACGACTGAGAGGACAGAGTGCAGCGTTGGAGGGTTAGAGCGCACGGTGACGGAGCTGCAGACAGGACAGGTGACCATGGCCGAGAGGCTGAGATTGGCGCAGGATTCGATGGTCCAGAGCAGTGATAGAATGTTATCTATCATGGATTCATACACCAGCGACTTACAGTGTTGGAGCGTGCTGGTCCTCCGGGTGCGCCTTCATCGTCGTCGACTCTGCCGCCGCCACCGCCTTCTTCTTCGATACCGACTCCACCGACGTCACTGCCTGCTCCATCGGTATCGATTTCACTTGAGGAGTATGAGTTGTTCTTATCCCTTCGTCGCGGCGGTGCCCCTCCTACACCAGATCCCTAGTTGGTTGTGTGTAGACTTTGGTTATTTGGTTGTAGACTTTGTTATTTGGTGTAGACTTTGGTTATTTGATTGTAGACTTTGTTATTTGGTGTAGACTTGGTTATTTGGATACTTGTTGGTTGTGCCTATTCTATTTGTTGGATCCTAATCTATTTGTTGGATCCTATTCTATTTGTTGCCTGCTATATTGTGTTATACTGTTGTTTATGTTATTATTCGTTTCAATTAGATGTTAATGTGCTTCTGTGGTTTACGTTTAGAAGTCAATCTAGGCCAAAGTCAACTCTTGGTCAACTCTGGTCAACCCTAGAAGTCAAACTAGGTCAACTATGGTCAAACTAGGTCCAACAAGTCTAAATTAGGTCAAACAAGTCATTCTAGGTCTAAACAAGTCTAGGTTATGTTAACTAGGTTTAACAATCGTTCTAAGTCCTAACAAGTCTATATTAGTCTAATCAAGGCTAAACTAGCCTATGCTAGTATATCAAGCCCATACAACCTTTACAATACAAAGTCAAAACCAACATCACACAACCTATTATTGCATCTAGGCCTACACATGGAAATCACATATTACATACATATATATATATACATATAGGCTACCTATATGTATACCACACATACATATATATAATATATATATAATGGTACACACACATAATATAATATATAGGATACCTACATATATACATAATATACTTAGATGCATATTACATACACATACATATTTATATACATTACATTATATATATATATACATAGGAAGATAGAAAGATAGAGAGTTAGAAAGAGTGAGGTAAAGGGAGAGTGACAAGTGTGTGATAGAGAGTGAGTGTGTGTGTGTAGGAGTGACTGAAACCTGTGTATGTAGCGACTGAAACCTGTTTACAGTGAAGGAAAACAGTGTGTGTGTGATTGTGTGTCATTCACATGGGTGTGTGTGTATATGGCCTGTGTTCAGCAAAACAGGGAATGTGGACTGTTGGTTATGGTGTGTGTTATTGAGTAGTTCATTCCTGTTGGTTATATGTTGTGTGTGTGTATATGGTGTGTGTTATTGAGTGTTCATTCCTGTTGGTTATGGTTATCTTTTTAAACTGCAGGGAGAAAAGGACATTCTGTATTTTATTTTTTTATTTTTTTTGCAGATTTAGCGACGTTTACCGACGTCCACCGACGTACTTTTGCGTCGATAAATGTCGGTAAATCTGCAAAATTTTCCTGGGTACCGACGTTTACCGACGTCCTTATACGTCGGTAACCGTCGGTGAACGTCGGTAATAATCCCAGGAATTACCGACATTTAGTGACATTTTAAACGACGGTAAACGTCGATAAATTCCCAAGATTTTACCGACGTGTAGCGACTTTAAACACGTCGCTAAACCACCGACGATACGACGGTAGACGTCGGTAATATACCGACGTATATATACGTCGGTAATATACCGATGTATATATACGTCGGTAAACGTCGGTAATCCACCGACGACACGACGTATATATACGTCGGTAATATACCGACGTATATATACGTCAGTAAACGTCGGTACTTGCGACGTTTGGTGACGTTTTAAAGATCAGCGACTTACGTTTCCGCGACAAGTCCAAAACGTCGGTAATTGCGTCGGTAAATATTTTTAGCGACAAAATTTGTCGTTTTAGCGACGTCTTTAGGCGTCGCTAAAGCCACTTATTCTGGTAGTGTATTAGAAAGCTTGTTGATTTAAAGATTTGTGCATGGATACCAAAAACTAACATTTCAGGACCCTACAAGAAATGGGTACCAAAGTTTTTATCTACAAATTCTTTTGTAGGTGAAAAGCCCTTCACATGCTAGAAGCAAATGGATCCTCGACAGCGGTTGCTCACGGTATATGACCGGTGATGCTTCATTATTTGCAATACTGTCGAAGAAGAAAGAAGGATATGTCTCATTCGGTAATAATTTAAAAGGGTACATAATTGGTATTGATAATATTGGTAAGGCTCCCTACCCTGTGATTAAAGATGTCTGTCTGGTTACCGAGTTAAAACATAATCTGCTCAGCATAAGCCATTTAGCTGATCACGATTATGGCATTAACTTTGTCAAAAACAAGTGTACTATAGTTGATAGCTCAACTGGTAGTACTATCTTTGAAGGTATCAGGGAAGACAATATATATGTTTTCTATCTGTTAGAAGATGCTAACAAAGCAGGTAGATGCTTGATGGCCAAAAGTGATGAGAGTCAACTATGGCACATGAGACTCGATTATGCAAACATGAACACAATTTTAAGACTATCCACAAAGAAGCTGGTACGAGGCTTACCAGACATTTCTTTCAAGAAGGATACGGTATGTAGTGAATGTGAAAAGAACAAAGCTACCCGATCCGCTTTTAAGTCCAAGAACGTTGTAAGTACCACTAGATCTCTACAATTGCTGTATATAAATTTATTTGGACATAGTAGAATTGCTAGCCTAGGTGGTAAGTTATATGCATTTGTAATAGTAGATAATTTCTCTAGATACACGTGGACATATTTTCTTGCACGTAAGAACGATGCATTATCAGAATTCGTCACCTTTTGTAAGATGGTTCAAAATGAAAATGGTTTCATGATCACTCGTATTCAAAGCGATCATGGCGACAAATTTGAGAATGTAGAGTTCAAGCAATTTTGTGACACATACGGTTATTTGCATGAGTTCTCTTGCCCTAGGACTCCACAACAAAATGGAGTTGTGGAACGTAAGAACATGACTCTATCCGAAATGGCTAGAGTAATGTTAAACCAGTTTAGTCTACCTAAATACATATGTGCTGAAGCTATAAATACAGCGTGCTATGTTCTCAATAGGGTTTTAATTTGACCTATATCGAAGAAGACTCCCTATGAATTATGGTTCTATAGAACTCCCTCTGTTTCTTATTTAAAAGTATTTGGTTGTAAATGCTTTATTCTTAATACTAAAAATAATTTGGAAAAATTTGACGAAAAGGCCGATGAAGGTATATTTTTAGGTTATGCAGCAAAAAGCAAAGGGTACAGAGTCTTCAACAAGATAACGAAGATCATCGAAGAATCTATAAATGTTAAATTTGATGAACTCAATCAATATTCTGTCGATGATGATAATAAAGACACAAGTACACCTAGTATTGCTCCTGCAGAATCCTCACACAAAGCACCAGCTGAGTCTCCAAGCAAATCACGTACAGAACCAGAAGTCAAAACCAGCAATCCAGAGGATATGCCAAAAGAAATGAGATTTTTGGTAGACCATCCAAAGGACTTGGTAATTGGTGAGATTACCAAGGGTGTAAGTACTCATTCCTCTAGTAAAGATATAGCTTCCTGTTTTGCTTTTATTTCACAGCTTGAACACAAAAATATTGAAGACGTATGCAGTGATAATTTTTGGTTAGATGCTATATAAGGAGAATTTAACCAATTTAAACGGAATTAAGTTTGGAAACTTGTTTCCAAGCTCATTGATCATCCGGTCATTGGCACCCGCTGGGTATTCTGAAACAAACTGAATAAGAATAACTTAGTGACTCGTAACAAGGCTCGACTCGTAGCTCAAGGATACAATCATGAAGAAGGTATCGACTATGATGAGACTTATGCCCCAGCTGCGAGATTAGAATCCATTCGCATGTTATGTGCATTTGAATATTTTTATAATTTTAAGTTATTTCTAATAGATGTTAAAAGTGCATGTTTGAATGGTTTTATAAAAAAGAAGTTTATGTAGCTCAACCTCCAGGTTTTACTGATTTCAAAAATCCTAATTATGTTTTCAAGTTAAAGAAGGCATTATACGATTTGAAATAAGTCCCTCGTGCTTGGTGCGATCGTCTAAGTTCTTTTCTACTTGACAACATCTTTTCAAAAGGGAAGGTTGATACTACACTGTTTATAAAGTTTTTTAATAGCAATCTTCTTTTGATTCAAATTTATGTAGATGATATCATTTTTGGATCTACTGATGAATCTCTTTGTCAAGAATTTTCAAAGTGTATGCAGAATGAGTTTGAGATGAGCATGATGGGAGAGCTGAAATTCTTTCTCGAACTGCAAATCAAGCAAACCAATAATGGGATGTTCATAAATCAAACCAAGTACACAAAAGATTTATTAAAGAAGTTCGATTTGGAAGTAGTCAAACCACTTGGCACTCCGATAGAAACTTCAACCAAACTTGATATTGATGAACAAGGTAAACATGTCGACATACGTAAGTATCAAGGTATGATTGGTTGTTTACTTTACTTAACTGCTAATCGACCTGATATAATGTTTAGTGTTTGCTTGTGTGCATGTTTTCAAGCCAACCCTAAGGAATCACATTTGTGCGCGGTTAAGCGTATCTTCCGATACCTTAGAGGCACTTCTTCTGTCAGCTTATGGTATCCCAAAACTACGTTATTTGACCTAACCGGTTATTTGGATGTTAATTTTGTTGGATGCAAAGTAGATAGAAAAAAGTACCAGCAGTACATGTCATTTCTTAGGCAAAGCTTTAGTCACTTGGTTTAGCAAGATACAAAATTCTGTCGTATTATCAACAACTGAGGCTGAGTATATCGCCGCAGGACGTTGTTGTACACAAATTTTGTGGATGAAGCAAACCTTAGAAGACTTTGGCTTACTATACACACACACATACCCATTTTCTGTGATAACACTAGCACTATCAATTTGACTAAGAATCTAGTATGTCACTCTCGCACTAAACATATCGAGATTCGACATCATTTTCTTAGAGATCATTAACAAAATGGAGATATAAATCTTGTATACATAGACACAGAGAATCAATTAGCTGACATCTTCACAAAACCTCTAGCGGAAGATTATTTCAATTATTTATGTCGAAAATTAAGAATTTTAGATGTTAATAATATTAATTAATTTTGTTTTATACAATTATTTTTCAATCCTCAAAAACTATTTTTGAGACAAGCCTACAAAGGGTCTGTCTGTCACCATGACTACGGTCGAAGCGAAGCAGTATTTAATTGTTCCCCGTTGAACTCCCGTTAGCTGGGACAGTACCCCTACAGCTAATCTGAAACAGTCGATGTATAACGAAATTTAATTTGTAAAATAATATTAATTATATTAATTAAAATTTAAAATTACTAAACTTAGAATTAAATAATTGAAAGAGGATGATGAAAAGAAGGTGGCCTTTTAAAAAAAAATTTCTTTCAAAAATTCACCAAAAGAACCCTAGGCTAATTCGGCCCGAGTTCTGTTGGTGGTATATATTTTTAAGTCAGAACCCGAGGCCCTCTCCTCTTCATCTCCTCCAAAATTCTCTCCATACTGCTGCTACCGCCCGAGAGCTCCTACAAACCCTAGAATTTCTCTAAACTATTACTCCCAATCCACTTGGAGATTTTTATCCAAATTTTGGATTCGTGCGGAGAATTCCTGTCTCTACAACATACTCAATTTCTGGAAGGTATAACTCTCTCATTCCATCTCCTTCAAGTTCATTAGTTTCAATTCAATTTTGGAAGAAATGCCTAAGGGATTCACTCTTTCCAAGAGGAAGAAGACCAATTCCAGTGAAGAGACATCGCCTTCGAATCCACCAGCGGATTCACTTTTTTTCCGGTCCAATCGGCCGACGGTGCATACAATGAGTTCTACTTTGTAACTCATGATCAATCATTACTATGGTACAGTGATTTTATCATGCACAACATATGCACTGGCGCCCCAATTAAGTGGACAGCGTTTCCTGACCACCGTCCTTACTTTGAGGTATTAGGGTTAAACCGACTTGTCACCGAAAAATTCCCTTTAACTACTAATGCCATTAGATTGTTTTGCTGTAAATTTGTGTTAGAAACTTTTGATGTTAAGACTCGTATCGGAGGTATTAACATCGAGTTCAATGATGTCTTGTTAGCAGAAATCTTTGGTGTTCCTAACGAAGGTTCCCCGCTCGATGATATCACTGATTTTGATTTTCCTGATAGCACACTCTTCTCAGCTTCAAGAACGATCTTTGTGTACCTGCGCGTGTTCGTTCTGGAAAGTTGAAGGCTGCAAACTTGAACTTGTTTAACTATGAGTTACATCGCATCATCTATTCCACTATTCTTCCAAAATCCACTTCAAAAGATGATGTTACCAATCTTGAACTATCTGTCCTCTACTACATCATCAAAGGAATTCCATTTTTGGTTTCCAAGACTATTATCCAGATGATGGGACGATATCGCACAAGAGATCGAAATCTCTCTTATGTGATGTTCATTCCATGCATCTTTCAGTATTTTGACATCGATCTGTCTACTTGTGCTTTGGACCCTGAGCCCAAGTATCTCCAGCTGTCCCATCGCGGCACAGCCGCTCCTCTTGCTCCTCCTTTTGTACCTGCTCCACCTCCTTAGGCATATTCTATGCCTTTTAAGGGTATCCATCAGCACCTTTCTGATCTTCGAAGATTTATTACTGACACATTCAGGGAACGTAAGTTTCGTGATGTGGCTCGGTTTTAGGCACTAGCCAACACCTTCGCTGATCTCTGATTTGCTCAGACTGGACATTCTGCCAGTTCTTTTCTCCGAGATCTAGCTGTCTCTGGATACCGCTATAAGGATAAGACGGTACATACTCTCTTTCAGCCCGATAACGCTTATGATTGGTACCGTGGTTTGGGTGCTACTCTATACGTCTCTGGAGCTGGCACTTCTGGGTTGGTCCATCCGGATATGGTGGATGTGCTGGCACTGCAGATGATAATGATGATGAGGATTTGTGATCTAGACGTACAACATTTTGTCTAGATGATCATTTTTTGAGAATTTGATTATGTCTTTGTTACTTGGAAATGCTCCGACATTCCAAGATATCATTAGTACTCTATCATTTTAGTTTATTTTTGCATTGAGATTGTGTTTGTCTGAGATGATATAATGTGAACATGTTTTATGCTTTCTTTAGCATATTTTTATTCAGTTTAGAATTATTCCATATTTCTCGTAGCACTATCTCTTTATGCTTCAATATTTACTGCCTGTGAAATATAAACTGCCTGTGAAATGTTGTTTTTCTATTTATTATGTTTATATTTCTTCAACGATTGTTTCTTATGCATATATTGCGGGGGAGCTTCTCTCTTTGCAATTATTTTGCTAAGTGACAATGGGGGAGAAATAGGATCTAACATCTATTGCAAGATACAGGAACATTTTTTTCAGGATACAATACAATTTGCAATTTTGATCATTTTTTAAATCTTATCGATCAAAGATGTTATATCGGTCAAGGTTTTTCAATTATCAAAATGGGAGAGATTATTGGCCCATTGGTCATGGTCAAACCTGATTTTAATAATTGATTAAACTCTGTCTCGATATAAGGGCTACTTAAAGAAGTTTTGGACTCTTGGACACTACTAGAGAATAGCTATCCGATCTGTTCAAGACTGAAGCTGTGTTTGCTATTCGAGTCTGTATTTCTTCTATGCATTATAATTTTTATTTTTTCTAGGAATATATTGTACACCGAGTCGTACTGGAAAATAGGCTACCCTAAAAATGTTATCAAAAATATCCCATATTTTAAAAAATAGTCCCTATTTACAAAAAGCTCCTAACTGCTTAAAAGAATTTTGAAAGACCAAAAATTAATTTACAAAAACCTGACAGAACTCGGCCAGAGTTCGGCCCAAGTTCGGCCAGAGTTCGGTTAGTGGCCATTGTGTTTTGAACGTTTGAAAACTTGGTCTCCCTGTAGTTACAGATATTTACAAAATTTTCTCATAGAGTTCAGTCTGAATTCTGTCAGAGTTCTGCCTTTGGAAAAACTATAAATAGAGAAGGATTTCGATCATTTCAATTCACTCATTCACTCACTTTCATCTCTTCTCTTTAAAGCCTATTCCAAAGAGTTCTAAGCTTTATTTTTCAAATCCCAAGCCAGTTACAATCCTGTAGTCGATTTGCCAGTGTGGTATGGTCTAGAAGCTTCAGAGCGATTGTAATCAGAGGCTTGATTGAATAAAGACTCTTCACAATTGAAGTTGGTCGAGTACTTCGTATCAAAGCTTGCGTTTGTAGAAGTTGAAAGAACTTTGTATGAAAAGTTACGGTTTATTCCAATAGTGGATTCAACTGGAAGCTAGATTTCTTCCGACTGGACTAGTCCTCACAAGAGAAAAACCAGTATACATCGTCGACTTTGTGTTTGCTTTCTAATCTCTGCTTTTATATTATTTATTTGTGATATATATTGTCTCTGTGATCTTGCTGCTAACTTTTTAAATTAGTTATATTCCGCTGCCTACTCTATTCACCCCCTCTGGAGTATTGTGCTTTACAAATTCGTTCCTACAGAGGAGACCAGGGACCAGTACTCACTCTCGTGTCCCATGGAATAGAGAAAGCGCTCGTAGGCCTACCGACCGTAGACCAGAAAGGATACACATTCAAGCGCTGGCGAATTGGGCTTTAGTAGTTCCCGAGCAGAGGAGCAGAGGACCTAACAAAAAGGAGGAGAGGAAGTCGAATAGGAGAGGGAGAATAAGCATGGGGATGAATCTCAGATATGGTAAGAGGAGAAGAGGCGTGGAGGTGGAGACGGAGATAGGGGATGGAACTCGAATCTGGTAAGAGGAGAGGGAGGCAAAGAATTAGGGGTAGGGTTAAGGGTTATGAATGGAGGAGTGTGAAGAAGAATTCTAGGATCAAGGCTAAAGGGGTACAGTAGCTAGAAAAATTAGGGCAGGGTTTGTGGGTGACTCTTGTGATGTGTGTGACTTCAAATTGGAACGGTATAAAAACGTACTTAAATAAATATGTTTTAAAAAATTAAATTAAAATATATTCGGAACATTTTTTTAAATCGGAACGCTTTTGTTCTGTTCTAGAATATAGGTACGTAAAATAAGTGTTCCAAATTTAAAAAAACTAGAAATTGCTGAGAAACCCAATTTCGGGGTTGGTTTTTATAAAAAAACCCACCGACATGATAGGTTTTATGAAATGCCCAAAATTATATATTTCCACATTAAGTATTCCAAGATTCCCTTTAGATGCTCTGTATTAACAAAATTAATACCATAACTACCCCTCCGCACAAACTCTGATTTGGATTACGATTCTCGTCGTCTTCTTCTTCTTCTTCATGAGAGATCTGAATTCCATTGCTCTCATCTTCAGCAGAGATCATAAAGATCGTTCGTAGTTCACCATGCTTTTTTTCAGTCGAACTCCGATCATCGCTCTTATTATTATTATTATTATTATTATTATTATTATTCTTGTTCTTCTTCTCTTTCTTCTTTTTCGACAGTTAGGTCAATTATGGAGGGAAGATCTTCTTTTTCTTTTCCATAAGAGTTAGCATCGTTTTGAAAGAAGAACGAAAACTCTTGAATCTTTATTCATGTTAAATTTCTTTCCATAAAACAAAAAAGTAAAAAAATTAGGTTTCTGTTAACTGTTCTCCGTCGATATAACATGAAGAATAGTCATTCTCCTGTATTTTAACAAGAAGAATGCCATTCTCCGTGTAAATTAACACGAAGAATGCCATTCTCCGTGTTACTAACACGGAGAATGCCATTCTTCGTATTACTAACACGGAGAATGGTCATTCTCCTGTGTTTTAACATTTGAATGACCTTTCTCCGTGTCATTTAATATGGAGAATGACCATTCTCCGTGTAATTTAGCACGAAGAATGCCATTCTCCGCACTAAATTACACGGAGAATGGTCATTCTCCTACGTTTTAACACTTGGAATGGCTATTCTCCGTGTAAATTAACATGGAGAATGCCATTCTCCGTGTAAATTAATAAGGAGAACGCCTTTCTCCGTGTTATTTAACACGAAGAATGGTGTTCTCCGTGTTTCTAACACGAAGAATGGCCATTCTCCTACGTTTTAACACTGGAATGACCATTCTCCGTGCTAAATTATACGGAGAATGGCCATTCTCCGTTCTAAATTACACGGAGAATGGCCATTCTCTGTGTAAATTAAGACGGAGAATGGCCATTCTCCGTTTAATTTAGCACGAAGAATGCCATTCTCCATGTTACTAACACGGAGAATGTCCACCCTCATGCAAAATTAACATTCTTCGTGTTCTAACATGAAGAATGGCCATCTTCTGTATTTTATGGTCAGTTGAAACTTTGGAGGGCCATAACTTTTGACTGGGAGGTCGAAACGAGGTCCGGTTTGTCGCAAAATGAGCGTATCTTCGAAGAACCTGAGATAAACAGCTTCATCGTTTGTCGGCCTTTTAAAATTTTAGAATCATAAAAAATGATGTTTGGACCTCCGTTATAACACTTTTGTCGTTTGTCTCGGTCTTTCCGAAAATTTTCGACGAGTTTTTGAAGATTTTTGAGGATAAAACCAAGATTCGAAAGTGAGCAGCATGTGGAAGAGGATGAAGTATTGAAATATTTTTTTAAAAGTAGTTTTGTGGATGTTTTCAATAAATTAGAAGGAAGGGCAAAAAGGTTATTCGGAACCCTCTTTATATATTTTTTGCTAATTCTGGGCACGCGATGAAATGTTATTGCGCAGTGGATTTTTCATAAAACTTTTTCGTTTTTTGGGCATTTTATAAATTTTCCCGGGTAGTGTTCTAGATTTGCCATTTTGGTGATGTGGGGTTCACTGCAGCCAACAACGCACTGGCAAGGCATGACCCCTGAGTTGAAGTACTTTCAAGTAAGCATAGGTTATCGAATAATATTAAAACTATATCCAGTTGCCCTATTTTGATCTTATGTCAATATTGAACAGAGTTAATAGAGCATCTGATACCGTATTCTTATTTGTGTCATGGAACCAAGGGTTAACTACAGCCAGAAGTACACTGGCGAGGCATAAATTCTCGGTAAAATGACTTAGGATGTGCTTACGATTTTCAAATATTCTAGAGTACATCCTTTTTGGCATATGACTATTGATTTTTATGGTTTGTAATTTCATGCACCCTCACTTGAATTTGATTTACTTCTTATCTTTTTCTTTCTTGAATCTTTCTTTCTTATTTTTTATTTTCATATCATTATTAGGTTTCCTAGTAATCTTTTAAACCTATTTTGATTTCTTTCCACTAGATACATAGTCGTATCTAGATTTGATAATCGTGCCTAAATGATTTGGATTAAATAGCAAATCGTGCCGAAACAATTTTGATTTGATCATTCTTAAACGATTTTGATCACGACTAGACTATCTTTATTATATTTTAATCAAGCTAATTCACAATTTTTTCTAGATTTTGATTATATAATCATGTCCGAATGATTTTGGTTAATAGATAGTCGTGCCTAATAATTTTTTCTTGTTGAGAAAATCCTATTTTGATTCTATCTTTAACCAAGCCTAGGTTTTGACCAACCCTTTTTGACTATATTTTGATCGTGTCAAATTATATCTTTTCTTGAGCTCTCGATTCAATCTACGATTATACCTAACCTATTTTGGTCGTTAATTATATCATTTCTTGATTATATTCTTAATCGTGCCTAATCGTATCATTTAAAATTTCGAGAACAAAATTTTTCTAGGGTGGGTAGATTTTAAATTAGAAAATAAAATTCTATTTTAAATTAGAAAATAAATTTTTAAATTTTTTTAGTTTTATATATTTTCTAGTTAGAAAATAAATTTTATTTTTTCTTAATTCTATAAAAGATATTTGTATTGACGAAGGGATTTGTTAAACTATTTTTAAATTAATTTTGTTTCTATAAAAAGATATACTTTTAAATTATTAATTTTCTATTGTCAATTATCTTTAAGTTTATATTTATAAAATTCTATTTTTAAATATTATTGAATTTAGATGTGGTCAATTTTAAATTAGGATTGTATTTAGTCTTTATTTATTGATTATTGATTATTATTATTTTAGAAGATATTTGTATTTATGAAAATATACATTTATAAATATTTGAATTATTCTTATCAATATTTTTTATAATTGATTTTATGAAATCTTTTTTAAAGATTATTTAACATACTAGATATAAATAATATTACTGTGATTGAGTTGGAATAGGATTGGATCAAATCCAATTTAATTCATGGAAAGATTTGATCATGAATCAAATCCTTCCTTATTTATGAAATCTCTCATCCTATATAAAGGGAAGGCTCCCTTTGTTTTTTTTCACAAACCCGATTATTATTATGGTCAATTATGGATTGAGATTTGATTCATATAGTATTGAGATTGATTTGATTTTAATTTAATGGAAAGATCTATTCATTAGATTCATAATCCTTCCCTAATTAGAAAATTGAGTCAATCTCCATCTATTTAAGGAGTCCTTATTCCTCTGCTACAACCAAAGCCCTTCAAATCTGACCCTAATTAAGTAATGACTATCCTTTGTATAAACCAATTGAACCTATGTCATCTCCCAAATTTTCTTTTCAAAAATTTCTCTCTTTTTCGTCCAAAATAGGCCAAAATTTATCATAAATTCAGCCTCGTTATTTTGAAGCTATAAAAACTTCACGAGGCCATTGCGACCAACTCTGGACTCCAATTCACCTTCAATTTTTTATATTAGAACCGTATCGAGGTTAGCTTCCAAATCTATATTTTAATTACTGATATTTTATTCGTAAATTTTTGGAGATTTATTTGAATGTCGGTTGTCTGAAAATCGATGTATCGTACTATTTTTGAGATTTTGGGAGATTTTGAACTCTGTTTTGCGATCCTTTTGAAGTTTGGAAAGCTGACAGGAAGATCTACAAAAAATTCTTCCAGAAATCCAAAATTTTGTTTAATATTTTATTTTATTCATTGAACTCAGATTTGATCGGTAATTCACCGATTTGGTCACGATTAGCCATAACGACGACTTTAGAGTTTCTCTATACTGGGCTTATCTGGAAATCATTGGTTGCTATTGATCTCAACATCATTATCTCTTCAAACTAATTATGACTATATCTTTTGACATATTTTCTGTCAACATGATCAAGTCACAAACAACTACAACTATTTGAGGCAAGTACACTATTGCTTTTATGTGCTTCTTATATTATAATGCTATCTTTTATTGTGTTTCATTGAGTATCTCGATTGTGACATAATTTTGACGATAGACTTGATTGTTTTATTATTAATTTATTGACTGTTTAGTGAGTCGGGAGGGGAAATACTAAATAGACATGTGACCAAACCAATATTGTTATTGAATGATAGCTAAGTCACACACCTCATGTATGGGTTAGCCGTACCAAAATTAAATGATAGCCATTTATGATGTGCCGTATTAGCCCAGTCGTTCATGTTGAAAGGTATTTCAAATGCACTATATCTATTAGTTTTTAATGTTCATGATTCGATTGTCTTGTTCATACTTGTTTCTTCTAGTGATTTCTTGTATATGTTTAGCGTTTCCAGTTCATACAAATATTTTCTTTGTTTTCTAATGCATCTCTACTATCTAGCTTATTTTGTATTAAGTTACATAAATGCAATAGGGATGTACTTTTTCCTTTCCTGACTAGATCATTATAGGTGACTTGGCGTTCTTCCTACCTTGCACTATGGACTATACGGAAGAAATAGAGACTTTGGAGGCAGATCGTAGATTCTGGATATATTAGTTAATTTCTTTTATTTAAATGTTTGGCAGATTTGTTCCTAAAAACTACTTTGTCATATTATTAAATTTGTAAATAAAATAATTATTGTGAATGAGCAATTAGATTTGTTTTGTTGTATTGAGATTGACATTGAGACCTAAACAACATACTACCGTCGATGCTGCGGCGTAGGCTGGACTTGGCTACGAACTCTTATCCCGAAAAGCGGGTACGAGTCGTGACAAAGTATATTTTTACGTGTCTCCAATACGGATGCAGATTCCTTCTCCTATAAGATACAGACTCCTTCTCCTAATATATATATGGATCCGTTGTCCATCTATATATATATTATTGATTTGTTTCATGATATCAGAGGGTTTGGTTTTTTAATCTCGGGAAAATATATACAGAGCGAAGGCTTACTTTGAGCACTCATATTTCTTCCAAGTAATAGCGCCAGAGGCGCGACTAGACCAGTTAAGACCTGGAGTGCATTACAGGCAGAAGAGATGGGACGACCGATACTCACAGTAAGACGAACCGACTAGCCTGGTCAATTAAGAAGGAAATCTTAAAACTCCTCTGCTATAGCCTCCTGCCACTCAAGGTACTGAACAACCTCTTGATAAGAACTTGGCTATCGTGTAGTATGGATAGTAGTAAGAAAAGAATAAACATGTGAAGAATATGAGACTAAAGTAGCAAAACCAAACTTATCCGATGGATCGGAACAATAGGGAGTAAAATGAGCATGATGTCGATGAGTACATTGGGACTTGCGAAGATGGTGTAGTGGAGGCAAAAATGGTGGAGAACATAGTGTAGCGGAGGTTGGTGGAAGACGGTGTAGTGCACAGAGCTGATAACATGATCAAGCAAGTATGTCTTACTTGATTTTAGTTCCGAGCACAAAGGGGTACTGTTGTTATAATCCCTTGGCTCGTCGTCTTCGTATATCTCGACATGTCACATTTCTAGAGGACTTTTCTTATTTTATTATTCTACCTCCAGATGTTCATTTCTTATTCCCCTACCTCCGTCGTCTAGTGTTTCCATTGATCCTACTCCTTTACTTACCTTAAGTAGTACAACTCCTTATACGATGCCTCCGTCGTTGCCTCATGAGGTTACTCTACATATTCTACCAGCCTATGCTACACCATCTTCTCCATTATCTATGCCTCTAACACAACCTCTTTGTCAGTCCCAACGTACTCACCGATCTCTCTCTTGTTTTACTCTTAACTATTTCAGTCCAGTGGATAAGTTTGATTTTTCTATCTTAGTCTCATATTCTTCACAGTTCCATTTTTACTGTCTGTCATCCATACTACATGAGACCCCAGTTCTTATCAAGAGGTTGTTAAGTACCCTGAGTGGTACTAGGCTGTGATAGAGAAGTTTTCGGCATTTCGACAGGCACTTGTGATGTCGTTCCACTCCAGATGGGGTCCATCCCATTAGTTGCATGTGGGTCTCTAAGGTGAAGTATCGACCTGATGGATTCATTGAGTGACACAAGGTTCGTCATGTTGTCCAGATTTTTACATAGCAGCATGGAATTGACTATGATGAGACATTTGTCTCCGCCGCTCAGGTTATTACTATTCATATATTACAAGCTGTTGATGTCGTTCATCGTGGCTACTATATCAGATGGACACGAAGAATGTTTTTTTTACGGTTCTTTATCCGAGGTTGTATATATGCACCCCTCCAAGTCTTTCTACTCCACCAGGAAATGTTTATCGTCTTCGTCGTACTATTTATAGTCTTAATAAGCTCTCCAAGCTTGGTTTGAGTGTTTCCAGAGTGCTACTTGTGAGATATATTTTGAATAATATTTTCTGGATCATTCTCTATTTGTGCAGTGATCATCGCAAGGGCAAGTTCTTCTATTACTCTATGTGGATGACATAATTTTGACTAGCGATGATTCATTAGGGATTGCAGCTACTCGGAGGTACCTTCATCAGCAGTTTAATATGAAGGACCTTGGTTATATTCACTACTTTCTTGTACTCGAGATTGCACAAAGTGACAAAGGGATACTTGTTTCTCAACAAAAGTATACTTCAGAGATTATTGCGTCTGCAGGTCTATCTAATATTCAGACATTTGATACTCCTTTGGTGCTTCATGTGAAGCTTCACCCCACAGATGATAAGCATCTCACATATCATAATCGCTAGGTACGGCTAGTTGGTCAACTTGTTTATCTCTGCTCGGCCATTCCAGATATTTTTAATGCAGTTAGTTTAGCTAGTTCATTTTTGCATCTCGATCAGCTCACTATGGTGCCTTATTTCGAATTCTTTGATATGTTCATGGCCCCATTACATGCTTATTATTCATGTGTTCTACATCTACTCTGCAACTTCGAGTACTTTTTGATGCACATTGGATATGAAATTCGACCATTAGACGATCTACTACAGGATTTTGTTTGTTTCTTGGTGATCCATTGATTTCATAGAGAAGCAAGAAAAAAATGTTATTGCATGTACTTCTACTGAGGTAGAGTACATAGATATGACTGTAACCACTAGGGTGGTCGTTCATGTACGTAGATTGCTCTTTGATGTGGATGTTGCTCCTTGTAACCCCATTTTTCATTTTTTTCAAATAAAAACCCAATCGATTTCCTAAAATCTCTAGTAATTATTCTTATTATGGCAATTTGGTAATTTCTATATAGAGGGAGTTGTTATTCGTAGATTAGAGAGGAGTGGCAAAATATAATTGTGTGGAAGAGGGGGAGTATTTTAGTAATTTGATTATTACATAGCATCCCTTATTTAAAGGAGGGGCATGGTTGTAAAATTATATAAGTGGTGGGGCTTAGTTGTTAGAGAGGTGAGTGGAGTGGCATAGTTGTAAGTATGATTATAGGATATTCTTGCCTGGTAATTTTCTAATTATGATAGTTGACCCAAACTGGATCGCAGTCAACCTAATCTTGATTATTAACAGGATATGTTATGATCCAACTTGACACATCAAGCTCCATCAAGCTCCAAAACAGACAATTACCACATATCAGCTCAAGACGAACATCATCGACAATTGCTATGACATGATGTTGTTTACTTGTTCTCTAAGTTTGTATTTTACTTTTTATTGAGTCTAAGCTATCGTAAGTTGAGTCGCACTGAGTATCTCAACCCTAGACTTTACACCCAAAGCTCCACAAACAAAAGTCCAAAAATCTGCCAAGCCCAAAACAACCCATTGAACCTTCTGTCCCCAAGGAGACAAAGTTCGGGCCGAACTTTGCCCTCTTAATTTTAGGACCTAATTTTTAGGGTTTGCTGGTTGCTAGTTGTCCAACGGTTAAATATTTAAAAATTTGGGACAAAGTTCTGGCCGAACTCAGCCTTACTGGACTAGTATATATAGGCCTTGATTCCTCTCATTTTCATTCATCCAATCTTCTCTTCTTCTATAGCCTATATATTCAAGAGCTTATTCTTCTCATCTAACTAGCCACAAAACTTTTCAAGCACCCAAGGTGCTCAGTTCGAGTCAACTAGAAGTTTGTGTGTAAGAGTTTCAAAAGAAGTCACTTAGACAATTCCAAGTCTCGCCATCTGCGAATCTGTAAAAAGTTGGCGTGCTCTTCTGAGTAAAGGCACAAGGTTGTACGCTATTTCACAAATAGTGAATTTCAATCCCGAGCTAGATTTCTCAGGCCTAGACTAGTCCTCCACGAGGAAAACCAGGTTAAAAACTGCTGTGTCTGTGTATGCTTCTCTGATCTCTATTTATATTCTGCACTTATACTTTGATTATTATTTCTGTTGGGTGGACTTGAATAGAGTTATTTTAATTGGGTATTATCGACACATACTCTATTTACCCCCTTCTAGAGTTGCCTATACATACTTCAATTGGTATCAGAGTTATGTTCTCTTATATCGGATTAATATCCTAAGAGCTGATCCATGACAACCACACAACCTACCTTTTCCAACTATGGTGAGGGACAGTCCACAAATAGGCTACCCATATTTGATGGAACTAACTACACCTATTGGAAAACTAGGATGAGTTTTTATCTTAAGTCTCTAGACTTTGATCTGTGGACCATCATCACGAATGGTTACAAAAAGCCTGCCAGAATAGCTGTCGAGGGAACTCTTGTTGAAAAACCCCACGACAAATATTCTGACCAGGAAAAAAACAGACAAGTCTAGATGCTAGGGCTATTAATGCTCTTTTTTGTACAATAGACATGACTGAATTCAACAAGGTCTCTACATGCTCCACCTCACACGAAGTATGAAGGCTTCTGGAGGTGACTCATGAAGGAACCACACAGGTTAAAGAATCAAAGATCAGCCGTCTGACACAAGAATACGAGCATTCAAAATGAAGAAAAATGAGACAATTACTCAGATATTCACCAGATTCCTCGATATCGTTAACCCTCTATCTTCCCTTGGCAAAGTATATTCCAACCATGAGAAGATACACAAAGTGCTAAGAGGATTGCCGAAGATCTGGAACACCAAGGTCACGTCGATTATCGAAAAAATGATCTTACGGCTATGTCACTAGAAACTCTGATGGGCAAGCTGATGATGCATGAGCTCGACCTCAAAGATTTTGAAGAAACTGCTTCGAAAGAAAAAGAAATTGCCTTAAGAGCTCATCGTCGAAGAACCATCACAGAGAAAACAAATGATGACGATTCCGAAGGTAACGATCAAGCACTCATGGTTCAAAATTTCAAAAAGTTTCTACGCTTCAACCGAAGAAAGAAGGAACAAAAAGATGATGAGGAAGAACCCACCTGCTTCGGATACAAGAAGACAAGACACGTCAGAAAAGATTGTCCTGTAGCAAAAAAAGGAAGCAAATACGAAAAGCTGTACAAGAAGCCAACCTCAAGAAAGTATGCCAACACTAGCATCTGGCATGAAAGTGAGGCCAGTGATTCAGACGAAGAAGAGGACTCTTCACAAGACACGGCAAACGTCTGCCTAATGGCAACTTCAGATAAGGTAAATGATTCTTTTGACGACTTTTCTTTTGATGAACTAGGTGATGCCTTTAGTGATCTACTTGAAGACCACAAAAATGTTATTAATAAATATGAACATGCTAAGGATAAAATCACGGCTCATGAAGCCGAGATACATAGACTTTCATTCTTATTAAAAAAATATTAGAAATACTACCATAAAAAAAACTGAGGAGGTATCTAAGCTTAAGTTAAGCTTACACGATTTCGAATCTCATATTGAGAAGTAAACACATGATATCACTGCTTTAAATAAAAAACTTGCTGAAGAGAAAAACAAGTACAAGATTGCTACTGGTAGAATAAATGGTCTTACTTCTAAATATGATGAGTCGCATGCTGCCTCTAAGAAATTAGAGATTAGACTGGGTAAATAGGTTATTCAACCTCAAACTCAGTCTCATAATCATAACACTTACACTAAACAAGAGACAGCTCAACGCAAAAGAGCACGTCATTACATGAACACTCATCCACGTACCACATAAAAATATGCCTTTATGTACACCTACTCCCATGCAGCACGTAAAACATACACACGTTGTTATAATCATCCTGCTGCTACACGTAATTATTATCATCATCCTACTCCCACATATAGACATCACTATCATCCTGCACCCAACACCAATATGCATGCTACATGTACTTACTGTGGTTTACATGGACACATATCACCACAGTGTAGAATTAGAAAACTATTGGATATTAATCTATATGCATGGGTACCGAAGACTAACTTTTCAGGACCCATAAGAATCTGAGTACCAAAGGTCACATCTACTCATGGTGTAGGTGGACCTTTCTTCTCAAACTAGAAGCAAATGGATTCTTGATAGTGGGTGCTCGCAACATATGACTGGAGATGCTAATCTATTCGCAACACTATCGATGAAAAGGAAATGATATGTATCCTTCGACAACAATCTGAAAGGTTATATCATAGGTAACTGTATAATTGGTTATCCTTCTTATCCCGTTATTAAGGATGTCTGTTTAGTGACCGAGTTAAAGCATAACCTGCTCAACATTATTCATCTTGCTGATCACGGATATGATATTAACTTCGGTAAAACTAAATATTTTATCTATGATAGATCATCTGGAGACATCGCATTCGAAGGGATAAGAGAAGATAACATATATATTTTCTATCTATCTAAAGATACTAACAGTACATGTAGATGCCTTTACGCCCACAAAGATGAAAGGCTATTATGGCATCAGTGTCTTGGTCATGCTGACATAGACACCATATCAAGACTATCTACCAAGAAGCTAGTAAGATGATTGCCTGAAATCATATTCAAAAAGGACATGGCATGTGCCGAATGTAAAAAGAATAAGGCTATCAAATCTTTTTCTAAATCCATCAACACTGTAAGTACCATTCGACCTTTGTAATTACTCTATATGGATTTATTTGGTCCTAGTAGAGTAGCCAGTCTTGGCGGAAAACTCTATGCTTTCGTAATTGTTGATGACTTTTCAAGATTCACTTGGGTTTTCTTTCTTGCAAATAAAGGTGATACTATTTCAGCTTTTAAAGCTTTTTGCTTAAAAGTTCCAAAATAAAAAAGGCTACATGATTACTCATATCCGAAGTGATCATGGTGGCAAATTCAAAAATTTTGATTTTGAAAAGTTTTGTGATTTAAATGGCTTTAATCATAAGTTTTCTTGTCCTAGAACTCCTCAACAAAATGGTATTGTGGAGCGGAAGAATAGGACTCTTGGTGATATGGCTAGAGTCATGTTGAATCAATTTTCTCTTCTGAAATATTTTTGGACAGAAGCTGTCAGCACAGCGTGCCATGTTTTGAATAGGGTTTTGATTTGACCTATTTCGAAGAAAACACCCTATGAGCTTTAGTTTGGTAGAACTCCAAATGTTTCTCACTTTCGAGTGTTTGGCTGTCGCTGTTTTATCCTGAATACCAAAAACAACTTAGGCAAGTTTGACGCCAAAGCTGACGAAGGTATTCTTCTTGGTTATGCTGCCAAGAGTAAGGGATATAGAGTGTTCAATAAACGCTCCATGATTGTTGAAGAGTCTACTAACATAACTTTTGATGAGGACAATAGTACAGCTATCATTCTCGATGATGATGAACCATCAACTTCCCCTCATGTGGATACACCACCTGAAATCAGTTCTCTGGAGAGCTTACCAAAGAAGTTCCAATTCAAACATTCACATCCAGAAAACTTGGTAATACGTGAGGTATCAAAAGGGGTAACTACTCGTTCTTCTTTAAGAGATTCTATTGCTAGCACTGCTTTTATTTCTCAAATTGAACCTAAAAATATTTTAGAAGCTTTTAACGATGAATTTGGATATTTGCAATGCAAGAAGAACTCAACCAATTCGAAAGAAATCAGGTTTAGGAACTTGTTCCTAGACCTGCTGATCATTCAATTATTGGTACCAAATGGGTTTTTTGTAACAAAGTTAATGAGGACGGTTCGGTCACTCGCAAAAAGGTTCGTCTCGTAGCTCAAGGATACAACCAAGAGGAGGGTATCGACTATGATGAGACCTATGCTCCTGTTGTACGACTTGAATCTATTTGGATGCTTTGCGCCTTTGCAAATTTCCAAAACTTTAAACTTTTTTAAATGGATGTAAAAAGTGCTTTTCTAAATGGTTTCACTAAAGAAGAAATTTTTGTCATGCAACCCCCTGGTTTTGAAAATCATAAATTTCCCGACCATGTTTTTAAACTTAAGAAAGCTCTTTATGGCCTCAAACAAGCTCCTCGAGCTTGGTATGAATGCCTTAGTACTTTTTTACTTGATAAAGGTTTTTTAAAAGGGAAAATTGACACTACAGTTTTCATAAAATCTCTCGATGACACTATCTTGTTAGTACAAATTTATGTAGATGATATCATATTTGGGTCTACTAATGAGGGTCTATGTAAAGATTTTGCCAAGTGTATGCAGAACGAGTTTGAGATGAGCATGATGGGGGAGCTCAACTACTTCCTTAGACTGCAAAGCAAACAATACTCGCAAGGCGTCTTCATCAGTCAGTCAAAGTATACAAAGGACATGCTGAAAAAGTTTGAGCTTGACAACATCAAACCTATCAGCACTCCTATGGCAACTACAACAAAGCTGGAACCTGATAAAAGCGGCAAACCGATCGATCAACGTAAGTATCTAGATATGATTGGTAGTCTATTGTATTTAATTGCTAGTCGTCCTGATATTACGTTTAGCATTTGCTTATGTGCAAGATATCAAGCTAATCCTAAAGAATCACACATGACCGTTGTTAAGCACATCTTTAGATATCTTAAAGGAACGATTACGGTAGGCTTGTGGTATCCCAAAATCACTTTCTTTGAATTAATCGGATATTCCGATGCTAATATTGCGGGATGCAAAGTCGAACATAAGAGTACCAGCAGCACGTGTCATTTGTTAGGAAAGTGTGAAACCCATAAATTTTCAGTTAATTAATTGAATAACTTAGTGAGCTAATTATTATTTTTGGAATTTTAGAGTTTTGTCAAAACCCGTAAAATTTTATTTTATAAATTGTTACTAATTAATTATTATCATTTTTATGAAAAACTATATTTTTAGAAAAATAGTTAATCCTGGAATTTTGAATGTTGGTCCTGACCCGTCCTGAACTTGTCCCGGACCCGTCTCGATCCAATTTGAAATCGGATCCAAACTCGACTTTATACATAGTTTATAATCATAAGTTTAATTCTAATCTTATTAATTAAAAGAAAAGAATTCTTTTTCTTTACCATAACTTTTATTAAAACTCTCTCTCTCTCTCTCTTATTAGCAACCAGCAAAAAACCCATTCATTTCATTTTTTCGTTCATTTTTTTGGCCGAGCCTTTCCCCTCCCCACGTGAAACCGCCGGCCATGTCTCTTCCCCTCCCGAAACCCCCAAGCTTCTTTCCCCTATAAAAATCCCCTTTTTTCCTCTTCATTCTCCTCATCCTTTCTCCAACCTAATTCTAACCTAACCCCATATTCCGGTGAACCACCGCCTGAGCCACGCCCCCGGCGACCCGAGCTCCACCGTCGGAGTCACGAGCCCGCCTCCAGCGGCCTTCTGTCGCCGTTCCCGCAGCCGGTGCACCCCTCCGCCCGAGCGCCTACCTGCCGCGGCCACCCAGGCCGACCCCGCTCGGCGACCTCCTTCGCCGGCGACCCCCGCGCCTGTACCCGACCCCATGTGGTTCCCGATCCGGGCGTCCCGTGCCTGATCTGCTGTCCGTTGTTTCCGGGTCCGATCCGTTGTCCGTAGTTTTCGTGGCTGATCCCGCTGTCCCGTTTCCATTCCCAAGATTATCCCACGGCTCCCCGACCAACGGATATTGGGTAATTTCTGATAATCTCAGTAGTTCGTCCCTCCCGAGTCGATGATGATTTTGGTTCTCCGATCCCGTTGCGGGATTCGGTTTAGATGAGTTCGATTTCGGAAAATTTTCGAAGTCCTCTTTGGTTGTGCTGTGGTTGGAGAATTTAAGTTCTATTGGTTAGTTTCGGAATTTCTGAAACTATTATGTTTCTGTGGTTTTTTTTTCCTGTGGCTTCTCGGAAAATTTCGAGTTATGTTTCGAAAATATTCTGGAGATTGGTTTTGTGATATTTTTCGGGTTTCTGAGTAACTTCGGTTTTACTAATACTGGAAACATGCTATGGATGTATATTTTTGGGTTCGATATTATTATTCGGGTTTTAATATTATTGGTGGAAATGAATTCATGGGTTATTTCCCTGGTTGGGATATTATTGTGTGTTGTTGGCACAAATTCCCAATATTGGGTTGTCCCAAATACAGAGGAAATGCTGCCCAAATTTTTAGAAAAAATTTTTAAAATAGTTTTCTATAAAATTTCTAAATTGGCTTTTTGTTGATTTGAATTCCGATTACTCGACCGTATCGGTCAATGGACCCTTAGCGAAATGCAAACGAAATCGGCATTGTTCCGGACGTTGAGGCATTAGCTACTACGCGACTTAATACTTTGGACCAAGTCTGAGACCTACTTTCATATTATATTTAATATTAATTATATTTATTATTTAGAATTAGTTACTGGCCAAATCATAATTTTGGTACAGGGCCTCGACATGCTGAATGGATCGCTTCCGGGTGTTCAGGGTTCACCAGTATATATTTATTTTATTTCATTAATTTATGTAAATAATTGTAAGGGCATAAGCCCAGTTCTCTATCTTTTTCTGTAGCTCTGTAATAGCGTAGAGTAGCTTTTTAAATTCTGGTTTTGTTGGTTTGTCGATAAACGCGTAAAATATCAAAAAGACATTATTTTGGATATAGAAAATTAATATTATTTTCTCACATTAAATAACTCAGAAAATTACAAGTTTGTTATTTAAACAAATTCACGTTCTTCTCATTTAAAGAAAAATATTAGTTTTATATATAATATTACAAAATACTAAGTTTTGCCAAATAATCAGATAATGCGATTTTCAATAAATGTTAAATTGATTTTTCTTTGTAAATTAATAACTAGTAAATCACATCGATAAACGTGTTTTGGTATAATTTGTAAATAACATAAAACTGGATTAGGTCCAATTCTAGAGATTGTAACTAGCACACCTAGATATGGTTTTCCTCTCTGATGCTAAGTCAGAATTCTCAATGTAGGATTTCGAGGACGAGTCTGATCTTCTATCCCGGAACCGACTTTTCAACCCAGTCATGAACAAAGGCAAGTACGGTTATGTTTAATTGGCAATTAATTTAGTAATTTTTATCTTGCATGCTTAAACCACATTGCTACACGGAACTCTCTCCTAGAGTTCAAATGTTGATTTTGGAACTCTCTCCTAGAGTTCAAATATTGATTGTTATTGATTGTGGGGATATTGGGGGAGTAGTGTAGCATCTATGACCAATACCCCTCATATTGTATATTGATTGTGCGAGCTTACCCCTCTTACACACGGGGATAAGCCGTATCGTATCACTAGGATACTATTGTACAACCCAAGCCGGTCATAGTCGTTACCTATTCAAATTACATTATTTTCAATTGTTGAAAAATTGCTGGAAAATATTGTTCAAGTATTTCAAATTGTTTAAAATTACAAATTTCCATTATTATTTGAATTGTTTGATATTCATAATTGTACTTGCTCCCTCCTGACTGGAGACCCAACATTTTTAGGAAGCATTGATGATCCTGAGCTGTATTCTGTGGTGTTACTCGAGTCCCAATTGGAAGACGATGATCTCGAGGCTGATGAGCCGGCTGCTTAAATGTTACTTCTTCTTTTCTAGTTTAGGGAAAGTTGTGTTGAAGATAGTTAATTCAGTTTTGATTATCTGTTGTATCTTTCTTGTATTGAACAAAATTCTTATAAATATTCGAATTATTAAAGTTGTGACAAATTTAGATTCTGTTGTTGAGTTTACCTGCAAGTGGATACAGCTTACTGCCGCCGTCTCAACAACGGTGCAGGCTGGACAAGATTCGATTTGACCCAACAATTTGGGATCGGATCGTGACATGTTTTTAGTGGTGGCCCAAACAGGTCGATCAACAACTTAGGAGAACATACTTAGAAACAATTAGAACACTAGAATATCAATTTGTCATGACATAGGACCGAAATATATATTATAAGTAAATATTTTTGTTTGCTATAGACTGGTAGGCTACCTTGCTTGTGTTTGCAACCAAAACCTTCCAGAGTACGGCCAAAGGAAAGACCACTCGTTCTGGCCCTGCTGGCGATGAGGTCCACCATCGGTCATACTTGGACCCATACCCATCACTGAGACCTGTAACTGTCCTATAACAATATCTGGACACAACTTCTTAGCACCCTTACTAGTGATGCCCTTACCTAACTATGATGTAGTCCTAGGAATGGACTGGTTAAGTAAGCAGCATGCGCTGATAGATTGTCACAAAGGATGTGTAGTCTTCAGCCCACCTGGAGAGCTGGAGTTTGAAATCTCTCGAGCTCCGGAAGATATGGAGGGTATTATTTACTCCTCTATCACCGAAGAAACTGGACCTCCTCACCCTATCATAGCAGAATTCATGGATGTCTTTCCTGATAGTCTTCCAGGATTACCCCAGATCGAGATGTAGAATTCACCATCGACCTAGTTCTCGGCACTATCCCTATTTCTCGGAGATGCTACAGAGTCAACCCTAAGGAGGCTAAGGAAATGAAGGACCAAATCAATGAGCTGAAGGCCCTTGGATTTATCAGAGATGGAGCTTCACCCTGGGGAGCACCTGTCTTGTTCGTGCCCAAGAAGGACGGGACTGTGCGGATGTGCATCGACTACCGGGCGTTGAACAACATCACCATCAAGAACAAGTACCCTCTGCCCCGGATCGATGACCTGTTTGATCAACTCAGTGGAGCTAAGGTGTTCTCGAAGATAGAACTTCGATCTGGCTACCATCAAATCAAGGTCAGGAAGGAGAATATTCCAAAGAAGGCATTCAACACCAAATATGGTCAGTATGAATTTTTGGTCATGTCGTTTGGATTGACGAATGCCCCTGCGGTATTCATGAACCTTATGAACAAGGTCTTCCATGAATATCTGGATCAGTTTGTTGTTGTCTTCATCGATGACATTCTGATCTACTCGAGACTGAAGAAGAGCATGAAGAGCATCTGAGGAAAGTTCTGGGAACTCTAAGGAAGGAGAAGCTCTACGGTAAGCTATCTAAATGTGAATTCTTCTTAGAAAAGGTGGATTTTCTAGGCCATGTTGTCACAGGAGTGTAGGCCTTTAAAAATGACAGTCACGCTGAGTTGATCAGGACAGAGTCAAAAGTCACGCTCAGTTGATCAGGACAATATTTACAAATCACGCTGAGGAGACAACTCATCATTTGTCAGAGAGTAATTATGACTGACAGCACAACAGTCGAAGAATGTCTCTTCGTATGCCACGTATGCACAGAATTCGAGAGATCATAGCCGTCTATTGCGTGATTTTCGAAATCTTCTTCAGCAAGACTCAACCTTCGTCAAGTTGTCGTACCAAAAGAGCTTCTTGTCATTTAATGCGACTGACAAAAGCAATCATTGTCAGAGATTTTGTGTCAGTCGAGGCACGCTGAATCAAGACAGCTGGCAATCTTATCTCAAGTCTGCGTGTATTGTGAGATCTTCATCTCAAGTTTGCGTGGATTCTGAAGTTTTCTTCCTCAAGTCTGCGTGTATTGTGAGATCTTCATCTCAAGTTTGCGTGGATTCTGAAGTTTTCTTCCTCAAGCTTGCGTGGATTTTGAAGCGTTTTGCCTCGAGTCTACGTAGATCCTGAAGCTTCTTGCCCCAATTTTGCGTGGATTTTGAAGCTTTCTGCCCTGAGTCTGCGTGGATTTTGTCTTCAACAAATCTGCATAAATTTCATCAAATTGGAGTACGTGGCAGCTATGCTACTGATCTCTCGCCTGCGTGTCCTGTAACTTGCACACGACTCATGCATGATCGCCATGTGTCCAACAGTTACAGGCCACGTCCAGTAACTGCTCACAACCTTGCGTATGTTAAATCCTGCGTGATTTTCAACTAAGTACAGGCTGTGAAGACAGTTATCTTTTCAGTTATTATTTTTGACTCTATAAATAGAGTTCTTTTTCTCATTCATTGTACAGATACATAGTTATCTACTGTTAAAATTTTGAGAGCTTTTCTTCTTCGCATAGTCCAAGGGATAAAGTGATCGTCTTCTAGATCAGATTCCCACAGTTGTAATTTTCCCAGATACACAATAAATAAAGGAATTTATTTATGGAAAACAAATTGGCGACTCTGCTGGGGATATCCATCTCCTCTTCTGAGATGACAACAACTCAATGCGACACTTCGTCAATCGGCTCGACGAAGAAGGTGATGACGATCCAATTTGATCAACTCGCCTATGAAGAAATGCAGCGGGCTAAGAGTGGTAAGCCCACTACAGCCTCCATCATCACTGCCAAGTCGAAGGGACACTCTGTCTATGTCCCTAAGAATCAGTTGGCAGCTAATGGTGAAGTCTCTGCCACAGTGTCTACTCCTAACACTGGCAAGAACTCTACTGCAAGCACGCACACTCTTGTGCGCTCGAAGATGACAGCAATCAAAGGTCACGCTGACAGTACTGGCTCTTTAGCCAAATCTGTTCCAGTGTGCAATCTCACATCCAAAAATCACGCTGACAGTACTGGCTCTTTAGCCAAATCTGTTCCAGTGTGTGTCTCCAAAATTAAAAGTCACGCTGACAGTACTGGCTCCTTAGCCAAATCTGTTCCAGCATACAATTTCAAACCCAAAAGTCACGCTGACAGCACTGGTTCCTTAGCCAAGTCTGTTCCAGCGTGTAATTCTAAAATCAACAATCATGCTAACAGTGCTGGCTCCTTAGCCAAGTCTGTTCCAGCGTGTACTTCCAAAGTCAAAAGTCACGCTAACAGCATTGGTTCTTTAACCAAGCCTGTTTCAGCGTGTATTTCATCTAAGAAGAATAGCTTTTTAGCTATCTCTTCTTCTTTGCCAAGTTCTACTAGAACTGGGGGTGGTCTTCCACACAAAGTCCCTTCGAAAAGGAATAACTCTTTAGTTGTTTCTTCTGTTCCTGTAGTTTTTACTTCAGGAACAGCTTTGACTGACAATTTTGTTAGTCAAAGAAAAGAAGATGGTCTTTTGACTACTCTTCCTTCTGGACATTCTATGTCTCAAAACTTGAATGAGTCTAAGAAGAAACATTCCTTAGTGTCTTATTCTATGACTTCTCCGAATTGGGCACAGAATCTGTCCATAAAAGAGGGTTTGTTACCAACTCCTAATCAAGGGGGTGGTTCAACTTTTCCTTCTCTGCAAATATCTAGGTCAATGGAAGGAAAACTCCATGTTTCTAAAACCAATGTGTTACCTCCAACTGATCTAAGAACAAAACTTAACACTTCTGGTGTTAAGAAACCATACCAGTTGGAAACAAGGATAAGAGATCCAGATGCAGAGTATGCAAGAAACTATGTGGCTCATATTAATCATTCTCTATATAATCAAGAGCCATCAAGACCCAAGAACAGGAAATATACTCCTCAATCTTTACAAACAGATTTACGAGAATATCTTCAACAGAAAAAAAGAAGTGATTTTGTGTCAAAGGACCATGCTGAATGTGACTTCTATCCAAGAGTCATAATTCAATGCAAATGTCAATCAATGGCTTATGACCATGTTGATCATGAATGTGACTTCCAGCCAAGAGTCACAATGCAATACAGATGTCAAACAAAATGACAATCTGTCTTTAATCGGATTCAGTGTGAACCTATGCCTGATGAAGATGAGCCTTTGTTTGTTTCTGTCAACATGACCTCTCGGGATACTGGGGGTAGAGCTGATAGTCCAGATGGAGTATATAGAAACACCAGAGCAAGAGTCTTAGCTTCTAGTCAAAGAAATTTGATCTCTGAAAATGATTCTGAATTTCTGGGAGAATCTAACTTTCTGCCTCTTCCTACTGGGGGTAGTTCTCCTATAAATGACTTTGATGCACGAAGCAGTGATTCAGAACAAACAACATCCACCAGTTCATCAATAATCCCTCGTACAGTCACGACGTATATGGTGGATGGGAATAATGAATTAAACAATGAACCTTCCTCTTTCTTGACTCCTCAAGATCAAAGAATTGCTTCTTTGGAACAGCAAATGAAGTCTATGGCTGATACTATGAAATCAATGTATGAACTCATGACAGCTCAGTTGCAAAATCGACAGACTGTACCAGATGCCATACCAACTGACGCTGATATGAGTCCAGTACAAGTTCCTCTAACAGTACAATCCAATACTCCTAGACCAGTTCAACCAAACCCTAGTCTCTCTGGAGCTGGGGGTAGTGCTTATAATGCTGTTCCTCCTTCCAACTATTCTCTACAAGCTACAACTCCACAATCTTCCGGAGTTGTTAATAAAGAATTGAGGAATCTCAAAACTCAATTCGAAGCATTCAAACAGAAAGATGGTTTACAGGCATCAAGCAACCTTATCCGATAGAATGGAAGCAAGTATCGTATCCTCCTAAATAAAAGCCTCCTACTATCTCATTTTATGATGGAACCACTTCTCCAAGTCAGTTTATTAATCACTTTGAAGTGATGACTGATCAATTGCAACCAAGCGACGCCCTCCTTACTCGGGTGTTTGTTGGATGTCTCAAGGGAACGGCTTATGAATGGTATAGAAGTCTCCCAGATGGAAGCATTACCTCATTTGCCGGTTTCAAACAGATATTTCTTGAACGATTCTATGAAGGGCACAATGACATGACTATGTCTGCTCTTATTAGAATCAAGCAGAAAAATAATAAAACTACAGAGGATTACATTGAACGGTTTCGAAGAGAAGCTCTGAAGATGCCTCTTGGAACTCCTGATGCTGTCACCATCGACACATACAAATCAAACTTGTTGCCAATCATCAGCATGTGGACAGGATCCACCCAATTCTAAGACTGGCCTTCTTTCATAGTTAGTGCCAAGGCTGCAAAAATTAGTGCTGAAACCTTCAAAGGTTTAGGAGTGCAGATGACTCCCAAAGAAACAGGTCAAGGTACTAACAATAAAAACAATGTTCGCAAAGGAAATGAAACTCTTGAAGTTAATCTTCAGAGCAAAGATGCATCAACTGTTCAAACTTCTCCTACCTCTATAACTTAACAACCAAGAACACCTCGCCTCAAGGAAGAATATTCTTTCGATGATGACGATGTCCTTGGTATCTTTGAATGTCTGCTGAAAGGTAATAAGATACAATTACCTGAAATCAAAAAACCTGATGAAGCTGGTAAGACAGATCATCCCAAATACTGCCCATATCACAGAATGTTGGGTCACACAATTCGTACATGTTATGTACTGAAAGGAAAGATCCAAGAAATGATTAAATCTGGAGCTATCTCCCTTACTCCGAAAGAGAAGACCGTCACCTCCAATGTCGTCTCTATGCAATTCGGAGATTTCCCTCCTCTACTCCTTGAAAGTGGGATCGTTCCTATTCCCAAGGCAACTCTTGAGATAGTGAATATTCCTCCTCCACAATTTGAAGGATTAGTGCCAATCACTTTGGAAACTGGAGAAATCATGTGGATTCATCCTGATCTAGTGGCAGATTTTGAATCTTCTTTTCCTCAAAATACTACTTCTCGAAAGTCCAAAAAGGCTGGAAAGATTAAGTCATGTCATATGACGTCTCTTGGGTCTACCTCTGACACAGAGCCAAAAGAGAAAGAAGAAGCACTTGCTGGTGCTACTCGAACGGGGAAACCTTATCTAAAGGATTATTCCAAGAATCCTGAGGATACTCCTGATATCCCTCCAGCTGATAAAGATGCTCCTAATGTTTCTCCTGAAGAAGAATCATCTACTGCACCTGTTCCTTCAACTACACCAGTTGAACCTGTTTCTTCCAAGCCTACGGCTTTTGAGAAAGGCAAACAACAGGCTCGGTTTGATAAACCAATCAAGAAGTCCCCTCCTCTTGGGCTTCAGAAGCCTTATAACTTCGACATTCTAGCTCAACTTGCTAATACTCCAGCTAGAATGTCCCTCTTTGAACTTCTACGTCTTTCTAAAGAAACTCGAGAGACGTTAAGTGAAGCACTTCTTCAAGCAGACTCTTGTATTGCACAATTGAAGAAGCCAGATACAGAACCTGTCACTTGCTTACATTGCAATAATGTATTAGAGATTATCCCAAATATCACCTTTACACAAGACGACATGCTATTGGAGGATAATCGACATGATCGGCCTCTCTACTACACTGGTTATATCGATACGATGAAGATAGATCGTATCCTCATTGACCCAGGGTCTGCTATAAGCATAATGCCAAAGAGTCTGTTGGATGAACTAAAAATCCCTCTTCACAAGCTCTCTAAGACGGTTACTACTATCTTAGGATTCAATCAAAGCCGAAGCGAGCCTTTGGGAAAGATTCATCTGAAGCTTCAGATAGGCGATTTCAGATCCAAAGTCACTTTCTATGTGATTGAGATCGTGGGATCCTATAATCTTCTTCTTGGGAGGCCCTTTCTTCATGAAAATAATGTGGTGCCTTCTACTCTTCATCAGTGTTTTAAGTACATTGATAGCAATGGAAGAGTACAAAAAGAAGTTGCTGATATAAATCCCTTCTATGGGGTTGAAGCTTATTTCAATGATTCTCGAATGTACAAAGAAGAGTATACAAGGGTCATACAAGCTATGGAGAAAGAGGATTCACAAAGTGAGACTTTAATAATCCCTGTTAAAGGTCGAGCTACTCAGCAACAATCTCCCAAACCCTCTGGAGAAGGTTCTTTCATCATTCCAGTGAGTGGACGGATCTCTCCATTGCCTCAGTCGTCTGCTCAAAATACAATGATCATTCCTGTTAGTGGGCGTACTACAGTTCCTGTATCTTCACAGGATACTCTGCTAATTCCAGTTGGAGGGCGGATTACTTTTCTATCTCAAGCTTCATGGGAGCTCACCTCTTCTGAGCCATTTGTTATCGATCTTAATCGAAACAAAGCTTCTTCTCATTCTTCTTCTTCCCCTTTAGTCATTGACTTGGCTAAAATCTCTAAGGCTCAGCCTTCTTCCAATGTAAATATTGCTGCTTTTACATTTAATGAAAAGTCTCCCTCTTTGCAGTACGCAGATGTGTGTAATTATGTTCATAGTTATTTACATTTGTTAGATGACTTGAGCACAATAACCATAGGAGTTGTACAGACTGTTCATACAGATGTATCTCTAGAACCTGTACAATCTTCATACTTTCTAGTTCCCAGCAGAAAGCCAGGAGACATTCCAATACTCTTTTACAAAGGGCCCCAAAGTCCTTCTGATTTAGAAGATGATGACAAAAACGATGATACTGGAAGATTACAACTACATCGCTATAGTCAGCAATCTAAAGACATCATCAAAAATATGGGCTATGACTTCAGAACTAGCCTCAATAGTGGAAAAGGAAAAAAAATGCCTGTTCGTATTCCTCCTCTGAAATATGGAAGGACAAAATACGGATTGGGCTATATTGCTCCTACTTCTTTTATCAATATTTTCTATGAAGATCCCGAGTCTGACGAAGATAAGAGATCTGATTCTTCCAGTACTACCTCTTGGGATTCCGATACAAGTATCGGCGATTTCTACTGCAACATTCTGTCTTCCAATATGGTTTCTATTGACCATTCTGAAGAAAGTGATGAAGACGAAGAAGAGTTTGAAATCTCACCTGAATCAGAACAATGGACCCAAAGATTAGATAATCAATAGGAGTTCTGTTTCGAGCAAAAAGAACCTCCGACTGAAGACAAACTTGTTCCAATAGATGTTGGTGAAGAGGGATCTCCCAAACCAATATTCATCAGTGAAAGTCTTTCAGAAACTGATAAGCAAGACATGATCAAACTCATTCGTGACTACATCGATGTCTTCGCTTGGAGTTATGAAGATATGCCAGGACTTGATCCACAAATTGCAACTTACAAGCTCAATATCTTACCGAATGCTAAACCGGTCAAACAACAACAGCGACGATTTCGTCCAGACATTATGGATGCAATTGAAGCTGAAGTCAATAAACTCATAACCTCCGGGTTTATTAGAGAGGAACAACATCCCGATTGGGTGGCTAACATAGTTCCTGTCCTTAAAAAGACTGGCAAGATCAGAGTATGCATAGACTTCCGCGATCTCAATACGGCATGCCCTAAAGACGAATTCCCTCTACCAATCACTGATGTTATGATTGATAATACCTGTGGATTTGAACGGATGTCATTCATGGACGGGTATTCTGGGTACAATCAGATTAAAATGTTTCCAGACGACGAGAAGCACACTTCTTTCAGAACGCCGATCGGTACATACTGTTATACAGTTATGCCATTCGGTCTCAAGAATGCAGGAGCAACTTATCAACGAGCTATGAGCACTATATTCCGTGAACATTTGCAGAAAATAGTCGAATGCTATGTTGATGATATTGCAGTCAAAAGTCGACAAAAGGAGGATCATATCCAAGATTTGAAGACTATATTTGATCTAATGCGTAAGCATCAATTAAAGATGAACCCTACTAAGTCCTTCTTAGACGTCTCTAGTGGTAAATTTCTCGGCTTCGTCATTACCTTTAAAGGTATACACGTGGATCCCGAGAAGATCAAAGCCATCCAAGAGATATGTCCTCCACGCACCTTAAAAGAGCTACGAGGATTTCAAGGAAGGATCGCTTATATCAGGAGATTTATCTCTAATTTATCAGAACGCTGCAGACCATTCAACAAACTTATGAAGAAAGGTGTTTCTTTTGTCTGGAATGATGAATGTCAGAAAGCATTCGATGATATAAAATAATATCTGATGAGCCCTCCAGTATTGGTACCTCCCGTTTCAGGAATTCCATTTCTCCTATATACTCGAGCAATGAGTCATTCATTGGGTGCATTACTCGCTCAAAAGAATCAAAATGGTCATGAACAAGCCATCTACTATCTCAGTCGTACTATGACCGGAGCTTAACCTCGATATTCACTGGTCGAAAAAGAATGTCTAGCCTTGATGTTCGCTGTTCAAAAGACACGACATTATATCATTGGCCAGACTATTCATGTCATCTCCAGGATCAATCCTATACGGATCATGATGAAGAAACCCAGTGTTTTGAATTCTCGATTAGCTAACTGGAGAATCCTACTTGCTCAGTATGACATGAATTATATTCCTCAGAAGTCAGTCAAAGGACAAGCTTTAGCTGATTTTCTAGCTGCTCATTCAATTCCAGAAGATTCAAAACTCTATGATGAAATTCAAGATGAAGTCCTAGATTCAAACTAAATTGCTGAAGAAGATCCTACTTGGCGTCTATTCTTTGATGGAGCTTCAAGGATAGGTCCTAATGGTGATATTGTCGCTGGAGTTGGAATTGTTCTTGTATCGCCAGAAGGTCTTGCTATCCAAAGAGCTTATTCTCTCGACCAGCCGTGTTCAAACAACGTAGCTGAATACAATGCATTGCTTATTGGTCTTCAACTCGCTAAACATCTGAATATTCAACATTTGGAGGCGTACGGAGACTCTAAACTCATTGTCAATCAGATAAGGGGGACTTATGAAGTTCGCCATTAAGATCTGGTTCCTTATCATAGATCAGCTATATCTATAGCTTCTTCGTTTGAAGAATTCTTCATTGAACATGTTAGACGAGCATGTAATACGGAAGCTGATGCTCTAGCTAATCTTGCGGCGGTGTTAGCTATTCCGATTAGACGGCAACAAATGATTATTGTTCGCAATCGAGAATTATTTCATCTGGAAAATAACCTAACTCTAGGGCTTCCAATTGACATTGAAGAATCAACATCTCATGACGTCAACACAACAAGAGGATTTGGATTTAGTCGTAAATCTTTATCATCTTCATCTGATTCCAGCATAGAATTCATCTTCAGTAACTCAGCCGAGAATCAAAATACGGATACGGATTGGAGACTTCCTTTCTTAGATTTCATATTGTATGATATTCTTCCGGATGATCCGAGTGAGGCAGCATCTATCAGACGACGATCACTCCGATTCTATTATAATCATACAACAAAGACCTTATATCGTCGAGCTTATGATGGTTTACTTCTTCGATGTGTTGCCGGTGATGAGGCTCAACAAATCATTCGTGAAGCACATGATGGAATTTGTAGAGCACATCAGCCTGGACCAAAACTTCAAGACCGTATTCGACGTATGGGTTATTATTGGCCCACTATGGTATCAGACGCCATCGAATATGCAAAGAAGTGTAAAGCTTGTCAAATCCATACGGATTTTATTCATCAACCCTCGAAATTTCTACATCCGACAGTAGCATCATGGCCCTTCGAAGCTTGGGGCATGGACATTATCGGCCCGATCAATCCGCCGTCATCCAAGGGTCATCGGTTTATTCTCGCAATAACCGATTACTTCTCCAAATGGGCCGAAGCTATTCCTTTATCTGAAGTTAAGACGTCTAATGTCATCAGCTTTATTAAGCATCATGTCATCTACAGATTTGGTGTTCCTCGACGCATTATTCATGATAACGGACCACAGTTCGTCAGTCAAAAGTTTACTCGATTCTGTGACGATCACCGGATCAACAATGTGGCTTCTACTGCATATAATCCGGCAGCTAACGGATTAGCGGAAGCTTTCAACAAGACCATCATCAAACTCCTAAAGAAGTTTGTCTCTACTAACAAACGTAATTGGAGTGAGAAGCTCGGTGAATGTTTGTGGGCTTATTGCACTACAGTTCGTAATGCTACTAAAAGTACACCCTTCTCTCTGGTGTATGGTTGCGAAGCTGTTCTTCTATTAGAGATTCAAATTCTTTCTTTAAGGATAGCAATCGCTAATGAACTCACTGCAGAAAATAATGATCGTCTTCGACTTCAAGAATTAGAAGCTCTGGATGAAAAGCGATTATCTGCTCAACAGAATATTAAATTCTATCAAGCTAGAATCTCAAGAGCTTTTAATAAGAAAGTCAGAGTTCGATCGTATCAAAAGGGAGAACTTGTTCTAACAGTCAGACGTCCTATGACTATAACTCATATGAGCAAGGGCAAATTTGACGCAAAGTGGGAAGGACCCTATATTGTGAGCAAAGTTTTCTCAAATAGAGCTTATCAACTCTCAGAATTGGATGGTCGAAAAGTTTTGATGCCTATTAATGGCAAATTCCTTAAGAAGTACTATGTATAAATGTAAATGCTTGTAATCATCAGACAGTTTCATGTTTAGAAATAAAATTTTTATTTTATTTTAATCATGAATGATGATACATGATATTAAGGAAGATCACTATCATCCTTTTCTATATTTGGACGTGGGCCACTGCCGTCCTTCTCGAAGACGCGATCAGCAAAAGAACTAAGAACCTCTTTGCTGGAACCCACGAGGAACTTACAAGCGGCCATTCTCATGGCTTCTTCTTCTTCAGTCTTTCCTGGTTCGAGGAGGAAGTCCAGAATATCCCTTGGTGGCTTGGGTACAGACGAACCTTCGCCTGCTACCGCCTTCTTCAATTGAATTGGATCAGCAGGGCATTCTCCAGTGCCTTTCTGAATCTTCATGGCAATTCCAACTTTCTTGGATGCTTCTTCAGACGACATTTTTTATGTTTGAAAGTAGAAGTGTTCGTTCTTGTCAGATTTCTGCTATATTTATAGGCAGAAGTTCCTCAAATAGTGAAGCATCATATTCATCCGACGATCCGACGATTCACATATTCATTAATGCTTGATGGTTCATCCGTTCATTTCTCACATTCATCCGACGATTCACACATTCATTAATACTTGACGGTTCATCCGTTCATTTATTACGTTCGTCCGTTCATAATCTTCTATCAATTTATTTGGGGATTCGTTATTTATCATATTTTCATAACCTCTGAATCAATTCCGAATCTATTTACTCATTTGTCATTTTTGACCTCTGCATAGAAATCAATCTATTTTCTTTTGAGTTCATACGTATTATCACGTCCATAATACCTCTGATAATATCATATACTCTAAAACAGAAAAGAAGATTTTATTATCTATCATGTCCACAATTCATCCACAAATACAAATTATTGAGCATAGAAGAATTATCATTCCATTCTCATTTCACCATAAAAAATCTATTACATTTTCTTAGACTGTCTTACAAATCATAATGGAAATCTATTACAATCTTGGATTTTCATTCTACACCACAACAATAACCTAATAGAGATCTATCTTCTTCTTTGGATCTTCTCCGTCGGACCTTCTCTGTCAGGTTCGTTGTTGGTGGCAATTCCTGATTGTCTGGGTCCCAGTCACGACCAGATCAGCAGGAATCAAACTCTGGTCTTCTCTCTCAGACGAGAGGAGAACCACAGAGTATGGCAGCCCGAAGTCGTGGTGCTGCCAATATAATTGGTGGATTTGGGGTAACCTCTCAAGGAAGATAGGAATGTATTCCACATTGGGATACAATTCCTAGTTCTGCCTTGAAAGGAACTCTACTACCCGATTTCTCGGGGTAGAGCTGACTCCACCATCCAACTCTCATGTATAAAGGCTCTTCCTACCATCTGAGGAAGACCCTTTTATCCCACGAAGAGTTCTGAGTTGTCTGATTTGTGCGTCAAAAGCGCATGAGCTCCCTGATGTTGGTGTCAGAAGAACGCTCCCCACAGCATCCAAATCGCCAATGCCAGTTCTAAAGAAAGTTTTCAGCCGAGCTTCTGCAGAGAACAGCAAGGAAAAAGAGAATTAATCAACAGAAATGTCATTTGGCACGCACTGGCTAGTCAGGCATATCCTATTCAGTCAGAGACAAAAATCCATAGTACGCGTACTACATTGGACTTACCTTCAAGTTTGGTGCTAAGAATTGGCAAACCCATGTTTGATACAGTGCACAAAAATCGTTGCTTTCCTGTTTGAGAATGAAATCTCACAAAAATTTCATTATCAGAGAAGAAAAAGAAGAATGGGAGATGAGTATCTGTGAAACTCATCTATCTATTTAAAGGACAAAGTACAAGCCTATTCTTGGAAAAGATCCGCGTAAATAGCGCTCGTAAACCATAAAATGAGTGTCACGTGTACTTTGGAAGACAACGCAACATTGGAAACAGTCAAAGAGTGCTAATTAACATTCTTCATTAATGCACGCTGTTCAAACACAAAAGTTGTACTACATTCTTCAAGACAGGCACTGATGGCCTTACAAAAGACAAAAGAAGAAGTGCAACATTTTCAAAAGGAGACAAAAGTATAAAAGATACGCTCTATTTAGCAGAGCGGCTAAGCTTAGTGCCCAGTTCTTCTATGCTCTTAACCCCCATGCGGTGTAACAGAGCCTTCAACATTTCACGCTGCTCTGCAAGGCTGCGTCCGTCAGAAGAAGACGAGCCATCCAGACCAAAATAGCTCAGGAAATTCTTGGCCAAATGCATGGGATCGTCTTTGAACTCGAAGACTAGGGGCTCCGGTTCCTTACCCTCAAAAGTGGGATCACCATGGGAACAAAAACCCAATTTGCGTGCTTCTTCTTCAGCTTCTTTCTTTGGTGTCATGTTGACGTAAGATGAAGATTAAAAATGAATCGTCTCCCTGTTTATATAACAGAGCTCGCCGGCGGTTCATATTCCACCATAAATTGGATGCAATCAGTCTCGGAGAACGAAGAGTCATTATGACATTTAATAAGTTCGTTTGGATATTTTCAAAGAACTTCGAAGTCTTTTCGACTTCCGAAAAATTTGAAGTCATCTCAGCATGACTGATTTCATTTTATCATCTTATTTTTCAAAGTATTTCGAAAATTTTGAAGTCTTTTTAATTTTCGAAAACTTTGAAGGGGGTCTTGTAGGCCTTTAAAAATGACAGTCACGCTGAGTTGATCAGGACAGAGTCAAAAGTCACGCTCAGTTGATCAGGACAATATTTACAAATCACGCTGAGGAGACAACTCATCATTTGTCAGAGAGTAATTATGACTGACAGCACAACAGTCGAAGAATGTCTCTTCGTATGCCACGTATGGACAGAATTCGAGAGATCACAGCCGTCTATTGCGTGATTTTCGAAATCTTCTTCAGCAAGACTCAACCTTCGTCAAGTTGGCGTACCAAAAGAGCTTCTTGTCATTTAATGCGACTGACAAAAGCAATCATTGTCAGAGATTTTGTGTCAGTCGAGGCACGCTGAATCAAGATAGCTGACAATCTTATCTCAAGTCTGCGTGTATTGTGAGATCTTCATCTCAAGTTTGTATGGATTCTGAAGTTTTTTTCCTCAAGTCTGCGTGTATTGTGAGATCTTCATCTCAAGTTTGCGTGGATTCTGAAGTTTTCTTCCTCAAGCTTGCGTAGATTTTGAAGCGTTTTGCCTCGTGTCTGCGTAGATCCTGAAGCTTCTTGCCCCAAGTTTGCGTGGATTTTGAAGCTTTCTGCCCCGAGTCTGCGTGGATTTTGTCTTCAACAAGTCTGCGTAGATTTCATCAAATTGGAGTACGTGGCAGCCATGCCACTGATCTCTCGCCTGCGTGTCCTGTAACTTGCATACGACTCATGCATGATCGCCATGTGTCCAACAGTTACAGGCCACGTCCAGTAACTGCTCACAACCTTACGTATGTTAAATCCTGCGTAATTTTCAACTAAGTACAGGCTGTGAAGACAGTTATCTTTTCAGTTATTATTTTTGACTCTATAAATAGAGTTTTTTTTCTCATTCATTGTACAGATACATAGTTATCTACTGTCAAAATTTTGAGAGCTTTTCTTCTTCGCATAGTCCAAGGGATAAAGTGATCGTCTTCTAGATCAGATTCCCACAGTTGTAATTTTCCCAGATACACAATAAATAAAAGAATTTATTTATGGAAAACAAGGAGAAGGAATTTCGGTGGATCCAAAGAAGATAGATGCCATTGAGAAGTGGAGTACACCAAGTTCAGTTGCTAAAATTAGAAGTTTTTTGGGCTTAGCTGGCTACTACCGGAAATTTTTGAAGGACTTCGCCAGGATTGCTGAGCCGATGACGAAGCTCACAAGGAAGAATGAAGAATTTGTGTGGACTGAAGCTTGCCAGGCAGCATTTGAGGAACTGAAGAAGAGACTTACAATGGCACTAATACTTGTACTACCCGCAGGTACCGACGGTTTCTCAATCTACAGTGATGCTTCTGGTAAAGGATTGGGTTGTGTTCTTCAACAACACGGAAAAGTAATTGCTTACGCATCTAGGCAATTACGAACTCATTAGAAGAACTATTCCACACATGATTTGGAGCTCGCAGCGGTGATATTTGCTTTGAAGTTATAGAAGCACTACCTCTATGGAGAGAGAGTGGAAATTAATATTTACAGACCACAAAAGTCTTAAATATGTTTTCACTCAGAAGGAGCTGAACATGCGACAGAGGCGATGGCTGGAACTGATGAAAGATTTCGACATCGACTTGCAGTACCATCCAGGTAAGGCTAATGTGGTTACAGATGCACTTAGTCGGTACCCGATGGCGATATTTTTGACCAAGGAGCGGTATTTACTGGAGGACATAGAGAAGCTTGGACTGGAGATTGTACTGCCTGAAGAGGAAATGAAGAAGCTGGGAAGAGAAGCTATTGTACCAGGAGTTGAATCATCAATGATGCAGTTGCAAGTGCGTTCAAGTCTGATGGACAAAGTCAAGGAGGCACAATTTCAAGACAAGACGCTTTGCAAACTCAGAGATCAAGTGTTGGCAGAAACACTTGAAGGATTCTCAATCGCCAGCGACGGAGCATTGAGGCATGGTACAAGGCTTTACGTACCAACTAGCGAACTGAGGAATGAGCTGATACAAAAAAGTACACCAGTCGCATTATTCCATACATCCAGGAGCTAATAAAATGTATCGGGATATGCGTACTATAGTGTGGTGGTACGGAATGAAGACGAATATATCCAGATTTGTGGCTAGATGCTTGATTTGTCAACAAGTGAAAGCCAGCAGACAGAGACCAGCAGGACTGTTGCAGCCGCTAGACATTCCGGAGTGAAAATGGGAATACATAACAATGGACTTTGTGTCAGGACTGCCTCGATCCCAAGGAGGGAAGGATGCCATTTGGGTTATTGTGGACCGACTGTCGAAGTCAGCTCACTTTATCCCCTTTAAGGTTGGTCTATCTACCGAGAAGTTGGCAGCACTATACATGCAGCATATCTACTGGATTCATGGAGTTTTGATAAGTATCGTATCTGACAGAGATACTAGATTTATCTCTCACTTTTGGAAGAGTTTGCATGACAGTTTGGAAACACAATTAAAGTTCAGCACGCCTATCATCCCCAGACTGACGGACAATCGGAGAGAACCATCCAGACGCTAGAGGATATGCTGAGATCTTGCGTCTTGGAATTTGGAGGGTCTTGGAAAGACCACTTGCACTTGGTAGAGTTTTTCTACAACAACAGCTACCAAGCCAGCATCGGAATGACACCATTCGAGGTACTTTATGGACGTCGTTGACGTACTCCACTTGCTTAGGACGATGTAGGAGAAAGAGTACTGCTTGGACCTGAAATGGTGACCGATGCAGCAGAGAAGGTAAAGGTGATTAGAGACAAGCTCAGGATTGCTCAGGACAGACATAAGCATTGGGCTGATAGCAGTCGTCGACCATTGGAGTTCGAAGAAGGAGACAGTGTATTTGTGAAGATCTCCCTTACCAGAGGAACTATCAGATTTGGCAGAGCAGGAAAGCTGAGCCCCAGGTACATCGGCCCATTTGATATTTTGAGCCGAATTGGAGAAGTAGCGTACCGATTAGCTTTACCAGCTAATTTTGAAGGCGTGTACAACGTCTTCCATGTTTCACAGTTCAGGCGCTACATCCCAGATTCGAGCCACATCTTGGACCATTCAGTGCTGGAGATTGGACCCAGCCTTACAGTGCCAGAGAAGCCAGTGGCGATTTTAGACAGAGGCGAGAAGAGAACCAGGAACTCTGTGCCGCTTCATAAACTTCTATTTCTTGCAAGCATTATCTTTCATTCTAAAATTTTTGACTGATGCTGCTAAGTTAGATTTTTGAGCTTATTTTTTTTATCGAGCTTGATCATGACAGTATTTTATTGGGTGCACCCACTAATATATTGTCTAATCAGAACCCGTGCATGATGGTCTGATCAACCACGTGTATTTTGGTTCGCTTATATATATTCTTGTTCTACGTGGATGGTGACATAGTTAAAACTTGTCCCTAAACGTCCTATCCACGACTGCCTTGGCAATTCTTATTGTTGGACCTGAGTTACGGGCGAAGTACCCGTACCTGTTTGATTTGAGTTTATCCTACCCCATCCTTTAATTTCGAGGACAAAATTTTCAAAGGAGGGAAGGTTGTGAAACCCGTAAATTTTCAGTTAATTAATTGAATAATTTAATGAGCTAATTATTATTTTTAGAATTTTAGAGTTTTGTTAAAACCCGTAAAATTTTATTTTATAAATTGTTACTAATTAATTATTATCATTTTTATGAAAAACCATTTTTTTAGCAAAATAGATAATCCTGGAATTTTGAATGTTGGTCCTGACCCGTCCTGAACTTGTCCCGGACCCGTCTCGATCCAATTTGAAATCGGATCCAAACTCGACTTTATCCTTAGTTTATAATCATAAGTTTAATTCTAATCTTATTAATTAAAAGAAAAGAATTCTTTTTCTTTACCTTAACTTTTATTAAAACTCTCTATCTCTCTCTCTCATTAGCAACCAGCAAAAAACCCATTTATTTCATTTTTTCGTTCATTTTTTTTGCCGAGCCTTTCCCCTCCCCGCGTGAAACTGCCGGCCATGTCCCTTCCCCTCCCGAAACCCCCAAGCTTCTTTCCCCTATAAAAACCCCCTTTTTTCTCTTCATTCTCCTCATCCTTTCCCTAACCTAATTCTAACCTAACCCCATATAACGGCGAACCACCGCCTGAGCCACGCCCCCGGCGACCCGAGCTCCACCGCCGGAGTCACGAGCCCGCCTCCAGCGGCCTTCCGCCGCCGTTCCCGCAGCCGATGCACCCCTCCGCCCGAGCGCCTACCTGCCACGACCACCCAGGCCGACCTCGCTCGGTGACCTCCTTCGTCGGCGACCCCCGCGCCTGTGCCCGACCCCCTGTGGTTCCCGATCCGGGCGCCCCATGCCTGATCTGATGTTCGTTGTTTCCGGGTCCGATCCGTTGTCCGTAGTTTTCGTGGATGATCCCGCTGTCCCGTTTCCATTCCCGAGATTATCCCGCGGCTCCCCGACCAACGGATATTGGGTAATTTCTGATAATCTCAGTAGTTCGTCCCTCCCGAGTCGATGATGATTTTGGTTCTCCGATCCCGTTGCGGGATTCGGTTTAGATGAGTTCAATTTCGGAAATTTTCCGAAGTTCTCTTTGGTTGTGCTGTGGTTGGAGAATTTAAGTTCTGTTGGTTAGTTTCGGAATTTCCGAAACTATTATGTTTCTGTGGTTTTGTTTCCTGTGGCTTCTCGGAAAATTCCGAGTTATGTTCCGAAAATATTCTGGAGATTGGTTTTGTGATATTTTTCGGGTTTCTGAGTAACTTCGGTTTTACTAATACTGGAAACGTGCTGTGGATGTATATTTTCGGGTTCGATATTATTATTCGGGTTTTAATATTATTGGTGGAAATGAATTCATGGGTTATTTTCCTGGTTGGGATATTATTGTGTGTTGTTGGCACAAATTCCCAGTATTGGGTTATCCCAAATATAGAGGGAATGCTGCCCAAATTTTCAGAAAAATATTTTAAAAGAGTTTTCTATAAAATTTCTAAATTGGCTTTTTGTTGATTTGAATTTCGATTACTCGACCGTATCGGTCAATGGACCGTTAGCAAAATACAAACGAAACCGGTATTATTCCGGATATTGAGGCATTAGCTAGTACGCGACTTAATACATTGGACCAAGTCTGAGACCTACTTTCATATTATATTTAATATTAATTATATTTATTATTTAGAATTAGTTACTGGCCAAATCATAATTTTGGTGCAGGGCCTCGGCCTGCTGAATGGATCGCTTCCCGGCGTTCAGGGTTCACCAGTATATATTTATTTTATTTTATTAATTTATGTAAATAATTGTAAGGGCATAAGCCCAGTTCTCTATCTTTTTCTGTAGCTCTGTAATAGCGTAGAGTAGCTTTTAAATTCTGGTTTTGTTGGTTTGTCGATAAACGCGTAAAATATCAAAAATATATTATTTTGGATATAGAAAATTAATATTATTTTCTCACATTAAATAACTAGGAAAATTACAAGTTTGTTATTTAAACAAATTCACGTTCTTCTCATTTAAAGAAAAATATTAGTTTTATATATAATATTACAAAATACTAAGTTTTGCCAAATAATCAGAAAATACGATTTTTAATAAATGTTAAATTGATTTTTCTTCGTAAATTAATAACTAGTAAATCACATCGATAAACGTGTTTTGGTAGAATTTGTAAATAACGTAAAACTGGATTAGGACCAATTCTAGAGATTGTAACTAGCACACCTAGATATGGTTTTCCTCTCTGATGCTAAGTCATAATTCTCAATGTAGGATTTCGAGGACGAGTCTTATCTTCTATCCCGGAACCGACTTTTCAACCCAGTCATAAACAAAGACAAGTACGGTTATGTTTAATTGGCAATTTATTTAGTAATTGTTATCTTGCATGCTTAAATCACATTGCTACAAGGAACTCTCTCCTAGAGTTCAAATATTGATTGTGGAACTCTCTCCTAGAGTTCAAATATTGATTGTTATTGATTGTAGGGATATTGGGGGAGTAGTGTAGCGTCTATGACCAATACCCCTCATATTGCATATTGATTGTGCGAGCTTACCCCTCTTACACACGGGGATAAGTCGTATCGTATCACTAGGATACTATTGTACAACCCAAGCCGGTCATAGTCGTTACCTATTCAAATTACATTATTTTCAATTGTTGAAAAATTGCTGGAAAATATTGTTCAAGTATTTCAAATTGTTTAAAATTGCAAATTTCTATTATTATTTGAATTGTTAGATATTCATAATTGTACTTGCTCCCTCCTGACTAGAGACCCAACATTTTTAGGAAGCATTGATGATCCTAAGCTGTAATCTGTGGTGTTACCCGAGTCCCAATTGGAAGACGATGATCTCGAGGCTGATGAGCCGGCTGCTTAAATGTTACTTCTTCTTTTCTAGTTTAGGAAAAGTTGTGTTGAAGATAGTTAATTCAGTTTTGATTATCTGTTGTATCTTTCTTGTATTGAACAAAATTCTTATAAATATTTGAATTATTAAAGTTGTGACAAATTTAGATTATGTTGTTGAGTTTACCTGCAAGTGGATACAGCTTACTGCCGTCGTCTCAACAACGGTGCAGGCTGGACATGATCTGATTCGACCTAACAATTTGGGATCGGATCATGACAGAAAGGCTTTAGTCTCATGGTTTAGCAAGAAGCAGAATTCTGTAGCACTATCCACAACAGAAGCTGAGTACATCACAGCTTGTCGTTGTTGTGCACAGATTCTGTGGATGAAGCAAACTCTTGAAGACTATAACCTATTATTCAAGCACATACTTATTTTCTGTGATAACACTAGTGCAATAAATTGGACCAAAAATTTAGTATGTCACTCACGCACAAAGCATATAGAGATTAGACATTATTTCTTGTATAATCATCAACAGCACGACACTATTAACTTAGAATTCAATGACACTGAACATCAGCTAGCAGATTTCTTTACAAAACAACTGGCCGAAGCGCGCTTCAATTTTCTTTGTCGAGAGTTAGGAATTTTGGATGAATCTGTCATACAATAATGTGTACCTGCGTGAATAACGATTATAACATATACCATTCATGGGGACACTGCTTTGGGTAAAAGTCGAAAGGGCCCTTCTGACAACAAGGCATAAAAGTCTAAGCGACACGGTGCACTAGTCTTCGGACTACCGCTAGCTGGAATCTGGTCCCTACAGCTAACCTGAGCCAATTTCACTGTGATGATCATTGTTTTAACAATAATTTATTATATGGCTACACTATTATATGGTTTATACCATTCAATATTTCTCATTCAAGATTCTTTTAAATTTATCAAAATAATTTTTATTTCTCTTTTGGAGTTCTGGAGCCAGAGCCAGAGCCACAGAACTCGGGCCGAACTCTGTCCTACACGGAGTTTGGGCTGAACTCTGTGTGCATGCTTCCAGAACCCCCAGCTGCTCCTGGCTATCCAATTTTTCTGACTGCCACGATTTAACCCGACCTGCTGGCCCTAACTATCATAAACTTGAATTCTCCTTCTCTCTCTTCACTTTCATCTTCTTCTACCTCCCTCCAAACTCTTATCTCTCAAACCCTAACCCTAGAAAACCCATATTTTAGGGCTATTTCATTCCAAACTCAAGATCTAAGGGTTTTTGAAGGATCTCTTCCATCTCCAACTATTTGTGTGAGATATAACTCCTTTTTCTCCTCTCTTTCAAATTCAATCTCTTTTAATTATCAATGGCTCCTAAGTTACTTGGTAGAGGAAAGAGGTTGAGAAGTGAGGGGGCATCTTCATCTAATCCTCCTCCTCCTCCTCCAAGTCATCCTTTGTTCAATCCAACACCTCCACCAAATCCTAACACCTACAATGTGCAATTTTTTGTCTCATTGGATGCATCTAATGAGTGGTACATGGACTTTCGCTCACGTAGTGTGTTCCCGGGCCATCCGATAAACTTCACAATTTTTTTGGCATATGACGCACTTTTTCACGATTTATGCCTCGATGAACTTGTCACAACTTTATCTTGTGTCTATCTCAATGCCATACAGATGTTTTACTGTAATTTAACTCATGACGACACTAGGATTTATTCTCGTGTTGCCAGCATTAATATATCCTTTGACGATTTTGAACTTGCCGATTACCTTGACCTCCTGGAACCAAACTCTTGGGAAAAACTTGTTGATGCCCGACAATTCTAATTTCTCGGTGAAACTGCTCTTGAGGGTCTCAAGGATGCGTTGTGCTCTCCTAACACACGTTCTCGCAAGCTTCGAGCCAAATATCTCAACAACTATTTTTATGAACTACATCGGATCATCTTTTCCTCGATCTTGCCCAAAGCGGGATCTACCGATGAAGTCACTTATCTTGAGATATCGGCTCTATATCATCTTTATTTTTGTCTTCCATTCAACTTTTCTCGCACGATGATGGATTGGATGATTCGTGCGAGACCAAAGCCAAAATCCTTAGTCTATGCCATGTACCTTCCAAAGATTTTTCGTGCCTTCAACATCCCTCTTGATGACTGTCAGTTCCTACTTGCTCATGCTTTTCTATCCAAGGCACGTCAGACTATTGCTGCTGCTACATCCTCTAACTCTGATGCACCTGATGCTCCTGAGCCCGAGCCTCCTGCTACTCTTGACTCCATCCAGGAGATGTTGTGCGATCACTTTCGTTTGGAAGACGACCGCTAGACCCAGTTGGACTACTGTACCACCCTTCAGATGAGTGCTATCAGCAACTCGCTGCACGACCTCTAGTACACCCTGGCCACCCATCCTACTATGTCGTTTCCTATCGTATGGGACCCTTCTCGTAAATGTTACCGTATTGACGACACATGGGTCAGGCAGTATCTGGACCCGGACGTGGCCTTTGTTGACCCTCGTCACTCTGCCAGTGTTCCTTCAGACTCTGCTGGTCTATTCCGTGCTCCATGATGGTCGTGGTTTAGTTCCTACTGATGCTGCTGATGTTAGGTTATAGTTTCATTATGTTTTATGTAGTAGTTTTTGAATTGTATTTCCTTCAGACTTATGCACTTTAGTTTTTATGAGATATAAAACTGCTATTAGTTTCTCTCTATGATTGTGGTTCTACGTTGTGTGATTGCATGTATTCACTTTGTCTACTTTTTATGGGGGCGCCACTTTATCACTTTGCTAAATGACAAAGTAGGAGAATACTTGTGATATTTGCTTGCGCTTTGGAAACACTTGATAATACTTATGATATTTGTGTGGACATGTGTTTTGAGCTTCAATATATATTGTTGTGCTTGTTTGGATTAGAACTTGTCTCAGGACATCCATTTAAGGGAGAGCCGACATGTTCGTCTACAGGAGAGCTATTATCCTTATTACATGTGTCCAAGTATGAATGTTGCGACATGCAAATATCGTATTTTTGTCAATTATCAAAATAGGAGAGATTGTTGACCCAAACTGGATCCCAGTCAATCTAATCTTGATAATTAACAAGACAATATCTATTATGATCCAACTTGACACATCAAGCTCCAAAACAGACAAACACCACATATCAGCGCAAGACGAACCTCATCGACAATTGTTATGACATGCTACTGTTTACTTGTTCTCTGAGTCTGTATTTTACTTTTTATTAAGTCTAGGCTATTGTAAGTTGAGTCGTACTGAGTATCTCATCCCTAGACTTTACACCCAAAGCTCCACAAACAAAAGTCCATAAACTTGCCAAGCCTAAAACAGCCCATTGAACCTTCTGTCCACAAGGAGACAAAGTTCGGGCCGAACTCTACCCCACACAGAGTTCGGGCTGAACTCTGCCCCCTTAATTTTAGGACCTGATATTTAGGGTTTAATGGTTGCTAGTTGTTCAACGGCTAAATATTTGACAATTTGGGACAGAGTTCTGGCCGAACTTTGCCTTCCTGGACTAGTATATATAGGCCTTGATTCCTCTCATTTTTATTCATCCAACCTTCTCATCTTTTCTTCTTCTATAGCCTATACATTCAAGAGCTTATTCTTCTCATCTAACTAGCCACAAAACTTTCCAAGCCCCCAAGGTGCTCAGTGCGAGTCAACTAGAAGTTTGTGTGCAAGAGTTTCAAAAAGAAGTCATTTGGACAATTCCAAGTCTTGCCATCTGCGAATCTGTAAGAAGTTGGCGTACTCTTCTGAGTAAAGGCACGTGGTTGTTAGCTATTTCACAAATAGTGGATTTCAATCCTGAGCTAGAGTTCTCAGGCCTGGACTAGTCCTCCACGAGGGAAACCAAATTAAAAACTGTTGTGTCTGCGTATGCTTCTCTGATCTCTATTTATATTCTGCACTTATACTCTGATTATTTTTTCTGTTGGGTGAACTTGAATAGAGTTATTTTTAGTTGGGTATTATCGACACATACTCTATTCACCTCCCAGAGTTGCCTATACGTGCTTCAAGGATGACGTCATTAGTCTAGTGGATTATTAAGAAAACCTTCTAGGTCCTCCTTAATTAATCCTACATAGTGTTAACTAATCCTAAATAATATTATGTAGAATCTAGCATATTCCTAAGAATATTATTTGGAATATTCTTTTGGAAGATGCTACTTAGGTCTAGATTATTCCAAATTGTACCTATAAATACCCCTACTTTCATTAACACTAATCATTCATAGCTAATTACCTACTCATAATCCTCATGTCCAGTCGTGTCTGTGTCCATTTGTAACTCCACTTTTCTCAAATATTGGAATTTAGGTTTTTATATATGATTTAGGAATTTATTACATTTTAGATATAGGTGAAGTAATATTCATATCTTAGTTATTATTTATTTTGGCCTTGGGCTTAATTTTACTTAAACCCCATCAACTGGGTTAGGCCCATTATTGGCAACCAACTAGTTTCCATTGAATCCACAGTAACATTAAATCCTGAAGAAGGGACTACTCTTCCACCTCTTTTAAACCTCCTTAGTGATTAAACTTCTTTCAAATTTTAATTCCTTCTAATGGCCATGGCAGGGCCATGTGCTCTAACCGTCTGTGCCAGGAAGGATGGAAATTTCCGCTCTAATTGAGCTTGATCCCCACGCCACCAGCCACTGTCTATTTATAGGATCAGATTCCTTTTCTTCAATCTCAACAAATTGCAGAATTCTTCAATCCCTTCCTTCTCCTTCCTTGCAAGTCCAGATCGAAGAATGACAACGGCACGGAAGGAACCACTGCAACTTTCAAACTGGTAATCGAGCCCTCATCGTTTTCTTTGATTCAAGCCACATAGCTGTGCTAATGTTGGCCGATCTATTTTCATTTCAGATCTCCTTCACATTCAATTAGTTCCTGTTGGATTCACGATCAATGGCAATGATGAACTGTCCATTGATCCATAGGTATATCTTTAACTTCTGTTTTAAATTGGAAATTCTATTGCTCGATCAGATCTTAGAGTATTAGGTCATCTTTTTCTTTGAAATTGTTGAGTTGGTTGATCCACTCAAATCGAAGAAGTGAGCCTATGATCTAAAGGATGACTTATTGATAAATTTCAATGGTTTCCTTGATCGTAGGTCGACTGATGATTTGGTGTTCGATCCTTGTTCTTGAACTCCATTGCTGTCAAATCTAAGTGTTGATTTCGAATCAAGGGTGAATGTTCAACCCTTCAACTGTTTGATTGATTTCCTAGGTCTTGTTCTAACCAAGTCGAACTACTAATTTCACCTGTAGGTATAATCTACTCCAGTCTCGAACCAGAGGATTTGACTCACTGTGGAATCAAGATTAGCCAGGTAAATTCTATTGTTGTTTTAATTCAAAAACTACTAATTAATCTAAGGGTAGGCTGGGAATAATGTCTAGTGTAACACCCTGTGTAGGGGTCCAACTGATTAAATTACATTGCTCTCTAGATTAGTTCTGGAATCTTTTGATTTATTTTGTGATATGTTTCAGTCATTCTAGTTTGATATTAGGTTGATATTAGCTGAGTTTAAATTCTGATAACAAGAAGATGAGTTGAAGAGCTGATATGAAATTCTGTACAGGAGGACTAAAATAGGACTGTTGGCTTTGTACTTATAGAATGTTTGAAAAGTCTCAACTGAGTAACTTGGGACTGAAATGGGAATCAGTCACTTGAAACATTGATTTGATCCAAATTCCTTTTATGTGCAGATTTACCTATAGCATTAAGTCTAAGTCCCTTGTTTTGATCTTACTTATCCTTTTCTGTCAGTTATTTCCTTTCAGTTGGTGTTAAGACCGAGTGTGCAGGAATGTTTGGTAATGATTAGTAGGAAGGTTGTATGGTTGTGTAATGGTTTGGTAGCAGGGAACCTGGGATTTTGGTAGGACTAAACAACAGAGTTCAGTCCAGTTTAATGAATAACTGAGTTGATGACAAAATACCTGAGCTTGAACCAATATCAAACCTGAGATTTTGAGAAGTTTCCAATTGCAAGGTGGATGGCATCAGGATTGGATATGGGACTATGGAACATGATGTTCTGTTCACTGTTCATCTGTGTTGTCCATTTGATTACTGCTCTATTCCCAAACTTCATGTTCAGTCGAGTTTGGGTTACTTTAGTGATGCTATGTCCTCCCTGTGATGATTCAGACCTCCAAATGTTGAGTAATTGTCCATTGAATAAACTATCCTGATTCCATAGTCTGTCCTGTCCCTAATACCCATGTTCAGTCAAAAATTAGAATGGACATTTATACGTATCCAGTTCACTCAGTCATGTTCAGCCCTTTTAGTTTTGATCAGTCATTACCATTTACTGTCTTCACCATGATTATTGACCCTTCCTTTCATTTGATGCACCAGTCCATTTATGAACATTATTAGCCTTTGAGTTCACTGTTGGTATCAGATAACATGTGACTAGTCCTATTTCCAATTTGAGCAATTCTCTTGGTTTACATATAATTATAGTTATGTAGTTCTTATCACCATAGATTAGTGACCATGGGTCATTGGGTGTTGGCCATTCCAAGATTTGTAACACATATGGTTTTAATAGTATATTATAAGGAATTAATGTTAGATACTCTCATAAGTTTAGGATAATCTTTGTATAAAGGGTAAGTGATAGTTTTATGTATAGATAAGTTAGTGTTTAATCAAGTTTTGTTCAGTAAAACTCAGGAGCTTGGAACACTTGTGAACTCAGAAATCTGAGATTGAGAGTTTTATTTCTGAGAACTTGTGTTCCAGGAACTGAGAACATGTTCCTGTGTGTTCCAGGAACTGAGAACATGTTCCTGTGTGTTCCAGGAACTGAGAACATGAACATGTGTGTTCCAGGAAACTGAGAACTTGTGTTCCCAGGAATTGAGAACATGTGTGTTCCAGGAACTGAGAACTTGTGTTCCCAGGAACTGAGAACATGTGTATTCCTGTGTGTTTCCAGGAGGGTATCCTGTGTAAAACCAGGATTCAATATTTATATTTATCATCTATAATTGTAACCTGTCTATAGGTAAATATGTAGAAGAGTTAACTTATGGTTTAAACCAATAATTGTATATAGAATTGCAAATTAGTTCTATTTTGATTATAGATTTTGACCCTATAGCAAGGTATGTTAGGAGTTGAACTCCTAAGACTAACTGGTGATGTAAGCCTCTAAATCATGATTAGCTTCTCTAGGTGTTTAGTTCAGCAAATAGTTAAGTGAATTATAGGGAGTAGTATTGAGTAGTGATATTGGGCTTAAACCAATATTTTAGCTTGTAGTAGGAATATTAAATTGCATGACACCAAGTTAGAACTAGTTTATTAACCAACTTGTACTCATCATTAATTACAGGAGGATATCTAGCTCTTTTGCCTACTTGTACTTCCTGGAGCAAGGCAAGTACACTCTACGGTTTTGTACTTTATATTATCTTCCCTGTACTTCCTTGAGTGACACAATTGCAACACGTCATGTTCTTTCTGGTGCTCTTGTTCTCTTGTGCTTATTACTTGTATCCGGGGAGGGGAAATATACTATCTATGTGACCAATCCCAAGTAACAACTCAGGTGTGTTTTAGCTTAGACCCCGCATCGTGCACGCGGGTTCTAAGTCACCATTCATGTGCTTTCAGGTGCTTTCAGGTGCTTACCCTAGCCGGTCACATAGTTAGTTATATTTCAAATGCATTACACACATGTTCAGGAGATTACCTTGTACTTATTTCCTGTGGTTCCATGATATCATGTTCTTTCAGGTGCTTACATATCATGTTCTTTCATGTTCTTACATTCATGTTCTTCATGTACTTTACACTGTTCTTTATGTACTTATTCACCTGTTCTTCCTGTACTTTCCATGTTCCCTTGTACTTTCATATCATGATGTCTTGTTTATTACCTAGAATTGTACTTGCTCCGCTCCTGACTGGATATGTTATGATAGGTGAGATGGAGGCTTTGTGTGACACCTACTATGGACAGGATACTGCCTTCCCTACTGAGCCAACTGGAGCTGCTTGTGACCTAGAGGCTGCAGAGGCCTAGTCTCATTAGTATTTCCATTTATCTTTCTATGTATTGAGACTAGCAGACTCTTATAGTTGAATTGTAATAAATTCAGATATTGTATCTCTTTTCTGGTTGGGACACATTATATAGTTGCTGTGATTCCATACTTTCATGTTTATCTGGTTAGTTTCCCTAGCTTGGTACAGCTTACTTCATTGTGTCTAACAATGAAGGCTGGACGTGTCCGACTCGTGTCCGATTATTCGGGAGCGGGTCGTGACATATTTTTAGTGGTGGCCCATGCAGGTCCATCCTAATGGTACCTAGGACTTAGAGTACTATTGGGGGACTTGATTACACTAGGGAAACTTGATTACAGCATAGGAAAATCGGGAAATAAGGGTATATCAGGTATATCAGGTATTTTGATATTTTATAAACACTTGTTGTATTTAGGCCTAGGATATTTTAACAGTTTTCTGTTTTCCAGACGATTCAGACACGCAAATATCAGAACCGTCGATTCACCTGCACTTGACGCTTTCGAGCTTCCACTACCTTCTACCACTCTACTATCCCCATGGGTAGTACGTAGATGACGGAGACGTTTGAAGAGTCCCTTGACAACCAGAGGGAGCATGCCATCATTTCCAAGTCAGACTTGTGGATACACTCTCCGAGCCAGGAAGGACTTCTGATTTCCAAACTCTCGGAACTTTGGGCTTCCCCGACACCGAGCACATATCTTTGCACCGAGAAGTAGATCGAGAACCTGGAGCAACCACTGAAAAGCATACAAGTTCTTGAGGAACCGACTCCTCTGAAGATTGGAGCCACCAGCCAGGAGATCCAGAATGTAGCACAGACGATAGGACATGAGATGGGAAGCTAAAGCCTAGGAGAGACATGAAGACTTATGACGAATGCAGCAACTACTATGGATCCGCAAAGCGTCATCAGACTCGGACATCGCTTCGAGGAGTGCCGCAAAAGACGAAGGCTATACTTGTAATACGGATCGCCTGCCCATCAAGTCAAGGATTGCCAGAGACCATTGATCACACTGCCCAAGGACGAACACGAAGAGCACCAGGACTACAGCAAAGGGACCAGCCTCTCTAGATTCAGCAACCACATGGAGCACTACCGCAGGGATCAGCCTACGCCAGGACAATTAAAGGAGGTTAGAGAGATTTCCGTTCCGGAGGAATACTAAAGATAGACCGAAGACAGAAGATTTCTTTTGCATGGTTGGGAGAACCATGTATCTTGAATAGCAATCCAGTTTTTCTTAAATTTCTTTTAGCATCTAGACCATTTCTTGGAATTTCTTGTTTTCTATTTTAGAATCTTGGTTGGTATCCGAAACTTAATTCGAGATATTGTTTCCTATTCGTTGATTGATACTCCAATCCATTCTTCGTAACCTTGCTCTTTTCGAGATTCTACCCAGGAATTTTGTTCCCTATTCAGGACTAGTTACGATTTGTAAAATTTGTTTTCTTTCCGAAGTTCAGTTTCTATTTGGGGCTTGTTGGAAATTGATTTTATTCAATACTTGTTTCTATTCACCATTCAAGACATCGTTAGAAAACTTCGGATTTGACCTGTTCCCTATGTGAGATTTTGTTTCCTACGTGGCTTGTTTTCTATTTGAAAATTGTTCCGTTCACAACTTTGCTTCGATTTGTTCCCTATTTGAGGTATCGCTTGTTTCATGGATATTGTTTTACTCACCCATTGATTCTTTCCTACTCGTAACTTGATTCCATTCGAGAATTTAAGATCCTGTTTCCTATTTCGAGACTTTGTTTTGTTCATGATTTTGTCTCCTATCCAAGATTTACCGGACTTTGAATTTTAGTTCCTACTCGCGACTCGTTGAGACCATGTTCCCTATTCCAAATCTTGTCCCCTCATTGAGATTTTCTATTCGAGAATTTGTTCCTTATTCACGACTTTGTTGATACTTGATTTTTTATTTTTCCACTGAGTACCTTATTGGAGAATTCCTTTTCAATTCAAGTTTTGCTCGAGATTTCATTGTTATTCGAGATTTTATTGAAACTTGTTTCCAGTATGGAATTTTATGCTTATTTGACATCTTGCTTCAGTTCATCCTTCGAGACTCTGTTACTCCTTCGGGATAATGTTCCATATATGGAATCTTGTTACCATTCCAGATATCAGTTGAAATCCGTTATAAGTTGAAACTTCACTCCCTGTCTGAAATTTTAAATCTCCCTGGTTGCCTTTTGTACTCACTACTCTTCGATTGGATTCCGTGTTACTTCATAGTACCTAATAACCCTTGTATTCTAACAGACAGGTAACCTCACTATTTTTGTGACTTGGACTATTGAAACTCATTTTGAATTTCTTGAAACTCTTTTGAAATTCCTAGGGATAAAGTCGAGAGGCTATTTCGATGACCTACAATGGCATGACAGTTGCGCGCTGCAGCCATTAGCTGGATTATGGAGACTGAGGGTTCACTGCAGCCAGTAGCGCACTGGCGAGGCAGGAACTTTAAGTTGAAGTGATTTCAGACAATCATAGGTTTTTGAGTACTGTCGAGACTTGTCATATTCTTCATACCTTGATCTCTTGGATTGCTTCGTCAATGATTGTTGGAAAATGGATATAGTACACAGAATATTCGATGACATATTGTTATTTGAGTCGCGGATCCGAAAGTTCATTGCAGCTAGATATACACTGGCGGGGCAGGAATTTTAGGTAAAGTGACTTCAAATATCTATATGTTCTCGGATACCCTAGAGATTATATGCCTTTTTACATGATTATTGATTCCCCATGAATCACAAATATTACACTTTCACCTTGATTGATACTAGCATTTTCCTGGTAGACTCCAAAGATCCTCCCGATCAATCTTGGCAAATACTTCTTATATCTTATAGATAAATCATTTGATTTTCTCAATAAATCATACTTATATCTTGATCGTGCCTTGTGTAAACTATGATCCTGATCATGACTATCAAACCGTGACTTTCCTAATTTATTCTGGTTCAATTGTACTAAAACTTTTAATTTTGGTCGTACCTTCATGATTTTACTCTTCTAAGTCGTAATTAAATTCATCCCACTTCGTGCCCATTTGATCCTCAATCATTGTTAAACCGTGTTATCTCAACTTCTTGTATGTACTTGGTCTCAAGGCTCAGGGCATCGCAGAGTTGCACAGGATCGGCGGAAGCACTGGACAGACAGTAACAGACGACCGTTAGAGTTCGCAGTTGGAAGCAGAGTATTCCTGAAGAATCTCGCCAACCAGGGGCGTCATCAGATTCGATAGAGGCGGAAAGCTCAGTCCGAGATTCATCGGACCTTTCGACGTAACGGCACGGATTGGCGAGGTGGCGTATCGACTGGCGCTTCCAGCTAGCTTGGAGGGAGTGCACGACGTTTTCCACGTATCTCAGCTTCGACGATACATTCCAGACCCGAGCCATGTGGTGGACTATTCCGAGCTGGAGGTGGGCCCGAGATTGACCTACGAGGAGCAGCCAGTAGAGATCTTGGACCGGAGAGAGAAGCGTCTGCGGAACCAGACCATTCCTCTCGTTCGCGTCATGTGGAGACATCACTCTCCGGGAGAGTCCACATGAGAGCGCGAGGACGAGATGCGGGAGCGCTATCCCACTCTATTCGATTGATTGTACTCTATCTCTTTTGAAATTCTATTTTCAATAATAACTGGTGTTTGGATCTTTTGAGAATTGCGGAGATTGTTTTGGTCATTGAATTTTGAGGACGAAATTTTTCTGAGGGGGGAATATTTGTAACTCCACTTTTCTCAAATATTGGAATTTAGGTTTTTATATATGATTTAGGAATTTATTACATTTTAGATATAGGTGAAGTAATATTCATATCTTAGTTATTATTTATTTTGGCCTTGGGCTTAATTTCACTTAAACCCCATCAACTGGGTTGGGCCCATTATTGGCAACCAACTAGTTTCCATTGAATCCACAGTAACATTAAATCCTGAAGAAGGGACTACTCTTCCACCTCTTTTAAACCTCTTTAGTGATTAAACTTCTTTCAAATTTTAATTCCTTCTAACGGCCATGGCAGGGCCATGTGCTCTAACCGTCTGTGCCAGGAAGGATGGAAATTTCCGCTCTAATTGAGCTTGATCCCCACGCCACCAGCCACTGTCTATTTATAGGATCAGATTCCTTTTCTTCAATCTCAACAAATTGCAGAATTCTTCAATCCCTTCCTTCTCCTTCCTTGCAAGTCCAGATCGAAGAATGACAACGGCACGGAGGGAACCACTGCAACTTTCAAACTGGTAATCGAGCCTTCATCGTTTTCTTTGATTCAAGCCACATAGCTGTGCTAATGTTGGCCGATCTATTTTCATATCAGATCTCCTTCACATTCAATTAGTTCCTGTTGGAGTCACGATCAATGGCAATGATGAACTGTCCATTGATCCATAGGTATATCTTTAACTTCTGTTTTAAATTGGAAATTCTATTGCTCGATCAGATCTTAGAGTATTAGGTCATCTTTTTCTTTGAAATTGTTGAGTTGGTTGATCCACTCAAATCGAAGAAGTGAGCCTATGATCTAAAGGATGACTTATTGATAAATTTCAATGGTTTCCTTGATCGTAGGTCGACTGATGATTTGGTGTTCGATCCTTGTTCTTGAACTCCATTGCTGTCAAATCTAAGTGTTGATTTCGAATCAAGGGTGAATGTTCAACCCTTCAACTGTTTGATTGATTTCCTAGGTCTTGTTCTAACCAAGTCGAACTACTAATTTCACCTGTAGGTATATCCAGTCTCGAACCAGAGGATTTGACTCACTGTGGAATCAAGATTAGCCAGGTAAATTCTATTGTTGTTTTAATTCAAAAACTACTAATTAATCTAAGGGTAGGCTGGGAATAATGTCTAGTGTAACACCCTGTGTAGGGGTCCAACTGATTAAATTACATTGCTCTCTAGATTAGTTCTGGAATCTTTTGATTTATTTTGTGATATGTTTCAGTCATTCTAGTTTGATATTAGGTTGATATTAGCTGAGTTTAAATTCTGATAACAAGAAGATAAGTTGAAGAGCTGATATGAAATTCTGTACAGGAGGACTAAAATAGGACTGTTGGCTTTGTACTTATAGAATGTTTGAAAAGTCTCAACTGAGTAACTTGGGACTGAAATGGGAATCAGTCACTTGAAACATTGATTTGATCCAAATTCCTTTTATGTGCAGATTTACCTATAGCATTAAGTCTAAGTCCCTTGTTTTGATCTTACTTATCCTTTTCTGTCAGTTATTTCCTTTCAGTTGGTGTTAAGACCGAGTGTGCAGGAATGTTTGGTAATGATTAGTAGGAAGGTTGTATGGTTGTGTAATGGTTTGGTAGCAGGGAACCTGGGATTTTGGTAGGACTAAACAACAGAGTTCAGTCCAGTTTAATGAATAACTGAGTTGATGACAAAATACCTGAGCTTGAACCAATATCAAACCTGAGATTTTGAGAAGTTTCCAATTGCAAGGTGGATGGCATCAGGATTGGATATGGGACTATGGAACATGATGTTCTGTTCACTGTTCATCTGTGTTGTCCATTTGATTACTGCTCTATTCCCAAACTTCATGTTCAGTCGAGTTTGGGTTACTTTAGTGATGCTATGTCCTCCCTGTGATGATTCAGACCTCCAAATGTTGAGTAATTGTCCATTGAATAAACTATCCTGATTCCATAGTCTGTCCTGTCTCTAATACCCATGTTCAGTCAAAAATTAGAATGGACATTTATACGTATCCAGTTCACTCAGTCATGTTCAGCCCTTTTAGTTTTGATCAGTCATTACCATTTACTGTCTTCACCATGATTATTGACCCTTCCTTTCATTTGATGCACCAGTCCATTTATGAACATTATTAGCCTTTGAGTTCACTGTTGGTATCAGATAACATGTGACTAGTCCTATTTCCAATTTGAGCAATTCTCTTGGTTTACATATAATTATAGTTATGTAGTTCTTATCACCATAGATTAGTGACCATGGGTCATTGGGTGTTGGCCATTCCAAGATTTGTAACACATATGGTTTTAATAGTATATTATAAGGAATTAATGTTAGATACTCTCATAAGTTTAGGATAATCTTTGTATAAAGGGTAAGTGATAGTTTTATGTATAGATAAGTTAGTGTTTAATCAAGTTTTGTTCAGTAAAACTCAGGAGCTTGGAACACTTGTGAACTCAGAAATCTGAGATTGAGAGTTTTATTTCTGAGAACTTGTGTTCCAGGAACTGAGAACATGTTCCTGTGTGTTCCAGGAACTGAGAACATGTTCCTGTGTGTTCCAGGAACTGAGAACATGAACATGTGTGTTCCAGGAAACTGAGAACTTGTGTTCCCAGGAATTGAGAACATGTGTGTTCCAGGAACTGAGAACTTGTGTTCCCAGGAACTGAGAACATGTGTATTCCTGTGTGTTTCCAGGAGGGTATCCTGTGTAAAACCAGGATTCAATATTTATATTTATCATCTATAATTGTAACCTGTCTATAGGTAAATATGTAGAAGAGTTAACTTATGGTTTAAACCAATAATTGTATATAGAATTGCAAATTAGTTCTATTTTGATTATAGATTTTGACCCTATAGCAAGGTATGTTAGGAGTTGAACTCCTAAGACTAACTGGTGATGTAAGCCTCTAAATCATGATTAGCTTCTCTAGGTGTTTAGTTCAGCAAATAGTTAAGTGAATTATAGGGAGTAGTATTGAGTAGTGATATTGGGCTTAAACCAATATTTTAGCTTGTAGTAGGAATATTAAATTGCATGACACCAAGTTAGAACTAGTTTATTAACCAACTTGTACTCATCATTAATTACAGGAGGATATCTAGCTCTTTTGCCTACTTGTACTTCCTGGAGCAAGGCAAGTACACTCTACGGTTTTGTACTTTACATTATCTTTCCTGTACTTCCTTGAGTGACACAATTGCAACACGTCATATTCTTTCTGGTGCTCTTGTTCTCTTGTGCTTATTACTTGTATCCGGGGAGGGGAAACATACTATCTATGTGACCAATCCCAAGTAACAACTCAGGTGTGTTTTAGCTTAGACCCCGCATCGTGCACGCGGGTTCTAAGTCACCATTCATGTGCTTTCAGGTGCTTTCAGGTGCTTACCCTAGCCGGTCACATAGTTAGTTATATTTCAAATGCATTACACACATGTTCAGGAGATTACCTTGTACTTATTTCCTGTGGTTCCATGATATCATGTTCTTTCAGGTGCTTACATATCATGTTCTTTCATGTTCTTACATTCATGTTCTTCATGTACTTTACACTGTTCTTTATGTACTTATTCACCTGTTCTTCCTGTACTTTCCATGTTCCCTTGTACTTTCATATCATGATGTCTTGTTCATTACCTAGAATTGTACTTGCTCCGCTCCTGACTGGATATGTTATGATAGGTGAGATGGAGGCTTTGTGTGACACCTACTATGGACAGGATACTGCCTTCCCTACTGAGCCAGCTGGAGCTGCTTGTGACCTAGAGGCTGCAGAGGCCTAGTCTCATTAGTATTTCCATTTATCTTTCCATGTATTGAGACTAGCAGACTCTTATAGTTGAATTGTAATAAATTCAGATATTGTATCTCTTTTCTGGTTGGGACACATTATATAGTTGCTGTGATTCCATACTTTCATGTTTATCTGGTTAGTTTCCCTAGCTTGGTACAGCTTACTTCATTGTGTCTAACAATGAAGGCTGGGCGTGTCCGACTCGTGTCCGATTATTCGGGAGCGGGTCGTGACACCATTAGATTTCCTTCATTTTTCCCTAGTTATTACATATACAATTTTGTGTCCAACTCCAAGGACACACCGACACAAAACCACAACATCCATTTTCGTGTCCAGCACAATTTTGGACACGGTTACAAATCCTAGTTTCCAGCCTCATGTGTCCTAATTTACCGAACACAATACAACCATCCGACACTTCCAAAACCAAACCCTAACCCTAACCCTAGCTTCATGGCTGGAGTTTCCACTGCTGCTGCATCTTGAGGATGCCACCGTCGGACTGACCATCGCCGGAGTCATCACCAGCACTGGAGTCGTCGGCATTCCCTGCCCCTCGCCTCCGGAGCCATCGGACAGAACAGTCGCCACTAGATCTAGTCGCCTCGCCATCCTAGTTCGTCCTTGTCGATACCTCATCCCCAAGCCCTCTCGCCAAGCCCCAGGATCACCGTCCACCGTCTCAGATCCAGCACCGCACCACCGCACTGAGTCGTCGTCAGATCCGCCTGTTCTCGAGCGCAGCGTCTCGCCGTCCAACCGTCGTGAGCACGACGACGACTGCTCCTAGGTCGAAGCCTCCCTCAGGTGAACTTCTTCTTCTCTTCTTCTAGAACACTCGAGTGAGAGAGAGAAACGAATGAGTGGGGGGGTTTAACCATAAGCGGGCCAGGTTTGGGCCAAGGGGCCATGGGCTGGATTAATGAAAAAATAAAAATAAAGAAAAGGGGAGGGCTGGAGTGTGTCGTTCCATAACTAAAGATTGGACCGAGCAAGATAAGAAGAAAGAAAGAAAGAAAACCAAAAAAAAAACAAAAAAGGAAGTTAGAGAATGGGAGAAAAATTAAAGGGGTTTCTACTCTTGTGTGTAATTTTTGTGTTATTAATTAGTTATTCTTGAATTAGAGTAATTGATTAGTAAGTTTCCTATTAAAATCTTCTGATAATATGAGTTGCTAATTCTATAAATATTATTTACTAATGTTTTCTAGATATTGTTGCTAATATTTTAGTTGCTAAAATTTTATAGATATAAGTTGCTAATTAATAGTTAGTTACTGGTAGTAATTATAGATTAGTAATTAATAATATTAGAATATAATTAGTTCGTTAATTAGTTAAGTGTTTAGAACTTGCTAAATGTCTTAGAAGACATTAGAAAGATTTTGGATTGAAAATTGAGCTTAATATCGTCTTATTATTTTCTAGGTGGATTAGTGCAACCTCACACCGTAAAGGCAAGTACACTACGATTGAGATTTATTTTATAAATATTGTCTTACATAATTTTTATATTGGACACTTGATGGACACGTGGCTATTGTACATAGATTGTGTCTATGGAACATTGATTGGTTGTGAGTCGAGGTTCTGGGAAAATATTTAGTCTACATGTGATCAATCTTCCGTACTATAATATTGTTGATAGCTCAATCGCACATCGTGGACGTGTGGCTAAGTCGGACCGTATTCTATTATGCTTACCAGTCGGTCACATGTATGTAAATGTTTCTATCACTATTGCATTTGATTACGTGTTCATGTTTCAGTTATTGCACCATTATTTCAGTTGCATGTTAGTCTATATCATTACATTACAGTTTTATTCAGTATTACTTCTTTCGTAGGGTTATACTTTGCTCCTTTTCTGATTGGGTACGTTGCAGCTGAGTTGGATGAGATGATATTCTCTAGCTACTATGGTCCAGCTGAGGACGTAGTCAAAGTTGACCTAGCTCAGAAGGTGGAGCCAGTCGCAGATACAGAGAGTTAAAGTGTGATGTCTAGTAGTTATTCATGTTGTTTTTGGATGATGATTCATGTAGTTGAATAATTGTATGAATAAATAACTTAGGTGCGCTTTACTATTCACCAAATTTGTTTTCGGATATCCTTTGTAAAAGTGTACACCAAAAGCATAGTGACATGTGATGATGTGGTGATTGTTTTCTGGGTACGATTATAGATTGACGTGATGAGTTGATTGAGTATTACTTTGATGACTCTAGAGGTATATATAGACAACTTACTATCACTGTATCCGTAGCGTAGGCTGGGTGTATCCGACTCGTATCCAGGTATCTGGGAGCGGGTCTTGACACTCCTACAAGACCTACGTCGCTTCATTGTGATAAGAGGAGTGCAATACAGATTACAAACAATTCGATTTTTCACGAACGAACAAAGCACATTGAGATTGATTGTCAATTCGTCCATGAGCATTTTTTAATAGACACTATTTCTCTATCACATGTAAAATCCCTTGATCAGTTGACAGATTTCTTTACAAAGTCTCATCCTATATCGCGGTTTCAGGTTCTATTTGGCAAACTCATGTTGTTTGGCCCATGATGAGTTTGAAGGGGGGTGTTAAGATTGTTAGAAAATTGAATGTATATTTGAAATAATAATAATAATAATTGTTTTTCTTGCAACGAATCGATGGAAAGGTTTACGAATCTTTTTAACGAATCTATTGAAAATGTGTGTCCTTTCCATTGTGACTCTTTATTTCTATAAAAGCACAAATGTTTGGATAATTCAATCACTCAATCCATTCATCCATCTAGCATTAAGTCTAAGAGAGAGAAGGACTATCATCATTGTTTCGTCCAGTTCCTGCGGTGTAAAGTGCCGCTACCGAAGGAGAAGAACCGTAGTATCCTGGGAGACTAATCGTCATTAAACCGTAAACACCAGTGCGGGACGAATATTGTCTTAAGGACGTTGAACCAAGTTCAAGCCTCGGTCTCGGCCAGATTATTTATTTATATTATATTATTCTGTCTTTTAAATACAGAGTTGGAATTATTTTTACTAACAAAGATATGATTAGATTTAGGATTAGATTCAAGTTTATCTTTACGTGTCTCGTATACGGGTACATATTTTTTCACCTATACAGATACAGACTCCTTCTCCTATACGAATATTGATCCGTTCTCCATATATATATATATATATATATATATATATATATATATATAGCTCATACTAGTCTATATATATATATATATATATATATATATATATATATATATATATATAAATATATATATATATATATATATATATATTTTTTATATATATATATATATATATATATATATATATATATATATATATATATATAGACTAGTATGAGCTATATATATATATATATATATATATATATATATATATATATATATATATATATATATATAGCTCATACATGTAGACTAGTATATATATATATATATATATATATATATATATATATATATATATATATATATATATATATATATATATATAGCTCATACTAGTCTATATATATATATATATATATATATATATATATATATATATATATATATATACTAGTCTACATGTATGAGCTATATATATATATATATATATATATATATATATATATATATATATATAGCTCATACATGTAGACTAGTATATATATATATATATATATATATATATATATATATATATATATATATATATATATATATATATATATATATATATATATATATATATATATATATACTAGTCTACATGTATGAGCTATATATATATATATATATATATATATATATATATATATATATATATATATATTCGGACGGCCTATTCCCAGGCGCGGGACGTAGGCAATGAATGGGAGTTTGCGGATGTTGTCTGGTGCAAGCAAGCTGCTCGCAAGTTCCAGCTTTGCTTATACAAGTTAACGCGGGGTCGCCTTCTCACTAAGGATAGGCTTGACAGGTTTGGCATCCTTAACCTGAATAATAGTTGCGTTCTATGCTGGCAGCAGGACGAGATAGCCAACCATCTTTTCTTTGGATGCACGGTGGCCAGAGAAATCCTGCGGAGGCAAGAGATGAAGTTAGGAGTTAGCCTCCCTAGTGATGTGGGATATGAGGAGGTGGTTCGTGTCGTCATGTCTGGCAAGCACAGGGGGGTAGAGTGGTACACTGAAGCTCGAATTAGATTGGCAGCGGCCGTCTGGCACGTATGGAGAGAGCGAAATGCTCGAGTTTTTGAATATAAATATAACTCGATTAGAGGATTGATCCTCAACATCGAGCACGATGTATCATGTACGAAGGTGCCACTGAGCACCAACTAAGTGTATGATCCCCGAGTTTCTAATAAATTAATTACCTTTTTCAAAATATATATATATATATATATATATATATATATATATATATATATATAGTCTACATGTACGTGCTTTGCACGTATTGCAATTAGAATATCATAAGGTCAGCTACCGTCTTTCTATCTTTTCCAGGTGACATGCAAATTGACATGATAACATCATGTTTATAAAATATTCAAGAGTATTTTAGGAATTCAAAAGTTTCACCACCAAGTTTTCCTATTATATAGCAGAATAGATATGTATGACTTCTTTTTTTTATATCATCCATTAATAAAATTAATATTGTTAATTTGTTTCAACCTTTAACAAAAAAATTGCAACAAAAACATGTGTTCAATATCTTTATATCTTTATATGGTTCTAATATTGGAAACTTTTTACTCAAATAGCACTACTTAATATTGTCTTAAAAAGAAATTTATGCGGTCTCCTTTAAATCCAAACTGGGGTCCAATATATGGAAGCTGATGGTTGCATGTCCTCCCATATCGTAAGGCTAGCCACCTCCTTTCCGTGCTTCCCGTCCTATATATTATTATATATAATACCTCTCATTAAACCTCATCGCTGCCTCTCTCTCTCTCTCTCTCTCTCTCTCTCCCCCTTCCCTCAAACCAAAATTTTCCCATGGCTCTCAACATAAGCTTGGCCGTGGCCATTGTGTCCATGATCTTTCTTTCAAGCCGCGGTTCGTCGGCCCTGTCGTCGACGTGCATGAGCACCCTCATGACCCTCGCGCCTTGCCTGGATTACATCAATGGAAAATCGTCGACCCCGTCGGCCCCTTGCTGCTCGCAGCTGGGCAACGTCGTCAAGTCCCAGTCGGAGTGCCTCTGCGTTATCTTCACCGGCGAAGCCTCGTCGTTCGGGCTCAAGTTCAACCAGACCCAGGCCCTCACCCTCCCCGGGGCTTGCAACGTCAAGACACCTCCTTTTAGCGAGTGCAATACTACCACCAATGGTGTGAATTAACATCCTTTTGGTGTACGTGTATATATGGATCATTTAGGGTTGTCTGAATTAATATAGTAATTGTTGACATGCCGGTTTAATTTGCTTGTGGCAGCTGAGGTTTCTGGAGCAACGGGGTCTGCTGCAGCAGGGCCGAGCGCTCCCGCAGCCGCACCATCTCCACCGCCATCGAATGCCGGCGACTCTGCCGCCGCTGCCCCATCTACAACACCAGTTCCCATCCCGCATGATGGTCATGATTCTGATCAAGAAGGTGCATGCTCACTTATTGATATTATCCATTTATGCATAGTAGCATGTATTACTTGGGAAGGACAAATAATAGTCTCTTAACTTTTTTTACTTACATCCGCTTAATTTTTTCTAGTACTTGAAAATAACAAACCATACTATAATTTTGTTTTTCTATACACGTAATTATCTAACATTCCATGTTAAATTTAATGCACAATTATAATTATTGAACGTAGGTAAGAACAGTTCTGGAAAAACAAAACTTTCACGATAAAACTTTATATTTTTTATATTATACTGTAGTATAGATTTGACTTTTACAGATTTGTAACTTATATCCTGTATTTTTGTAAGAAAATTTTGTTAACTCTCTTCTAATTTTCCAAATCCTAGTAAAATCTCTTGACAAGTTTTTATGTTGTTTTATTACCATCTCTTTTAAAAATTGAAAATGTTGGAAATATAGTGTGATTCGAACCGTAGTTGGTCTATGAGGTACGATATTAAATTTGGTCCATATACCTTAAAAGAGAATTCTCATGTAAAACTGGAACAAATTTCAATTATCTACACCTAATGATCCCACCTTCTATCCAATTTGGGACTAAATTACTAACTACATTGTCACCCATTTCCAGTTTGAATGCTCAACCGAAAATGAGCTAGATACAATCGAACAAAAAGTGGATCCTTAATATGTTGTACACATTCCTCTCAACTTCTCCTCTTTTAAAAATTATAAGAGAACTTATCATCTTTCTCTGTCTTTCCCTCGTAGATCACCTCCCTCTCTCTATTCTCTCTTCTCTCCCCAGAGAACTTGTCATTTTTTCTCTCATCTAGATTTCATTCAACTCTCCTCTCTCCTCAGACCTTCTCTCTCTCTCTCTCTCTCTCTCAGAAATTAAAAGTGAATGTTATCATTGAACCATCTCCACGGTGAAACTGAAAAACCAATGTATGATCAATTATTAATTATATCTTCTCGTCAAAGTTTCTTTCTTATTTGGCTCGATCTTTATTGATGCAGGAAACGGAACAAACACCACCAATACCGAATCTTCACATGGAACTATTCACAAATTATCGACCCTCTCGATAATGTTTGCTACCGTCTTCCTCTCAGTAGGCATCTCCTCGCTCGCCGTTTGAATATAAACTTGCTGCCTCATCTTTGGTTATGGAGAGAGCTAATATGTGCATCCATGTGGCGGCCATGCGCACTATTTGTTATTGTCTCTCATTTTTTTCTGCATTTTGTAATAACCAGCTTGAGGAGGAGAGAACGTTGTTACTATATAATATTATAGTTTCAATTTGAGAGAGCAATAAATATATTCAAGGCGGAACCAGAAAATCGAGTTTGGGTGGGCTGGAGTGGACTGGGGGTGGGCTAAGTGTAGAATATTCCACATGAATTTTTTTAAAGAAATTATATACATGAAAGAAAAGCAAAAAAATAAAATAAAAAATTGGGTGGGTTGAAGCCCACTCTAGCCTCCTATATGGGTACGCCCTTGATTATATCGTTCATCCACTGCAGCATAACATTTTAGAATCTGTTTCATAAAAGCTACACTTGTCCTAGATTGACAACCATCTGGGCAGATTCTTATATAACAAATATAAAGGGTTATTTAACAATAGTCTTATATAATATTTGATATTATGACATGGATTTTCATAATGTCTAACATTAGAATTTGGATCTCTTATTCACCGTTGACGTCCAAATCTGTTATAAATTTGGAGACCTATCTAAACCCAAACCCTATCATACCCAAACGTTGGAGATTATGGAAATCCAAATCCTAATATTATATGAGATCCTATTACTAAATAACCCAAATATAAATTGACAACATTCTGCAATGACATAAAGTTTAAACATTGTATTAGAATAATGCAAGTTTAATCTGTTTCAAGTAGTTTTAATTAAAAAAAATTTCAAAAAGAAAAAGAAAAAAATGACATAGCTACATAAATTCAATTCACATCTTATGTAATTTTGACACGGTAATTGTTGAATACAAATATGAATTTTGACGTGGCGGGTACATATCGAATATAAATATAAATGTATATTTTATGCACTATTTGTGGTTACAGCTATTATGTGTCCCACTAACAATCAATCTCGTGTACTGCCACATACAATTATGACTGACCTAATGACCAACATCACATGTAATCTAGTAAAACAAAATCCATAGATATACCTCCAACACTTGCAATTAGTCCATGAGTTTTGGTGGTCAACTGTGTGGATTTTTCTTTAGATAGGAACAAGGTGCTAATGTTGTGTGGTAACTTAAAATTTTGAATTTTGATATGTGCTCACCCCAAGGGATGGATTTGTTTCTAGGGAATCCACATGCCCCTCTACTTGTAGTTTGTTTCTAGGGGAACCGATACCTCCACTAGTGAAGACAAAAGCTCTACCATTATATTCTTCTCTTTTCTTGATAAGAAATAATTAAATATATAAAATACAACACACTTACAACATTACCCTTTTATTATCTGTCACGTTCTAGTACTGAAGTACGACAGTACTGAAGTACGAAGAACAGGGGTATGACTCAATCAGCTACGCACTATGGGGTATTTCTAACATTCCGTAATACGATCACAGTTTTACCTAGAAAAAAAGATGTATACTACAAAACAAGTCTTTTATGGTCTTACATAAATATATTATGCCTCAATCAATCAAGCAAGAAGCAATAATCCTTATTAAACAATTCATACAATCACACAAGAAAACTTCATAATCTAGTCCACGATACTAGTTAACCATCACAATAGCATATCATGCAGGAGATAGAGTTAGTCCGAGTCAAGAACATGTAGATGATCAAGTGAGTGATACAAAACTACGGTATCCAAGATACGGTACGGACATAGTCGAGTCAAGTCACTAGCACGTACAAGCCATAGCACAATCCAATAAAAATTTGTAAGTGGCATAACATGCATGTTCTAAACAAAAAGATAATGTCCCCTATTGGTCAAGCTAGTGCAAGTGCAATATCATAGGTCTGCGACACTAAGCAAAAGTTGCACACAATGTGTCTCATACGCGCTATACAAAACTATAAACAAGAATGAGAATGACGCATAAGATGTGAAATCTGAAAATGTAACTCATATCACATCACAATCAAAGCAAGAAATATGAAATAATATTGCATTGAAAACTTGGAAACAAAACAATCAATTACATTTATGTGTACAATATATTATTCTAAAAGCACTACAAAAATTCATCGATTTAGCGACGGCTATATCCGTCAACAATCCGTCGGTAAATGTAATTACCGACGGATAGTCGACGGATATTGGTTAAAAAAGGTTGTCGGAAAAAGCCTCGTCGCTAACTACAATCCGTCGGCAAGTTGTCGCCCGACGACGATTTAGCGACGGACTGCCGTCAACCATACTTGTGCAGTTTGCGACGACTCGCCGACGGACTACAGTCAAATCACGTATCAAAAGAAGTAATGATGTATCACTTACCGACGGACATATCCGTCGCTATTTGGTCGGTAAATGCGTATTAAGAAGTTTCTGATACACAAATTTCGTCGCCAGTCAGTCGCGAATGGTCGCTAAGTTTTGACGGATTTGCGACGGAATACCGACGGCATATCCGTCGACCCGGTTCTTTGAATTATTCATATTTTCAGAACATTGGCGACGGATAATTTATCGTTATTCCGTCGTGAGTCGTCGCTAGACCGTCGCCACACGGTCGGTTTTATAGCGACGGATTATCTGTCGCCAATATCCGACAGAACATTGTGTGTTTTACCGACTACTAGCGACGGCGTACCGACGTATTATCCGTCAACCCTATCCTGTAAATCTTTCATAATTCCAGAACCTTGACGACGGATAACCTGTCGACTTTTAGTCGCGTATCCGTCGCTAACTGGGAATCCCCAGTTAGCGACGGATATTCCGTCGGTAATGGGTCACCAGTCCGTCGGTAGTTGGGAATTTTTTGAAAAAAATAGCATAAAACTGGGCATTCCCAATATACACAATTCCAATATACAAAACACACAAATAATCCCAAGCATTCCCAATATACATAATTCCAATTAATATACACAATTCCAATATACAAAACAGAAAAAATTCCAACACAAAAATATTCCAAGCATTCAAATTGTTCGCACAAAACACATAAATATTCAATATTTAAACACAAATATTTAATATTCAATAAAAAGAAAAATTGATTTCGGCCTCAGCAAAGACCGCAAGTCAGACGATGAATCCTCACAGCCAGGGAACATAGTTGCGTTGAGGCATGTACTATTCAATAAGCCACTTTGTATACGAAGGCTCAATCTGGTTGAGGTCTTCTGTAGGAACAGGAGGGTCAGTCCCAAAGCTACTACTCTCTGACGGTGGCTCCTCCTTAACTTCAACCTTGGGAGCAATCTCTTTCCTGATGGTCATCGGTTCTTCCTTGACCTCGACCTTTGGTAACACCACCTCCTTAACAGTCACCGGCTCTTGTTTGACGAACGGAGACAGTATCTCTTCCTTCACGAGAGCCTCCGCCTTCGACATGGGTACTGCAACAGAGTCAAAAAAAGTTAGCAATAGAGTCAAAGATAAGTTAGAAAAAAGGACTTAGAAGCCCAATATGAGCATCCGAGCCGCATCAGAATCTCTGGCGCATCAACTGGAATGAAACCCATGCGCGTCAGCCTAAGCACATCTACATCAGGCGGTCATCTACAGTTGGGTCACCCTAACATCACTGCAACAAAGACCAAGGCAAGAGAATACCCACCGAGCACTTCCGGGCGAACGTCGGCGTGGGTCGCCCTAACGACGGGGACTTCCTCCGTGTCGACCTCCAAGGGTTCCTTGCCTCGGCCCCTTCCTCGGCTAGCAGCACTGCCTCGGGGAGTCTTGGGAGCCATCTATCTAACAAAGAAAAGAAGGATATAATTAGTTTAATCTGTATCGTAAGACAAACTATACATAATTAGAAGAAAATCTATTAGCCAGGGAGCCGACTCCGTAAGACAAACTAAACATAATTAGTTTAATCTCTATCCTAAGACAAACTAAACATAATTAGAAGAAAATCTTGACATAGAGTGATTCGAAGGACTTACTAGATGTTCCATCATCGTCATTGTCTAGCAAGATGATGTTTTCTTCAAATACGAAGGACTTACTGGAGAAAATCTTGCCGAATATGTGTGTGTGTGTGTGTGTGTGTGTGTGTGTGTGTGTGTGTGTTTGTGTATGTGTGTGTGTGTATGTGTGTATGTTCCGACCCCCGCGGCCAGCCACCCCCGCAGCCAGACCCTAAACCCACCCCCCGTACCCCCGTAGCCCACCTCCAAATAAACACACAAAATACACAAATAATTCCAAGCATTCAAATTGTTCACACAAAACACACAAATATTTAATATTTAAACACAAATATTCAAAATCCAAGTAAAACCCATAAATAAGTCTACCGGAAACAAATCCGGTCAAAAACCATATTATATATATATCTATTGTCCTCTACGTAGACGCAGAGAGATCTCCCTCCTCAGCCACTGCGCATAAGTACGATCCATGCTAGCAAGATCAATATCCAGAGGAGATGGATGACTGGAACTCCCGATGCAAATGCCCTCTTGTGCCACCTCCTCAGCAGCAGGAGGTGGCACTACCTCCTCAGCAGCAGGAGGTGGCACTACCGACTCATTAGCAGGCCAGTGGCACTACCGACTCAGCAGCAGGAGGTGGTACTACCTCCTCAGCAGCAGAAGCTGCCTCTCTCAAGCGACGTCCTCTGGTCTTGGGTGCCATTTGGTAAGATTGATGGAAACATAGAGATTAAACAAAATAACAATATTAGACGTGTAATGTAGAAGATTCATTATTGTATGAAAATGACAGTATTAGACGTCCTCTGCGTCCTCATCTTCCTCTTCCTTCTCATCTTCGCTTTCATCTATTTCGTTTTTCTCTTCGGATACTTCAACCTCTTCGGATACTTCAACCTCCAACAGTGAATGATCCTCAGCAGTCTTGCCTTAAACTTGAAGCCATTAATGACATAACCTGACAGTATGGAATGAGTCTCACAACCAGAATATAGAGGAGTAGAGAAGGCCCCCTCTCTGACCCCCCCTCTACTTCCTTGCTTCTCATTCGACTCTCTCATATGATATCCATCTCAACCAAAGAGTAGAGAAGTGTAAAAATATTAATATTAACCAAGAATCGGTATCAAAATCGGTATCATCATGAATCTCATGGCTTATTCTACCAGAGCATAATATAAAACCAAACGTATGAATCAGAGCTTCACATTCTAATATTGTGAATGTGAAGCTCTGCTTCACGTTTGGTTTTACATTATGCTCTGTTAGAACAGGCTATGAGATTCATGGTGATACTGATTCCGATACTTATCCTTGGTTAATATTAATATTTTTACAATTTTCCATGCTTTGGTTGAGATGTATATCATATGATGCAGAATAGGATACCTCATAACCCGAATAAGAAGAATGAGAGTAGGGAGGCTCACTCTATACACTCATCCGCCTATGATATACACTCTATACACTCTTACTTATGCAAGCCATTTGAGGTAATCAGCATTATACTAGATTTTCAAAAAGATCTATAACTCTGATAGGCCCAAAAGTCTTGGCATAAGTAAATTTAATTTTCAACACTTACCTATCTACTACTAAGATATCTTATATATATCCTTCTAGGATACTCACTCTATACCGATATCTTAAATTTGATTTTCAACACTTACCTATTGTTGTATCGTATATGTATTCAGTATCCGTGCTCATAATTGTGCAACATAGTATGTCATCTTCGTCTAAGTGGTCAAACTAATTTAAACTATTAACTTGATGGAAATAAAGAAGATACTAGTAGTTCATAAAGAACTGAACCTTGTTGCCAAGGACTGGCATCTACAATCTTATTAGCTGATATAGGCTAACCCTTATGATACTAATACCATACCCCATTGTGAGCCAATGCAAAAATAGCATGGACTGAACCTAGTATATTATACTGAACCAAAGCTAATTTCCTTCACTCATAACCCCTGCTACCAAGTCCTCTTCATATTTCAGTTAGCTAACTACTATATATATATTTCCTTAACTGAACAACATATAGGAATCCAAAGTGGAAAATGACTTATAGTAGTGTCCCATGGTCACTAGCTCACTGCAGGATCCTTGCCTGCTCCTGCAATACATGGAACCTACTACCTCTCACTAATACTGCTATGCATACAACCAAGGTTGCATTCAAATGCTCCCTACTCAAGCTTCCCTCCCATATCTTAAATAGACTGCCACAAAGACCAATTAAATCATCAAACAAGACAGAACATTAATACATATAAAGAAGGTTGGGACTAAAAGGAGAGTGGACTGAACCTATTAACTAATACAAATGTGAATCCAAGGGAAATGAGCAGGTACTTGACTCAGATGGACTAAACAAAGTATTCAATGGGACATGTTCTAAAGAAAACATGGACTGAACAATAGATGAAATTGGACTGAACAAATATCTGAGCCTATCCCTTGTATCTCATGGACTGATATCAAGAGGGGGGTTTTACATGGATTGAATAATGAATGATAGGAAGAACTGAATTCATAAGGGAATGGGATTTCCTAAATGTATAAAGTAAAAAAAGGCTGGACTCTCTAAAATTGGGATTAACCACACGGTATAATATAATAAGAGGCTTAAACCATAATAACTTTGTAAACTTAAATAAGGGTGTGTTGTTCCCTATAGGACTGAACTAAGGAATTGATGACTGAACTAAGTGTACAATGTGGATAGAACATTCAAGGAAGACTGAATACATGTTAGGCCATCTATTGAACATTAGTATATAAGGATTGATACATACAAAAAGATGAAGGACAATACCCAGGTATAGGCTCGACCTCATTGAGTGGACTAATGCATTAGTTAGGAAAATGAAACTCAATGTAACACTTGACTTAGGAGTTGGGACTGAACATCAAAACTAAAACCAAAGGGAACTGAACTATGAGTTATCTGGATAAGGAATGAAAGGGAATCGACTGATTAGTAGTAGGTAGCAGAATAAATGTTGACCCAATGTCCAAAGGGACAGATACAATCGGATGCAGTGCACAAAAAAACTAAAATGGACAGAATAATATATACTGGACAGAGCAGTGAATTAGACAACATTTGATGGCTAAACATGCCTAAGGATCTGAATAATGTAAGGAAATTGGGACTCCCTGTTGCAGGGACAGAGCAAACAAGGTCTGAATGATACCTAGGTGACAGTTAATAACATCAAAAGTGGACTCCACAACACAAGCTCGGGAGTAGTTGTTGCTGCTGCTGCTGCCCCAAAGGGGGTTCTGGACCAAGTCTGCCGAGTTCGGGCCGAACTCGGTCCCAGGCCGAGTTCTGGCCGAACTCGGTCTGGCCGTTCCAGGGTTTGGCCATCCAGTGCTGGTTGCCCCACACAGAGTTCTGGCCGAACTCTGTGTGTCGGGGGGCTGAAGCGGATTTCAGGATGAGTTTTCATCATTGGATCTAATCCAACGGTCCAGGTTGGTTACGAGATTAGGGAGATATATTGAGTTTTCTCAACCCTAATTCATAATCGTATTATCGCATTGGACAACACAAGTTTGAGAGAGAAGGAGGCAAGAGTGCCATTGCAACTTCGGAGAAGAAGACGGAGGATCGAAGGTTGTTTTCGAAGGAGATCGTGTTTCGGGTAATCTCTACTCGTCGTTCTCGTTCTTCGTAGCCTTGTGATCATTGTTCTTGTCTCTGAGTGTTGTGGGGATCCGATTTGGATCGGGAGGAGTTTGTAGAGGGTGTAATTCTTCTATTCCATTAGTGGAGGCTTCTCAGGGTTGGACTCCGATCGTCCCGTGATTTTTTCCCGCAAGGGTTTCCACGTCAAAATTCTCTGTGTCTGCGTGATTGTTTTTGTGTGCTTGTTTTTGGGTTCGTGCGTTGTTTGCTCGGTCCTCTCGCAGGTACTCTCCGGTTTAGGGAAAGGTTTCCGCGCTTCTTTTCCAACAGAGTGGTATCAGAGCATAGGTTTTGTTCTGGCTGATACCAACAGAGTGGTATCAGAGCTTTGGGTTCAAAGGGTGTCAGGAGTTGACAGAGGAACCAGAGAGGAGAGATGGACGCGAAGCCGGTGCGCATAGTGAACCTTAATGGTACAAACTATCATTATTGGCGGAGCAAGATGAAAGATTTGCTATTTGTCAAGAAGCTGCATCTACCTGTGTTTGCAACCGAGAGGCCCAGTGATAAATCCGAGGAGGACTGAAAGTTCGAGCACATACAGGTGTGTGGGTACATAAGGCAGTTTGTTGATGAGAACGTGTACAATCACATTGCCAATATTGAGCACGCGAAGACGTTGTGGGATAAGCTAGAATCCTTGTATACGAAGAAGACCGGGGTAAACAAGTTGTTCCTGATCCGAACGATGATGGGTCTGCGGTACAAGGATGGGGCGTCTATTTCGGATCACTTGAGTGAGTTCCAGGGCGTGGTTGACCAGCTATCTTCTATGGGAGTCAAGTTCGACGACGAAGTTCAGGGACTGTGGCTGCTGTGTACCTTGCCAGACTCGTGGGAGACCGTACGAGTATCTATGATCGCTTCTGCTCCAGAGGGCGTGGTCAGTCTGGAGTTTGCCAAGAGCGGGGTGTTGAATGAAGAGATGCGGAGACGTTCTCAGGGCACTTCATCCACATCCCACCACTCAGAGGCACTTGTTTCAGAGAGCCGCGGAAGGGGCAAAAGCAGGGGTCCAGGTGGTGGCAGAGACAAGAGCAGGGGGAAGTCCAAGGGTCGGTACGAGGACTCAGAGTGTTATCATTGCGGTAAGAAGGGACATATCAAGCAGAATTGTTTCGCTTGGAAGAGAGAGAAGAAGGGCGACAAGGGGAAGCAAGAAGAGAACACTACAGCGGCGGCCTCGATGCATGGAGGCGATGTGATCGTCGTAGGTGATGAGGTCATTACTAACCTCGTCTGCGATGATAATTTTTGGCTGGTGGACTCAGGGGCTTCAGCACATGTATCTCACAATAGGGCACTGTTTACCACTTACACGACAGGCGACTGTGGCGTGTTGAAGATGGGCAACGGAGATGTGTCGAAGGTGGTTGCCGTTGGAGATGTGCATTTGAGAACGAAGACGGGTGCGGTTCTTGTTCTCAAGGATGTTCGTCATGTCCCTGATATCCGTTTCAACCTGGTGTCGGTTGAAAGGTTGGATGACGAGGGATTCTTCAGTCTCTTCGGGAACAGTCAGTGGAAGCTTTCCAGAGGTTCGATGGTGATTGCCAGAGGAAGCAAGAAGTCCGGTCTCTACTATATGGAGGGGAGCGCAGAGGGGGCACAGGAGGTGAACGCAGTCAGTGATGCGTCTACCGAGTTGTGGCACAGGCGGCTCGGCCATATCAGCGAGAAGGGGATGAGCTACTTGGTGAACAGAAAAGTGATTCCGGGGCTCAAGTCTACAAAGTTGGAGAAATGTACGCACTGTTTAGCTGGGAAGCAAAATAGGGTGTCTTTCCAGAGTCACCCAAGTTCGAGGAAGCCGGCGTTGCTCGAGTTGATTCACTCGGATGTCTGCGGTCCTATGAAGGTAAAATCTCTTGGTGGTGCTTCTTACTTTGTGACTTTTATTGATGACTGTTCCAGGAAGGTTTGGGTCTATGCCTTAAAGTCCAAGGATCAGGTGCTGCCTACTTTCAAGGAGTTTCAGGCCTCCGTTGAAAGGGAGACGAGCAAGAAGTTGTTGTGTGTTCGGTCCGACAATGGCGGCGAATACATCGGTCCCTTTGATGCGTATTGCAGAGAGCAAGGGATACGACACCAGAAGACTCCGCCAAAGACACCTCAGCTCAATGGTGTAGCGGAGCGCATGAACAGGACACTGATGGAGAGGGTGCGGTGTTTGCTGTCAGAAGCAAACTTGCCGGGCAGTTATTGGGGTGAGGCTCTTCTCACAGCTGTTTATATTATTAATTTGTCTCCTAGTGCTCCTTTACAGGGTGATGTGCCTGACAAAGTATGGTACGGCAAGGAGTCGTCATACAGTCACCTGCGGGCGTTTGGTTGTAAAGCCTTCGTGCATGTACCGAAGGACGAGAGGACCAAACTTGAGCCGAAGACGAGGCGATACGTCTTTGTCGGCTACGGTCGGGATGAGTTTGGCTATAGACTCTACGACCCAGTGGAAGGAAAGCTCTACAGAAGCAGGGACGTGGTGTTCGTCGAGGATCAGACCATGACCAACACTCAGGATTCCGAGACGCCTTCTGAGGCTGAGGAATTGCCTGAGTTAGAGTCATTTCGCTTCGAGCAGTTTCCAGAGGACATCGCAGAGGATCCAGTTATGGGGGAGCCGGTACATAGAGTTGCTCCCAACCTTGATCATCAGCCTGCTGATGGTGGTCAGGGTGTCCCTCAGGAGGATGAGCATACCGGGGAGGCAGTTCCTGAAGGGGAGGAGGCTGTCGGTATACAGCCAGCACCAGTGGCTCCACTGAGAAAGAGCAACAGGGATCGTCGACCATCTACGAGATACTCGCCGGATGAGTATGTGCTATTGACTGACGGGGGAGAGCCCGAAAGTTTCGCAGAGGCTATGGAAGACGAACACAGGCAGGAGTGGATGGTAGCTATGCAGGAGGAGATGAGTTCCTTGTACACCAATTCTACTTATGATCTGGTGTGGTTGCCAAAGGGCAAGAAGGCTTTGAAAAATCGATGGGTGTTCAGAGTGAAGCAGACGGATGATGCTACTCGCCCTCGATACAAAGCGAGGCTGGTAGTCAAGGGCTACGGTCAGCAGAAAGGCGTGGATTATGATGAGATCTTTTCGCCTGTCGTCAAGCATTCGTCTATTCGGGTGGTGCTAGCATTAGCAGCCAGTTTCGACTTGGAGGTCGAGCAGATGGACGTGAAGACGGCATTCCTCCACGGTGATCTTGAGGAGGAGTTGTACATGGAGCAGCCGGAGGGATTCTGTGAGAAGGACAAGTCACATTTGGTCTGCCGGTTGAGGAAGAGCTTGTATGGTCTGAAGCAGGCTCCGAGGCAGTGGTACAGAAAGTTTGAGTCATTTATGGGGGAGCATGGTTATGCACGGACGACGTCGGACCATTGTGCATTTGTGAGGTATTTTGTCGAGGATGATTTCATCATCTTATTGCTCTATGTTGATGATATGCTATTAGTGGGTCGGAATGCCCTACTAGGATAGCGGAGTTGAAGCGCCAACTGGGTGCGGCCTTCTCTATGAAGGATTTGGGCGCAGCGAAGACTATTCTTGGGATGGAGATCAGCCGAGAGAGAGAGTCCAAGCTACTACACTTGTCCCAAAAGAAGTACATTCACCGGGTACTTCAGCGTTTCGGGATGGACGGGTCGAAGAAAGTGAGTTCCCCCCTCGCGGCTCACTTTAAGTTCACTGAGGAGCAGTGTCCATCTACCGAGGACAAAAAGGAAGATATGGAGCGGGTTCCATATGCCTCAGCTGTGGGAAGCCTTATGTATGCCGTGGTGTGTACGAGGCCAGATATTGCTCATGCAGTTGGTACGGTTAGCAGGTATCTTTCGAATCCTGGAAGGGTATACTGTAGTGCGGTCAAGTGGATTCTACGATATCTTCAGGGCACTGCTGGTTGGAGACTTTCCTTTGGCGGTGACGAGCCGAAGCTGGTTGGGTATACCGACGCTGATATGGCTGGAGATGTAGACACGAGGCGATCGACTTCAGGCTACGTGATAATGTTTACGGGAGGAGCAGTGTCGTGGCAGTCGCGGTTGCAGAAGTGTGTTGCCTTGTCGACGACGGAGGCGGAATACATTGCGGCGACGGAGGCTTGCAAGGAGCTGTTGTGGATGAAGAAGCTGTTACAGGAAATGGGACTGAAGCAAGAACAGTATACTTTGCTTTGAGACAGTCAGAGTGCTATCCATCTTGTGAAGAATCAGACGTTTCATAGCCGGTCCAAGCACATCGAGACTCGGTATCATTGGATACGGGATGTAGTTGAAAAGAAGGATACGGAGCTTGAGAAGGTGCATACAGATGACAACGGAGCTGATATGTTCACGAAGATTCTACCAAGGGGGAAGTTTGAGTACTGCAGGCAGATCGTCGGGATGACGACGTCCTCCCCATAGTTGTGAAGGGGGAGATTTGTTGGAGTGGGTGGGGTTCCCAACCTATGTGGAGAAGATCCTGGAGTGCGACGAGCGCCGTCCGATGTCGGAGAAGCTCGGGAGTAGTTGTTGCTGCTGCTGCTGCCCCAAAGGGGGTTCTGGACCAAGTCTGCCGAGTTCGGGCCAAACTCGGTCCCAGGCCGAGTTCTGGCCGAACTCGGTCTGGCCGTTCCAGGGTTTGGCCATCCAGTGCTGGTTGCCCCACACAGAGTTCTGGCCGAACTCTGTGTGTCGGGGGGCTGAAGCGGATTTCAGGATGAGTTTTCATCATTGGATCTAATCCAACGGTCCAGGTTGGTTGTGGGATTAGGGAGATATATTGAGTTTTCTCAACCCTAATTCATAATCGTATTATCGTATTGGACAACACAAGTTTGAGAGAGAAGGAGGCAAGAGTGCCATTGCAACTTCGGAGAAGAAGACGGAGGATCGAAGGTCGTTTTCGAAGGAGATCGTGTTTCGGGTAATCTCTACTCGTCGTTCTCGTTCTTCGTAGCCTTGTGATCATTGTTCTTGTCTCTGAGTGTTGTGGGGATCCGATTTGGATCGGGAGGAGTTTGTAGAGGGTGTAATTCTTCTATTCTATTAGTGGAGGCTTCTCAGGGTTGGACTCCGATCGTCCCGTGGTTTTTTCCCGCAAGGGTTTCCACGTCAAAAATTCTCTGTGTCTGCGTGATTGTTTTTGTGTGCTTGTTTTTGGGTTCGTGCGTTGTTTGCTCGGTCCTCTCGCAGGTACTCTCCGGTTTGGGGAAAGGTTTCCGCGCTTCTTTCCCAACAGTAAGAAACCCTAGCAATGGGAACAAGAGGCATTATTATTTCCTACATGGTATCAGAGCCTCCATAAAAATTCTAGCCGTCATATTCAACATTCTCGATCCGGCCGACCTCCTACGCGCCCTAACCGAACCCGGCGCTCTTCGTCAGTACCGGCCCGAACTTGACGAAGTCCGGTGTCGACGTGCTCACCTCCCGCAGCGGCGTGACCGGAGGCTCCGCGATCGGCGCCAGGGAGGACTTCTTCCTCGGCGAGTCCGAGCAAAAGAATATTTTTTTGCGCTAGAGGAAGGGCTTCTTCCCCGACGTGCTCTTTCGGGAGGACTTCTTCCTCGACGTGCTCTTTCACCAAAAGTGGGTGATCCCCTCTACTCGACGAGACCGCCCCTCACTTATTTGGAGCCGACCGGCCACTAAATCGAAGTCGACCATTGTCGAGTTTGGTAATCTTCCACCCAAGTTGCTGATTTATTCTTCTCTCTCTTCACTACAGAGAAGAAGATTAAAGGGATAGTGGGCCGGTCCTCAACCCCCAACACCATGGCCTTAGGGGCTAAGAAAACAGGAAAAGGGTTTTCTTGGTTTTTGATTATTAATTGGTAGTAGCAATGTTTTAGTTAAAAAAAAAACTTTTATCTCTTTCGTAGATTCGTCGGAGTTGTACAAATTTTTGTACACCCGACATCCACTCGTCCCTTCGCGCCAGATCCGGCGCACCTGATCGCGGCCGATTCGCCGTCGACCCCGTCCATCAGCGGTCGATTCGTCGGTGTTGTACAAAATTTGTGTACGCCGGACATCCGCGATGGCAGATGATGCTGCGTCCAGCTACTCCGTCGCGACTGGCGGTGGCAGTGCACATAACCCAAATTATCCTAATCCGAAGGATCCATATTTTCTGAGTTCTGCTGATCAACCAGGAAATATCATTACTCCTATTGTTTTCCGTGGACCAAACTATGCTGAGTGGTCTCGGTCGATACGTCTCTCCCTGATCTCTAGGCAAAAGATCACTTTTCTGGAGGGTACTGAAATCAAACCTGTTAATGATGCTAGCAAATTGCTTGATTGGCGATGCATGCAAGCGCTATTGGTTCAATGGGTTCTTAATACCATTGATCCGTCTCTGAAGAAATCTTTGCCGTACTTTGAGGAGGTTTATCCATTGTGGAACTTACTGGCGAAAAGATTTGTTGTTAGCAACGGCACTCGGAAGCAACAAATTAAGGTGGCTTTGGCCAAGTGCAAACAAACGGCGTCAATGTCCGTGGAAACCTATTTTGGAAATTTACAGTCTTTGTGGGATGAACAGGCTGCTTATTTCCCATTGCCAACTTGTACCTGTGGTGAACTTGCTGCCAAGCTACAGGCTATGAGGGATGAAGACCACTTTCAGGACTTTATGTATGGGTTGAATGCTGAGTTGTATGGCCATACCCGATCTAATCTTCTGGCTCAGGATCCTCAGCCAAGTTTAGATCGGGCATACCAGGCAGTCCGTAAGGAGGAGGATATGCGAAAATCTCAGGTCCAATCCGCTACTTAGGAGGTGATGGCGCTGGCTATCAAGTCTTCACCTCGTATTTCTACTACTTCTAATAGTAGAACCTCAGATTCCAGGGACAAATCGGGTATGATCTGTACTCATTGCAAGAAAATAGGTCATGATGTTGCAACTTGCTTTGCCAAGAATGGCTATCCAGAGTGGTGGAAGACTCGTCCTCGGCGTGAGGGCGGACGTGGTGCTGGTGGTGACAGAGGCCCGGTACCACCACAGAGACGTGATGGGGGTCGTGGTGCTGGTGGCGCAGGGGTTGTTCATCATGTCGCCGCTGCTGGTCATGGTATCCCTGCTGGTCTTGCTGGGAGTTCGGCGGCTATGATGCATGGAGGGTATCCTTCACCACTCTCAGGTGAACAATGGCAGAAACTGATGAGCTTGCTGGGTAACGACGATTCTTCCAACCCTGGTTCTTCAAACTCTGATCGTCTGATAGGTAAGAATTCATCTGTCCCTTGGATATTCGATACTGGGGCTACTCTTCATGCGACAGGCTCCTGTGCCTGTTTAGTTGATTGCTTTGAGGGCCCTGTCTGCCCTGTAATTTTGCCTGATGGGAGCACTATTAAGGCTGTTCTGAGAGGCAAAGTATTTTTGACTGCTTCGTTGGTGTTGACGGATGTTCTCTATGTTCCGACATTGAATTACAATTTGATCTCTGTCTCCCAATTAATTGGTGCCAGAAATTGTGATATGCTATTTAATCCTGATTTGTGTTTTGTTCAGGACCGAAGTAAGAGGATGGTGATTGGAGCAGGTGAACAAAGGGGTGGACTTTACTTCTTGGGAGAGGTTCCAGCTTCTTTGGCTTCTGTAATCCTGGCATGCAAAGAGAGTGATTCTGGGGTGTAGCATAGTAGACTGGGGCATCCTTCAGATAAAGTAATGCAGACTTTACCTTTTCTCTCTGGTAGTAGTGTGTTTTCTCATAAGGCTTGTGATATTTGTCATCAAGCTAAACAGACTCGTGATGCTTTTCCTGATAGTAGTAGTCGTGCTTTGAGATGCTTTGAACTTATCCACTGTGATCTGTGGGGACCATATAGTGTTCCGTCATCTAATGGGGCACGGTATTTTTTGACTTTGGTGGATGATTTTTCTAGAGCTGTTTGGGTTGTTTTGTTGAAGGATAAGTGTGCTGTCTATTCTATGTTTCTTAAATCTATTGCTATGGTGAAGCGTTAGTTTGGGGCCGATGTCCGTCGTGTACGGAGTGACAATGGCACAGAATTTAATTGTTTACGAGATTATTTTTCATCTCAAGGTATATTGTTCCAAACATCCTGTGTTGGGATACCTCAACAGAATGGAAGGGTGGAAAGAAAACATCGACATATTTTAAATGTCGCTAGGGCATTGAGATTTCAGGGTTCTCTTTCTGTGGATTTTTGGGGGGAATGTGTTATGGGTGCATGTTATCTCATAAATAGGACACCTTCTAGTATCTTGTATTTTAAGTCTCCTTATGACGTTTTATATGGTTCGGCTCCTTCGTTTGATCATCTACGTATTTTTGGTTGTCTGTGCTATGCGTATGATTTGAAATCCAGACATGATAAATTTGCTAGCAGGAGTAGAAAATGCATCTTTGTTGGGTATCCACTTGATAAAAAGGGATGGAAACTGTATGATTTGGAGACTGGTGAATTTTTTGTGTCCCGTGATGTAACTTTTTATAAAAAAGAATTTCCTGGGTGTGGCTCTACTAGCGAGATGTCTTCTGCGACACGCCATACATCTGTTGAGGTGCCGGAAGACGATATAGAGACTTTTGGGGTGGTGCCGGCTACGGTGGTTGAGGTCGGAGTGGTTGCTGGTGGCACGGTACCGAGTAGCGAGGATGTACAGGTAGCTGTAGAAGTATTGACAGAAGAATTCGCTGGGGAAAATGTGGATACTACTAATGATACAGGGGATACAGTGTTGCCAAAGGTGCCCGACGAGGTAGTATTGGGAAGAGGAATGAGAAAGAAATCACAGCCAGTGCGATTACAGGATTTTGTGACGAATGCTGTTCGAAGTAAAAGTCCCCCCTTCACCACAGTTCATCTGTTCCCGTCACTTCCTCAGGTACTTCGTATCCTCTAACACAATTTCTAAGTTATGACATATTTACTGCTGGACACAGAGATTTTCTTGCAGCCATCACTGCAGGTGTTGAGCCTACTTCATATCGCCAGGCCTCGCGAGATTCAGGCTGGCGCGAAGCTATGCAAACTGAAATACAGGCTCTGGAAGATAATGGGATATGGAGTCTTGTCGATTTGCCTCTTAGGAAGAAAGCATTGGAAAGTAGATGGGTGTACAAAATAAAGTACAAATCCGATGGCAGTATTAAGCGCTTAAAGGCACGGCTAGTTGTGTTCGGTAATCATCAGGTTGAGGGGATCGAATATTCAGAAACATTCGCCCGGTAGCTAAGATGCCTACAGTTCGGGCGTTCTTGGCTGTTGCAGCTGTAAAAGGCTGGACTTTGCTCCAGATGGATGTGCACAATACTTTTCTTCATGGAGATCTGACAGAAGAAGTATATATGAAGTTGCCGCCAGGTTTTTCGCATAGTGAACCTAACAAAGTGTGTCGCCTGCGTAAATCTCTATATGGATTGAAACAGGCACCACGTTGTTGGTTCGCTAAGCTTACTGCTTCTCTGATATCCTATGGATTTATTCAATCACATTCCGATTATTCCCTTTTCTCCTTTTTTAAGGGGAAGGTAGAGTTGCATGTTTTGATCTATGTGGATGATATGATTGTGTCTGGTAATGACAAAGGTGCTTTAAGTGCTTTCAAAAAGTATCTTAGTTCTTGCTTTCACATGAAGGACCTTGGTGTGTTGAAGTACTTTCTTGGCATAGAGGTGACTCGGAGTGCGGAAGGAATTTTCTTGTGTCAAAGGAAGTATGCTTTGGACATCATTTCAGAATATGGTTTGCTGGGGTCTCGCCCTGCTGGTTTTCCCATGGAGCCCAATCACAAGCTGGCAGAATCAACTAGTCCAAGGATGGCGGATGCAGAGACTTATCGAAGACTGGTTGGGAGGTTGATTTATCTATCATTTACTCGCCCTGACTTGGCCTATGCTGTGCATATCTTGTCTCAATTCTTACAGGAGCCTCGACAAGATCATTGGCATGCTGCTTTGAGAGTTGTCAGATATCTCAAAAATGCACCAGGACAGGGTATTCTTTTGAAAGCTGATTGTGATCTCCGTCTTTCTGGTTGGTGTGATTTCGACTGGGCAAGTTGTCCTTTGACTCGCCGCTCTGTTACAGGCTGGTTGGTGTTTCTTGGGAGGTCTCCTATTTCTTGGAAGACCAAGAAGCAATCAACTGTCTCCTGATCTTCTGCTGAAGCTGAATACCGATCTATTGCTGCGCTTGTTTGTGAGTTGAAATGGTTGAAGGAGTTATTGGCGTGTTTGGGCGTTCGCCAGGAGTCTGCTATGTCGGTGTATTGTGACAGTCAGTCAGCCCTGCACCTGGCTCAGAACCCGGTATTTCATGAGCGCAGTAAGCATATTGAGGTGGATTTGCATTTTGTTCGCGATGCTATTAGAGATGGCACCGTAATAGCTTCGCATGTTCCTACTTCTTCTCAACTGGCTGACATCTTCACCAAGCCCCTTGGAAAGCAAGTGTTTGATTCTTTTCTTCCCAAGTTGGGCATTTGTGACTTGCATGCTCCAACTTGAGGGGGGGTGTTAGATTATATTTGTAATATAAATATGGCCCATACCCATCAGCCCAAATGTAGCCACTATATATATTGTAAGAAACCCTAGCAATGGGAACAAGAGGCATTATTATTTCCTACAAATTCTTTATCTTTTACATAGTAGGTATAAGTGAAACCAATTACATTAAGTAAATTACTATATTATTTTGTATGAACACTAATATTTAATATATTATAAATGTTATATATATACCCAAAATATTATTTTAAGGCCCTCCTAATTGGTGGGGCCTGAACTCTTGTCCTGATCGTCCTAGGCCAGGGACCCTGTACACAGCCATACCTAATCAGCGGGTGGACATGACCATGACAGAGTAATAGAGTATGATTAATTGTCCGACTCATTTTTTTAAAAATTAGTTAAAAATATTATTCAGTACTATTGTGCTCACTAATTTTTATTTTTATCCCACTATTCAATTTGTCCTTACTTGTGTATAGGTTGTACACTAAAACTACATCTTTTATTCTAAAAGTTTAAAAGTTAATAAGTCCTTTTGTACAAAACTCTCATCAGTCTCCTATATTTATTATAAATTTTGGTACATATATATTTAAATATTTTGATTGGCCAGTACTAAAAAGACTATATTAACTTATTAAGTCTAATTTTCAATACAGTCTTTATTGACTATTACTAAATAAATTGATTATAACAAATTGAATTCTAACTCGAGTAATTTTTTTTTAAAGTTTATCCTCATCCGCCACATTTTCTATCTTGGCTGCTATCTAGTTGAGAGCTTTAATCAAATGGGCATACAATCACAGTCCCAAGGCCTACAAACTTAGCCCACAACAAAAAATTTAAAGTGTTTTCCATGTTGCTCGAACCTACAAACTCTGGAGCTCTGAATATATATATATATATATATATATATATATATATATATATATATATATAATATATATATATATATATATATATATATATATATATATATATATTGCATGTGACGTCTAGCCTAGTAGTTAAGAGAGATGCATGCGGCCCAAGTGGTCAGAAGATCGATTCCCGGTGGGAGCGATCACCACAATTACCTTCATTCAATATATATATATATATATATATATATATATATATATATAAATATATATATATATATATATATATATATATATATATATATATATATATATATATATATATATATATTTTCTTATATATATATATATATATATATATATATATATATATATATATATATATATATATATATATATATATATATATCTAAGCAAATATATATATATATATATATATATATATATATATATATATATATATATATATATATATATATATATATATATATATATATATATATATATATATATATATATAAGCAAATATATATATATATATATATATATATATATATATATATATATATATATATATATATATATATATATATATATATATATATATATATATAATATATATATATATATATATTGCTTATATATATATATATATATATATATATATATATATATATATATTTGCTTAAATATATATATATTTATATATATATATATTGTTGTTGTTTTTGGCCTTTTGCACTAGAAACATAGTCCCACATTGCCGAAACCAAATGGTTAGTATCTCTTTATATAGCTTTGTTTGTTGAGATATGCACATGTGGTTGTAGAGAGGCACATGGGAGCCAAGTGGGGGTATTTTTCTAGTAGGAAGAAGGCTAACTCAACAATTAAGCATTAACGCTTTTTGTTACGCTTTTGGAATTTATTCCATTGGTGCTAAGCCCCATAAGGGCTTAGCAACTCGGACTCGGACTCATGGGCCCATGAGGCATAGTGTGGTATTTTGTGTGCATGTTTGGTGCGTTTGGCGCAGTTAGCGCGGATGGCGCGCGTTGTGCGCCAATTCGTGCAGTCGTATCTGTGCACGATTTGAACGGTTACAAAAATTTTGGGAACAATTTTTTCCACATCTCGAACGCTTTGTTTACTGACAGTTACTGCGCGCACCTATATAAGTCCCTCTCTTCTATCTCAGACTACTAGTTCATTCCATATATTTTTCTTATGAAATTCACAAGAGCAGAGAAGAGAGGAACAATGCCATTTCGCACCATCTGAGGAGTCTTCGCGCTTTTCGTGAAGTCAGAAGAGCAGAGTGTTCCAAAGCTCTTCTTCGAACTTGCTGGTTCCTGAAAGTTGTTCGTGTGGGGTGAATTTAGCTTTGAGCTCCGGTGATCCGTCACCCCAGCATGACTCCATTCTGTTCATTTTTTTTCCGTTTATTTTTTCTCCACTTCTAACTCATTCTTAACGAGATCTTCTCTAATCTAATCAGAATAGTTTTTGTAGAGTTTCGTCGCTACTGTTACGAATTATTTGTGCCTTCTTTGAAGTGTTGCATTTGATTTCATTTCTCAGAATCTTTCGGGATCTCTTTTGCGCACCATCTTCGAATTATTGCGCTAAATTCAATTTTTCATCTTAAAATCATGCCCCGAAACTAACAATCTCAAAGCTAGATTTAATAAGATGGAAATTTTGTAGGACCGATTGTAGGAACGAGTTGTAAAGCGCAATACTCTAGAGGGGGGTGAATAGAGTAGGCAGCAGAAATTAACTATTTACAAAATGTTAGCAGCAAGATCACATAATATATATATATATATCACAGATATGTAAATAAAAAGTAGAGAGTAGAGAGCAAACGCAAACACAAACACAAGGATGTATATTGGTTTTTCTCTTGTGAAGACTAGTCCAGTCGGAAGAACTCTAGCTTCCAGTTGAATCCACTATGAAAAATCATCACAAGTTTTCATCCGAAGTTTTTGCAACTTCTACAACGCGAGCTTTGATCCGAAGTACTCGACCAACTTCAATTGTGAAGTGTCTATCTTCAATCAAGCCTCTGATTACAATCACCCTGAGATTTCTAGACCGTACCGTACTGGCAAATCGACTAGAGGATTGTAACTGGCTTGGGATTTAAAAATGAAAGCTCAGAACACTTTGGAAGAAGTAGGAGGCTTATAGAGAAGAGATATGAAAGTGAATTGGTGTTGAGTGAATTGAAATGATCGAAATCCTTCTCTATTTATAGTTTTTCCAAAGAAAAAATTCTGACAGAATTCGGGCAGAATTCAGTCAGAACTCTATGAGAAAATCTCGTTGGGATCCGTAACTGCGGGAAGACCAAGTTCAAAAAGCAACGTTCACTATTCGAACTCTGGCCGAATTTGGGCCGAGTTCTGCTAGGGTTCTGTTAGGGTTTTTGTAAATTGGTTTTTGGACTTTTTGAAAAGTCAAACAGTTAGGAAGTAGTTTGGGCTTTTGTAAGTGGGCTTATTTTCAAAATAAAAGGGTATTTTGAAAATGTTTCTTTGGTAGCCTATTTGCCAGTACGATGCAGTGTACATCGTATTCCTAGACTCAATAAATATAAAAAATTACATTAATAAAATAGAAAAACTAGGAGCCCTTTGATGACGCCTTTCTTCAAATATTTGAGCAAACATGAAGACGCCTTTTTCACTTGACGACGGTCGTCCAAAGATAAACAGATCTGGAAATCTAAATACCTTTCGGGGGCTTCGCCCCCGAACCCCTAACGAGGGGTGCTGCCCCCTCGACCCCTGTCCGCTGACCGGGCAGCGGAACCCCCGATGCGAGGCCCCGGATAGGTCGTTAGGTGGTTCAGAGAAATCTTCTTGTATAATGTCGTCTTTGGCCCATCAATAATTCACCATTGCATATGTCATGGTTTGATCATATTTGATCATGCTTACAACATGTCTACAAGTACATGTTAGACAAATAGAACAATATGATGCAAGCATAGCAATATTGATATAGAGAACATTTAGGATAATGCTAAGTATAAGTAGCAACATAATTTAGGACAATGCTACGTTTAAGTAGCAACATGATAGTGATTACATGAATATTAGTGTTGTTTATTATGTTAAACTTAATTGATTAGCCATATTCAAAAATATGATATAATCATTGGGCTAACAAAATTTTCGTGATTCGCTCATCGATTCTAAATTTAATAAGTTAAAAAATTTGATGGAGAGCACTACCAAGTCTGGAAGGGAAGGTTAGCCTCAATCTCTAACTCGTAAACGTCGATCATGTGCTAATTGAGAAAGAACTGAAGGTTCCAGAAACTGGAACTGCCGTCGCAATTGCTGCTGCTAATGTTAGACAGAACAAATGGAAGAGGGAGAATATGTCACTGCCACTTTTCTACTTAAGGGTATTTTGGTCATTTTCAAATTTTGGAATTAAATTGGGATTATTATTATTAATTATAATTAATGTGATTTTTAGATGATTTTTAGTATAATTGTTTGGTGCTAGTTTTAGATTTTGACTCATGTTGACTAGGAGACTGTCCTATTGGCTAACCTAGGTTAAGACATCTTAGTTAGGCTAAGAAACCCTAGTATGACCTAAGTTAGTGATTTCTAGTTCATTAGAATTGGTTTGGGGCAAATTGGAATTAGTTTGGTCTAAGAATGGCTTGTGAAGTCACAAGTCATAATCATGATTTAAACCATTAGGGACTCAACCAACTTGGCAAAACCCTAGGTCTAGACCCTATGGCCGGCCACTAGACAGCCCCCCCTCTATAAATACTCTCCTAGAATTTAGGGCTAGCCTCTTTGTTAGGGTTTATCCAAAGTTGTAAGAAAGATGTGAGTTCCATCTTCAAAAATTCCTATTAAATCCAAATTAAATCCTTTTTCCCTCTAATAAATTGCAACAGGACCTAAATCCCTTGTTCTTGCTGTTTGAAATAAGTTTTGACAGGAAGGAATCAATTTGAAGGACTTTGGGTGGTTTGAGGAATCATTCCTTTGAGGCTTTTTGGGTGCTTGTGCACATAGAGGTATAATCCTATCTATTGCTCCTAAAATCTGTTAAAAATCATTTTAGGGAAGCCCTAGCCCTCACCTAACAGTAGGATAGGCTAACCCTAGGTTTTGGACCCATTTTGTGTCCGTATCGGACACGTATCAAGGAGTAGTCTAGGTGTTCGACGAAATGTCCCAAAGGACATTCCAGTCGAGATTTTGGTTTCTATTTGAACAAAAAATTAGCCCTAGGTGTCGTCTAAGGATTCCCAGTGTCGTGTGGTATTTTGTGTGTCGTGTCGAGTCGAGTCGTGGGGACACGGGAACACGCGGGTGCGGGTGCTTGCGCGCGGCACTGTAGCTCCCCTGCTACTCGGGGGCTACTGCGTGCTCAATACTCCACCTCGACATGAGATTTTTGGCATGGTGATAGGGGCAGTGACTGACACGAGGCTCACAAAGTTTCACGAGTCCTCGTGTCGTGTCGGACACGATTTTCAGTGTGCACGGGGCAGCCACTGTGTGCGTACGTGTGCAGTGAGTGTATTCTGTTAGTTAATCATTTTAAATGATTTTAAATTAGGTTTTAATGAATGAATGGATCCTAAATGTGATGTTTAAACCCTGTTACACTATGTTACATAATTGTTTGGGTTTTGGGTGGTGTTTTGGCTCGAATTATTGTGGAACAGTGCAAATCCTGATACATTACTGATACTTGAAATTCCAGTTTTCTAAACTATATTAATTCCCTGTATGTGTTATGTTCAATTGATTTTTGGACTCCTACATGTTACATTTTATGTTAACTAAGTGTGTGGCATCCAAGTTTGGCTTGGGGAGGAGTAGATAGGATTTTGGTATTCGAATTGAGTGGTTTCATTATGTTGTGAACTTAATATTTTTTTTTCCTGTTTATATGAACTGAGTTCATGATGTTATTAAACTAAATTTTGAGTTATGATTTATGTCAAAACCTGAGATGGTTTTCACCATATTATTAGAGTGTTCACTGCTTCCTTTCATTGACTGCAATGTTGTTTTCTTAGAACCTGGAAATAAAGTTGGGTTGTGAGTTGAACCTAAGGTTAAATTCTTCATTATGTTGTGAATAAAGGATGGTTGAATGCAAAGTCTGTCAAACCTGAGATTTAGATTTACTACTATGTAAAGTTTGTGAATCCTTTTAGCTGAATTGATTTTTCCATTTCATGGTTCCTTCTAAAACCTGTGTTGTTTCCAGTTTTTTCCCTAAATGAGAATAGCTTAATTAATTAGGTTGATAACTGAATTCTTTTCATTGTGTGCAATATGGGTTTCCCATAAACCTGGGAATATAATGTTGGATTGATCTTGAGAAAACTGAAATGGAATGTGAACTTGAGAATAGGTTTAACCATATTGTTAGATTGCACATTAATTTCCCACTGTTTTCCAGTTTCATTGCAACCTGGGAATGTAAACTGATTCTTTCCCTTGTCCTTGATTTCTGAGTTTGAAGTATTCAAAACCTGAGAGTGTAACTGATTCCAGATTTTTCCCTTTGGGTGTAGCTGATACTGGTAATGTTTGTTAAAAACTGAGTTCCTTTCTTTCCCTTTACTGTCATGATGCACTGTTATCCCTTAGCCCTATTTTTCATGTCTTGAACATTACTCTACACATACACTTGTATACACAGTTTTCCTATTGTATTCACTATCACTTGACAGTCACCACACTCCCCTTCCACACACACATACACTTGTGTATTCCTTCTTGTATATATATATAATATATATGCTTGTGAGATATTAGTTCCTATATATATATATTAGATATATGTATATAATGTATGTATGGGGTAGGCTATATATATATTGTGTAATAGGATGTATTATGATGTGGGTGATAGTGTATAGGCATGGCTTGGTTATGTGTACTTCTCTAATTAGATTACCTATATACCAATGTGTGTATGGGTGGGCTTGACATGGTATTGCCTAGATTAGCCTAGTGAACCTAGAATAGTTGGTTAGACCTAGATAGACTAGTTTGACCTAGATTAGACTTGGTTGACCTAGTTTGACTTCTAGGGTTGACCAGAGTTGACCAAGAGTTGACTTTGGTCTAGATTGACCTAGTTTCATGTAGAATGCATTAATTTGCATCGTATTATCATTGTAGACTCATAGTGACTTGTACTGTTCTATAGGAGACAGACACCACTCCTCGGACAATCTATATTCTCTCAGATTCACCGGTTACAGGCGAGTACATTCTCTGATCATTTCATATCCTGCATTAGGAGTATATTTCCTGCTTTAGATTACTTTACATGATGTTGACACGTTGGAAATACGGATTAGTACTATATGGATCTTGTTGGACGATGTTATCCCCTTAGCGGATACATCGGGTATTTCGTGTTCGTGTACTTTATCGTAAACATCGTGTACTCCTTGTATTTGTGACTTTCGTGTACGAAACGTGTGAAATCGTGTATAATCATGTATTCACATGACCTTCGTGTACAATAACATAACTTAGCCAGATCCTTGTATATTGATTGGAGCGGGGGAGTAGAAGTGGTTATGTATTCAATCTAGTAGATTACTCGTGTACAAACCTCTGTAGATTACTCGTGTATAACATCGTGCCGTTTACATAACCATCTTATGCTCTGAATCACTAGACACTATCAGTTCTCTATATACTGTAGCTATTTATTTACAGTCTTTCATGTTTATCATATTTCTTCAGTTTCTTGTATCTTACTCTCTAGCATGATTATATATCCTGACCTGCTATGATTTGTTGAGATGTATTGTGCTCGCTCCTGTCCTGACTGGACCTGTTGAAATATTACAGAGGACGAGGCTGAGGCGTTCTGCCCTACTTACTACGGTGCTACACTAGACGAGTGCCTGGACTTGGACCAGCAGCAGGAGCCACTAGCTGTAGATGACACTCCCTTTAACTAGGACTGTCTTTACTATTCTGGATTACTGTATTAGACTTTGAGATATTCTGGGATGTACTATTTTAGACACTTAGAATTCTGGATTGTATCTCTGTGATTCTCTGTTCTGGATATTATTTTATCTTTCATTATCAATCTATCTTACCTGTTCTACCTTAGCTGTGGTTGAGTTTATATTTCTGTTATGTCACCCCCATTCGGGGAGTATAACTGTTATTACCTTCAATTGTTAGTTGTTGTGACCTAGGACAGCGTTCTACCGCCGATACTGCGGCGTAGGCTGGACGTACCTACGTCTCGTGCCCTTACTCTAGGGTGCGGGTCGTGACAGAATAGCCACCGTAGGCTTCTAATTCTAAATGCTATGGAGGACTCCCTGGAGAAATCTTATACTAAGAAGACCAGTGCCAGATAGATATGGGAGTCTCTGGAGAAATTGTAAGAAGATGACAAAAATAGGAGCAAGATATTCATCGTCGAGAAATATCATAAATGGCTCTTTGAAGACGAGAAGACGATGCGGCCTCAGGTGAAGGAATTCCTGAAGCTGCATCAGAAATTAGAAGATGAGGGGATGCCTTTCAACGACAAGTTCGTTGTTAAAGGGATCGTCTCCAAGCTTCCCGCTGGTTGGAGTAAATTCTATACAAATATGCATAGGAAGAAAGTGGAGATCAATCTGGAAGATCTCCTGCAAGAAATCTATGTTGAGGACCAGATGAGGGCTCAACTAAAGGTGGATGCTCTGTCCAAACAGATGCTAACGCCCACTTGGTCCACATAAAGGAATTCAAGGGAAAGCAGGCGACTTCCCACAACAAGAAGAAAGACCTCAATAATCTGAAAGTGAAGAAGACTTCTTTCAAACAACAGAAACCAAATTTCTATGTTACTTGCTTCAAATGTGGCAAGAGGGCTACTACAAGAGTGAATGCAAATACAAGCCCAAGTAATCAGAGCAAGGTGAGCCTAGTAAGGTTTTTATGATTACTGGCGTAATTGTTATGATTACTCAGGTCACTGTAGTGGGGGTTGACTTCGACTAGTGGGTAGACACTGGTGCTACCTACCATGTCTGCTGAAGAAAGGTGTCACGCCCCGGTCCCGTAGGACCGATCATCCTTGCTAAGGCATGATGCCGTATGAGCCTGGATTACGCTCGCGCAAGGCAGTTTCATAATGGCCGATTACAACAGCTTGCGACGGGATCGTCGTACAGAAGTCCCAAGCAAAAATATTGAATGTACAAGGCAACACAAGCATTGAAACAAAATCAGAGTCTTTATTGATACTTGAAATAAGATTACAAAGGCGCGTAGCCAAGATTACAATCACTCAAGCTCACTTTTCTCTCTGACTATAAGTCACTCAGCTCTTTCATCTCTCAATACAATTTAATGAGCCAGCGGATGCTTAAGATAGGCGATGTCCATACATTATATCCCGTATAAGTTCTGACTTCAAGAGGCCGCACGCCTCGAAATGCCAAGGGACTTCGTGCCTCGACGCATCCAAGCGAGCGCCGTGCCAACGAGCTTTTACCTATGCCCGTACATGAAAACTGTGTGGGTGTCAGTACTCAATTGTACTGGTGGAGTGAGCTTCTCGCCTACCTATACAAAACCAACATGTTCATTTACTTTGTGCAACATAATCCCTTATGATTGTTTTTTATTCTTGTCTTAGGATCGATTTTAGGACAGAGACTTTTGGCCTATTTGTGTCTCTAAACCGTCACCGTGTAATTGTACTGATAACTTTCTTATCATTGAGCCTTTAGACCCTTCTCGTGCCAACAACATCAGAGTGCCGACTTATACTTGTCTTTTCGACTCATACTTTGGAACGCAACAACTAGTTTTGTGTCATCGACTTGGTCCGTGCTTCAAACATTCGAGGCCATGTCTCACAATTTAATGTGACATGACCAACTTTGCCCTACGGTCCTTTCTGACTTATCTCGAGACGACTCAATCACGTCGCCACATTCGTGCCGAAGCACGTGTCCTTGCTATAACCAAATCTTAGGCTCCATAACGGTGTTGCAACCATACACACCTAACCCATGTCGATTCATTGCTGGCACACACCAATTTATAGTTGGCGTTTGGGTAACTACTCCTTGTTAACTCAACTCATGTCGCATTTGTACTATCTCTGATTCAAACGACGCTGTGTATGCGGATTATCGCTTAGCACACCAACTTATCTATATGAAAGGTCACTAGCAATGTTAAGCTATCTTGGACTTGGCTGAGGATAGATGGCGATCATCCAATGGGTAGCTAGCCCGTGGAAGCCCCGAATCTCCTATACGGTTCATCCAACATCATACTTTTAGCCAACTCGCTCCCCCGGGAACGACATGATCCTGTGGCCCCGACGATCATGTCGAGGAAGACTACACCTTGTCGACAAGTTGTCCATGACCACGCATCTACGACGACTTCTAGACTCGACGTAAATGGTAAGAGGGGCTGTTTTTCAAAACATAGGATATTTTTTAAAACGTTTTGGGATAGCCTATTTGCCAGTATGACTCGGTGTACAAAGTATTCCTAGACTCAATAAATGTGAAAATTATATTATATATAGAAATATAGACTCATACGACAAAAACGGCTTCGGTCTTGAATAAATAGGTAGCAGTTCTTTGGCAGTTGTCCTAGTTGTCCAAATAATCCAAGTAGCCCTTATATCTAGACAGAGTTTGATCAATTATTAAAATCAGGTTCGACCATGACCAATGGGCCAACAATCTCTCTCATTTTAATAATTGACAAACCTTGACTGATATAACATCTCGATCGTTTGATTTGAAAAAGAATCAAAATGTTGTACTGTCTTCAAAAAAATTCATGTATCCTGCAAAAGATGTTAGATCCTATTTCTCCTCCATTGTCACTTAGCAAAATAATTGCAAAAAGAAAAGCTCTCCCATAATTCATGCATAAGAAACAAACATTGAAGAAATACAATAAATATATAGATATAAACATATATTTCACAGGTAGTTTATATGTTGAAGCATAAGCTAAAAGAGAGTGCTATATATAAACAACATGAAATGAGGATAGAGGATAGTACTAAGCTGAAATGAAAGACATGCTAAGAAAAGCATAAAAGATGTTAAACAAAAGTTATTCCAGCAATACAGTCTCAGTGCTAGTAGAAAAGTAAAGATGAATACTGTCTTGGAATGTCGAAGCATTTCCAAGTAAACATAGACAAAATAAGAGTCTAACTAGATAACATCTAGACAAAATACATCACGTCTAGATCACATATCCTCAGAGTCATCATCATCATCAGCACTAGCAGTGCCACCATGTCGGGATGGACCAGCTCCAGAAGTGCCAGCTCTAGAAGGGTATGGAGTAGCACCAGAACCACGGTACCAATCATATGCGTTACCAGGCTGAAAAAGATGACGTACCGCCTCATCCTCATAGCGGTATCCTAAAATAGCTGGATCTCGGGGAAGAGAACTGGCAGAATATCCAGTCTGAGCAAAACGGAGGTCGACAAATGAATTGGCGAGAGCCTGAAACCGACTGGCATCACGGAACTCACGTTCCCTAGATGTGTCAGTAATAAAAGCTCGCAGATCCGAGAGATGCTGATGGACACCCTCATAGGACATAGGGTAATCCTGAGAAGGTGGAGCAGTAGCAGTAGAAGGAGCAAGAGGGATGGCTATGCTGCGACATGACAACTGAAGATACTTGGGCTCAGAGTCAAGAGCACAAGTGGACAAGTCAATCTGAAAATGCTGAAAGATGATTGGAATAATCACCGCGTAAGCAAGGTTGCGATTCCTTTCGCGACAACGTCCCATCATCTACAGAAAAGGGGATTCCGTTACGAATGTGATAAAGTGCAGACAGTTCAAGAGTGGTAACATCGTCTTTTGAAGTCAATTTTGGCAAAAGAGAAGAGTAGACGATGCGATGCAATTCATAGTTGAATAAGTTTAAGTTAGAAGCCTTGAACTTACCAGAACGAATGCGGGTAGGAGAACATAGTTCGTTCTTGAAACTGCTTAGAGTAGTGCCAGCGGGGAAATCAAACTCAGTGATATCATCAAGCGGTTGTCACTCATGTTTCCCGTTATACGTATTTTCGTATGCGTATACGAGATTTCTAGCATTTATCAGGTGGACCGTAGTTAGACTTGTTTTGCTTAGCCTAGTCTTGGTTTAATCTTGACTTGGTTTATTTGATTGGTTTGGCTTGGCTTAGTTTGGTTTGAGATGGAGAGGGTAGATATATAACCCAACTCCTTCTCTCTCTCTCCTTATTCATTTCTACATTTACTTCTTCATCTTCTTTATTTACTCCTCCTACCTACCAAGTCCTAGGCAAGTGCAACTTGCTTCATAGAGGAACTCTATTTTTGTTGTTCCGTTGTCTTCCTCACGAGATTCTAAGACACTTTAGTACTTAGCATTTTAAATTTCCATAGTTTATTTCTTGTAGATCTAAGTTGGTTGTATTTTTGGTTTTTTTGGGTTTTGATCTACCAAACTTTATTATTTTCAAGTTTTGATAGTTCTATGCTGTTGAAAATTCAATTTTACCCAAAATTGACCTTTGAAAAGTTAGACTTTGACTTGTTTTGAGGAAGTTATAGCCAAAATAAGATTTGAGCAATTTCTAGTTCATCTGTGCTGAATTTGGCAGGGACAATGAATAGTGCCGTATGGTGATGCAGCCTTCCGCATAGTGCAGACTGCCGTATAGTGCCGCATGGTGATGCAGCCTGCCGCATAGTGCAGACTGCCGCATAGTGCCGCATGGTGATTCAACCTGCCGCATAGTGCAGACTGCCGCAAGGTGCAGCCTGTCGCATAGTGCCGTATGGTGATACAGCCTGCCGCATAGTACAGCCTGCCGTATAGTACCGTATGGTGATGCAGCCTGCCACATAGTGCACCCTGCCTTATAGTACCGCAGGAGGCCGCATAGTGCCGCAGAAGGCTGCATAGTATCGCATAAGGCCGCATAGTACCACAGAAGGCTGCATAGTGCCGCAGAAGGCTGCATAGTACCACAGAATGCTGCATAGTGTCTATTTTTGGCTGTTTTATGTCATATTTGGCTGAATTGTGGCCAGAATTTCTTCCAACTCCTAACATGAAAGTTGTAGATCATTTTCTTGGCTTCAAGAATATGTTACTAGTTATTTTTATGCAAGTTTCTCTCATTCATGATAATGTAAGGATATAACACGATAGTAGCCCGTTAAGGCGCACTCTTAACAAGTAACTTTACATGATGATTCTTGATAGTGACCCATCGTGGTGCACTCTTGACAAGTAACATGACATGATAGTGACCCGTCGTGGCATACTCTTGATAAGTAAACCTAACATGATAATCTTGATATGCTGTTGTGACGGCTATCTTAACTTGCTAAGTAACTCTTGTCTTGACACCGTGGGTGTTTGTGCTTGTATAAGCTACATGTCTCATCTTGCATCATATCTAGGACATGAATTCCTGGTTACCAAGGTCAGGGATTCATACTGAATCTAACTAGGATAATGACTAACTGATCAAGTTGTTCATGAAGAGATTTTCCAGCTACAGGCAGTCCCGTTATCTGGGCGCTCTAATTGGACTTTTAGCCTGCCGTCGAGTAGGGCACGTTTCCAGCACACAGTCATGTGTTGCCCTCCCAAGTCACCTAATCCAACTCTCTCAACTTGTGACCGGATAACCTGGATTAAGTCTGCAGGGCTTGTGGTTGTTGGAACATCTCATTGCATCTTGTTAGTAATTAGGCTTGTGATAACCCTAGTTAGTTAAAGTATCAAGCCGTACTCATTGCTTGTCGTGATTGATGGATGGAGTCCAGTCTAGTCTTGCCTAGGCAAGACCACTACATGGTTATTTCTGCACATTACTGTTATGCTTTACTATTGTTGATAATTGGTTGGAGACTAAGCTCTGTTAAGGTGAAGGTTTACAACCTCGGTCCTTGTTTGGTTTACGGGTTGTATCTTGGCTTCCAGAATAGTCCCTTAGTTATCTTATCGTTTATCACCTTGTTTTCTCTAACTTATGTCTTTTATTATCCTTTATGTCTCATGTGCTAATATGCTGGCTTTAGTTCTTAAGTGAAGCCTTCCTTGTGGCACTTGCTCTTTTTGGGATCTGACCCAGCTGGTTTTGTATGGCCAGATTTTAGAGTAGTACCCGAGGATCTTCCAGCCTTCCAGCCAGATGGTGCACACTAGACGCAACCCTGACAACGAGTGGATTTTATTTTGCTCTTCCACTCTATGTAAATTATTCTTTTAAGGCGTTTAGCCGTCGAACAAGTGTTAGCTCGTGTTAAATTTATATTTCTGTCTGCCTAAGGGCTGTAACATAATTGACAAATCCTAGGGCCGGTTGATCATGTATGACTTTACACTACACCAAAATAGGTAATTGCCAACGTTTATTACCGTGACAAATAATTTTTGTCACGGTACTAATCGTGACAAATTAGACGTGACAAATTTTCGTAACGGTTTTCGTCACGGTTATTACCGTTACAAAAATAAATTTCGTAACAGTTTTTGTCACGATTATAACTGTGACTAAATTTACATTCGTAACAGTTATAACCGTTACAAAAATGCATTATTCCATTACTATTTTTCACTTTTGTAATGACTATAACCATTACAAAATCTTATTTTTTGACATATATATATATATATATATATATATATATATATATATATTTTTTATATATATATATATATATATATATAAATATATATATATATTTTATTTTTTTTCATGTGTGTGTATATTATATATATATATATATATATATATATATATATATATATATATATATATATACACACACACACACACATGCTAGCTTAGCTTCCAAATGACAAGTACTTAATACAAGTAAATAAATTGCATTCTAAGCAACAATATCTTTCAACCAATCAAATATAACATATATAAAAGAATAGAGTGGTGAAACCAAAGTCTGAAAAAAAAAATTTGCTACATTCCCTTCATTGCAGATGAACACATGGCTTTAAGCCGTGTAAGTAGGGACTTCTCTATCATTCATGACTGAATGAAACTAACAAAATTGGTTCAGAAAGCATCGAAACACCATCAGATAAATACAAAGATTTTTTTATTTGCAATTCATTTGAACAGATCACATAACATAATTTACAAATTAGGATGAGTTATCTCAACAAAGAGACTTCCAAAAAAAATTAATTGAGATGGAATGAAGAAGGTTGGTTACTAAAAAGAGGAAATACTACACACAAAATGGACTCTAAAGAATCACCCTTCTCCCTCGCAACCGGTTCAAATGTCTCTCTAGGAACAAGCTCAAGGACATCATCATCGTCATCCTCTTGAGCTGAAGTAGTAGCATCTACACCATGGACTTTCTTCTGAAATTGCTTCGCAAGCCTCAAATTATCATGACCTGGGTGGATAACAAAAAGTCAGGAAACAAAATTTGTATATCAATATACGAAGACTGCATTAGAAAATAGTTTTCGTGAAATAGGGGAGGACGTGAAAGGCATGAGATATAGAAAGCAAAAAAATCTCAAAAATTGGAACCATGTATGTCTTATCGTGTCTTACAGGTACCGAACACGTCACAGACTCCAAAATGCACGACATAATACAAATCATGGCAAAGTAACAATTCAACATATTTTGTGTTGACAAGTTATCAATTTCCTTACCAAGCAAAAGTAAGAATGATGGACATCCTGCAGCATCAGAAGCTCCAAGGGCTGATTAATTGGCATGGCAAAGGTGCATGGCTTTTCTTTAATGATTATTCAGATTTGAAACAAGCATGTATATCTTAAAAAATAAGCAGTAATATGTACAAGTAATTTGGGTAGAATTCTATAAAAGAAATTTTGTATTATTGAACTTTTTATGCAAAAGGAAATAAACCAAAATTTATAGCTTGACTTACCCAGTACATGCCCAAGGTACAGGGCCAGCACCTAGTGATAGTGACAAAAAATAACTGTTTGAATGCAAGATTAAGACCAGTTATTTTTATTTACTTTAAGCAGCTTATATACAATTAAGCAAAGATTTCTTCATCAAAATTCACTTACAAGACTATATCGAGTACTGAAATTGTTCCTGACTACGATGTTAAGACTATCCAGGTAATGGATAACGACATAACATTGAAGCAACCTAGAAAAGATGTACCATTCTTACATTATGAGATAGAAATCATTGTTGAAAAGATATGCATCGTTAACTCAAATCAATGAAATGGATACAATGTGCATTTTAATATATATCTCCATATACCTGGTAGTGCGATGAAGGCTTCAGTTTGGTGTGTGCTATTTCGACTTTCTGCTGGTGCATGCCTACCACGGCTCTCACCTACCCCGTGGTCTGCAATTCTACATTGTATTGGTTTCCATGCAACAAACAGATCACAATTGCATTAAAATCAGTTAAATGACATATACAAGAGACCACTGCTTACGAATTTTATTCTTAGATATATTTAAAGCTGAGAATATCATATATCATTAATTGCAGCAGACAATTAGAGTAAATATGTTCAGCTACTATGAATGCCCATTTTCAGATTTGTCTTTGTTGAAGTATCTCCTTTTCAGCTAATAACTATTTCTCTTCAGATAAATACAACTATTAATGTAGGTAACCTCAAGATACCGATGAAATATTATTCGGATATATCAATAGCACCACACGCCAGATGAGCTAAGGCTAACCCAGCCCAGCCACCACTACTACCTTATGATTTTCTAATACCCCTGCAAAAAAAGCATACTCAAATAAATAAAAATATACACAGGAAATATAATGGTAAAAGGTAGAGAAAGTAAAGCCTTCTTTAAGTAAGATTACAAAAAGACATTTTCTTGCATTTCAGATACTTGTAAAGTTCAAAGAGAGACTCTGGTCATCACCAATGTCTTGCTAACAACAAAGGCAAAGGATGTGATTGGTCAATTTCTCACAGTTTTATGTCCATGGTTTGCAAAGACAACATTTTTTGTTAGGATGAATGATGCACATAGCTCCCATTTTTCGGGAGCTTGTGCATTTACGTTTCCTCCACTTTCTCATCAAGAACCATGTTTTCCCGTCCCCACAAAAAAGAGAATACTAATTTTCAAAACCATTACTGCATTTAAGAACAATATTCCCAGTTCAAGTAGATATACTGTTTACCATTTAACAAGAACAGATGATTCACGAACGATGACATCTAAATATCGCGGGAAATCTAAGAATAGATGCATATCTAGCAACTGTAGCTAAAGATGAGAAGATTGCTTATCTTTAGCCCAAAACTTCCCTGTATATGAAATGTTGTATTGAAACCCATGTACTGACTTAACCCAAACAAGAGTGTATAAAATCTCTAAAGGACCAGAAATAGACAAACTGTAGAGTTCCAATGGAAGTTTGTGGCTATTATTACAATGACAAAGACATCAAAGCTTTAGTACCTGACAAAGAATTTGAGGAAATTGTATGCTTAAGACTGACTCATATCGGTTATGCCCAATTTGGAATCTATGTCATGTACTGAAACTTGAAAGTGGCTTTTATGGCAACAAAATCGTGGGCATAAGAAGGGAGGCGGTACATAAATGTCCTAATTTATTATGAAGTTGGGAAAATTGATGTGGACGGAAGGAACACAAAGATTATATAAGTTCTACTCAAATAAACACCAACCCAGTTATGCTACAAATTAACCAGTCATATGGCAACATGTCAAACAAATTGTGCTCCTAATTTCATGCAACATTGGTATATTTAAAATTTGTACCATGAGGTGTAAAACGTAAAATAAGGTAGCCTACGCGGAGAGATTTCTTGTATGCCTTCAAGTGTTGCTAAATAAAGGGGTCACAAACAAATCACATATGTGAGCACAACATTGATGATGAATTCAATCAGGATGATATTTGACAAAACAGAAATCATAGGAGGGACAAAAGTAAAAGGAGACTCGGAGAAAGCACTGAACCAAATCATCATCATCATCGCCATAAACCAACTATTCCCGATCCAACTGGCTCATTATGGAGAACAATCTATTGAGAATGCTCCAAAAAGAAGATTGGACAAAAATGTATGATAAGCTTATTGAAGGAGAAATAAGAGAAATTATGTATTTGGTCAGAAGCTAAAAGTTCTAATCAAAATAAGAGAAATTATATGATCATATAAATAAGGAACAAAGTTCATAACTATCAATTATGAGCTAAAAGTTCTCACAGACCAACACTCCAAATATTGGCAAAATACCAAACAAAATGTTCACAAATAACTGAGAATACTCGACACAAAGATTTACAGTCAACTTCGTTACCATGCCTTGAAAAAAGAGAATTGTCAAAATATTGATAACACTACCTTCTTATCAAGTACATGAGAAATTTAAAAAAAATGATAAAACATTCAGAGGCTTTATCACTATATACTTCGATTAGACAAACAAAGGAGGCTTGTATCTTTACCACATAATAAGCTTGAAGACTCCAGTGCATCGCATGTACAAGGAAATGGAAGAAAATATGAAAAAAAATATAAAAAAACTTAACGAAATCAAATAATAGATATATAAAAGAAGGAAAAGTTAAAGTATTACCGCAGGAGGCTTGTATCTTTACCTGACAATAAAGGAGGCTTGTATATTCTTTACCCCATAATATTGCGATAAATCTCCCACCCACTTGAAGAACATCAGTAAGTTAGCTGCCATCATTATTCACAATACTCTGCCAAAAAGTGCACTTGTCTGATCTTTATATTATGTAATGGAAAATAACCATAAAAATAATAGCTCAATTAATGAAATAAAATGAGTATTCTTAAAAGGGACTAGCAGGATATACGTGATCCCTACTCCATTCATTCATTTGACTCGATAAATCCGCTATATTACTTCTTCATTTTTACTTTACTCCGACGCCAAAATATTATGATAATGGCTTTGTTGTTGTATCTATAGGTACGTTGTTTCTGACAAGCATGAATTTGGTTTTGGATAATTCAATAGAAGAAGTATCAGAAATTATGATGTGTATAGTTAGTGATTCAAAAAGAACTTGATTATTTTGGAACATGTAAGGAGAGAAAAGATAAGTGAGAGGATGATGTATTTGTTCGATCTGGTGCCAGGCTACAACAAGATCACTGGCAAAGCCGTAATGCTTGACGAGATCATCAACTATTTCCAATCACTTCAAAGACAAGTAGAGATAATATCGATACTTTACTTGCTATTTCAGTGCTTGTATTACTTTCTTCAACATAACAATATTTGTTATCTTTCTCAGGTTGTCAATAAAGATTGCAATACTAAATCTATTACCTAATTTCATCTTAGACAACTTTTATGGTAAAGAGGTATTTATCTCTACTCGTCAAAATATTAAAAAATAAAATTAAAATAGTTACATTTACATTGAATTTTAAGGTATCCTAGTATATTATGGAATGTCAATGCCATATCTATCATGTATGACATGCATGGACATTACAACTAAATGCAACACAAAAGGCATAACCGTGCTTACACTTCATCGGATAACCTTATACCTCATTACTGCATCATGTTATATGCATGGGCAATTTCCTTTAGTAGCTTAATTTAGGCTTGGGAGTACTGTCCTTGCTTCATAGTAAAAGTCTAGTATTATTATAGCCGTAGGATGTGATCCTATCATTTGCCATATGTTGTAGAGAATGGATTGAAGTCCAAATCTAGAAAGCCCTGTAGAGTTTATATATCAGCAATATCATCAAGTTTGTCAATACAACAAAATATTGAAGGAAAACATAGCAAATATTTATAATTTTGAGGTCTAGATGTATGCATGTCTTACAAAATCTAAGGAATGCCAAATGAAGCATCACCACTACAACAGATATGGGATATGATAGCGTGCGCTGAACGCTGTAGAATGCATATTATAGCATATTCCGTCCGCTATATATGCCCCCGCTATAATAACCCCATGTACAAGAACGCTATGAAGTTATAGCGTTCACGAACGCTATTCATGGATTATAGCGTTCATTGACGCTATAGACAATGTATAGCGTTTTGAAATGCTATATGATAGTTATAGCAATTAGGAACGTTATAGAACTTTAATAGCATTCATGAACGCTATTAATATATTGTAGCGTTCATGAACGCTATAGACATGTTATAGCACTTACAAACGCTATATAGTTTACATAGCTTTTACGAACGCTATAGTTCATTAATAACATTTGTTAACGCTATAAATGTGTTGTGGCGTTCCTGAACATTGTTTATTTTTAATTGCGTTCCTGTATGTTATTGTTTGTTAATAGCGTTTCGATATATATCTGCTTTTTTATAGCATTTCAAAATTTTGCAGAATGCAGCACATCAGAATACTATTGCAGATAATGCCACAGTTACACAAAATGCAGGTATTCAAAAATTTAAATGCGAATCAATCACAGAATGAATTCCGAACATATGTAAATTCATTAATTTCACTGTCTAATATATGTAGAACAACGAAGTAGTACCAAACATTCAAAATCCTTAATTTCTCCATGTAGAACAACGAAGTAGTACCAAACATATGTCAAAAAATTTAACATTAACAGTGTAGTCAGCTACATATATCCCAAAATGTTGACTATCTAACATTTAGCTCCCTTCAAGCCTATCCACAACCAAAATTCCTTAGAAAACATCCTCTTCCTTCATCCAACCTACACAAAAATACGGGATAAATCATTAGTGTAAAGAAAAAACCATCTCGAGCCGATCCAGACAATTGACAAAAAGTAAATTATTGGGATAGGAAAAGTGATGCCTTACCAGTGCACTAATTGATAAATATCTAACTAATGAAAAAGAGCTCTACATAACGCAGCAAGTGTAGTCTTAAGGGCCAAGCCATGAACACGAGGCAAGAAGGCTTGCTTAACCAGTTGCAGAATAGAAAATTTAGAGCGTTAAATTACATATTCAGAATTTCAGACCCTCGTATGTATTTAGTGACGACCAAGAGAGTAATAAAAACACATTAACTTATCTCTTTCAATTATTATAACCAAGAAAATATCAATCCCATGTGTACCACGAAATCTCTTGGGAACCTAACGCTGCTCAAAGGAATTAAGTATTAATTTGAGTAGGCACTCCAAACAGAATGGTTTGTAAGCATTGTTCAGTTTCTGATCCACTCAACAAAGTCTTAACTACAATATTATGTTATTTTTTTTTCAGGCTTCAACGCCCTGTGAAGTTTTCATGTTTCAGTTACAGGGTTGCAAAGAAAAATAGAAAAACAACAGAGGAGAAATTTATAATATAAGCTAACTGAAATCGAAACAAACAAAAACAGTACATCCCTCATTTTCTTCCACTTGTTTCAAGTAGGTAAGATTGCAGGTATGTCCAATGGGAGACCTTTAACATGTCTACATTAGCTACTTAGCCTATCACCATCCTTCCTTACTTCATCATTGTGCCTAGTAGTGATACTTGTAATACAATAATCAAGGCCACATAGTAGTTATTGTATGTAAAATTTAACCTCTAATACAGAATTTTTTTATGCATACCATAAAAATTCAAGATGGCAATTGGCCTTTATAATGTTATACCAATGGAATTAAAGCACACCTCACAGCACGGATCTAAGCTTAACACAACTTATCTCCAAATATTTGAAAATAATATGAAAGGAAAGACATATACAAGTAGTCAAATAAACTTCTAACATACCTGTGGCTCTGTGAAGTTGAGACCAGGGAGAGATACAAACCTGTGGCTACCGTAGTGGTTGAATCAAATGGGTATGCAAGACAGTACATCAAATGCTTACTATTAGCACAAAACAGGAAGGTATCGAGTATCGACCCTCTCTCCATACTAGAACACCCATCTCTATTTCTCTCTTTATATCACCATATATGCAGACCCAATGTGGATGAGAATACTCAATTTAGGAACAAACAGATCCATTGCACAAATTGAAGTATTTGGGTCTTGAACGACTAATAGAGAGACTGCTAGTTTTGATATAATAGAAAAATACATATATCTGAACCTATAATTTCCTTGTTCTACATATATATAATCAACATAAACCAGGAGAAATATACTGTTACACATAAACACAGTATAATAACTTTAATTTGTTTTTAAAGTACTTGTGCGGCTGTGTTTAAAGTCTCTTATAAACAGGTACTATATAAACTTGGTGCACTTTTTAGACTTCTGCTCTCACAAATCTGTATGAAGAAAAAAAAGGTGTAATGTTATGTTCCTGGGGAAAATAAAGTAACCTTGCATTGCCAACAGCTAAGACTTTACAAGCATTAATAAACAGCTCAAGTGCTACCACAGGGGGAGGACTTGTTGCTGGACAATGAGATATTAACAACTTGTCAAGAAGTTGAGTAGATGCATACTGAAGGTATTGGGGTCCCATCCCAACCTAGTAATCAAGGTGAGCATGCTAACATTTTACTTGCAGATCAATATGAGTTGGCCCATCAAAATGTTGAGAACTTGGCCACCCAAAGTCATGAAGACGGAGTAGATATTATCCAGCAGTCAGGAGCGCTCCCTTCAAGGGTGCATGAACAACACTCTACTGCCAAAGAAGGATACCCTTTTTTTGAGGAAGGCCTCAACAAAAGAGGATCCAGCTCACAACAGGAAGAACATGAAGCCCTAACAACTCTTCCATAATTGGAAGAAGGTTTTGGTAGCAGCCAAACAGCAGAAGACAACTACTAAGAAGACCCAAAAACCTCCAGTTACACAACAGTTTAATAGGGAGGGGGAGGAGTGAAGCACCAACACTACCCAGTTTGAAATGAAGATATTAGCATGGAATGTAAGAGGATTGAATTCCAACACTAGAAATGTAATCAAATTTCTGTTATGGATCTTGTTGAACCAAAGCTAGTAAAAGAGGAGGAAAGGTTCAAGAACATATTCTCAAGCAACTGGCAGCATTCTTTAGCTTTTAATCATGCTGGCAAGTGCATGATTTGGGTAGGATGGGATATATGTCAATGGAAAATTGTTCATTGTAATGAGCAATGTCTCCCTCTTAATCTGAAGAATATTGGAGGGCTACAATCTGTCGTCTGTGGTGTATGGCTCTAATTTGCATGTAGTTATGAAACATTATTATGGGGAGTTGTTACGATCAACAACATCATCCTACCTTCTTCTTTTTTTCTCTCTCTCTCTCTATGCTCACTCCTAGAAGGTTGATTACTGGATTTGGATACCTGCAGGTTATTCCAATCTGCTTTCATAGAGGGGAGAAACATTGGGAATAATATTTTGCAGACCCAGGAACTGATGAGAGTAATCCTGCAAGAGTAATCCTCTATCTCAAACGTCATCCTGAATCTCATGCCAAGTGATATTCGGTTGTGTTTTGAACAGAAGAAGATGATTTTTGTTCTCAAATATTTTCATGAATGGTCAATGTAGATGCATATCATATTGAAATGTTGGTGTATAATTGTATTGGGTACTGACACTGCTGATATTGTATATTTGGCCGGAAAACATTTGATTGCTAAGGAGGTTCTTTAGCTTAGCTTTTAGGTTAATCAGACCGCGACGCAAGGATTTGTTTCTTTTCCATTTTGTCTCTCAAAAGAAATTGACTCTTCATACTCTCCCAATATGTCAAGGAGTTTCTTTTTCAGTTTTTTCAGTTTGTTAAGTGGAACATTGTAGACACTACAACAAATATGGCCTACAATAGCATGCACAGAACGCTATAGAAAGCCTTCTATAGCAGATTCTGTCTGCTATGATCGCCCACGCTATAGTATGTCCAGACATGTGAACGCTATAACATTATAGCGTTCATGAATGCTGTAGAAGGTTTATAGCGTTCGTGTATGCTGTTGATGGTTTATAGCGTTTATGAATGCTGTAAATGCTTTATAGCATTCTAGAACGCTGTAGATAGTTTATAGCATTCGTGAGTGCTGTGGATTACTTATAGCGTTTATGAATGCTGTGGATTATTTATAGCGTTTGTGAATGCTGTGGATGATTTATAGCGTTTGATGATGGTTTGATTTATTATAGCGTTCATCATATGCTATCGTGGTAGCAACAATTTAGACGTTTTGAGTGCTATAAACCTGCTACAGAATTTTATATTTCATAACCTGTTTTGTATCACATATAAATAACAATAATCGCAAACAATTTCAATCGCAACTTGCATTTCGATCAATCAAGATATAGTAAAGACTTGCCAAAATATGAAATGTTTCATTAGAACATTCAAGATGTACAAAAAGTAGTAGTCATTAAAACATTCAAGATGTAGAAAAAGTAGTTGTACGCCAAAATAAACCATTCCATTTACAAAGTATCTGTAGTCCAAAATAAACCATTCCATTTACAAATATCTGTAGGCCAAAAAACAGCTCGCCTCTTTCCTTCTAGTAGCTATCCACAACCATCAAAAACATATACGCCAACCTACACAAAATTGAAAAGAAAACACATTATGATATAAAAAATAAGATAGAAATATTTCTGATACTCAAGTAGTGTTATGTAATAGCGAATACAATATGTTCAGTAGCTAAGGAGGCATGCAGTGTGTTAAATGTGAAGTTGCAGGACAGTAGTGTTATGTAAAGCAGTGTAATACATGAAGTAAAGTACAAGAAGGTTTTACTGGACAGAGAAATTTCTGATACTCAAGTTGGACACATGTATACCTCATTACACTGGCTATGCAACTTAGGCGGATATATCACCAAGGAGGCGTATTAGTTTCAGTTTTAACGTATGCTTGTACGATCTTTGTAACCCAGCACTAACACTTATTTGTAACTAACGTGCTCTCGATGGCTAGTCGGTTTTGGTTTCCTGTCAGGAAACCAGATCTGCACTATTACGTGGGTAGACCCGCAACAGGACACGCTTGTTCCTCCATGGAGGGCCGCTAGGCCCAGATCCTATCTGGAATGCGTCGAACCCAAGGTAAAATGCAGGAATAAACTAAGGCTAAAGCCTAGGCACTTGGGCTTATTGGGGTAAATCAACACAGTGGTGATTAATTTTAAAATTGCTACAAAATAGTAATTTTACTCTCGTCCAGGTTGTCCTGAAACCACTTGTTTGGTAACTAAGAAGTCCAAGAAGTTTAAAATATGCAAATTAGAATAGATGGAAACTAAAAGCCAAAATAAATTAGAAAAACATCACACTTCTAATGTCAAATAGAGTATAAGCCTATTAACTGGACAATCAACCATCATATAACGAGCAGTAAATAAACCAAAGTATATATAAGCATATTGGACAAAATTAATTTAAATTCTATAAAATTAACTAGTTTAAAAGAAAAAGAACAAGAGCTGCTATATGTAATGTCAAATGCTGATGATTTGATAGTGCAAAATTATTGTTCCAAATGAACCAAAACAGAGTGATGTTTAAAAGAGTGAAATAAGTTTCTGCTAACAAATTATGATTGTGGAGTTACCTTATTTCTGGAAGTAGAGAACTTTAGAGGTTGTACATCAACAGCATCAGAAATTTTATGCCTTAAGAGCGTCGTCTGGTGTTAGGATCCTTGATCAGAGCTCGAGTTACAGAAATAGCCTCTTCATATAACAGGGATAAAGCTGCATACATACCCCTCCCAAGAGCCTGCATTCACAGAAACCTCGTGGTATTAGAACGCTGAGACTATAAACTGAATCACAGGTAATCTTTAAAAAGAAAAAAAAATATTTAGAATGAGATTTTTCACCCATGGTAGTCTGAGTAAAAGCAATAAGAGATGGTATATGGAAAGTCGCAGTGAGAGGAAACTTGCCAATCAAAAGATTGGTCCAGACTACAAAGCATGATTACCACATATTAAGTGTTTCTACTATGAATCCTAGAGAAGCAGTCCACAAATATAAAACCAGAAAATAAGACATTTCATGAAACACAAAGTTCCCTTCTTCTGCAATATCCTATATTACAGTGTCAACCTCCTAAGAAAACATGTACAAATGAGTAAAAGGGATTGCATAAAGAAGAAATTATTCAACAATTTGACCAAATAACAACTATTGCAACAAGCACAAACCAAACTAATCACACCACTTCACATCCTGGAAATTTTATGACCACAAAACACAAACATAAATAAGATATTTCATGTTTGCGCCAAGATTTTAAAAATAAGCCTGATATTTCAAGACCACAAAACACAAACACGAATCTCAACTAGGAAAAATTGGTTCATATGTAGGATCATTTACTTCAGTTTATTAATGCACTGATTTTTCCTAAATTATATTACCAAGCACCTAGGATCAGAATTACATAGACAATATTTTCTAGCTGACAAGGACACAACTGAGTCTTTCCCTCATGAAATTTGCCATATAGTTCTGTAATGGACCCAGTTTTAATTCCACCTAATAACAATATATTGACAGGTTATGATTTAGAAGTGCTACTTCCTAAATAAGGCTAGCATTAAGTTCCTATTAACACAGAGAAGCTCTTAATATTTGCAAATCAAAAGTTACCATCCAATATACTATGAAGTTCTCCGGATCCAGATGTTATTTGAATGATTTTGAGTCTCTATGCATGAAGTTGGCTTGCATTGGTAAAGCCGAACGGAACCAGCGTTGAAGAGATCTAAAAAATAACATAAACTTACTAAAACTTAAAAGTTGGATAAGGGATATACAAGTTTCTATCCTTTTCCTATAAATAAGACAATGTGATGCTACAATTATTTAGCAAACTAAACAAACCATTATTAGCGTATTAGCTTATTGCACACATATTTTTACATAACATGTCACAAATTTATTATTTATTCTTATATATTTTCCAAATGCAAATAAATTTATTATATATGTATAGCAATAGTGCGAATACAGATCACTCATCACCATTTTTTTCATGCTTAAGAAATGGCTTAAAATGTGAATACAAGTATATACATTTCTCCAACTTGAACACTGAAACTATGTAGAAAGAGCTTTTTAATTATCGCGGAACCTCAAATTGATGAGGATTTATATTTATACCTTACCTCAACGTCAACGGGGGACAATGAGGCCAGATGCTTCCGCAGTCACTTTTCACTCTTCCAGATGCCTCCACAGTCACTTTTCACTTTCAAGAAGCTAAAAGTTTCCCTTTCCATATTTAACTATTAGGAATCACAATTTCACATCGATTGGCCTCCTTTTGTGCATTTATATTCCTCTCCTAAACTTATTTTACTTTTAGTCTCACTGTGTGTGTGTGTAATTGGCTGACATATCGGATGTGTGTGTGTATGATCGACTAGCATATCGGATATGTGTGTGTGTGTATAATCGGCTGACATATAGGGATTTAGGTCGATTTGTCTGCTAATGTAAAATAAAAATGCATAAAAAATTTGTTTGCTAATTTATGTCATTTTGCTAGTCAAAACTGATATGTCAATCAACCTGTTGGATATGCCAGCCAACATCTACACCACTGAATTAGAAGTAGTGAATTCAAACTAAATTACAGAATGCCCTCTTCTCTGGTACATTTGAGATGCTTCAAGTTATCTATTAATGTTGGTATCGGTAATTGTTCATTGACACTTAAAATGGGAAACATCATGTCTAGATTGTTTCAAACAAAGTCTAAATCTTCTAACTATATTTTCAAGCAATTTGTTAATCTTACTCTTCAAATTATATGCCTACAGAACATATAATAATTAGCCACCTACTTTTAGGATACAGTCATGATAATGATACATAAACCATTTATGCTAGAAGGTAACAGAAAAACAATTAGAACTATATCATGGTTGTCTTATGGCCTCAAAACTCTCTGCAAATTAGTGGGTCTCATAAAATTGCATTTGTAGGTTTGACAGCTACATTATATCTGGAATGATACATTACAAATAAATAAAAAAATTGAGGTAATGCAAAATACCTGAGAGAACCCCTTACAGATATCCATGATTACTGAGAGGCAAAGGAGCGGGACCATCTTCATAACATGATCTGCTACCTCTTTCTCACTACTGTAAGCATAACCCACAACCCGGCGCAAGGCAAAGAGGGTCACGCTCACTACAACAGCCTCTGTTAGTGCTATGACCGTTACAACACAGACAGCTAATCGAGCTCTTTCTGGGTTGCCAGCTCCCAATTCATTCCTTACTCATGTGCTATATACATTAAGAAGATGTCACTCGTCAGTTATTATGAAAACTGAAGAGAGATTTAACTAGACTACAATTCTTCTATTAAATCTTTATATGTGACATTGACAAGCTTCTAACCATTGATTGGAATTAACAAACTTCAAAATATACTTTCATACTAATAGCTTGGTAGCTGTTAATCCACATACAGAGACTTAAAATGTGCTAACGAGGAGTATATATTGGTATACAAAAATAGATACATGGATGTAGAACATATATTATATATACCTTACAGCAGCACCATGCCCATATGGTATGGCATCGAGACATGAGATACTGGTGAGGCTGCATAGGAAAAAGATATAACCGTTGTCACTATGACATAAATCAGTAATCTTCTATTATGCATTTATATCCATCAAAATAATTCTCTTCGGAATGTGCATATGCAGTCTTAATATTAAGTCCAAAATAAGATTCTACAACAATGAAAAATGTTAAGAAAACAACATTTTGTATGAAAGGCTCCTACAAAAATTAGTTTATAGTTTTGCATCCTAGCTCTAAGTATGGCCCATTGACATGAAAACTTAGTTTAAGGGGATAAAAGTAGAAAATTCAGTTTTGCATTGTATGTATGCACTTTGCAACTTTTGAGAGAGATTTATGCTTCAACTGATATTTGAAGGGGCATATACACATGAACCTGAGATTTATGCATTCAGTTTTGCATTGTATGTATGCACTGTTGTTTCAAGCTTTGGATTGGGCAAGAGACCGGAAAGCAAGACAAGTAGCTCAAAGGATCACCATTCGAGGCTTTAATTAAATCAAGCCAACGAACAAACCATTAACAAACAGGTTGCCAAAAACATCCTAACAGAATAGAAAAGAACGATTAAGATAATTACCATATATTACAGCAGATGGGAGAGCGGTATGAAAGAATTCACTTATGCCTCTGAATGCCTCCTTCATGATAGATGATTGTGTCGCCTTGCATGGTTCTGAGTATGTAATGTAAAATCTAAGTATAAGTACATTCAACCAATATAATATACTCATAGACAACGCTGCACCGACATATCGATCCCAGCTCTGTTCTGAATACCGGATACCAACATAGAGGAATGTGAAGGGACAAAATGATCAGAAGTGAGCTTAAGAACATAGGAAGAATTATGCTTTGTGACAGAAGGAATTAAACTTCATGAGAGGTTGAGTCGTGGCAAAGGCAAATAGGCCAAGGATCAGCCATACCACATACTTCTGTGCCTCATACGCGATAAACTGGATCTTAGCCTATGAAGCAGAGGATCTTTCCCATGTTAACCCATATTAGAGAGATTGGAAGACAAACTAGTACAAAAAAGAATATAGCTCTATACATATGGGTTCCTAGCTTTTGGTATTGTTTCGCACCATAGGCTTGCCTACACAAAGTTTTCATTCCGCTTGCCATTCCTAGCTGTTGTTCATGTTGGTCGTGTTAGAAAATCAAACATAGCACTTTACAGTATCGTTAATCTTCAAGCATACAAAAACATAGATTGGTAGCTTGTACTTTCATAAACTTCAAACAATCTTCAAGCAACAAACAACAAAGTTTTATTTGAAATTTGTCAGATGAAGAAGCTGTATTATTATTTGAATACCCAATGAAAAGGCAGAAGAAAAAAAATTAATAAATCATATATTAAAAAGTCCCCAAATTAGAAACCCTAACCTAGAAAGAAAAGGAATCGAAGAAGAAACCTATCCTCGTTATCGGCAATGAATCGACGGCAGTCTCGGAGGGCGGCGGTTTGAGGAAGACCTCATTGCGAATCATGATGTCAGGACAAAACTCGAACTCTAGGAACTCGTCGTCGTCATCGTCGGAGCAGGATCGTATTAAAGTTGGGATTGCTCTCATTCTTCTTGTTGGCAAGATTTTAGGTTTAGGGTTTGGATTGAGTGGATAGCGAGAGACAATGAGAGAGTGGTGATGGCACCGGTAGGGTGGTGGTGGCGGAGGCTAATAAGGGGAGAGAGCTAAGGAAAATGAGGGAATTGATAGAGAAAAAGAGAAAGGAAGAATATAGAGAGACCTCGAAAATTTTGAAGAAGGGAGAGGGAAAAATCTACTTTTCTGCTGGTAATGAGCGCCATTTTTTTTGGCACAAGCGACAAAATAAAAAAAGTAGTGGGAAATAAAATTTAAGACAACACTTTAAAAGTGTTGTATTTTCTACATAATTGTTTACGATATTTCTAAAAGTATTGTATTTAGCAATAGATGAATGTTATAGATTCTACAGCATTCAGGAAGCGTTATAGATAGATATTTTTATAGCACTGCAAAAAAATGCTATTGTTGATAACATTCTATAGCGGGGACACTTGAACGCTATAAAAAAACTGCTATTATAGGTCATATTTGTTGTAGTGAGAGATCCAAAATTTCCTTAGATGATTACAAACTTCTTATGAAAATATGATATGAATGTAAAAAAGAGTAACAATATTTATTAGGCTGGTAACAATATTTACAAACTTCTTATGAAAATCTGATCATGAGGATGACGTGAATCATATACCTCGATAGACATGCCGGAATGTCCATGAGACGTTGTGTAAATCCTTTGCTACCAATTCTTGAGCTGGAGGTTGCATCGTAAAATCCTATCAACCATATATTCTTGTAAGTAGGAACCATATATCACAAATCTTACGAGAAGAAGATATAGGACGGATAAGTTGGACCTACTAATGGTGGGAATATCTTTTCAGCTGCACGACTAGGTACTGAAAATCCACCATGAGTACTTGTATCACTTGCTGTGAGCACCTTGGAAAAGAACTCCGTTGGTTGCTTGTTTTGCTTGAGGCCCATTTTAGATGCCAGCAATGCCTCTTTATCACACTGTATAAGAAATTATCTACATATTTAACATAAATTGCAGAAGGAAAGTGAAATTTGAACAGAGGAACCAAATCTTGATTTCTGACCTACTTTGTTAACTGGTTGAAGTGCCATTTGAGCATAAACCTCATCGGTTTCAGGATCAGCCTGAAAGAGCATACATTAATGAATTATGTTAGTAGGTTATTTGTGCAAATTGAGAAAGCAAATTGAGCATTGGCAAATAATATATGTAATGAAGTCTGCAAGAGTAATCCTGGAGTGAACCACCTTAACTGATGTGGCCAGCATAGGCACAAGCTGAAATAGAGAAACAAAATGGCGGACTACACCTAGTGCATAGCTTGTATATAGTGTAAGTTTCGTTCATAACTGATGAACCCTAGCATATTCTTACCGGATCGAGAACCCCACCATTAAGATGATGATGTTTACGAACTTGGGAAACTAATTCCTCTGGACCACTAACACAACCTGAGATAACCTAGAAAAAGATGTACACATGTTTTATTAATGAAGAAGACGAGCTATCCTATTTGACACCATTGCAAAATTCAATACTTTCAACTACTCACATCATTGTGGCCACCTATAAATTTTGTCGCAGAGTTAACAACTATATCAGCCCCTATAGTTAAGGCCTTCTGGCTGACAGGAGTAGCAAAGGTACCATCTATGCAAACCAGTGCTCCTTTTTTGTGGCAAAGTTCTGAAACAAGCTCGATATCAACACATCGGAGGAAAGGATTAGCCAGAGTTTCGGTTAAGAAAAGAGAAACCTGCACAAGATAAATGTGTTAGGCAAAGGGAAACATGGGATACCAATTTCTTTTCAATAAGAAACAGCCCTACATTGCGTAGATATGCAAACACCCTTGATAACCCTTCAAAACTACTAATCAGAACAATGTGTACAATGTTTTAAAGAAGTATACTGATAAAGAAAGGTTATCACTAACATTGTTTTCATCCAAAGCATTTTTAAGGGAGTCCACAACAGCAGGGTCAATGAAAGTCGCCTGCAATTTGAGGACAGTACAATTAGAAATAAGCACATAATACAATAACACAAAGCTGGGCGAAGACGTACTATAGAAAGAAATCCAAGGATATGCCAAACTGGTCCCTCTAGCATACACTCAAAACTAACATGGCATACTGCACAAGTTTGTCCAAGGAGCTGGTATGAACATTAGAGTTAAAAAACTATTTTTTATCATTAATACAATAATGCCCAAGAAGATTGGGAAAATTCTAAGTATGCTTCATTTTAATGATATGGAGCAGAAGGAGTTATCAACTCTGTCCAATCATCATTTGGGTTTGATGTGAATTATGTTACACATAGATAAACTTTAAGATAAAAGCAAATAGAAGGTCTTCTAATGAATGAGACAAGTGTTCGAAAAGGCTCTCTTAGTGCACCTTCAATCATAAACAAGGCATTTGGTATATGAAGGACTCAAGTACATTGAAAAGGCACAGCAGAATATGAGGCATACACTATAAATTGATGCATCTCAAAAGCATATATGCAACCCTTCCCAGAGCATGACCTGTGTGAAGACAAACATATATCACTTATGGTCCAACATCAATCAGTATTGGCAAATTCTCAAACATTATTACTTTAATAATATTACAAAATATAAAAAATCTGGAAGCATCATGCTTACCTTCTTAACAACTCAGCATGCAACAGATGCCTGCTAATATGTACGACCAACTAAAATCAGGTCATTGTTGTCGAGATATACTATTGTATCTTCCCAAACATGCTCCATACAACCTTCTAAACCAAGTAAGATATGAATCTGTTGACCAGTTCGTTTAAACATAATTTTATGTGAAAAAGGATAAGAATAAACCGTACACACGATGGAAAATGGTGGAAGAAAAACCCTTTCCATCCTCTCCCATTGGAACCTCAAAAACCCTCTCGGACAATTCGTCGAACACCTTGCCTCTATTCCCATTCTCAACAAATCAAGCAGCTCTATGAGAAGCGCAAATCTCCCTCATCAGTCCGCTAGCGCTGTGGCTCTTCCTGTCCCTCTCCCTCTTCTTATATTCTCTTGCAGCGAGGCCATCGCCACAGCCCACGAGAAGTTCCTCGGGATCGAGAGGTGCACGTGCTGCAGCCTCCGATCCAGGCACGGGATGGCGGCAACCAGCGCCTATGAGACGAACAGCAGAACCGAGCTCATCGGGAATATTGGGATGGCGAAGCCCGCGGTGCCCGATACATTGACAGGATTCGGAGGTCTCAGGCCGCTCCCTATGGCCTGTAGCTGCCTGGCGGTGGACAAGCTGCGTGTGACGGGCCAAGAGAGGGTCCGCAGGTGGTGGTTCTGGCCGTGGCGGTTCGGGTCGCAGCTGAAGGACCGGTTGTGGTGGTTGTTCGGGAGGACCGGGTCGGTCTCGCCGAGGAGGAGGGAGAGGTCATCGAGGGACTTCCTGGCGTGGCGGAGCTTGCGGTCGGCGATGGCGAGATGTCGAGGTTCCCGGACTAGAGGCGGACGCGGTCGACCTGGATGGAGTCCAGCTGGGAGAGGAGAGGAGCGGCGCAAGGAGGATTTTAGGGTTTGTGAGAACAAAAATCTTTGGAGAGAGGGTAACGTTTGGAGGGAAAGAAAAATATCTGGAGGGATGAAATATTTGGAAATGCAAAAGGGTGTAGGTTTCCAGCGGGTTGGTGATTGGTATTTTTGGAGATGGAGAGAGAAGAAAAAAGTGCTCGTGTTGGGGATTGAAATTTTGAGAAAAGAGGCAAGAAGAATGAGAAGTTTTGAAAATAGGTCCCAGCTCCGCAGCGGTGATGCACGGGTTTTAAAAAAAAATTAGGCAGTTAAAATTTTTAATGGACTAGCGAGCCAAAAATATCAACAAATTTTTGATGTTAAACAACTGTTTAAATCCGTCGAATCTAAATATATTGTTTTGGTAAAATAAAATTTAATATTAAACAACGGTTTTAATTCGTCAAAAATATAATAACAGTTTTAATGTCGCTGTTGGACAACTCTAAATGTCGCAAATCATCTATTTTAGGGTATTATTTTCAAGGATGATAATCATATGCCATATAATTAGGGTTCCTGAAACAAAACAAAAAAAATCGAGAGAAGAAGATGAGTCGGTCAGTCAGTCGTCGGTCGGTCAGACGATGAGTGGGTCGGTCGGTCTTTAGGATTTTCGTGAGGGGAGAGAGAGACAGAGAGAAGAAGATGAAGGGTTTTGTGAGGGGAGCGTTACCTTTAGGGGTAGTGTTTTCAATTGTGATCATTCGATTAACTCGGTTAACCGAACCGAATTACCAAATACCATATTCGACCGAAAATCGAATAACAAAAATTGAAACCAACCGAAATATCTCGTATCGAACCAAACCAAACAAAATAAATCTGTTCGATTTTCAATTTATTTGGTTTAACCAATATTTCAGTTTATTTATAATTTTTTTGTCAATATATAGTTACTAAATATAAAAGATATATTTTGTATATATTTTACTAAATTTTCTTATTCGGTTTACCAGGGGAGAGGAATTTTATATAAAATTTCTGAAAGGTTAGTTTGATTTGAAGGGTATTCTGTAGACTCCCTGGCATAAAATTTTTGTTTACGGTAACGATTTAATCCCATTACGAAGTTGTAACTTATATAGCATCCAAAATGTGCTATAGTCTTTTTTTTTAATCATGTAAAATATATAGAATACGATGCTGCTCCTAATCGAACTGGATACCTTACTTTGACATACGGACATAGCAACATAAGCAGCGTCCAGAAAAAATTATACCTTTAACAACGTTCATAACACGCTATATAAAGTTTGTTAACATTAAAATAGCAGGGAGGCATAAACGCTATAGATAAACTGCTATTGTTTGAAATTTTAATAGCACTTCACAATGAACGCTATGGATGATGATATTATAATAGCAGTGAGGCTCGAATGCTATAGATAAACTGCTATTGTACGCTCTTTTAATAGCACTGCGGAATGAACGCTATTGTTGATGACATTCTATAGCAGGGAGGCTTGAACGCTAGACAAACTGCTATTGTATGCCCTATTTGTTGTAGTGCACGTACATCTGCAACTAATAAAATCATTCACCTATAATACAGGACAAGTGGCTTCCACATTTCAGAGAAGATTTACAGGTTTAAATGAGACATCAAAAAGTGCACTTAGAATTTGTCATTCTATATGTATTAAAGAAGAAAAGGGTGTGCAATAAGCCAATTGTTTGTTTAGGATAGGTTATTCGGATTGAACTATCAGAACACATTAGAGAAACATTTGTAATCAACCTTTTTAGGAGCTATTTAGGATAGTTGCCCAAGTTTCCAACGTTAAGATACTGATGCAACATAGGGAAAAACATGAATCAAGTTCAAGGCTTAACAAACTATGACAAGTTAGTAATTGTAATCAATTTTTTAAAAGGCAATATCCTCCTCCTGACGAAGAAGGACTCGACCTCTGCTTTTCAACACCACCAATTTTTCTTTCATCCCCATCCCCAATTCTTCCCTCATTTCTTCCTATACCTAATCCCCAAAAGATAGAAAATGCCCAATTAAAAATCTAGCTCGAAATCAAAATTATAGGGAAAAAGAAGAAGAAAAGTCTCACCATGGGTGCATCTGGCCCTCCTTTCAAGAGAGGGGTCTTGGTGGTCTGGCAATCGACACAGCTCTTCAAGGCATAGCCACCGTCGTCGCTTGCACCATAGTCGGACGTCGTGTCTGAACTCTCCGGCTCGTCTAATCTACAAATCTCGACTTGATGCTCTGATCCCCACTCTCTCTCTCTCTCTCTAGTACTCTATATATGGAGAGAGTGTGTTTGTTCAAAAGTAGAGGGAGATAGGGTTAGAGAGACAGAGAGAGCTGAGAGGAGGGAAAGGAAAACTCGTTGAGGGTTTAGAGAGAGATGGGAGGAGGGAAAGGAAAAGTTGGAGAGGGAAATGAAAAAAATGAAAATTTATGAGAGAAAAAATAGAAAAGTTATTTTAGTAACAGTTATTTCATTATTGTCACGGTAAAAATCGTTACAAACTTGTAACGGTAGTAAGTGTTACAAATTAAAAAAAATTGTGTTACAAATTGTCTATTTTGGTGTAGTGTTAAATCTTGCTAGTCTTTACATTTTGTATGACTAGCTTCATGATCTTCTGAATATGTAATGTTTGGGATGCCTTACTTTGTATGTCTGATGATCTACCATCTTGTTACATTACTTGCTTGCTTGAGATTGAGACACTAGGCTTGTTCTCGACCATAAGTGATTGTTGGCTTGTAGTAAACCCTCATGCATCTAGACAGCCGTGACCGTATTGCGAGGTGGGATTCACTTCAATATACGTAGCTGGCTGTGTCTGTCCTTCGCTCTCCAGTATTCTGATTTTGGGGTATGACACGGTTTAAGTGGTGGCCCATGCAGGTCTTGTAAATCAAGATGTCTGAGGGTTTCACTGAATAGATGTCTCAATCAGCACTCGCCCTTGATCTCTACTCGTGTCTTCTAATCTTTTCAAAATATTGACCTGATCACATGTTTATATCCTCGATCTATCATGGTCCTTCCTTATTGTTCCCCATGTCGTTTCTTCAGTGGCATTGTTATTGGTCCTACCGATCAGCAAGGCGGAGCACCTCCAGTGGACCAGCAGCAACCTGGAGACCAAGCCCAGCACTCTGGAGCCGCCTTCCGAGTCATGCATTTCGGGGATCCAGAGCCCCCATTTCAGCCAGTCCAGTCTACAGAACCTGACAATGGAACCCTGGTGGGTCTCATCAGGGAATTGCTTGCATCTCAAGATCGTCGGGGCGATGTGCTGTACCAGACAGTACAAGATGCCATGGGCAGAGTTGGTTACCAAGGGAACAATGCGGCCAACAGCTTCATGCGTCTGAACCCTCCTTTCTTTGACGGTACTAAAGATGCTATCGCTGCTGATGCATGGCTTCAGGACACAAAGGTTATCCTAGAAGCAGCCAGGATTCCTGAGAAAGAGAAGGTGGCCGTTATGCGCCTACAGTTATTGGACTTAGCCCGCAGCTGGTAAGCGATGCTAGTAGTTAGATTACCGACGTCTGTCTCATGGGCGGTGTTCAGCAACAAGTTCCAGACTAAGTACTTCGATGCAGTAGTTCGGTATGATCTGCAGACGAGATTCACCAATCTTAAGCAGATGGACATGACGGTTGATGGATATGCGACATAGTTTTCTAGACTCAGTTGGTTTGCTCTTGTCTTGGTGGCAACCGAATTGGATCGAGCCCAGCGATTCCAGCAGGGGCTCCACCTAGAGATTATTATATCAGTGGAGCAGTTTGAGCACCAGACATTTGATGCCGTCTTGCGAGCAGTGAAGAGGCATGAGTATACTTCGCAGAGGATTGTAGATAGAAGCGAAGGATGGAAGAGGTCTCATGCACAGATGTCCCAGTCTTCAGCACCAGCCCCGACAGCTAGGGCTTTGACTATTAGAGCTCCTAGGAGGGCGACCATAGTTTCGTCGGTTCAGCACTCGACACCGACGTATCCTCAGCAACAGAAGCAGAAGAAGTCTTCCGCAATGGGTTGCACTCATTGTGGAAAACCAGGGCATGTTGTATCAGAGTGTCACAGAGCACAGGAATTATGCTTGGCTTGTGGGGCACCGGATCACAAGATAGGTTCATGTCCGAATAGAGCCAGTTCATTATCATCAAACCTAACCAGTCTATCGGTTAGGGGTCCAGCACCAGTACAGCAGCAGTACCAGCCTTCGAGGCCATTGTCGTCTCAGGTTCAGCAGTATGCCTAAGCTCAGATTCAGAACCAGCAGAGAGGTCACCAGCAGAGGGGACCAGCACCAAGAAGGCAAGGTCAGGCTATGGCTTTGACCGTGGAGGAAGAGTTAGCTTCAGGTGAGGTGGTGGCAGGTACCATTCTCGTCAACTCTTTTCCAACATCAGTATTATTTGATTCTGGTGCATCGCATTCATTTATGTCTGCACGATTCGCTACACGAATAGGACTAGAGCCCGAGTCATTATCAGTAAGGCTTAATATACTTACTGGTAATGGTCTTGTGGAAGTAGATAGAGTATTTTTCTCGTGTCAAATCGTAGTTAGCGATAGAGAGTTTCCCGCTAGATTGATAGAATTTTCGATGGCCGATTATGATGTGGTCCTAGGAATGGATTGGTTGAAGGAGCAGTACGCAAGAATAGACTGCCATATTGGCAGGATTATTGTCACTTTCTGTTTCCAGAATACGTATTTTAAATGTATGTACTGCTTAAATATATTTATTTAATATTTATCATGTATTGTTCTGTATTTAAATTCTTTTAATTTCTTGCTAATTATTTTTTTGCAGTTTACTTTGCTTTCGGGTTCGGCCTGAGTTGGTTTATTTTCCGGCCATTGGATGGTTCAACAATTCCCCACCTAACATTACCCCCATTTAAAGCCCAAACCCTTTCTCTCTCTTCATTACTTCTCCTTTTCATTAACTTCTTCTTCATCCTCCATAACTCTCCTCCACCTACCCAGCCGCATAGGCAAGTGCCAACTTGCTTCATGATGGAACCCCAGTATTATTGTTCCATCATCTTCCTTACTTGATCTTAATTCTCTTTAGTATTTAGTATTTACAATTTCTATGACTCATTTCATGTAGATCTAAGTTTAATATATTTTTGAATTTCTTGGGTTTTGATCTAGTAACTTTGTTATTTTTCAAGTTTTGATGGTTCCATGTTGTAGAAAATTCGTTCTACCCCATTTTGACCTATGGAAGTCCAGATTTGGGCTTGGAATGATGGATTTAGTGAGCTTGGAAATAATGGATTCCATGGTTCTGTTCTCGGAAATGGAGAAGAAGAACAGTACTTGGCCGTATGAGTTTTCATGCGGCAAGTCCCCTGGACGCATGGCACTTCCTGGCCGCATGAGATCCTGGCCGCATGGCATTTAGCATTTAGCCGCATAAAGCTTGCCATTCTCAGCAACATAAGGCTCAGCTTCTGAGCCGCATATGGATAATTATTTCTCAGCCGCATATGGATAATTTATTCAGCCGCATGAGCTTTGCTTGCCACATATCGCATATTCAGCCGCATGAGCTCATCTCAGCCGTATGGCCGCATGTCATCTCAGCCGCATAGGCTTGGTGATTTCCAAGTCGCATGAGATTTCATATCCCAGCCGCATGTGAATTTTCTATCACAGCCGCATATGTATTCAATCATTTTCAGCCGCATGAGACTTAATTTGCCGCAGCCGCATGAACTCCAATCTTTTCTAGCCGCATGTGATTTGTTATTTCCAACCGTATAAGGATCAGTTCCTTCAGCCGCATGGAGACCCTAGTTGCATGAGTTTGAGACCCGAGCCGTATAGGGCCTAGATCCCCTAGCCGCATAGACCCGATCTTTCCTAGCCACATGTCATAGAGCCGCATGAGATTTGATTTATTCAGCTGCATGAGATTTGATTTATTGAGCCGCATGAGATTTGATTTATTGAGCCGCATGAGATTTGATTTATTGAGCCGTATGGACTTAGTTTCCTTCAGCCGTATAAGCTGTTTTCTTTTGGCTGCATGGCCCATTGCCGCATGAATTCTAGCCCATAATGCCTTTTTACTGATTCTTGTCTTAAATTGACATTGATTGACATTGATTGTGACCTTGACTAATAAATGATCATGCGTTCCTAGTTGGAACTAAGAGACTGGCTAGTCGTCTTATTGAATTGAATGAATGAGACACGTTCATATGAACCATAAACTATTGTAATCGATTGGCCGATCCCGAATATTGGCATACAGGCATGTGCAGGCTTCAATTTATTTTTCTACTAAAGCAGCATGTGTACTTTATGGTCAAGGCATGATTATTCCGTGGCTAGTTTTGATTGTTGCATTACGCTATGTAAGACCTACAACCTAACCGCACGGGTATCGTTGTAGAGTTGTACAAATCGTACCTGGTACGAAAGTACTCATCCTGAAGGACCATGATCCACGGCATAAAATTTTACTTAACATAGAGGCTACTAATTTAAATAAAATAATGATTGCATGGAGAGAATGGACTCCCGAGTTCTTACATGGCAGCCCTCTTTGGGACTATTAGTGCCCGACAAGCCGGCTGGTTCCCACAGATACTGCAAATCTGTCACACGGACAGGGAGCGGTATCTGCTTATATTATTTATTGTATATTAATGACGGGCATCCCGCTGGGACTCGTCTAATTCATGATTGACGTAATTGATTGATTGGGTAGACTAGCCTTGCTCGTACATAGTAAGAACTGAGGAATCCTTATCGCATATTTCCAAAGTAATTTGGAACTCACAGTAGCAAGCCGTAGGAGTTGAATGGCCGTTTAAATTGATTTGTTTGTGTATTGTACCTACTGTGTTGACTAACTGAGACGATCAGAATGTCAGGACATGACGGGCCAACTTCTGTCCTTATTTGGTTGGAAAGTTGGTTCGAAGTGTCGTGATGTTATGTGAATCCCAGTAGCTAGCAGAGATCTATTTATCATATCTTTCTTATTACTGGTTCTAATTCCTCATATTGTGCTTCCTTGCGGTACTTGCTATTAGAGGTCTAACCTCTCTGGTTTTGCATGGCCAGATCTAGAGCCGGTTTCCGAGGACTCGGCTTACTTCCACCTCCAAGATGGTCACTACTAGAGGAATGATCGCAGGAGGACTCGAGTGGGTTCCTTACTTTCCCGTTCGTTTTGTTACTTACTTTATACTTTGTCATTTGGCACCGACATGTTAGTCGGATTGTCTTATACTTTTGCATAATTGTAACTAAGTCAGGCTGAAGCTGATAACAATTGTGTATACTTTGCTACATCATCTGGCTATGTTTTGTAAAGCCAGATATCAAGAACATTTTGACTGAGCGTTTGGGACACCTTACTGTTTTATCTTACATATTCTCTATTACTGTTTCTTGTTTGAATGATTGAGACAATAGATGTGAAGTGACCATAGCGAGACTTTCATGTAGTATGCACCCCCTTCGTCTTTTAGATAACATTGATCTTATTATACGGTATTCATCTACCCGTAATACGTAGCTGGCTGAGTCATTCCCCCGCTCTTCAGTATTCTGGTTCTGGGACATGACAAGGTTTTAGTGGTGACCCATGCAGGTCTGATTTCAGACTTGTAGGGTGTTTTAATTTATAGGATGTCTCAATCATACATGTTCCCCCTTGATCTCATGATTCGTTGTTCTCAACTCTAGCTTGACATTCCAGTATCCTTCGACTTCGTTGATCCTTCATGTCCGGTCATTTGATTACTCTCTTGTCCCTTTCTTTAGGGGCACCTCGTCCACATCTGTCAGGACTGGACAGCCACAACAAGGACAACACGGACAACTTGACCATGTTGGTCAGCAATAAGGGCCAGTACTACCTCAAGAGACTATCCAGGAAGAAGTGATAGTGGAACCAGCAGCTGGACCGCAGTATCCGAAAGTTCCAACACCACCAATAGTTCCACCTACCCCTGTGGAAGTGGACACACCGGCCCTTCTAGAGATCATGAGAGGGATGATGGCTACTCAACAACATCAGATGTTAGCCCAGCAGCACATGCACGCTCAGTTGCAAGAGCAGAACGTATTACTTAACCAAGGAATGCAGACGGCTTTGGAAAGAGGGGCAAGGACAGATTTAGGAGCATCAACCAGATTTTGTAAGTACAACCTCCACCGTTTCGAGGGCACGGAAGATGCCATCTCAGCAGATGCATGGCTTAAGGATATTGAGGCTATTCTGACGGCGGCCAAGGTACTGGCAGAAGAACGTGTTGATCAAGTGAAGTTGTTACTTCAGGATCTCGCACGTGATTGGTAGGAATCAGAGGAAGTAGGCATCAGACATCCTATTGCTTGGGACGATTTTACTGCAAGATTTAAGACGAAGTACTATAGAGTTATGGCGCAGTTTGAGCTACAATAGAAGTTTATCAGCCTCAAGCAGACCGGCAAGATGGTAGATGCTTATGCAGCGAAGTTCTGTAGATTGAGTAGGTTCGCCCCAGAGATGGTAGCAACGGAGAGTCAGAGGGCCATGAGATTTCAGCAAGGGTTTCATCTTGAGCTCTTGCAATTGATAGAGGGGCACAATTATCAGACATTCGATGAGGTATTGACGGCAACCCGAAGGCATGAGATCACCATTCAGAGGATTACAGCAAGGACTGGAGGTCAGAAGAGATCCCACAGTCAGATTGAAGGATGAGGGGGAGTAGCGCCCCGAACAACAGCACCGTCCCTTGGCATTCGCATTCACGTTGTGGCAATACGAGGGCCAGCACCACCAACAAGACAGCAGCAGCAACAGCAACAGAGGAAGAACCAGCAACCCCCAATGGACTGCACTTATTGTGGGGGGGTAGGGTACAATAGAGATGTGTGTCAGATATTGAACGGACAGTGTTTGATATGTGGAAGTCCAGATCATCGGGTTACCACCTGTCCTATGAATTCGAGGTCAGGAGGACTAGTACAACTATTTCTTGCTCCGCCAGCACCAGGGGCAAGACAGTATCGAGGACCAGCGGTGGCAGTGAGACGGTTGGCACAGCGTTCGTTCAGTTCGAAGGCTCAGATATTTCGGCAGCAGGGACCGCCGATGCAACAACAGCACAGACCACCCCAGCATCACCAAGACAGGGGCCAGCAGCAGCACCAGGCTAGGCCGCAACATGGGAACCAACAAAGAGGTCAAGGACAGGCATTCAATCTGTCCTTGGAAGAGGCATTGGCATCGGAAGATGTTGTGGCAGGTAACATTCTCGTCGTCTCATATCCCGCAGTAGCATTATTTGATTCGGGAGCATCACACTCATTTATATCTGCACAATTTTTGACACGGCTAGGAATGGAGTTTGAGGCATTGCCAGGAAGGTTGAATATACTCACTGGTAATGGGCTCGTAGCAGTTAGTAGAGTTATTCTAGCATGTAGCGTTGTAGTTTGCGGGCATTCCTTATCCGCCCGGTTGATAGAATTTTCTGTTAGAAATTTTGATGTTATCTTAGGCATGAACTGGCTGAAAGACAGTCATACGATAATAGATTATCGTAGAGGGAGTGTATCTTTTGATATTCCAGGCATGAAGCGGTTCACCCTAGTCAGATCAGTGGCAACTCAACAAGAGCAGGGAGTAGTAACGGCGATAGAAGAAGTTCTAGTTCCGAAGATAGTTGAAGAGTTTCTAGACATATTTCCTGAAGAACTTCCAGGTCTACCATCGGTTAGAGATATTGAGTTCAGTATAGAATTAGCATCTGGAACTAAACCGATATCAGATCGAGTTTACAGAATGGCAGATTCAGAGTAGGCCAAGGTATATCAGCACATAGAGGAATTGAAGGAGAAGAAGTTCATCCAAGCCAGCGTATCACCATGGGCAGCACCAGTGGTACTTATGGGGAAGAAGGATGGGTCATCCAGATTGTGCATTGACTACAGAAAGCTTAACGCGACAACCATAAAGAATAAGTACCCTATATCCAGGATCGACGACTTGTTTGATCAGTTGAGCAGAGCTAGAGTTTTCTCCAAGATAAATCTTCGTTCAGGATATCATCAAGTGAGGGTTTGGAAGGAGGATATTCCCAAGACAGCATTTAGATCGAAGTATGGACATTATGGATTTTTGGTAATGCCCTTTAGTTTGACCAATGCTCCAGCAATATTTATGGATTTGATGAACCGCATCTTTATGCCATACTTAGATCAGTTTGTCATTGTGTTTTTTGACGACATTCTCGTGTACTCTGCTAGTGAAGAGGAGCATGAAGACCACCTTCGAAAAGTGTTGCAGGTTCTGAGAGAGAACCAGTTGTATGCCAAGCTCAACAAGTGTGAGTTCTGGACGGATTATATTTTATTTTTGGGGCACATCATATCAGGAGCTGGAGTAGCAGTGGATCCCAAGAAGGTAGAAGCAGTAGAGAGTTGGCCAGTACCCAAGAACGTAGCAGATGTGCAAAGTTTCTTGGGATTGGTAGGATATTACAGAACGTTCGTATCAGACTTTGCGAGACTTTCAGCACCCATGACCTGCTTGACACGGAAGTATGTGCCATTCGTCTGGTCGGCAGAATGCCAGGCATCAATTGAGAATCTGAAGAAGAAGTTGATATCAGTACCTATTCTTACATTGCCAGTTGGACCCGGAGGTTTTACAGTATATTGTGATGCGTCAGGTAAAAGACTTGGGTGCGTCATCATGCAACATGGAAAGGTGATAGCATATGCATCTAGGCAATTTCGAGACCACGAAAAAAATTATCCAACTCATGACTTGGAGTTGGCAGCAGTAGTATTTGCTTTGAAGCTATGGAGGCATTACTTGTACGGCGATCGAGTGGACATGTACACAGACCACAAAAGTCTGAAGTACATCTTTACTCAGAAGGAACTGAACATGAGGCAGAGAAGATGGCTAGATTTGATCAAGGATTATGACGTGGAGCTTCAATATCATCCAGGCAAGGTTAATGTGGTAGCAGACGCTCTTAGCAGGAGAGGCGGCACATTTATGTTGACAACACAAAAGCACATCTTAGAAGACCTTCAGGAGATGGGAATCGAAGTTATACTTCCTAGTGATGTAGGAATTATGGTAAGTCTATAAGTACTTCAGTCTGACTTAGTTGACAGGATCAAGGCAGCTCAGGCACAGGACCCAAGGATTCAGAAGCTTAGGGCAGAATGTGAGTCAGGACTCAGAAAGGAGATACAAATCAATGAAGATGGTACACTTAGGTTTGGATTACGTCTATGTGTGCCTAGTGGAGATATCAGACATGAGTTTATGACAGAAGCTCACAGTTCTCAGTATTCTATACACCCTTGAGGGACCAAGATGTACCAAGATATCAAGCAGCACTTCTGGTAGAACGGAATGAAGAGGGAGATAGCTAGATTCGTTTCCCGTTGCTTGATATGTCAGCAAGCGAAGACAGAACAGCAGAGGCCAGCTGGATTATTGTAACCGCTTTGTATTCCGGAATGGAAGTGGGAACACATCACCATGGACTTTGTGACCGGTTTATCGAGATCACCAAGTGGTAAAGATGCTATTTGGGTGATAGTAGATCGGCTTACAAAGGTGGCACATTTTATTCCTTTCATAGTAGGGCAATCTACAAAAAAGTTGGCAAAATTATATATGCAGCAGATAGTCAGGCAGCATGGAGTCCCTGTCAGTATTGTGTCAGACAGAGATACCCATTTTATATCATATTTCTGGAAGAGTCTATATTATAGTCTGGGTACCAAGTTAAGATTTAGCACGGCTTACCATCCACAGAAGGACGGGCAATCAGAAAGAACAATTCAGACTTTGGAAAATATGTTGCAAGCTTGCACCCTAGTTTTTGGAGGATCTTGGGAGAGCCACCTGCACTTAGTCGAGTTTTCATATAACAACAGTTATCAAACCAGTATCCAGATGGCGCCATTTGAAGTACTATATGGTAAGAAGTGTAGGTCGCCACTAGCATGGGATGATATCGTGGAGAGGAAGATGCTAGGTCCAGAAATGATTGTTCAGACAGTTGAAGTGGTTAAGAAAACTAGAGAGCGACTTCGAGTTGCACAAGATCAGCATCGTCATTGGGCGGACCAGCATCGTAGGCCGCTAGAGTTTTCTGTTGGGGACCACGTGTTCTTACATATCTCACCTACTCGTGGGGTCATTAGATTTGGCGTTCGCGGAAAGTTGAGTTCGCGGTACGTGGGCCCATTTGTTATCCTTGATAGGACAGGCGATGTTGCTTATCGTTTATCCCTTCCACCTTCGTTAAGAGATGCATGACGTGTTCCATGTATCTCATTTTCGTAGGTATGTATCGAACCCAAGCCATATCCTTGATCATTCCGAGCTGGTTGTTGGTACCAACCTGTCTTACGAGAAACAGCCTGTGTCCATTTTGGACCGAAGAGAGAAGATACTTAAGAACTGAACAATTAGCCTTATCCGGGTTGCTTGGGGTCATCACTCTTTAGGAGATTTAACGTGGGAACGTGAGGATGATATCCGATCACGGTATCCGTACCTGTTTGACTCATAAGGTATATATCTTTCTGTATACCTTGATTTTCTTAACTCCTCATGTTCGTCGCCTTATGAGTAGAATTACTTGATATCGTAGATTGTTAAACATAGATATGTTGCTTGCTATTGACATTGTAGAATGATTGCTTGCTCCAATTGCTTGTACTTAGATTAGTTTAGCTCTGATATTTCTATCCTGCTTGGATTTGAAATTTCGAGGATGGAATTTTTCTAAGGAGGGTAGAGATGTCACTTCCCGTTCCCAGAATATATATTTTAAATGCATGTACTGCTTAAATATATTTATTTAATATTTATCATGTATTATCGTCTTATTGATCATGCGTTCCTACTTGGAACTAAGAAACTGGCTAGTCGTCTTATTGAATTGAATGAATGAGACACGTTCATATGAACTATGAACTATTGTAATCGATTGGCCGATCCAGAATATTGGCATACAGGCATGTGCAGGCTTCAATTTATTTTTCTACAAAAGCATCATGTGTACTTTATGGTCAAGGCATGATTATTCCGTGGCTAGTTTTGATTGTTGCATTACGCTATGTAAGACCTACAACCTAACCGTACGGGTATTATTGTAGAGTTGTGTATATCATACCTGGTACAAAAGTACTTATCCTGAAGGACCATGATCCACGGCATAGAATTTCACTTAACATAGTGGCTACTAAGTTAAATAAAATAATGATTGCATGGAGAGAATGGATTCCCGAGTTCTTATATGGCAGCCCTCATTGGGACTATTAATGCCTGACAGGCCGGCTGGCTCCCACAGATACTGTAAATCTGCCACACGGGCAGGGAGCGGTATCTGCTTAAATTATTTATTGTATATTGATGACGGACGTCCCGCTGGGACTCATATAATTCATGATTGGCGCAATTGATTGATTGGATAGGCTAGTCTTGCTCGTACATTGTAAGAACTGAGGAATCCTTATTGTATATTTTTAAGGTAAATTGGAACTCATAGTAGCAAGCCGTAGGAGTTGAATGGCCGTTTAAATTGATTTGTTTGTGTACTGTACCTACTCTATTGACTAACCGAGACGATCGAAATATCAGGACATGACGGGCCAACTTCTGTCCTTGTTTGGTTGGGAAGTTGGTTCGAAGTGTCGTGATGTTATGTGAATCCCAGTAGCTAAAAGAGATCTATTTATCATATCTTTTTTATTACTGGTTCTAATTCCTCATATCGTGCTTCCTTGCGGTACTTGCTATTAGAGGTCTAACCTCTCTGGTTTTGCATGGCCAGATCTAGAGCCGGTTCCCGAGGACTCGACTTACTTCCACCTCCAAGATGGTCAATACTAGAGGAATGATCGCAGGAGGACTCGAGTGGGTTCCTTACTTCCCAGCTCATTTTGTTACTTACTTTATACTTTGCCGTTTGGTACCGACATGTTAGTCGGATTGTCTTGTACTTGCTTTTGCATAATTGTAACTAAGTCAGGCTGCAGCTGATAACAATTGTGTATACTTTCCTACATCATTTGGCTATATTTTGCAAAGCCAGATATCAAGAACATTTTGACTGAGCGTTTGGGATGCCTTACTGCTTTATCTTACATGTTCTCTATTACTGTTTCTTGTTTGAATGATTGAGACAATAGATGTGAAGTGACCATAGCAAGACTTTCATGTAGTATGCACCCCCTCGTCTTTTAGACAGTATTGATCATATTATACGGTATTCATCTACCAGTAATACGTAGCTGGCTGAGTCATTCCCCCGCTCTCCAGTATTCTGGTTCTGGGGCATGACAATTATTTTTGGTATTCCTGGCGAACCGGAGTTTTCATTTTCCAGGGGCGTAGTAGAACCTTCTCTCCTAGTATTACGGATGGCAGTAGCAGTGGCAGTTCAGTTTCCCAGAGTCGTTGAAGAGTTTCCAGAGGAGAACAGCTTCCAAGCATGCCCCGAGAGAGAGAGAGAGAGAGTGATAGAATTCACCATTGATTTCCTTCCAGGGACGACACCAGTGTCAGGAGAAGTCTACAGGATGGCACCTTCAGAGTTAGAGATCTCGTATAAGATGATTGAAGAACTCAGAACCAAGGGATTCATTCGTGCTAGTGGATCACCTTGGGGAGTCCCGATACTTCTTGTGAAAAAGAAGGATGGTACGTCAAGATTATGTGTTGATTATCGTACCTTGAACTCTGTAACAGTCAAGAACAGATATCCTCTACCAAGGATAGATGATTTATTTGATCAACTCAGAGAAGCGACAGTATTCTCGAAGATTGACTTGCGTTCAGGATACCATCAGATCAGAGTCAGAGAGCAAGACGTCCCAAAGACAATATTCAGATCCAGATATGGGCATTGGGAGTTTCTTGTTATGCCATTTGGAGCTACCAATGCGCCAGCCGTATTCATGGACCTCATGAATCGTATCTTCATGTCTTATTTGGATCAGTTTGTGATAGTATTTATAGACGACGTATTAGTCTATAGAAAGAGTGAGGCAAAGCATGAGCATCATCTTCGTGTAGTTCTTCAGATTCTCAGGGAACACCTGTTGTACGCGAAGTTCAGTAAGTACGAGTTTTGGCTGGATCATATCTCGTACTTAGGTCATATTATCACCAGAGGTGGAGTGGAAGTGGACCCCAAGAAGATGGTGGCCATAGAGACATGGCCAGTTCCCAGTACTGTCACAGAAGTTCAGAGTTTCCTAGGATTGGCTGGCTATTACCGACGGTTTGTGTCAGACTTTGCTCGAATTTCAGTGCCATTGACGCAGTTGACCTACAAGGATGTACAGTTTGCTTGGACAGCAGAGTGTTAGAGTTTATTTGAGAAGTTGAAGCAAGGATTAATGATAGTCCCCATTCTCACGCTTCCAGATAGGACTGGAGGATTTTCAGTCTATTGTGACGCTTCCGGCAGAGGATTGGGATGCGTCTTAATGCAGCATGGTAAAGTAGTCGCTTATGCGTCACGTCAGCTTCGTGACCATGAAAGGAATTATCCTATCCATGATTTGGAATTAGCAGCAGTAGTTTTTGCATTGAAGCTTTGGAGGCATTATTTATTTGGAGATCGGGTAGAGATTTTCACCGACCACAAGAGTCTTAAGTATGTGTTTACCCAGAAGGATCTTAATATGCGTCAGAGGAGATGGCTAGAGCTACTCGTGGACTACGACATCAATCTGCAGTATCATCCTGGGAAGGCCAATATAGTAGCAGATGCATTGAGCAGAGAGCTGGAGTTTATTTCCTAACAGCACAGCCAGAGTTATTAGCAGATCTTCAGAAGATGGGTATTGAGATAGTTCTTCCTACCAATGTAGCATTGATGGCAAGCATGCAAGTTCAGTCCAGCATTGTCGAGAGAATTAAGCTAGCTCACTCAACGGATTCTAAGCTTCAGCGACTTAGGGCAGAATGTGTAGCAGGACGAAGAGCAGAGTTATGTATTCATGAGGATGGTACACTTCGATATGGGAGGCGTCTTTGTGTACGCAGTGGTGATATCAGACAGAAGATCATGGCAAAGGCTCACAGTTCTCAGTATTCAATTCATCCCGGTGGTACGAAGATGTACTGAGACATCTGTCAGCATTTCTGGTGGAATGGCATAAAGAGGAAGATAGCCCGGTTTGTCTTTCGTTGTTTAGTATGCCAACAAGTTAAGGCTGAACATCAGAGACCAGCTGGACTTCTTCAACCTTTATCGATCCCAGAATGGAAATGGAATCACATTACCATGGATTTTGTAACTAGGTTACCTAAATCACCAGCTGGAAGAGATGCTATCTGGGTTATAGTTGATCGACTCACGAAGGTAGCTCATTTTCTCTCCTTTAGAATTAGTCAGTCGACGGATCAGCTTACAGAGATGTACCTCAGAAAGATTGTCAGATTGCATGGAGTGCCAGTTAGTATCATATCAGACAGAGATTCAAGATTCACATCGCACTTTTGGCGGAGTCTTCAAGAGAGCTTGGGGACTCGTCTCAAGTTCAGTTCAGCTTATCATCCGCAGACAGATGGTCAGTCAGAACGTACGATCCAGACTCTTGAAGATATGTTACGGTCATGTACACTCGACTTCGGTGGTTCGTGGGAAGATCACCTGCATCTTGTGGAGTTCTCCTATAACAACATTTTCCAGGCCAGTCTCCAGATGGCACCCTTTGAAGTATTGTATGACAGGAAGTGCAGATCACCTTTAGCTTGGGATGATGTCGGCGAGAGATAGATACTTGGTCCAGAGATAATTACACAGACAATCGAGGTGGTCAGACAAGTCAGAGATCATCTTCGAGTTGCCCAAGATCGCCAGCGCCATTGGACCGATTCTCATCGTCGTCCCCTTGAGTTTTAAGTCAGCGACCACGTGTTCCTTAGGATCTCGTCTACCTATGGCGTCATTCGATTCGACGTACGGGGAAAGCTTAGTCCTAGGTACATAGGGCCATTCGATATCCTTGAGCGAGTAGGTGATGTGTCATATCGTCTCGCTCTTCTTCCGTTGTTAAGTGAGGTACATAACGTATTCCATATATCCCAATTGCGAAGTTACATCCCAGATCCGAGCCATGTCCTTGATTATTCGGAATTGGTTGTTGGTACCAACCTTTCGTATGAGGAAAGGCCCGTATCCATTTTGGATCGAAGAGAGAAGGTGCTCAAGAACAAGACTATTAGTTTAGTCCATGTTGCTTGGGGTCACCACTCTTTGGACGAGTCAACGTGGGAGCATGAGGATGATATCCGCTCGCGATATCCACACATGTTTGACTCATAAGGTATAATGTCTTCCTTATGCCTTTTGTTTTTAATTCCTTGCTTGCATGAATGATTGCTTGATTGACTGCTAGTCGCAGCTTGCTTATTATTAATATTGCTTGCCCCGACGTCTCTATCCTCTTGATTAAATTCTGCGGACGTAATTTTTTTAAGGTGGGTAGAGTTGTCACTCATGTTTCCCGTTATACGTATTTTTGTATACGTATACGAGGTTTCTGGCATTTATCAGGTGGATCATAGTTAGACTTGTTTTGCTTAGTGTCACGACCCGCACCCTAGAATAAGGGCACGTGATGTGGGTACGTCCAGCCTATGCCGCAGTGTCGGCGGTAGAACGCTGTCCTAGGTCATAACATCTAACAGATAAGGGTAATATACAGTTATACTCCCCGAATCGGGGTGACATAACAGAATATAACTCAACCACATCTAGGATAGAACAGGAATGAGATAGAAGATAAAGATAGATAACATCCAGGAATGTAACATCACAGAGATACAAATCCAGAATTCAAGTGACTAAAATAAATACATATCTCAGAATATCCCAGAATCTAACTACAGTGATCCAGAAAGTAAAGACAACCCTAATCTAGAGAAGTATCATCCACTGCTAGCAGGTCCAAGTCACTAGTGTGTCTAATGCTGCACCAAGAGGGATAGACACCAGAGCCTCATCATTCACTGTAAAATTTTCAACAGGTCCAGTCAGGACAGGAGCGAGTACAGTACATCTCAATAAAATCTTAACCGGTTAGGAAATATAATCATGCTAGAGAGTAAGATACAGGATCTGAAGAAATAATATGATAAAAAGAGAGAGATTGCAAGTAAATAGCTACAATATATAGAGAACTAACAGTGCTAGTGATTCAGAGCACAAGATGGTTATGTAGACGGCACGATGTTATACATGAGTAATCTACAGAGGTTGTACAAGAGTAATCTACTGGGTTGAATACATAACCACTTCTAATCCTCCGCAAGGATCTAGTTAAGTTATGTTATTGTACACGAAGTATAGTCGCACACGAGATCATGTGATTACATGAGTATACACGATTTCATACGATTTGTACACGAATATCACGAATACAAGGAGTACACGATGCTCACGATAAAGTACACGAACACGAATACCCGATGTATCCGCTAAGGGGATAACATCGCACAACAAGATCCATATAGTACTAATCCGTGTTTCCAACGTGTCAGCATCATGTAAAGTAATCTAAAGCAGGAATATAATCCTAAACAAGATATGAAATGATCAGAGAATGTACTCGCCTGTAACCTGAGAATCTGGAGAATATATACTGTCCGAGGAGTGGTGTCTGGCTCCTATTAGAACAGCACAAGTCACAACAAGTCCAGAATGGTAATAAGATGCACTACAATGCATTCTACATGAATCTAGGTCAATCTAGACCAAAGTCAACTCTTGGTCAACTCTGGTCAACCTTATAAGTCAAACTAGGTCAACCAAGTCAAACCTAAGTCAAACAAGTCTATACTAGTCTAACTAGTCTATTCTAGGTATAACAAGACTAAACAAGACCAATCGAGACTCTATACTGGCATTCAAGCCACACATAGGCTAAGAGCCCTAGACTAGCTATTAGGCAATACCATGCCTAAACCAACCATATCACAATCTACACAAAAATATATATATCTAATATATAATACACATATTGATATAGCTATATAATATAACTTGGAATATACATAACCTATAGGCTACTATATGTATACCATACAACATATTTATACCTAATACATATACTAGTAGGCACACATAGATGTAGGATACATATAGGAATATACATCTCATATATATATACATAGAGAAAAGAGGGTGTGGTGTACATGTGTGTTTGTGAATGAGACATGAGTGTGTGTGTGTTAAGCTTGAGGGTACAAGAATGTGTGATAGCTGGAACCTGTGAAACAGTGTAACATTGGTGACACAGTGTCTAGGAGAAATCAGTAACCAATGTGTATGTCCTGAATACAGGAAACAGGGAATAAATTAGTGTAGGGCATGTGAAACAGTGGCATGTGTCAAAGGGGAAAAATCAGTGAATGGCAACCTGTGTGTGTCAGTGTCAATTAGGAAACATGAATCATTGTTACTGTACAATGGGAAAACAGGAAATCATAACATGTAATTCATTTGAATATCAGTGTTTAGTAGGAATGAACCCAAATCTCAGTTTAATAGGAAACATCCCATATATATTTCAAAATGAAAGAAAATTCAGTGAATCACATTTCAGGAAATAGGAAATAATCCACACAACTCAGTTAAGTAAAATGGAAAGGAAACCAATTCAAAAACCAACCCACAGTGTATTAAAATGAAAACTCAGTTTAAGAGGAAGAAGAATCTCAGGTTCATGCTATGAGTCAATGCATTCACAGGTTTTAGAAAAATAGTTGACAGGAACAGTGGCTAATTAATCAATATGCAATCTGGAAAAATAAGCAATTTAAGATAATGAAATGGGTTGACAGTGCAAAGAACAGGGAATTACACATGTGTTCATACGTCAATGCAACAGTGGCATGGCAATGGGAATGACACCCTGAAATCAGTGACTAGTTAATAGGAATCAGTATTCTTGGCATAACTGGAAACAGTGAGTGAAGCAATGGAAATCAGGAAATCAGTGGTACAATATCAGTAAAGTTCATTGATATAAATGTCCTAAAATCAGTGAGCTAATACCCAAAACAAAACACCACAGTTAGCATCTAATCCAAATCAGTCATGGCTAGGCAATAACCTGTGTGTGTGACAACTGGAATCACATCCCAGAAAAAGAGGAAGGGAAACAATCTCAGGTATTTAACATATAGGCATTCAATTCAGTTTAATAAGTAATCTCAGATTATACATTGAAAATCATTAATTCAGTTCAAATAGGAAGAAACCCAAATCATGTTGACAGTTTAAAGCATTCATTTCAGTTCATGGGTAATAGTTGACAGGAATAGTAAGGAAAACTCAGTGTAAAGAAATGAATTCAATGCAAAACAGTGGCATATTAGCAATGTGAAAACTGGAAAAACCTATTGCTAAACAGTGTAATATGACAGTTCTATAACCCAACTGAAATCTGAAAAAATTAGGCAGTTCATTAGGAAGAATGAAACAGTGTAATGAAAACAAGAAATCTCATAACCTGTAAATCGATTCAGTTAAGGAATCAAACATTCATTACCATTTAGTAAAAAAAAAAAATCTCAGGTTTGGAGATCATAAACCTAGGAAATAGGAATTCAGTGTGCAATTAGGAATGGCAAACAGTGGGCTAACTTACAATATGACCTATGTATGCAGGAAAAAATAGAATCAATCAACTGTAGTTCATTAGGAAATGTTTTAAAAACTCAGAAAAAGAATTCGGTTCAGGTGAGAAGAAGAAAGTTCAGTTTATATGTCCAATTTCCATCCACACATCCTAGAGCCAATTTCGAATGTAAAAACCTAGCTAAACATGAATTACAACATGTGGGTAACATAAACAGAGGTTGAACATCAAATAACAGAAAATTAAATGGTTAGGAATATTGAAAAAAACAGTGTATCAGTCACCCGTATCAGTTAACATGCCATTTCACCAAATTGAACCCAATTTTCACAGCAATCAACCTAACCAATAAGTAAACTAAGTTATTAGGGATCATTAAACATGTACAGGGTCTAATTAGCAGATTAAAACATAATTTAAACATTTAAAAATGAATCAAAAATAGGAAAATAACCCAGTGCACTGAATCGCACAGTATACACACAGTGCACGTACAATATCGTGTCCGACACGACACAAGGGCTCGTGACACTTGACATACGTGATGTCAGTGGTCGCCCCTTAGTGTGTGTCGAATATTTCGTGTCCTGGTGTCGTGTCCTGCGCGCAATTGCACCCGAGTAGCAGGACAGCTACAGTGCCCGTGCACGCGCACGCGTGTCAGCATGTTCACGTGTCTGTGGCAACTCGACACGACACGAAAACTACACTCAGACACTAGAAACTCATAAGCGACATCAAAACCCTAATTCCTATTCAATTACATTCCTAAAAATCAATCGAAATGCCCTTTGGGGCATTTCATCAAACACAAGCACCATGTCACTGATACGTGTCCAAATAGGACACGAAATGGACAAAAAACTTAGGATTAGCTATTCCTACAGCTAGGTTAGGGCTAGGGCATTCCTAAAATGATTTTTAACAGAATTTAGGAGCAATGGAAGGAATTATACCTATAGGTGAACAATGGGTCAAAATCTCCAAATGGGAAGAGCTCCACAAACCACCAAACTTCCTCAAATTGTGTTCTTCCTGTAAATACTCATTAATAACAGCAAGAAAACTATCATTAGGTCCTAATGCAATTTGTTTGAAGGAATTTGGAGAAGAAATGGATTTTCTAAGGATTTTCAAGGATGGGGACTCACCTCTTCCAAAAGGCAAAGTTTCCTAAAGAGGCAACCCTAGTTTTAGGAGCATATAAATAGGGGGGGCTGATCATAGGGGCTGGTCAGATTTTCTAGGGTTAGGGCTTGGTTCAATGGATGTGGGTTATGGGCCATTAAGCCTATTAGTCATAAAATGACTTGTGACTTCACAAGCCATTCCTTAATCAAACTAGCTCCTATTTTTCCCAAATTAATTCCAATGAGTCAAACCTCACTAACTTAAGTCAACCTAGGTTTTCAAATCCTAATCACAAAGTCAAGACCTAGGTTAGCCACTAGGTTAGTCTACAAGGTCAATATAAGTCAAAGTCTCTAAAACACCAAAAACAATTATTCTAAAAATCACTCAAAAATCCCATTAATTATAAATAATAATAATAATTTAAATTAAATTCTAAAATTTTGAAAATGACCAAAATACCCTCATTTGGAAAACTGGGTATTACAATCCTACCCACCTTAGAAAAATTTCGTCCTCGAAATTAAGATGATCGTACCCCTTCTAGGTCAAACCCCCACAATCAAAGTCTCAGAAACCTATTTAAATCCTTCAGTTGGAAAGTGTAACCTATGGGGTCATGGCATGTAATATCAGTCTGGGGTCTCATCTAGTTACACCAACATGCTACAGTACTAGGCAATCACAAGGTATCAAAACACACAAGCAAGGGATGCATCAAATATTCTTAAAAAGGGATACTAAGGTTAGGTCAAAACTTACCTCCAGCTAGGTCTGAGAACTAGAACTCCCTCCTGGAAGCAGGGCCCTAGTTGGGGCAGATCTGTCAGGGCAGTGCTGCATCCAGTGTGCAGCTGACCCACAGATTAGGCACAATCTTAGTCTCTTTCTACAGAAGTTCCACTTGTGCCCAGACTTCCTACAGTAGGTACAGATAGGCTCCGGCTCAGCTGACCTCTGCTGGACAGGAGACTGGGCTGGGTATGATGATATAGGCTAGATATATGGGTGCTTATCAAGCTCTGGGTTGGACTGGGTACTGCTCCTCGCCCTCTTGGGGCTAGGCTCTCTTCCTGGAAGCACAGAGTCCCGCAGACATAGCAACCTTTGGTACTGCTCCCTCATGACCTCATCATGAACTCTATGTGACTCCGACATTCTTTCTTGGAAATATTCAAACACCTGAGCTGCGTCAAGTAACAAACCTCCGGGTAGTGCCGTATGGGGTACCATCTCAAGGGGTGGGGAAAGACTCTCAGTCTCAGGCAAATCTGCAGCTCTCTCCTGAACGACAGAAGATGAAGGAAGACTCTTTGGCGAGGCTACCACCATCTCCTCAATGACAGGAGGTGCCACCACCCCCTGATCAGATAGAGGGACCACTACCTCCTGAACAATAGGAGGTGGAAGCACACTCTCAGTAGCTGCAGCTGCTCTCAGGCGACGGGCTCGGGTCATCGGTGCCATACTGTGAAGGATAAAACATAACAATCATTAAGGCTGTACAGCAGTCTACCATCCTATCTGTAAAACTGGTAATTATCAACAACCAATTAAAATATAAAAGGGGGTACTAATAAAAATCAAATCAAAAGTTTAAGGGACGAAAGTCAATAGCATTGAAATCCAATCACGATACATGTATAGAGAGGTAAGGATTAATTTATGCATCTACATATACTATAATATGCATACAGTACTATATATACCCTATGTGAACATAACATAGAGATGAAGGGTTAGGTTTTCATGGCAGTTGTAAATATTAGTGTAGAGTGTCAAGTGTACATGGGTTAAGACTTGAAATGAAGGGTTCATCATTCAGCTAGCTCAACATTACATATTAGATCTGAAATTGTACTACGCATTTAAAAGCAATAAAAATGTTATCATGTATTCACTTTTCAAAATTTTGGAGAAATTCGAACATAAAAAAAAATCAACTCAATGTGTACCCTAACCACAACTTAACATGTAAGAGTACGAATCTAACATTATATACCTGCACACAACCATGTATACGGCTCAAAACTTCACAATTTAAAACTGCAATTTGAACTAAACACTTAGAATCCAAGGTTAAAGGTTTACTATGTACACAGTCTCAGATTTGACAATTCAACACAAAACTCAACCAAAATGTTTTTTTGAAATAAAGCCCTGTATATAACATACATGTGTAGTGATGTAAGCAAAACTAATAACATGAAATTTAAATTTAAATTACGAATTTAATATGGAGAAACATAGAACTAGTCACTGATACTGCACTACATTAGAATACTAGAATTTTGAGAACTTAACATTAATCATATTAACATGCATTTAGATAGGTTGGTAAACAAGTGTAGTATGCATACGTGTCAGGCAAGTATCTGTGTCCACTATATATATATTTAAGGTAATACAAGTTATAATGGCAAGAAGGAAACAATGATAAAATCCATTCTGCTTATCTGTTTAAAGGAAGGAACCATTTGAAACCAGAGTTACAATATCAAATCTAAGTCAAAGTCTAGCAAAATCATTGATTCATTGTATTAGGAAGATATTTATAGCAAAAGTTACACAAGGTTCATAATAACAGCTAAGCTACTCCTACTCATACTCCTACTCCTAAGTTAAATGATGATGGAAACAATTTATAATAACTGGAATGAAGATAGAGACGATATATTTAAGAACCTTTCCAAGATACAATCTGATAATCATATGCGTCTGTCCAAAATCATGATACTCAGAATCCTCGCCACGCTAGTAAGCAAGGCTGCGATAAACGGTAGAGTCCATAACAGGGGCATGCACCTCTATAATCATGTCGTCTGGAATTCTCGCTATGCCGACTAGTATAGCTGCGAGAAATTCCAAATCTCATAACCAAGATACTACATCCGAAGTCGGTCTCTATGTTTCCGCCACGTCAGCTAATATAGCTGCGATAAACTCTAGGTTCCATAACCAAGTAGACGTTTATTATCCCCGTTATTCCGTCAACATATGTTATCAGAAGGTACCGTAACTCAGGCCATAAAATTCATCTCGATAGGAAAATCAAAATCAATAACGATTCATCAAAATCAAATTCAATAATCAAGGAGTGAGAGCGAACAAACAAGGGGAAGGATTTCAAATTGAAGTTTAAATAAGATTCTCAAGGGTCATCCCAAGAATCTCTCAAGGAATCCTAACTGTGATTGAGTACCCTCAAAGCATATCCTAATCCTACTGCAGGCTGTAGTGATACTCTAGTTCGAATACCACTACATAACTTGACCTGCATGGGCCACCACTAAAAACGTGTCACGACCCGCACCCTAGAATAAGGGCACATGACGTGGGTACGTCCAACCTGCATCGCAGTATCGACGGTAGAACGCTGTCCTAGGTCATAACATCTAACAGATAAGGGTAATATACAGTTATACTCCCCGAATGGGGGTGACATAACAGAATATAACTCAACCACATCTAGGATAGAACAGGAATGAGATAGAAGATAAAGATAGATAACATCCAGGAATGTAACATCACAGAGATACAAATCCAGAATTCAAGTGACTAAAATAAATACATATCTCAGAATATCCTAGAATCTAACTACAGTGATCCAGAAAGTAAAGACAACCCTAATCTAATCATCCACTGCTAGCAGGTCCAAGTCATTAGTGGTGTCTAATGCTACACCAAGAGGGATAGACACCAGAGCCTCATCATTCACTGTAAAATTTTCAACAGGTCCAGTCAGGACAGGAGCGAGAACAGTACATCTCAACAAAATCATAACCGGTTAGGAAATATAATTATGCTAGAGAGTAAAATACAGGATCTGAAGAAATAATATGATAAAAAGAGAGAGACTGTATGTAAATAGCTACAATATATAGAGAACTAACAGTGCTAGCGATTCAGAGCACAAGATGGTTATGTAGACGGCACGATGTTATACACGAGTAATCTACAGAGGTTGTACACGAGTAATCTACAGGGTTGAATACATAACCACTTCTAATCCCCCACCCCCAATCAATACACAAGGATCTAGTTAAGTTATATTATTGCACACGAAGTATAGTCGCACACGAGATCATGTGATTACATGAGTATACACGATTTCACACGATTTGTACACGAATATCACGAATACAAGGAGTACACGATGCTCACGATAAAGTACACGAACACGAAAACCCGATGTATCCGCTAAGGGGATAACATCGCACAACAAGATCCATATAGTACTAATCCGTGTTTCCAACTTGTCAGCATCATGTAAAGTAATCTAAAGCAGGAATATAATCCTAAACAAGATATGAAATGATCAGAGAATGTACTCGCCTGTAACCTGAGAATCTGGAGAATATATACTGTTCGAGGAGTGGTGTCTGGCTCCTATTAGAACAACACAAGTCACAACAAGTCCAGAATGGTAATAAGATGCACTACAATGCATTCTACATGAATCTAGGTCAATCTAGACCAAAGTCAACTCTTGGTCAACTCTGGTCAACCTTAGAAGTCAAACTAGGTCAACCAAGTCAAACCTAAGTTAAACAAGTCTATACTAGTCTAACTAGTCTATTCTAGGTATAACAAGACTAAACAAGACCAATCGAGACTCTATACTGGCATTCAAGCCACACATAGGCTAAGAGCCTTAGACTAGCTATTAGGCAATACCATGCCTAAACCAACCATATCACAATCTACACAACAATATATATATATATATCTAATATATAATACACATATTGATATAGCTATATAATATAACTTGGAATATACATAACCTATAGGCTACTATATGTATACCATACAACATATTTATACCTAATACATATACTAGTAGGCACACATAGATGTAGGATACATATGGAAATATACATCTCATATATATACATAGAGAAAAGAGGGTGTGGTGTACATGTGTGTTTGTGAATGAGACATGAGTGTGTGTGTGTTAAGCTTGAGGGTACAAGAATGTGTGATAGCTGGAACCTGTGAAACAGTGTAACATTGGTGACACAATGTCTAGGAGAAATCAGTAACCAATGTGTATGTCCTGAATACAGGAAACAGGGAATAAATTAGTGTAGGGCATGTGAAACAGTGGCATGTGTCAAAGGGGAAAAATCAGTGAATGGCAACCTGTGTGTGTCAGTGTCAATTAGGAAACATGAATCATTGTTACTGTGCAATAGAAAAATAGGAAATCAATAACATGTAATTCATTTGAATATCAGTATTTAGTAGGAATGAACCCAAATCTCAGTTTAATAGGAAACATCCCATACATATTTCAAAATGAAAGGAAATTCAGTGAATCACATTTCAGGAAATAGGAAATAATCCACACAACTCAGTTAAGTAAAATGGGAAGGAAACCAATTCAAAAACCAACCCACAGTGTATTAAAATGAAAACTCAGTTTAAGAAGAAGAAGAATCTCAGGTTCATGCTATGAGTCAATGCATTCACAGGTTTTAGTAAAATAGTTGACAGGAACAGTGGCTAATTAATCAATATGCAATCTGGAAAAATAAGCAATTTAAGGTAATGAAATAGGTTGACAGTCCAAAGAACAGGGAATTACACATGTGTTCATGCGTCAATGCAACAGTGGCATGGCAATGGGAATGACACCCTGAAATCAGTGACTAGTTAATAGAAATCAGTATTCTTGGCATAACTGGAAACAGTGAGTGAAGCAATGGAAATCAGGAAATCAGTGGTACAATATCAGTAAAGTTCATTGATATAAATGTCCTAAAATCAGTGAGCTAATACCCAAAACAAAACACCACAGTTAGCATCTAATCCAAATCAGTCATGGCTAGGCAATAACCTGTGTGTGTGATAACTGGAATCACATCCCAGGAAAAGAGGAAGGGAAACAACCTCAGGTATTTAACATATAGGCATTCAATTCAGTTTAATAAGTAATCTCAGATTATACATTGAAAATCATTAATTCAGTTCAAATAGGAAGAAACCCAAATCCTGTTGACAGTTTAAAGCATTCATTTCAGTTCATGGGTAATAGTTGATCGGAACAGTGAGGAAAACTCAGTGTAAAGAAATAAATTCAATGCAAAACAGTGGCATATTAGCAATATGAAAACTGGAAAAACCTATTGCTAAACAGTGTAATATAACAGTTCTATAACCCAATTGAAATCTGAAAAAATTAGGCAGTTCATTAGGAAGAATGAAACAGTGTAATGAAAATAAGAAATCTCATAACCTGTAAATCGATTCAGTTAAGGAATCAAACATTCATTACCATTTAGTAAAAAAAAAACAATCTCAGGTTTGGAGATCATAAACCCAGGAAATAGGAATTCAGTGTGCAATTAGGAATGGCAAACAGTGGGCTAACTTACAATGTGACCTGTGTATGCAGGAAAAAATAGAATCAATCAACTGTAGTTCATTAGAAAAGGTTTTAAAAACTCAGGAAAAGAATTCGGTTCAGGTGAGAAGAAGAAAGTTCAGTTTATATGTCCAATTTCCATCCACACATCCTAGAGCCAATTTTGAATGTAAAAACCTAGTTAAACATGAATTACAACATGTGGGTAACATAAACAGAGGTTGAACATCAAATAACAGGAAATTAAATGGTTAGGAATATTGAAAAATATAGTGTATCAGTCAACCGTATCAGTTAACATGCCATTTCACCAAATCGAACCCAATTTTCACAGCAATCAACCTAACCAATAAGTAAACTAAGTTATCAGGGATCATTAAACATGTACAGGGTCTAATTAGTAGATTAAAACATAATTTAAACATTTAAAAACGAATCGAAAATAGGAAAATAACCCAGTGCACTGAACCGCACAGTGTACACATAGTACATGTACAATATCGTATCCGACACGACACAAGGGCTCGTAACACTTGACACACGTGATGTCAGTGGTCGCCCCTTAGTGTGTGTCAAATATTTTGGGTCCTGGTGTCGTGTCCTGCGCGCAATTGCACCCGAGTAGCAGGGCAGCTACAGTGCCCGTGCACGCGCACGCGTGTTAGCGTGTTCACGTATCTGTGGCAACTCGACACGACACAAAAACCATACTCAGACACTAGAAACTCATAAGCGACATCAAAACCCTAATTCTTATTCAATTACATTCCTAAAAATCAATCGAAATACCCTTTGGGACATTTCATCAAACACAAGCACCATGTCACTGATACGTATACAAATAGGGCACGAATTGGACACAAAACTTAGGGTTAGCTATTCCTATAGCTAGGTTAGGGATAGGGCATTCCTAAAATGATTTTTAACAGAATTTAGGAGCAATGGAAGGAATTATACCTATAGGTGAACAATGGGTCAAAATCCCCAAATAGGAAGAGCTCCACAAACCACCAAACTTCCTCAAATTGTGTTCTTCCTGTAAATACTCATTAATAACAGCAAGAAAACTATCATTAGGTCCTAATGCAATTTGTTTGAAGGAATTTGGAGAAGAAATAGATTTTTTAAGGATTTTCAAGGATGGGGACTTACCTCTTCTAAATGGCAAAGTTTCCTAAAGAGGCAACCCTAGTTTTAGGAGCATATAAATAGGAGGGGCTGATCATAGGGGCTGGTCAGATTTTCTAGGGTTAGGGCTTGGTTCAATGGGTGTGGGCTATGGGCCATTAAGCCTATTAGTCATAAAATGACTCGTGACTTCACAAGCCATTCCTTAATCAAACTAGCTCCTATTTTTCCCAAATTAATTCCAATGAGTCAAACCTCACTAACTTAAGTCAACCAAGATTTTTAAATCCTAATCACAAAGTCAAGACCTAGGTTAGCCACTAGGTTAGTCTACAAGGTCAATTTAAGTCAAAGTCTCTAAAACACCAAAAACAATTATTCTAAAAATCACTCAAAAATCCCATTAATTATAAATAATAATAATAATTTAAATTAAATTCTAAAATTTTGAAAATGACCAAAATACCCTCATTTGGAAAACTGGGTGTTACAATCAGCCTAGTCTTAGTTTAATCTTGACTTGGTTTATTTGATTGGTTTGGTTCAATTTGACTTGGTTTGGCTTGGCTTAGATTGGTTTGAGATGGAGAGGGTTGATATATAACCCAACTCCTTCTCTCTCTCTCCTCATTCATTTCTACATTTACTTCTTCATCTTTTTCATTTACTCCTCCCACCTACCAAGTCCTAGGTAAGTGCAACTTGCTTCATGGAGGAACTCTATTTTTGTTGTTCCGTTGTCTTCCTCACGTGATTCTAAGACACTTTAGTACTTAGCATTTTTAATTTCTATAGTTTATTTCTTGTAGATCTAAGTCGTTTGTATTTTTAATTTTTTTGGGTTTTGATCTACCAAACTTTATTATTTTTAAGTTTTGATTGTTCTATGCTGTAGAAAATTCAATTTTACCCAAAATGGACCTTTGAAAAGTTAGATTTCGACTTATTTTGAGGAAGTTATGGCCAAAATAAGATTTGAGCATTTTCGAGTTCATCTGTGCTGAATTTGGCAGGGATGATGAATAGTACCGCATGGTGATGCAGCCTGCCGTATAGTGCAGACTGCCATATAGTACCGCATGGTGATGCAGCCTGCCACATAGTACAGACTGTCGTATAGTGTAGACTGCCGCATAGTGCCGCATGGTGATGCAGCCTGCCGCATAGTTGAGACTGCCGTATAGTACAGCCTGCCGCATAGTGCCGTATGGTGATGCAGCCTGCCCTATAGTGTAGACTGTCGCATAGTGTAGCCTGCCGCATAGTGTCGTATGGTGATGCAGCCTGCCGTATAGTGCCGACTGCCGCATAGTACAGCCTGTCGCATAGTGCAGCCTGCCGCATAGTGCCATAGGAGGCCGCATAGTGCCGCAGAAGGCTGCATAGTACCGCATAAGACCGCATAGTACCGCAGAAGGCTGTATAGTACCGCAGAAGGCTGCATATAGTGCCGCAGATTGTCGTATAGTGCCTATTTTTGGCTGTTTTATGTCCTATTTAGCTGAATTGTGGCCCAAATTTCTTCCAACTCCAACATAAAAGTTATAGATCTTTTTCTTGGCTTCAAGAATATGTTAGTAGCTATTTTTATGCAAGTTTCTCTCATTCGTGATAATGTAAGGATATGACACGATAGTGGCCCGTTAAGGCACACTCTTAACAAGTAAATTGACATTATGATTCTTGATAGTGACCCGTCGTGGTGCACTCTTGACAAATAACATGACATGATAGTGGCCCGTCGTGGTGCACTCTTGATAAGTAAACCTAACATGATAATCTTGATATGCTATTGTGACGGCTAACTTGACTTGCTAGGTAACTCTTGTCTTGACACCGTGGGTGTTTGTGCTTGTATAAGCTACATGTCTCGTCTTGCATCATGTCTAGGACATAAATTTCTGGTTACCACGGTCAGGCATTCATACTGAATCTGACTAGGATAATGACTAGATGATCAAGTAGTCCATGAAGAGATTTCCCAGCTACAGGCAGTCCCGTTATCTGGACGCTCTAATTGGACTTGTAGCCTGCTGTTTGCCATTAAAATTGTTTGAGTGAAAACTTTAACACAAACAGAACAGTATTACAATATAGGACTTAGATGTAGTCCTAGGAGTACACTTTTGTTTAAGCTGGGTCCTTAGTGCCAATGGAGCGAGTGGTAATGCGTTGACTCCGTTGACGGGCTGACGACGGTTATCGGTTCTCTGAAGGAGTAGATTGCTCTGGGTGCTGGAGCTTGCCGAGAGGAGGAAGACGTTGAGTGTCTGTCTCTGCCTCTCTGGTGATTCTCTGTATGTTCGCTGTGGATTCTGTACGTTGTCCGTATGTGTGTGTGTAGAAAAAGGAAATGATCCCTCTATTTATAGCTGGGCAGGTTGGCTGCTCATGCACGCATATGTAGGATGCGTCGGTACGTGGGGATGCCACGTGGAGATTGCTGATGGAGGCGCATGGATGATGCGCCCTACTCGAGGAGTTGAATTCTTCATACTGCTGTTGTGAGCCGGCACGTAGCAGAGGAGAAGATCTTTCTGTTGCTGAAATCTTGGATGAGTTGAGTCAAAGGACACGTGTCGTCGACTCATGGCTCGGAGATCTCGGATCTGATGGGGGGGGATGATTTGGTGGGATGCGCCCTGGATTGGGCGCATGATAAGATTTTGGCTCGTGACCTTTAGGAGTCACGAACCGTTCTAGGCGCATGGCTTTTGAGGCACATGCGAGCGACTTTCCTTCTGTCTTTCGGGATCAGAGATCAGTCTGGGGTGCATGGCTTTTGAGGCACATGCAAAGCTTCAACTGGAGACTCTTCTTCTGTCTTTAGGGATCAGTGAAGGGTCTGAGGCACATGGCTTTTGAGGCGCATGCGGATGATTGGGTGGCTACGTGGCAGTAGTCGTCGGGGTAAAGTCATGATGATGCTGATGTTGTGGACGCTTTATTTTCTGCAAAAGCTGTTAACCGTTCAGACTTGGGGAGGCGTACTGCCAACTCTGTCAGTTCAGCATTTAATGTTGGTGACATTCGATGGACAGCTGAGTGGACGCGTTGGTTGACGTTCCACTAGGCGTATGGGGACGTATGGGGGCGCATCCTCTGTGATGCGCTCGGTACAGGGCGCATCTGTGGGAGGTGCTTGGTGTTTGAAGGGGTGTGATGCGCTGTCCAGTCGGCGTATTCGGCACGTCTTTAATGATGCGGCTGTTTCGCTTCTCGAGTGCTTTTAAATAGCCGTTTGGCTGAAGTCGAGGCGTCTGGTTCATCCATTTAATATGAGTTCATTGTACGGAATTCGGAAAGCCATCCACTTGGCGCGTGGGTTTGATCTGCCCGGCCTATAAATAGTGGCATGAAGAGAAGGTTTGCTTCTCGCTCTCTCACGTACCTCCAACATGAACTTGGGTATTCGGGTGCATTCTGTTGACGAAGTATTCCCGAGGGTGAAGATGAGACGCCATGTCGTCGTTGATGCCCTTGAAGGTGACTGTTACATCCAAAAGACGGAGTCGAGGGCTTCTGAGGCAGGCGGAAGGTGCCTGTTGTATCCAAAGATAGGGATGCTCGGGCCTCGTCTACGTTGTTCCGGAAGAGCCGTAGATCGGAATGGTGGTGCTAGGCTCTTTCTCCTTCAAAGTGGGTGTCGCCCACTCTGGTTGTGTTCAAAGCTGCTCCTTTAGCCGTATTTCGATTACGGTCTTCCTTGGTCTTTGGAGGCTCTTTCTCTGGATGGGGGGTTAATTGCCACCCTTATCCTGCTCGGCCAGGTGAGCCTGGCTGGAAGAGTGGCACATAACTGGGCTGCTGAAGGGATGCACATAACTGAGCTGCTGAGGAGATGGTGGAGTGCGCCTGGTTGGAGGCGCATGGTATCTGCTGCGCCTAACTGGCGGCGCATGGTGACTGCTGCGCCTATCTGGAGGCGCATGGTGGCCGCTGCGTCTATCTGGAGGCGCATGGTGGCCGCTGGCTGTAGACTTAGGATCTTTCCTTTGTAGAAATTCTCCTTTGTACATCCTTTTCTAGACATGTAATAGACTTTTGTATATAAATAAAAAGTCCTTCTTTAAATGTCTATACTTATTGACTTTGCTGTGAAGTGTTATGTCCGAGTTCTGACGCATGTAGTGTCTGGCGCATGGGCTTTCTTGGTTGTGAAATTCTATGCTACTACACCTGCCGTCGAGTATGACACATTTTCAGCACATTGTCATGTGTTGCACCTCCAAGTCACCTAACCCAACTCTCTCAACTTGTGACAGGATATCCTGGATTAAGTCTGCAGGGTTTGTGGCTGTTGGAACATCTCATTGCATCTTGATAGTAATTAGGCTTGTGATAACCCAAGTTAGTTAAAGTATCAAGTCATACTCATTGCTTGGCCGTGATTGATGGATGAAGTCCAGTCTAGTCTTGCCTAGGCAAGACCACTACATGGTTATTTCTGCACATTACTGTTATGCGTTAATCTTGTCGATAATTGGTTGGGGGCTATGCTCTGTTCAAGTGAAGGGTTAAAACCCCAGTCCTTGTTTAGTTTACAGGTTGTAACTTGGCTACCAGAATAGTCCCTTAGTTGTCTTATCGTTTATCACCTTATTTTCTCTAACTCGTGTCTTTTATTATCCTTTATGTCTCATGTGCTAATATGCTGGTTTTAGTTCTTAAGTGAAGCCTCCCTTGTGGCACTTGCTCTTTCTGGGGTCTGACCCAGCTGGTTTTGTCTGGCCAGATTTCAGAGTAGCACCTGAGGATCTTCTAGCCTTCCAGCCAGATGGTGCACACTAGACACAACCCTGGCAACGAGTGGATTTTATTTTGCTCTCCCACTCTATTGTAAATTATTCTTTTGAGGCGTTTAGCCGCCAAGCAAGTTTTAGCTCGTGTTAAATTTATATTTCTGTCTGCCTAAGGGCTGTGACATGATTGACAAATCCTAGGGTTGATCATTTATGACTTAAACTCTTGCTAGTCTTCACATTTTGTATGACTAGCTTCATGATCATCTGAATATGTAATGTTTGGGATGCCTTACTTTGTATGTCTGATGATCTACCATCTTGTTACATTACTTGCTTGCTTAAGATTGAGACACTAGGCTTGTTCTTGACCATAAGTGACTGTTGGCTTGTAGTAAACCCTCATGCATCTAGACAGTCGTGACCGTATTGCGAGGTGGGATTCACTTCAATGTACGTAGCTGGCTGTGTCTGTCCCCCGCTCTCCAGTATTCTGGTTTTGGGGCGTGATAGCGGTGGACCTTCGTTAGGGATACCAAGGATTTCCGCTAGGGGGACATCATTGAACTCGATACTAATTCCATCGATACGAGTTCTAACAGCAAAAGTGTTCAATATGAAATTGTAATAAAATAGTCTAATATTATTAGTAGCAATAGGATATTTTTGGGTGCCAAGTTTGTGTAACCCTAATGCCTCAAAGAATGGACGGTGTTCAGGAAATACAGTCCATTTAATCGGGACGTCGGTGCATATTTTGCGAACCGAGAAATCTGCGTACCATAATAAGGATTGATCATGGGTTTCAAAGTAAAATTCATGATATGCGCCGTCGGCCGATTGGACCGAGAAAAGAGTGAATCATCTTGAGGATTCGAAGATGAAGCCTCTTCACTGGCTGCGGTCTTCTTCCTCTTGAAGGGATTGAAGTTCATAGGCATTGTGTCCAAAAAGATAAAATACTAAGAACTTGAAAGAGAGGGAAGGAGATGCTTATACCTTCCAAGTTTGGAGTATGATGTAGAGGACAAAAATCTCTGCACGAATCCAAAGTTTGGATGGATTTCTTCATAGGGATTGGGAGCAAGGGCTTGGAGAATTTCTAGGGTTTTGAAGGAGGCTCGGGCAGATAATGCTGTGAGGAGGAGGATTTGGAGAAGATGAAAGGAAGGGGGCCCTCGGTTCTGACTTAAAAGTCATACCACCAATAGAACTCTGGCCGAACTCTGGCCGAATTCGGGCCGAGTTCGCCTGGGGATTCTGTTGAGGTGATTTTCAAACAGACATAAATGTAGGCCACTTTCTTTTCATCAATTCTTTTTAATTATTTAATTCCAAGTTTAGTTATTTTAGATTTCAATTAATATAATTAATATTATTTTATAAATTAAATTTTGTTACACAGCGACTGTTTCAGATTAATTGTAGGGGTACTGTCCCAGCTAACGAGAGTTCACCAGGGAACAATTAAATACCGTTTCGCTTCGACCGTGGTCGTGGTGACAGACAGACCCTTTATAAGCTTGTCTCGAAAACAATTTTTGAGTATTGAAAAATAATTGATAAAACAAAATTAATTAATATTATTGATATCTAAAAATTCCTAATTCTCGACTTAAATAATTAAAACAATCTTCCGCTAATGGTTTTGTAAAGATGTCAGCCAGTTGATTTTCTTTGTCTACATATACAAGGTTTATATCCCCATTTTGTTAATGGTCTCTAAGAAAATGATGTCGAATCTCAATATGCTTAGTACGAGAGTGACATACAGGATTCTTAGTCAAATTAATAGTACTAGTGTTTTCACATAAAATGGGTATGTGTGTGTAAAGTAAACCAAAGTCTTCTAGAGTTTGCTTCATCGACAAAATTTGTGCACAACAATGTCCTCTGGCGATATATTCAGCCTCAGTCATTGATAATACGACAGAATTTTATTTCTTTCTAAACCAAGAGACTAGAGTCTTGCCTAGGAAATGACACGTACCGCTGGTATTTTTTCTATCCACTTTGTATCCAGCAAAATCAGCATCCGAGTAACCGGTTAGGTCAAAGGAAGTGGTTTTGGGATACCATAAGCCGACAGAAGAAGTGCCTTTAAGTTATCATAAGATACGCTTAACCGTGCACAAATGTGACTCCTTAGGGTTAGCTTGAAAACGTGCACACAAGCAAACGCTAAACATTATATCCGGACGATTAGCAGTTAAATAAAGTAAACTACCCATCATACCTCAATACTTACGTTTGTCTATCGGTTTGCCTTGTTCATTAATATCAAGCTTGGTTGAAGTCGCCATCGGAGTGCCAAGTGGTTTGACTATTTCCAGATCGAACTTCTTTAATAAATTTTTTGTGTACTTGGCTTGATTAATGAACATCCCTTTGTTGGTTTATTTGATTTACAATCAGAGGAAGAATTTTAGTACTCTCATCATGCTCATCTCAAACTCATTCTGCATACACTTTAAAAATTCTTGGCAAAAAGATTCATCAGTAGATCCAAAGATAATATCATATACATAAATTTGAATTAAAAGAAGATTTCCATTAAAAGACTTTATAAACAGTGTAGTACCAACCTTGCCTTTTGTAAAACCGTTGTCAAGTAGAAAGGAGCTTAGATGATCATACCAAGCACGAGGGACTTGTTTCAAACCGTATACGACTTTCTTCAACTTGAAAACATAATCAGGATTTTTGAAATCAGTAAAACCAGGAGGTTGAGCTACATAAACTTCTTTTTTTATAAAATTCTTCAAAAATATACTCTTAACATCTATTTGAAATAATTTAAAGTTATAAAAATATGCAAATGCACATAACATGCGAATGAATTCTAATCTCGTAACTGGGGCATAGGTTTCATCGTAGTCGATACCTTCCTCTTGGTTGTATCCTTGAGCTACGAGTCGAGCCTTATTACGAGTAACTAAACCATTCTCATTCAGTTTATTTCAGAATACCCATTGGGTGCCAATGATCGGATGATCAATGGGCTTAGGAACAAGTTCCCAAACTTGATTCCGTTCAAATTGGTTCAATTCCTCTTGCATATCATCTAACAAAAAAGAATTGCTACATGCTTCTTTAATAGTTTTCGGTTCAAGCTGTGAAATAAATGCAACACAGGAAACTATATCTTTGCTAGAGGAACGATTACTTATACCCCTGGTAATCTCACCTATTACCAAGTCCTTGGATGGTATGTCAAAAACTTTATTCTTTTTGGCAAACTCTCAAGGTAGCTGGGTCCGGCGTCTGCCCGGGGGATTAGCTGGTGCTGTGCTTGTAGGTTCTGTAGGTGTTGTATTTGGTGTACTTATGTCTTCATCATCATCATCGACTGAATGTTGATTTAGTTCATCAAATGTAACATTTATCGATTCTTCGATGATCATGGTTCTCTTGTTGAAGACTCGGTACCGTTTGCTCTTCGATAGTATAACTAAAGTGGTTCTAGTGACCACACTTACGTTGGTACAATTGCTTTGAAGATGACTTTTATAGGTTTGCAATCACCAACATGTTCCATGGTTCTATTTGATATGAGAAGTTTCACCTGTACTAAGAGGCGAAGACTTTGGTATCCAAAATTTGGATCCATATTTGTTAGCTTTTGGAACCCATTTGCACAAATTCATATCAATAAGTTTTCTAATATGACAATGATTAGAAATGTGTCCATTTATACCACAATAATGACAAAAATCATTAGTACTTTGTATAGCAGTATGAGAACATACAATGGTGTGATATGATGTGCGTGGATACTTGTAATAGAAATCATGATAATGTGTAGCATTTGGTTTGCTTGCTTTCTTTGTAAATGATCTGTTGTGTGTGACTGTGATGTGTCACGTGTCTTATGTTAGAGTGAGTCATATGTTGTAATACCTGCTTTCCCGGTCTAATCTCTAAATTTTTAGAGTTAGCACAGAAACTACAAGAATAAAGGCTTTTCTTGATGGAAAAAACCCGTCAAGAAATGGGTATCTTGACGGTTGCAGATCCGTCAACTAGACCGGAGTCAAGAAAAGACCCGCCTTTTCTTGACAGTCGCTGGCATGGATTTTCTTGACAGTTTTTTGCCGTCATATTAAGTTATTTTCTTGACTGTTTTTAGCCGTCAAGATAGCAGTTTTTTGAAACCGTCAATGTAGGTGAAAAATTTTCTTGACTCCAGCCTAGATAATCGCTATTAGCCGTCAAGAAAAACCTTCTTGCAGCAGGATTGAATTAAATGTTGACATTTTATAACCGTCAAGAGAAGCTAAATTTTGTATAGCAAAAATTCTATTTATAATTATATATTATGAATTGAACACACACATAATATCAATAATCCAGAAGATATACTTACATCAAATAACTACAAAACCCAATTTTTATATTAATAAATTGTATATTGTTCATACACCACAAACTTCCAATAAATCCAACACGTCCAACCACAAACATCTAACAGTTGTCCAACCACAAACATATCCAACCAAAGCATGTAGTTTCCATACATATATAACATCCAAAACTAAAAATTATACAAATAAAACCAAAATATGTAGCAAATCCGACCGGAGGACATCCCTCCCATATTCACAGCACCTTCATTGTTCGTGTAGTTCCTGAGAGAATAAGAGAAATATATTTAATCATTTATGTGCAAATGTTTGTATAAATTGATAACTGAGAACAAAATGAAATAACCACGAGGCCTGCAAGTCAATACAGTAATCAAATTCTAGTCTCAAACTATTAAATTTTTTAGTATATCTCAACTGTATCAAAGAACATATTTTATAAAAAATGGCATATATTAAAACACTTCTCTAAACAAAGACCAATATATACCATGGTGTATGGGTGGCAAGCAAAATTGAGTTTTAAGAGTCTGTACTTCCTAAAATGTCATGTTGCATCTAGTTAAGTTTATCACCTTGTAGTTGCAAACTGAAACTCAAAATCTAAATCATCTTTCACAATGAACATTGAGCAGACTTTCGTGTAGCAGCAAATCGCTGCTAGGATATTAATGTAGCTGGGGTTGAATGAAGTATATCATGTATAGCAGTAAGAAGGTTAATAAGATTCCATATCCAAGATGAAAGCGCAATCCCATGCATACGACATGCATATAACTAGGAAACCTCTCTTACTGCTTATGCAAAAAAGAAGTTACATCAACAAGTGTCGCATATGTACTGAGATTTTTGTCAAACTGCATGCCAATGCCGAAAAGAAAAACTCAATATGTACCAACTCTCTCTCTCTCTCATCATGCACATCCTAAAGCAGACTGACAGAAGTAGAACACTAATATAACCATTCAATTATCATGTCCTTTTGTTGGTTTGGACAATTTTATACAGAATGATATAGCACCTAACCACATACCACATGCCACATATCATATCTTCTCAATTTTCCACATTAGTGGAAAAAAATTATTCCCAGGAAGGACAGGGTAAAACTCTTTATAACACAAAACAAACGTAGTAGTATTTTTTCATCCTCATGTTTCTAGGAATTAAAAGAAGATCCCTTGCACCAAACACACCCTTAATGACAATTACTGATATTTTAAAGCAAAGAGAGGCAACAGAACATGATTCCATCATAATTTCTAAGTAAATTGTACACGAATGTAAAACTGCTGAATGAAACTGTTGACACCAAAAACCGGGGACAGAACCTTTGTTGTTTTTGTTACAAGTGTGCTAACTTGAAATATTACAAACAGAATCATTTTTATCTAAAGAGAATGGGTGGGTGTACTTATAAAATTGAGATCAATTCACATTTCAAATAGTCAGGTAACAGGTCCAAGCTGAGCAAAACTACTGATCCACCAATTCTGACAAGCAATACATTTTATCCTATAAGTGTGTAAATTTTAAATTCAACAAAAATATATTGGCTGATAGTATGGTTTTGTAATTTTCTGATTATTCCACTTGCTGATTTCAAATATCAGGGTCCTGGTTATACAAGAAACCTTTCTTCCTTGGAAACAAAGGTAAAAGTTTCTAATAATAAATTTCTTTGATAATTTGGTATTTTATATAAGCAACCTTTTGCATTTTATAGTTGATTAGCATTTTATGTCAAATAACATAACTTAATGGTCCTTTTTGTACTTTTTAGCATGAATAATTCAAGTCAATTAGGTGTCCACATGATGGCCTACTTGTTTTGTCATTTTTGCTATAATGAACTATGGACTAGTCTTTATTGTTTCTTACTTTTGTTGTAGAAAATCAAAAGTTAGCCAGTAGTAGTGGTGGTACTGTCAATATGACCTTTATGAGGAATTGAAACTGCTTTCTCATTGTATAGCATGTTGGAAAGTTTGCATTCTTTTGTGACGATACACATCAAACTTTCTTCCAGACATAGTATTGTATATTAAAACTGAAATCTTGATAAATTAATTTACTGCCTACTTATTTCATTACATAAAGAATTCCTTAAATTTCCTCCATGCTTTATCCTCTTATCTGTTTGGCGTCCAAGTTTCAAGTATTCTTCTCATAAGGCTGCATAATTGATGGCTGAATTTGCTTTCCATCTGAAAATTTTGGCTACCAATTTCTTGGTATTGTTGGATGTCATGTAGAAGCCTTGTACATTGAAGCCTAGGCGGGCATGACAATTTTAGTTAGCTTGGAACCATAAGGAAGATATTTGCAGGTAAAAGATAAATGTGTCCAAAACAAATGCTAGTAATTTTAGAAAACATATTACTACAGTTGTTATATAGAAATAATGATAATGGAAATTATAGACATAAGCAAGTAGTCTGACCTTAAGAAGTTGAGGCAACAGAAGCAAGCATTCTTTCAAACATTTCTGGAGGAAGAAATCATGGACTTGGATGACCTGGAACCAAAGGTAAATGAAAATCACTATTGATTGGCCTGGATATAAACACGTCACAAACTAAAAAAAAAGGATACATCTAAGTTTGTGTAGAAACATTGAAATGCTAACCTCATCTATGCTTTTGGCAGTGCTAAGACGATCATGCATCAAGCATAAAATATAAGAACATAGATCAGATCACTACATACATTAAAACAATAATGTGAATATGGGGATGCAGAAGCAAATTGTATCAGATAAGTCACAAGAATGATTTTGAAAGTTTCTATCATTTGTAACCCCTAGCCTCAGAGAAATGATCTAGCATTTGCAAGCACACAAGAGATTTAATATAGATAGATGTCACATTAAAATACATATACTCACATGAAAAATATATATAACTATAGGATATGGGAATACATCTAAATACATAGCCTCAGAGAAATGATCTAGTAATTTCAAGATATTGATTTACCTTTGCGAAAGAAATTCCTATGTCCAAATGCCTAATTTGCCTGATAAATTTATTTTTTTGTATCAATTCGTGACATTATAGATTCAAGTACACCAAGAGTAGTTTCCTCTTATTCGACAACTTTGTTGTTTTGGGTTGGTGATGGGTTGGCTTAAGTTTGTTGAAGCTGGCAGGGCAATTCATTGCATAAGGAATCCTAACACTGTAAGTTTATGTTTACTTCAAAACTTAAAAGAGTGAATCATTTTTTTGGATCTTATTAAGGTGGCTTAATTCACAGGCCTATCCCATTCCTGTATGTATTGAAGAAGTTGAAGGTATCTGCTCGTCATGAAATATGCATTTAACAGCTTGAATTTGCATTGCATGAAATCTTTATCAAGTTTCAGTAGAATTTGATATAAACAAGTCACGCACTCACCCTTCGGCTGATGGGTCGGACACCTTCACTCTCCTCCTCACCGAAATGAGCCCCAAAGAGACAACCTCCATCTGCTCCTCGATATCGGCAAGGCTACCCGGATCCAGTTTCGGCATCCCAGTACATTAGGGCCTTGTCGATTATCAATTTGCCAACTACAAGAAATCAATTTGCCAACTAGTCACCTCTGAAAACACTACAAGAAAAAAACCATTTTGAACCAGACATTTAATCAAACAAGTGTTGTGAAGAAAAACCAAAACAAAACAAGATCACAATAAGAAAAAGAAAAAAAAGGATAGAGTTCAGCCAGATACTAGCACAGAAGATTATCGGCAGGGAGCGAGGTGGTCTTACTGGCAAATGAATAGTTCGGCTGCCTCTTTGCTCCTCTTCGCTCTTCTTCTTCCGGCTCCTCCTGGCGAGGTAGCCATCGTCTTCGTAGAAGACAAGAGAGGTCGGGGCATCCTTCCGGTCGTCGACGGCGGTGCCACGCTTGCGGTTCCACTCGTGGCACTCGACCTCACTGTCGGCGACGTACCAGGAGGAGGTCGGGAAGGAGTTGATGGGGACCGCCTCGAACAACTCCGAGCCGAAGAGGAAACCCTAAAAATTTGGGGGATTTTCAACATAAAGGTTAACGAACAGCAGAGATGAGGAGGAAAGGGAGGAGAAGGGTTAAGGAGCAGAGGAGAGAGGGGAGAAGGAAAGGGAGGAGAGGGTTTCTCGAGCGGATGTCTCTTCTCCAAGGGAGAGGATTTTCTGAAAGGATTTTCTTAGAGATTGAAGAGAGAGATACTTGGTTCCTCAATAAAAAGAAGAAAAATTTTGAGTGGCACCCCACTTATATTACCCATATTCGTAGTGCACCCCACATTGTTCCACATATACATAAGTCACCCCACTTCTAACAGAAAACGTCAAATAATAACGTTGGTGGCCTTTAAAACAATTTTCATGACCGTAATACCCCTCCTCCCTTTCCTGTGGTGCTCTCGACCTGCCCTACCTCGGCCTCTCCGGCCATCGCCGGAGCCGACCCCCTTGACCACCGCACCATCTACAACCCTTCTGCAACCCCCACCCTCTCTCCGGAGCCTACCAACCTACCATTTCCGGCCATTCCCGGCAGCCCCAGCCATCGACCTAGCTCCCCCAACGGACCCTCCGACCAACACCACCTACAAAAACTCCACGCCCATCTCCTCCTGGCCTTCTCCACCAAAACCAGCCCTGCCAAGCCCGGCCGTTCACCACCCCGATCGCCATCCATTATCTGTGTGCGTTTGAAACTGCATCGCCGCGTTGTCGACGTACATGTGGCTCAGTTCGACGTCCGGAAACTCCGCGGCGATCGCGGACACTCTCTTCCGCCAAAGCATGGACGACTCGAGCACGTTCGCCTTGTCGACGGAGCAGAGCTTCCCGCGGCGCTTGCGCGCGACCTCGAAAGCGACCCGAGCGATACGATCGATCTCGGAACCCGAGTAGACCTCGGTATTGAACCCAAAGTCCTCGCCTTTGTCGTCCTTCCGGAAGCCCCTAGGGCTTCCGAAGTAGATCCTGCCGGTGAGCTCTCGCACGACCATGATGTCGACCCCCTCCGCGACCTCCCTCTTGAGGGTGGACGAGTCGACGAGCTGTGGGAGGACGACGACGGGGCGGAGGTTGGTGAAGACGCCGAGGCCGGAGCGGAGCTGGAGGAGGCCAGTCTCCGGCTTGAGGTGCTTCTCGTTGGTGTCCCACTTATAGCCGCCGATGGCGCCGAGGAGGACCGCGACGGATCTCTTGGCGGCGGCTAGGGTTTCAGCGGGCAGGGGGGCTCCGGTCAAGTCGATGGCGGCGCCGCCGACAGGGTGCTCGTCGAACTGGAGGGAGATTTGCTCGAGAGAGGCGGCGAGGGAGAGTACGGACTTGGCGACAGAGATGACTTCGGGGCCGATGCCGTCGCCGGGAAGGAGGGTGATGGTGTAGCTCCGGCTAGCCCTGGCGTTGGTGGAGGAGGAGCAGAGGAAGGTGTGGCGGCGGTGGCGGCAATGGGGGAGGAGGCGAGAGGTTGGAGCTAGGGTTAGGGTTTTGAATTGTAAAGCTGCCATTATCTGTGTGCGTTTGAAACGAAATTAGGGTTAGAGTTTCCAAGTATTTAAACTGAGGTGTTATTTATGTAAGGGGGGAGGGGTATTATGGTCATGAAAATTATTTTAAAGGCCACCAACATTATTATTTGACGTTTTCTGTTAGAAGTGGGGTGACTTATATAAATGTGGAACAATGTGGGGTGCACTACGAATATGGGTAATATAAGTGGGGTGCCACTCAAAATTTTTCTAAAAAGAATCACCAAACGTCAACAAAAATAAAAAAATTAAAAAAATTATAATAATGGCATCTGAAAAAGTGGCGGCAATTTTTCTGCACATATATTAGTTGATGGTTATTATCAATCCATCAATAAATAAAATGATATTTCTTGATGGATCATCTAAAACCGTCAACTATTATGGTAAACTTTTGCTAAACTAACACAAAACGTGCATTTTTTTGACGTATACCTAAATCCGTCAAGATAACCCCTTTCCTTGACGGGTTTTCACGACCATCAAGAAATAAACTGTCAAGAAAAGCTATTTTTCTTGTAGTAAAATCTCATAATATTTAACAGAAAGAGCATTAATTCTACATGAAGCAATAGAATACTTCTTCTTTTCTGATTCTAATTCCTCCTTGAGTTTAGAATTTTTATGAGTGCTTTTGTCAATGTAATCAAGTGCCTCATGCAATCTACACTCAAGTGTAGAAATCTCAGCAGAATTATCAGAAGTAGAAGTGTTTCTAGCATCATTCAATAAGCAAGTAAGCTTTTCATTCTCACGCTTAGGTGATAGAATATCCTTTCTAGCTTGCTTATACTTGTCTAATACTTTCTTGCGTTCTTCCAATAGATCACTGAAAGCATCAAATAACTCATCATATGAAAATTAATTCCCTTCATAAAGGGGATTATTTTGTACCTCGTTGGATAATGCCATTGCACATATATTTGCAGCTAGACGAGGTCTTTCTTCTTTTTTCGAATCGCTTGCTTGACTTCCACACCATATGCTTGTGGTAGCGTACTTGTAAGATGACAATCTTCCTTCGTTTGGTCGTTCGTAACGATTCTCCTCTTTAGTAGCAGTAGGACAATATTCCGTTATGCGGCCTGATCTTCTGAAGTTGTAGCATACAATCTCTTCTTCAGATAATGGGTTGTGTTGCACCTCAAATCCTGATGCCATCATGCAAGGATTTTCTTCTTTTTTGGAGTTGCTAGCTTCACTTTCATACTTGTTCTCATGAGTAGCTTCAAGCAGTTTCCAGATTTCATGAGATATAGTGTAAGTAGAAATACGATTAAATATATTTATGTCTACAACACAATAGAAAGCATGTATTGCTTTTGCATCAAGGCAAGCTAACTTCTTCTCTTCCTCCGCGTAACTATAATAAGACTTGTTAATAATAGAGGAAGTAAGAATAGAGGTGATAGTAGGCTTTTTGTAGCCATTGATAATAATTGACCAGAGGTCAAAGTCTAGGGACTTTAAATAATAGCTTATCCGTGTTTTCCAGTATGTGTAATTTGTATCATTAAACAGTGGAGGTCTGTTTATGGATTTGCCTTCACTTATGAATTTTACAGTTGCCATGTGTGATATTGTGATCTATGTAGCAGTTGAAATAATAAGAAATATAATAGCAGTGTTACCTCGCTTTACTTGTATAATCCGCTCTGATACCAATTGTAGAATGAATCGTAAAGTGCAATACTCTAGAGGGGAGAGTGAATAGAGTAGGCAACATAATTTAGCTAATTAAAAGTTAGCAGCAAGATCACACAAATAAATGTATCACAAGTAAATAAATGTAAAGGAAAAGATCAGAAAGCAAACGCGAAGACGATGATGTATACTGGTTTTCATCTTGTGAGGACAATTCCAGTCGGAAGATCTCTAGCTTCCAGTTTAATCCACTATTAGAAAATACCGTAAGTTTTCATACGAAGTCCTTGCAACTTCTACAAAGCGAGCTTGATATGAAGTACTCAACCAACTTCAATTGTGAAGTATATTCCTTCAATCAAGCCTCTGATTCCAATCTCTCTGAAACTTCTAGATCGTACCGCATTGGCAAATTGACTAGAGGATTGTAACTGGCTTAGGATTTGAAAATGAAAGCTTTAGAGCACTTTAGAAGATGTTTAAGCTTAGAGAGGATAGATAAGAAAGCGAATGAGTGAGTTGAAATGATTGGAATCCTTCTCTATTTATAGGTTTTCCAAAGGCAGAACTCTGACAGAATTCGAGCAGAATTCAGACAAAACTCTTTGAGAGAATATCGACAAATAGCCGTTGCAGCCGTAACTGCAGGAGGACCAAGTTCAAAATCCAACGGGCACTAGGAAAATTCGGGCCGAACTCTGGCCGAATTCTCCTGAGACCTATTTTAAATTTTTGGGTATTTTATAGAACATATTTTGGTTTTGGCTTCTTGAAAACTTTAAGCAGTTAGGAGCTTTTGTAAGAGGGGCTATTTTTCGAAACTTATGATATTTTTGAAAACATTTTGGGAAAGCCTATTTGCCAGTACGACTCGGTATAAAAAGTATTTCTAGACTCAATAAATATGAAAATTATATTACATATAGAAATACAGACTCATACGGCAAAAATGGCTTCGATCTTGAACAGATAGGTAGCAGTTCTTTGGCAATTCTCCAAGTTGTCCAAATAATCCAAGTAGCCCTTATATGGAGACAGAGTTTGATTAATTATTAAAATCAGGTTCAACCATGACTAATGGGCCAACAAATGTAAGGCCTACAGATGATACAACTTGCTTTCTCTTCCTTAAACTTTATTATCCAAGTCTATACTTTTCATTCTTCATGCGAGACCCCCAAGGCACGGGACCGGTCTCGGCGACAAACGGTCGCGTGCTTTTCTATTCTTTGAAACATGGGGAACGACTATTGCATAGCCTACCAGATAGACCTGAACAAATATTTTTTCTTCGTGTCCCATAGACCGTGGCATACTTATCATTGTACCGACCGTGGCTCGTGCCTTAGACTGACTTGTGTTCTATGCGACATTATCGCCCAAGTCATACTTTATATGACGAACCTTAAGATCGTGGGACTATGTGACTTGACAACTGCAGAAAATATAGGACAGTGCTTGTTATGACTTCGAAATCTCAGCATAACTTGCCTAACTCAATCATGCAACAACTTGATGAGCAAAAGCTATATCAAGCCTTGCACCATGGAAACGTGTTGTGCACGCGTTCGACTTGAACAAGCAAGTTCTTTGGGTGCCTAGACTTATGCCACAATCCGTACGATACAACTTAACCCGTGGAACGAGCAAAGGCTATGCCAAGCCTTGGACGATGGGACCGTGCTTGCTTTATCAAGCATCTATACGTGCAACGCCTATGACTTAGGCTATGTTCATAGCTTTGTGGCAACTTAGACCAACTTTCCTTCTCCCAAGCCACGGGACGAAGGATCGAATGTCATTTTGAAAGCACGATGTGCGATACTGTAAGCCCCCTGAATTTCAGGGCAATTTTAAATTTTTTCTAAATGAATTATTTCCGATAAATATTTTATTTATTTAATTGTTTCGATCATTTATGTGCATTTCCGTAACTTTGACTTCTGGAGCGTCAGGGATGCCAATCTCTGTAAACTCTCTTCTTGGGTTTTGAAGTAGGCAAGATTATCTTCCTGTTGATATATCGTGTCCCACTTGAACTCGTTCCCTTGTGCTCTTTTTGTATCGCGCAAGTTCGGGTCAACTTAGACCAATTAATCGTTGAATAATTATTCCCACTTTTATTTTTGATCATCGTTTGCACGTTACCGTTGCTTTTAATTTAGGAGCACCAGATTAGCCATTTTCTCGAAACCAACTTCTCATAAATGATCTACTCGAGACGCTCTCCACCCATGACCTTCGTGTCCTACTCAGACACTTCATTTTGTGCTCCATTTTCTTCGCACAACTTCCGGGTCAATTTAGGCCGATTTATTATCTACCGTGAAACCTGATTTAAATTTCAATTTAATTTCAGGACCCGACATCGATCCAACCTGTCAACCCGAAGTATGGACGTGGCCCATACGAAGCCTACTCCCCGCCTGCAACTTGTGTCCCATTTATTGGAGTCCCCGTATATTATTTATTTATCCATGTTCATAAATACGTATTTAATTCAATTATTGCACTCTGTCCGATTTTGACCCGACCCGGTTCGACCGAACCCGAACCCATGCTCCATGTTGCCCTTTCATGACTGCCCAAATACCCCACAAGATTTTCCTATTTTTCCTATTTCGAAAATATTCTTTCTCTCTCTATTTATTAAATATCTCAAATATCTCATGTATATATATATATATATATATATATATATATATATATATATATATATATATATATATATATATATATATATATATATATATATATAACTCTCTCTCTCTCTTCTATTTATTACTACACTCCCTATCCCCTCACTCTCCCATCACAGCCGAACCATCCCCCCTCTATATACTTTTCTTTCTCTCTCTCTCTCTCTTTATATATATATATATACCTACATATATATATATATATATATATATATATATATATATATATATATATTATATATACAAATATCACTCTCTCTCTCTCTACTCACCCACACACCTCACCCTCTCTCTTTACAGCACACAACACTCCCCCCTGTGGATCGACTTCCTTTTCTCTCTCTCTATTATATCAACTCTCTCTCTCATCCTCTTTTATTACCCACACACACACATATTAAACTCTCTCTCTCCCTCTCACTACACCAACACCACAACTCCCATGTACCACTCTCGGCCGAGCCCCCTCCCCTGGCCGAGCACTCCACCACCCACAGCCACCACCTCCCTCCTCTTCTCCTCCTCTTCATCATCTTCACCATCATCATCACCATCAAACTCATCACTTTCACCACCATCACTTCCACTCCACCACTTCCACCACCTACACCATCCCGCCACCGTCGCCGCCCCGCCGTGCGCCACCGCGCGTGGCAGCAGCAGCAGCGAGGTGGCAGCGCAGCTGCCAGCGGCAGCAGCCGCGAGCGTTCATGCGCGCGCACGCACGCGCGGATGTGTGTGTGGCCGTGCGCCACCACGTGGCCGGCCCGCACCACCGCGAGGACCCCTCCTGGCCGCGTGCACTCCGGCGAGCCACCCCGAGTCCATCGCCACCCTCCCCAACGTGTTAAATAGGCGATTCGTGCATTTACGTCGAAATCCCGTCGACGCGCGCGATTTCAAGTTTCAGAAATTGTGTTTCGGGACAGCAACTTTGTGCATGTTTTTTGGGAGATCCGACCGTTGGATCGGCGATTTCTTCACTCCGTCGCAATCTCGGTATATCCATCTTCACTCCTGTCAATTTTCGTCCGTTAATTTCGTCGTTTGATACCTCAAAACTGGCCACCAAGTTGACGTTTTAAATTGAACTGTTTTTGGACAGTTTCGTGGAGCCGACTTCGTCAGCTCGTAACTTCGCCGACGCAGCTCCGTTTTGTGCACCATCAGTTCCGGTGCACAGCTGGTATAACCATCTTCCTGTCTCCTTTAGATTTCGTTTCATTTTAAGCACGTTTGGTTGGTTGAATTCGACGCCAAAGTTGGCCGTCCGAATTATTTAAATTGCACTTGTTAAATTCCAATTTTGAACCCGGGACTCCGGATTCAATTTCTGACACCACCAGTAGACTCGTGGCGTCGTTCTGGCATGTTTTCATATAAAGTTTGCTTGATTTGGAGAACGTGGGCCCTGGCACGCATTTCGGTGCAAAGCGGGTCCCACTTTTCGAGTCAACGGGTCACTTTGAGTTCGGCTCATCGGAATCCCATTCCGGATATACCGTTGAGTTCGTATCGTCATTCTGGACTCGTTGACATATAATTTGCTGAGTTTTGAAGACATTTGCTCCGGCACGCATTTCCGTGTAAACCGGATACCAAGTGTCGCGTCAACGTATCATTTTGAGATCGGCACCTCGGAATCCTATTTCGGATATACCGTTGGGTTCGTATCGTCATTCTGAATTCGTGGACATATAATTTGCTAGGTTTTGTAGACTTCTATCCCGACACGCTTTTCGGTGCAAAGTGTGTCCAACGGCGGACATTATTTTGACCCGAAATTACCGTTTTGCCCCTGTGTCCAAATTGGACTTATGGGTAGGCTATCCTAGCTGATTTGACCGTTCTGGACACGTTGGTGATATCTATTTTATCATCCGACAACATCTGTAGATTTTGATTATGTATTATCCTTAATTTATAATTAATTATTTTTCCATAAATTGTTACTTTCTGGTTTTGAATTTTTATATATATTTTAATTACTGTAAAAATCTTAGAAAAATGGTATTTAAATATTATGTTAATTTAGCTAATTTATTATAATTTTTCTAGCATTTAATAAGTACTTTTGGTATTTTATAAAAATGGGAAAACAGAACTCATTTTCAGTATATTTATGTTTGCTGATTTTTAATAAATATTTATGAGGGTTTATAAATTCCAGAAAAATTAGTATAAATTTCTATAATTAACAAGGATTATTTTGGTACTTTATTTTATATATATTTAAGCTTTTTGTCTATCTCTAAAATTGTTGGAACTTAGTGTACCGTTTGATTTATTTATTGAGTAGTTATAACTTGCAAGTTTTGCGTTGATTTGAGTTGTTATAGTATTGGACCTCACCCCACACTAGTGTAAAGACCCTAGAGAGTTAGTTTGTGTATAGTGGCACTCCACATTAGACTTTTATGCTAGGTCCCCACTTGGCTAGTATCCAGTCAGGAGTCGTGTCACACCACTAGTGTAGTATTGAACGTAGCTTAGAACTGAGATTGTGTATCATTATTGACATGACACCGGACATCTATATCTTCGTGCTAGTATTCTTGCTTTGCTCGAGGCAAGTACATCTACACACTCATTTACTGTCTTTTAATGCTAGAACATGTATTAACCCTGTTAAAATACTCCTTTCTGAATAACTGCAAGTTAAATCTTCACATGTTACATTAAATTGGTCCCTACCATGCTTAGGACAGTTATCATATCTTCACATGCTTCTTACTGGTTCTCAGCACATGTTTCACTATGCTTTATACGGCTCTGAGTATTCACATGTTTTGTACTGCTCCCAGTACCTGCCATGCTTATACTGCTCCCAGTATTTCCCACATGTTTTACTGTTCTCGTATCTCTCACATGTTAGAATATGGGTTATGGGAAAACTGATAGTATTGTACGTGATCACGACCCCCCTACAGTAGCGAGCTCAGTCGCATTCTATATGCATTACCTTGCCGCAGGCCATTACCCCGCATGTCTGTACGGATGTACATTTATGCTTGTTAACTTGTACGTATGTACATTTCATTATGTGCCCTCCAGCACATTGTACATCTATTGACCGATCACGTACTTGCTACAGTTTTAAACATTACATATACATCTGTCTATATGACATATGTATCCTTGCCATGATAGACTATGAGTTATGCCATGTTTCCTGTGTTACTATGATATTGTGATCCCAGTTGTACCATGAGGCCATGTTTTCCAGTATTTCCTGTTTTATAGACTTATCACACCATGTTTCTTGTTGTACATCTCTTTCATTATATGTTCAGTACTTTAGTTGTAGAGGTTGTACTTGCTCCCGTCCTGACAGGATAACGTTGTAGGTTCACTTTTCGAGAAGGAAACGCTATGTGTTACATATTATGGTACTGCATTGAGGACCTGGCCTTAGCTCCAGAAGAGGCCCCAGCGGGGAACCTTGCTTAGTTATCTTTCTTGTGTTTTGAGACTTAGACTTTGGTATGTTCTTATATTTGGATACTGGACTTTGTCTCCAGTTAGATACTTTGGTTATGTATTATTAAGTCTGTGCTTATGTTACCTTCGCTTATAGATGCTGTATTGTGATGAACATTTAAATATGATTTTAGAACTGTTAGTAGCTTAGATCATTTATTGTCTATTCTTAGAACAGCTTACTGCGCTTTAACCAAGCGTAGGCTGGACATGGCTCGGCCCGGCCCAACAATTTGGGTAACGGGTCGTGACATGTTTTTTTGGTGGCCCATGCAGGTCTCGACTTAAGTTGTTTGGTTACGTTATTGTACCAAACATGCATGCAATTAGGATCTAGGACAACTTGTTAACACTAGGGATAACATTTAGAACACCTAGAGGATATCTAGGATTGTAACATAGGAGGACTCATCACAGCATAGGACCGTTAGCTATAATTAGCCTCTTGTTTGTATTTCAGTGGGTCAATTTAGACCAAGTTTGTACCCTTGGGATGACCCCTGAGGATCTCACTCTAATCTTATCTCGAAATCTGTTTTCACCTGTTTCCATTTGCTATTCCTTAATTTGTTGTTGAAATCGATTTCTGATTTTCGTTGTTGACTTTGATCTTGCATCGTGATAAATTTTGTGGATTGAATTATGATATATCCTGATAAGGTAAACGTCTGCTTTATTTATGGAGTTTAGAATTTATCGCAGCCATATTAGCTGGTATGACAAAAACATAGAGCCTGATTTCGGGTATATTATCCTATTCATAGAATTTAGATTTTCTCGCAGCCATACCGGTTGGCGTGGCGAGGATTCTAGATAATATGATTTTAGGGAGTATACCTTAGTTATGACTCTATCGTTTATTACATCTAAGCTTACTGGTGGGGCAAAAATTCTGGCAACATGATTTCAGGAAGACGTATATGGTTATCAGATCATATCTCAGCTTGGTTCACTTCGTTATGACCGATTGAGCAAGAATAAATTATTATTATCATTCTTCTCCGTCTTGATCAACTCTGATCTATCTACATCTACAACTAGAATTACAGGTTCTCTAGGACTCTCCAATAGGATTGCTTTCATGTTATCTTTTGGACATAATTATTTTTGTGTTCCATCTTTCCTATGACTTGACTAAACTCTTCTTCGTTAACCTCTTGGATAATTCTTCTCGTTATAAATCTCGTTGTCTTCGTACCATTCTTGGAGATATTCCAATAAACTTTTCTGTCTTGTTTGACCCTTTAACTTGTTTGGACACTGTTATGGATTGCTTGACCCAGTCTTAGGCCTTGTTACCTTCTGCTTGATAGACGACCAAAATAGCAAAACCTTGTTGACTGATCCTGTAGTATAACTATAAATATATGGTGTGATTATGATAAGTACTTTTCCTAGGGATTGGTTAGACTAAGCTTATGGGACAAGTATGAGTGATTGACTGTAGTAGACTTGGAAACCATTAAGAACGACTGTGTTGATAGTATGACTTGATGATAGGGTATCTATGATGGAATCATGAGATATTATATTGTTATGACTATGGATTGAGGATCCGAATCATGTACTTACAAATTGAGGATTTAGCTTTGTAGAATTTTGGTTGGTTATCCATAGCTAATTACATGTGATTAGAGGGTAGACCGATATGTGGAATGATATAGAATAAGTTAGAATGAGTTATCGTATTGGGTATGAGATCAAAAAGATATCAGTTAAAAAGACAAGGAACAAGACAAAGACATATGTACTTTGGTAATTAATAAATCGGGAGTTTTGAAATCGAGGATTTATATTCGGAGCACTTGTTGAGTAAAAGGAAGAAGGCTCTACGCCAAGGATAAGAATTGAACGTATGATTTCAAGGAGAAATATAGGAAAGGATTGACGATAAATGATGCTAAGGAACTATGGATTGATGAAATAAGGATACTTAGGATATGATAAAGAAATCCAGAATTTACAATTGAGGTTGAAAATATGGTTGATGATTAAGCATTTTAGGCTTATAGACATACCCAGAGAATGATCTATAGTTTAGGGTATACATAAATGTTCATATTAGTATGGAAGATTTTAAAGGATATATGACATAGTTTATGATAGAAGGACTTTGTTGAACCTGAATCAAAAAGATTGTAAG